>CM060902.1:529801600-531051600 GCA_030737815.1 Allium fistulosum
CAGGCTATCTTTATCCATTTAGTCTACTTTCCTTTTCTGCAATTTGTTTCTACATTTCGAAATTAGAACTTGTAATAAGGCAACTGACTTTGCCATACTTTCTTATTTCAGCAATAAAATGCAATCTCTTTGAGCCAGAGCTGTGATTTACTTGAAATGCTTCGTATGACCATCACTATGCATGGAGAGCTAAGTTTCACCATACGGTGGAATTTATTCAAATAGAGAGTGACTGCGATGCAACCAATCACTCGCTAAGTGAAACCTGAGCTCAGGGGCAAGCCATCACATCAAAGTCAAAAAAGGATTGATACACGATGATCCTTCATCAACTCCAAACTCCCAGAGCGCGAGTCGGAGTATAAATATCAACTCTGTATTCCCAGAGTGCGAAGCGGAGTATAAACATCAACTCCGAACTCCTAGAGCACGAGTCGGAGTATAAACATCAACTCCGTATTCCCAGAATGCGAAGAGGAATATAAACATCAACTCCAAACTCCCAGAGCGCGAGTCGGAGTATAAACATCAACTCCGTATTCCCAGAGCGCGAAGCGGATTATAAACATCAACTCCGTATTCCCAGAGCGCGAAGCGGATTATAAACATCAACTTCGTATTCCCAGAGTGCAAAGCGGAGTATAAACATCAACTCCAAACTCCCAGAGCGCGAGTCGGAGTATAAACATCAACTCCTTATTCCCAGAGTGCGAAGCGGAGTATAAGCAGCAACTCCAAACTCCCAGAGCGCGAGTCAGAGTATAAACATCAACTCCGTATTCCCAGAGTGCGAAGCGGAGTATAAACATCAACTCCGTATTCCCAGAGTGCGAAGCGGAGTATAACATCAACTCCAAACTCCCAGAGCGCGAGTTGGAGTATAAACATCAACTCCGAGTCCCAGAATGCGAACCGGAGTATAAGCATCGACTCCAAATTCCCAAAGCGCGAATCAGAGTATAAACGACAACTTCGAACCCCTATAATGCAAGTCGGAGCATAGACATCGACTCTGGGTTCCTAGAGTGTGAAACGGAGCGTAGACACCAACTTCAAGTTCCCGAAGCATGAATCGAAGTATAGATATCAACTACAAACTCCCACAGCATGAGTCAGAGTATAAACATCAAGTCCAAGTCCCCGGATCGCGGACATATGGTTGAAACTTAAGCCGGCGTGACCAACCGCTAGTAAACGGATGAAAATCCCCGCAGCGCGGATATGATCATCGACAATCGGGCAAACGTGGAAGAGCCGCTCAATCTCCACTTGACTCAGACATCCGTTCTGTGGCCCTATACTCAGCATGACGCAAGCAAGAAGCAACCACTAATTGACGTTCAACCACTCACCCCCCAAGACTGGGGGCAGGACTCAAGCATCGACCATTGACTAAAGCGATGCGACGTAGAAATTCAACTCGCTCCCCGGTCGCAAACTGTGTCCACAATACCTGAACTTGGCGAACAGAAACAAAACTTTATTCGGACACTAAAACTTCACAAGTTTCATTTCTATTGTTTATAAAAGAAGTTCGTGTACAAGTTTCTCAAAAATTCCTACTAGTAGGGGCCGAACCCGCATCTATACACGGCTAACAAAATGCAAGTCAAAATAAACCAGGAAAGCATGTCTAATCTTTCTTCTTCCGCAGCTTCCTTTTCGGTACAGGCCCACTGGAGCCACCACTATCCTTCCTCTTCGAGCCTTTGCCTGTCGGTGGACGGTCTCCACGCAAGGGCATAATTTCAACGTCTTCCTCCGAACTCGAATGAACGGGGATGCTTCCCGTCAGAGGAGTCGGAGGGATAGGATCAAACGTGGAAGATGGAATAGCCACACTAGTATCGGAGAATGTACCGCCGGGCGATATCGTTCTAAGTGGAGCTGGACCAAGTGCCACCATCCCACCTCCAAGACTGCCACCATGTGTTGAGGCATTCATTTCAGCAGCGATTTGTGCCAAGATTTCCTCCTCAGCGGCCGACCGAGCCTCGTTGGGAGCGTCAGCAGTCGGCATCGGAAAACTCATGGCGGGAATGCCTCTGCCCATGATGAATGACAGATCGGCCAAAGGGTCACCATGACGGCGAAAGAGCTCCTTCATCAGTTGCTCGTCAAAAACAAGTGTGCCTCCCTGAATATCATCAAGAGGCACTGCAGTAGTCATGGTGATCTCTTCGGTACGATAGCCTCCTGTGTCTGATGTGATTCTCGAGTAACAGAAGGCCCGACATGTGCAGCATCGATCATTGGACGAAAAATAAGAGAACTGTTAGAACTTAACTCGATCAAAAATTTTGATTTAAGAAAGATATGAAGAATGTTCAGAGTACCTTCCTCAATTTGGCTCGTAGGCGGCAGAGCGGCATCAATAACTTGCGCTGCAGCCGGTGACATCTGCGGCTGATCTGGATTATAAGCAGGAACAGCCTGGGGATCGACCGTAGATGAGGATTCGGGCTGGGTTGATGCTGGAACTTCAAGACTTGCTTCATGATGGTCAACTCCAGAACCCTCTCCCACTTCAAAGTGCTGGGCGCCAAGTTTTTCTTTCTCACGCAGAATCATCGACTCGTGGAGAATCTTCTTTTCATCATCAGTTAGAATGCGATTCTCGAGTTCGAATTCATCCACAAACTCGCCCTGATGCGCCTCCTTCTCTTCCTCAACCAGTCGGTTCCAAGCATTATAAAGATGCATCGAAAAATCATCGAGCCAGGCTGGACCCCTATGCCTCAGCACGTTAGCGTTGTAAACAACGAGAAGGTCTTCGATGTCAGCCTCTAGCCTGGACTCGGCCAGCTTCACTTTTTCCTCCACCTCAGCCTCCACCTTGTGGACTTTAGCCACGGCCGCATCCCGTTCATCCCTAAGCAGGACAGCTTGTTCGCACGCCTCCTGGGCTGCATTGTTCGCGTCATCCTTTTCCTTGGCCATATCAGCAAATTTGGCTCTGAGTTCATTAAGCTCCTTAACCGCCGCATCCCGCTCGGCGGTGACTTTAGTGTTACGGTGGCCCATCTCCTCCATCAGGGCAACATGTGTCTGCCCCAACCTCTCCATTTCCGCCTTCGCTTCATCAGCTTTTTTGGTGGCCTCAATCTCCGATTTTCGAGAAGACTCGGCCTCAGAAGTCAGCACTTGAATGATCTGATCCCTTTGAGCGAGTTCGGTCTCCATTTTCTCAAGCGCTTTAGCTCGCTCAAAGGCCACCTTAGAAGCTTTCTCGGCAGCCTTTACCCACTCTCTGTACTGGGTGTAGATGTCATGAACGTACTCATGCATCGTGTTCTCCACTCCAGACGGTATTCTTTTTAAGTGTGGCGGGAAGACATAGCCATCGAAGCAAATGTTCGGAAAGTCTTTCCTCATCTGAGCCAGCTTAAGGGCCCCTTCACCTATGGGTTCAGTTGGGACCTGCTCTGTAATCATGGAGGTCGTGGTCTCAACTCTCTGAAGATGAGTCTCAGATCTAGAAGTATGAGAGGATGGCTTGTGACGAGGAGGCTCCGGTGGGTGTGGGACAAAAGCAGGGGGTGGAGATGGAAGTCTAGGAGGAGGAGAGCGTGATCTAGACCGATGTCTGTATTCCATGTCCCTATCACGCTCATACCTATCCTGATTAGAATATTCACGATCGCGATCTCTGTCCGAATCCCTCCTGCGGGAATCGTAATAAGAAGAGGCCTTTCGGACCGAGCGGTGATTCTCGAGCATCGATCCCCTTCTAGACATAGTACCTGAAAATAAAAAACGAAGGAAGAGTTAGTAATTTCCTAAGTTGGACGATGTACAGTTGTGAATCATGTAGTGTAGTGAAGTGTATGCATGTGCAACCCCCCGACCAACCGGAAATGTCGGCCGCACTCATAGCAAGCGACCCGCTCAGTTCAAGAGCACTATCAAACTCCTCCATCTCGGCGTCGTGTGGAGACAGCACAAAATCCGAAATCGGGATATCGGCAAGCCCTGCAAAGGAATTCTCTACTTACGGGGGAGGAGCCTCTGAAATTCTAATCCCCGGAACGGGCAAGGACACAACCACGGATTTAAATCTCTCAGATTTAGAGCGTTTGTGAGCAGCAGCCTTGCCTTTTCTTCTTCATCCCGAATCCTGGACATCGGCAGAAGGCCCAGTCGGGAGCTCGGTATCGGTAGGCGTTCTTTCTGGATCAACTTCTTCGGCTATCACGACTGCGTGCGCTTTGCGCTTCACCCGTTTCTTCGGGACCACTCTATGTATCCCTTCCAGCTGTATGCTCTGCCTCCGTTCTATCAGCCCGACCATCCTCAAATTTCTATCAGACAGAACCAAGTCGATATGACTCTCTTCGCCCGGAAACGCTTGGAGGATCCGAACTAGCTCTCTGAAGTATGCACCGTCAGGTCGGGAGATCGCGGCTGTAAAAGAGGACAAGTGTATCAGTTTTGAAATTGGTTATTATTATCTCAATAACTCAAGAGAAAGGTTGTAGCGCTTACGTCTATCCAACCATCGCCTCGCAAACCCAGGGGCACTGAACGTAGAACCATTCGGTCTTGAAGTAACTTAGCCTTCCCCAGGAGCCCATTACAATGTGACAGTTTCTGACCGCTTCCAGGAAGGTGAAAGAAGGGCTATCTCCACGGCTCTTGACGTTAAATAAATATCTGATTTTGATCGGCTTCGGCGGTCGAAAGAGGATCTCCATGAATAGAATGAAGGTGATGTTCAACAAGGCATACCCGTTGGGATGTAGCTGGGATGGAGCTATTCCAAGGAATGATAACATCTCCCTTATATATTAATTGAAGGGAGGAAGTGTCCCCGCCGTGCAAGCGTGGTGGTTGAAAGCGGTAAACCCCTCCGGGGGATCATGTGGCCTGTCATTTGGCCCAGGTAATAACACTTCGTCAAGCAACAGACCATGCCTTAAACAAATCCGTCCTAGCATATCTTCGGAGATACCCGACGGCATAGAATCTTTTGGATTACAAATAAACCGAGCACCCAAACGCTCATCCGGAGCTGGCTCTATAACTTCGGCTTCAATAACCGATATCTCTATGGTTGGAGGAATAGAACTTGGGAGTTCCGGCTGTTGAGAACTTGAAGGTTCCATGACTAGCTAGCTTATAAAAAATCATTGTTAAACTGACAAATAATGCTCGTGCATCCCCCAGTGTAAAGTGTGTGAGTGTGTTGTGCAGTACAATACTGTATATCATTTGAGAAGATCAACAGGATTGAAGGAAGCATGTAAACGATGAGACTTCGGAATTCAGTCGGAAGGACCGTCATTGCTGACCGTCACAACCGTACCATCCAGCTATTAACTATCATTCCAAGTTAAAGTCTGTTGTCATTTTGATAAGTTCCAGTTTCATCGACGAGCTTCGATATGCAATCAGATATGCGGTAAAACGGTTAAGTCCAGTTATGCAAGTTTGAAGCTCGTCAGAATCAATTGTTCAAGTGTGCAAGGAGTTTTGGATTTTTTAATGATCAATTCGTATCGCTCACGAGAGCTGTGTTCGCATCGATAAGTTATGGTCATTTACGTATGAGTTAGACTCGGTCAAAAGGTTGGCATGCAAATTCGACTCGATCAAGAGGTTGGGAATTTCGGATCGATCAGAGCACAACACTTTGAATCGATCCCAAGACTACCCAGTTCAACTCGCTCCCAAACCTCTAGTTCAACTCGCTCCCAAACTTCCAGTTCGACTCGATCCCAACACCTCCAGTTCGACTCGGTCCCAAACGACCACTTCGACTCGATCGAAGGCCATCACTTCGAACCTATTAAAAGCCTTAAGTTCGAGTCGATCCCAAGACTACACAGTTCGACTCGATCCCAAGGCTACGCAGTTCGTCTCGAAGCCCCTACTCCAGATCGATGCGAAGCTGAGGCGAAGGGATCTCGATCGATCGTAAAGGAGTCTCGATCGACCACGACTCTGGTTGGTCTGGTATTAAAAATCTGGTCTCGTCGTCTAAACGTTGCATTCGCTTGGGGGATTACCTAGATCTGTCAGATTAGTTCGAGTAATTGATGGTATGAATCGGTTCGAAGGAAAAATTGTCTTCTTCTTTGTTGCCTCGAGTCTCAGAGCGATGCGAAAGTAAGACGGGAAAGCGAAAAGTAAAAAGTGAAAAAACGGCTAAGTACAAAGTATTTATATGGACTAGAAAGCAAAAGGAATAGACGATTCACATCCTGGGGGATTCGAACACGCTCTTCGACTCCGTCTCCAGTACTTCTATGCGAAGCTCCTCTTCGTATCGCTTCTCTTCGACTCCCTCTCCGATGCAGCAATGCAAGCGATCATTTCGACTCCGTCTCCCCTTTGACTCCGTCCCCTACACATTTCGACTCCGTCTCCCATGCGTTTCAACTCGGACCCCTATGCAGTTCGAGTCCAAGACCGAGTTGAATAAGCAGTTTGAATCCATCAGGGAAGTCTACATCGACTCGCTCCACTTCGACTCGTTCAGTTCGAATCCATCATCAAGTCGAACAAGCGTGTCACATCCATCGACTCCATCAAATCACTGCTTCCAGAGGACAACTCAATCGATACGAATTGCATGTTCGTATCCAGTGGCTCCATCTATATCGACTCGAAATACTTACTCCATATCCATAAATTCAATAAAAATCGTCTTCAATGTTTCAACCCTTCACATCGATTCTGGAGAGGATCGTTACGAAGGAACATTCAAAAACATACCACGAATTTCATGTCGGTTCAGGAGAGGATCGATATAGAATTCAATATAAAATAAACTGGCAACGACTCGTGAACGTACGAACGTCAACGAGAGTCAGGCTAACATATATGCATGTATGTCGGACCAATATTCAATGTTCCAGATTTACAGGAATCAAAAGCTCATCTAATAACGATTACAATAGCAAACAACTAATCACCAACATACAGCGATCGGTTGCAACAATACAGGGTACAACAGTTGACAGCCAACGGTTTACATTATCAAGAAAAACAGTTGAAAATTACAGCTTTCATCAAAAAGACGATAACTATTCAGAATGAAGGTTGCAGCACTTCAAAGCACATCATGTTTTCGCAAGATGTACTTTGGAGGTAAAATGTTATCCCTCCTTTTGGCAAGGCCGTGACACCAAGGAATTGACTAGTAACCAATGACGGCCCGTCCTAGAGATCAGTTATACACAGGCTCACCATGGATATCGACGAATTTTGTCCGAGTCCAAATCGAGCTAAAATTAATATGACGTGACAACCTAAGCTATGAGAGTCAACGTTCCAAATCTCAAGTCAATCCGAGTTCGTATGCTCAAGTTGTGAACGATACAAAATTAGTTAAGAACAACCTTTTTCGAATCGCTCCAGTTCGAATCCATAGGAAGTGCACATTTCGACTCGCTCCTCTTCGAGCCATTCTTCGACTCGCTCCGTTCACAACCATCAGAAGCCAACATCGAATCACTCATATTCGACTCGCTTCGCAACCATCAGAAGCGACACCTTCGACTCGCTTCGCAACCATCATAAGTGGCTACTTCGACTCGCTCTGCTTCGCCTCCAACAGATGCCTTCTTCGACTCGCTCAACCAACACACACTTCGACTCGCTCAACCAACACACGCTTCGACTCGCTCAATCAGTGCTCACTTCGACTTACTCAATCAATGCACAGGTCGACTCAATCAAAACTGCATCAAGGGCAGAGTGAGATTCAAGCGCCACGTCACTGAGTCGAATGGAAGCGAGTCGAATAGAGCATGTCGAACGAAACAGCCAACCAAGAATCCCATTTCGTATCGATCATATGTCCTAATCTACAAGTCCAAATGCTATGAAATTTTCACAGAAGACTACGTGCATGCTAAAGAATGTCCACGCCAAATTTCGATTCCATTGGATGAAATCTTGATCGATACGAAATCTGCTCGTATCGATCACGGATCGGACCGAAACTTCACGGGCTTGGGCGTGCAGGCCTGGTCACGTGCCAGAGAGGGTCTCTCGAGATCTGAGAGAAATACCAGCCTCCTACACCTATAAATAGACCCCCAAAGCCAACAAAAAAGGGGTTTTTCTTCCTCTTTGAGATCTCCAATGCCTAGACTCCGCCGAATCCAGATCTGAACTCCATTGCTGCTGCTACCAACGAATTTCACTGCTGCAAATCATTGTTATTCGCTGTAATTTGCTGAAATCAATTGTAAACATCAAATAAAGATCAATAAAGCAAACTACTTCATAGTGGACGTAGGAAATACGCCGAACCACTCTAAATTCTTGTGTCTCCTTGCATTTTTCTTAGTTTCATATCTGAGTTTTGGAGTTTTTGTTAGATAAATCCTCTTTTTACAATTATTTTCTTCACTTTATCTCTTCAAAGACTTCCGAAGAGTGTTGTGCCCAATTTTGGTACAAACAGTTTGTTCAGTTTTAAAAATATATCGTTTAAATTGAAATTTGAAAATAGCCTTTCGAGGCACAGTCTCGGAATTTGACGAAACCGGTCCCATTGGATCCGTAGTAGTGTATTATTATTGGATTTTAATTTTTGTAGTGTTTGGAGTTGTCGTGTGATCGTACGGTCGATAAACTCGTTGAAATCTATATCGAAAATTCAATACGGTAACTGGATCCAAAAAGCTATCTTCTCCATACGATCGAATTAGGACTCGAAACCTTTTCCATTGCGTTCGGAATAGGGGTATAACATTATGTACGCCTACAGCATGCCTCGATAGGAGGTCAAGATTTTGAGTTGCGTTTATCATATATACTATCGACTATAGCTGAATTTCTTTCACATCAATGCTTTTTGTTTTTTCAAACCAGAGTAGTTAGTTGTTGCAGGCATGTTAATATCTTATCATGTCTCCCCATTCCCCATCTTTAAGCACGCAATCCCCCTCTACCTTTTCCAAACAGCCGAGCATTTCTATATAAAAGAAAATAAAATAAAATAATAAAATCATGGCCGAACAAAACAAAATTTGAAGCAACGTCTCCTTTCTCCATTTCTTTTTTCCATTTCAAATTGAAAGCAGTCGAGAAATCGCGAGTTCCTTTTCCATACCCTTCTTTCAAGCCGATCGAATTTTCAGTGAAAGAAAAACGGGGGGGGATCGGAACCTGGTCCAGATAAGAAGAGGCGTGATCTGTTCAAGGATCTCGAAACCAGAAAGAAGAAGAAGGATGCGATCGCGTTCGAATTGGCATCGACAGGGCGAGTTGCTAGTGTAGGGACAATGGTGGGAAGATGTGATGGAGGTCGGAGCGTCGAAGCAAGATCACGGCCAGAATCTCGAAGCTGAGTCGCGATGGTGGCATTCGCGAGCTCGAGCGGGGCGATGTCACAGTAGTTCGGTGATGTTAGGGTTCGGCCTCGATGGTGGATGCAACAGAGAGGAGCTCGACAAGGTCAGAATCTCGTATCGTGATTTTGAGCAGGGGATCGATGGTTTGGTTTTCTGTTCACAGTGAGGTAGTTTATTCTTTTTACATTTTAATTTAAAAGCTATTTAACTCTAAAAGAAAATTAAATTAAGACAGTAAGGTATTTTTTTAAATTTATTTTATTAAATTTTATATATGTACATATAGTTTGGAAAATATTTGCAGAAATAAATAAACAATGCTGCTCTTAACTTAATTTAAATATATATATATATATATATAGATTGAAAAAATATACGCATATAGTAACACATTGATTTATTTTAAAATATATATGGGTAATCTCTTTTATAGATTTAACAGTGAATTAAACTATTGTAGTTGCAAACTGAAAAGAAAAAATATTAGGCCAGTATTTATTTAAAACGGAAAATAAGTGTGTGTGTGTGTGTGTGTGTGTGTGTGTGTGTATAGGATCTTGGAAAATATAGGAATTTATGTAAAGGTTAGATTTTTGAAATCTATAACTTATTTTTATAAATATATATGTAGTTTCAAAACGAAAAGAAAATAAATATACATATATGGATTTAAGAAAAAAATACTTTAACTTACTGGTCAATTTCAATGTATAATATATATGGGTGATTAACTTGATTTATTAATCTATGGTTTGGATGAATAAATTTTGGGTATTTTGAAATATCCAAAGTAAAAGTATTGGATTTTTGAAAAGAAAGAAAAGGGAAAGAATATTAAAAGAAAATGGTTTCACAGTAATTAGTTTACGGTTATATCAATTATGTAATTTAAAACCTTAAGTTAACTTAAACCTTAGGATTAGTAATGGCTAGGATAAATAAAATAATTTAAACTTAAATTTAATTAAGTTAAGGTAATTATATATATGTTAATTATTTATTAATTACTAAGGTTTATTAAAGTGAATAAATAGTTGTAACTAGTTAACAGTTAATGATAAAATAAAATGATCTAAACCTTTAATTTATTAAAAGTCTTAAGTTAATTATACTTGTTGATTATTAGTTAATTCCAGATATTTAATTAGAATAAAATAAAATGGCTTGTAATTAGTTAAGAATAATTAAACATGATTTGAAAATAATTAGTTAATTCTGTTTTAAAGTAAATTAATGATTTGTGTGACTAGTTAATCTAGTCTATGAATAGTTTAAATTGGAATAACCTAAAGTGAACAGTTATATATAAAATGTGAGACGTTTTCTTTGAATAGATATGGTGATGGGATTTTTATGTGAAGTTTGACATTCTGAGATTGTTTTGTTTTGTTGAAAACAACTTGGCTTAAAAGATGGTGTTTGGATTCGAAGGGACCGGGATCAGATATCAGCGATATCCGAAACCACTTCGATTTAATAAGCACTATAATTCTTTATAGATTTGATTATATAATCAAATTGGCTGGAATTAAATAAATTAAGTAAACATGGCCATTTAAATTAAGTAACGGTACTTAGATATTATTTTAATGGATTTGTGGAATAATTGTTTGGCTATAACAAGATAAGAACTCGTTGTGAGGTGCGAGTTAACCTGGGAAAGAAGTTTATAACTTAAGTATTTCATATATAATGGGTTTACTCACGCTGGTTTCCAGCCTGACCCGGGTGTTACTTTATTGTAATGCTTGGGTCAGACCTAGTATTACAGGTTTTCAGGTTAGGACGTTCTGGAGCTCAGGAGACGAGTTGGATGGCAGAGACGTATTGTTATATTCCGCTGTGTATCATAGACCATATAGATAGCATTCAGGGACAAGTTATTATAACTATCCAGATTTATTGTACTCTGATATCTTGTATGTATATTGACAGTTATAGCTTTTCGTTGTATAAATGCTGTTATTTTATATTATATTTTGTTCCGCTACGATTGTGAGATTCCGTGCTGTTGTTTTCTGTTTCTTCTTCTACCTCTTTTGCTTCGTAACCCTGACAGTCTGGGATTTCCGGCACTCTATACAGTGGATGTATTAGTGTCAATTTTCGAGGTCGAAAATCTTTGGGCCATTACACATCTCTTAAGTTATTGCACTCATGTTGACACTGGATAGGAGATGTCAAACCCCGTAAACATCTCTGACGCCTTTATGCCCATATTTATTTACTGTTGACTTAACATACATAAGTTCTTTTAGTTCTAACTCAAGTGTTTTGTCCTTTCAATTCGCTCGGGTCAGTCTGAGTTTTTCAGTGTATCAAAGACTACTTTTCTAGAGTACGAAGATGGAGATTTGTATACTATATTATTTCATATATTTTCCACTACATCATGTTGTTCCGCTGCTTTATTTATTTATTCATGTTGTACGTACTCTAATCTGTATTATAAAAGTGTAAGCAAATGTTATTTTTAAAACAGCTTCATGAACTGTTTATTTGATTATTTTATTTGGTCATTCCGCTGTGAGATTCTGTGTTTTGTTTTTTTCTTTTCTCTTCTTTTTCTTATTTACCCTATAACAATCCTTCCTTTTAAATGGTTTGAGTCTGACATGTGTGGTTCATAGTCGATTTAAACCGTCCAAAAAGGTGGGTCATTACATTTGGTATCAGAGCCAGGTTTAGCGACAACCTTAGCTTTGTGGGGTCTAACTCATCAGAGATAGGGAGGTAATACCCTAGAATGAGTCTGTCTGAGTGTATATATGAGAGAGTGGACTTGTTAGTGTTATATAAATGTTTTATATTATGTTAATTTGTTCTGTTTAGTATTTATAAATTTTGGTCGGTACATAGGATGCTATGGCTTCGATAGGGATTTCTAAACACTTAATAGGGCAGACCAACACAATATTGTTTTGAAACATAGGTAAATGAAATAATTTTACCTAGTATTATAATTTGTATATAAAAGAGTAATTTTTAAATGGATATAGTTGTATATGATATGTTTGTTTCCAAGGAAGTGAAATTTGTAAATATTGGTTGCAAAATATGATTTATAAATAAAGTAAATATAAATTGGAAATTTGAGAACTTAAGTTCTGGATTTTTGAATTTGTGTTCAAAATATTTTGGAATATAATATTATTATTATTTGGAAGTATTTTTGAATAAATATTTTCAATATGATTTAAAAGAAATGCTTTAAAGGAAGTTTTAAAAAGGAAATAAGTTTTGTATTCCCCTCTCTGTCGCTGGAAAATAGTTTCGGTGATGAGTGCACGCATCATCGACGTTCTTTTTTGAGTTTCCAAGTGGGAAGACCGCTGTAGTAGTTTTACTTCACATTTGTTTTGATAATGAATCTTAAATTTTAATTTCTAAATATGATTGGATATATATAAGTTATGAGTGTGTGTGTGTGTGTGTCTATATATATATATATAATTTTAAATGATTTGAAATGTAACCCAGAGTTTAGTTTTGAAACACCCTACATTCCTTAGTATACCAAGAAGGACACACTAAAAGATGTGGTGCGTTGTAGGTATAGCTAAAACTTAAAGAGACTAAGATTCACAAGACAAAATAGATAAAAACAACGAAAACAATTAAAACAATTATTTACCAAAAATCAAACTACATAAGATAGAGTTATAAAACCAAATACATAAGATGTCTCAAAATGCCAATATATGTCTTATGAAAATCATAACATCAGTCTCATAAAAATCAGAGTACAAAACTATCCCTCAAAAAGTACTAGTACATCAAATAAGGTAAAAACTGAAAATGAAGAAAAGGAATACATGAGAAAATCTCCGCCACTGAAGTCTCCAAGTGTCCGCAATCTACCGTCCTTGCCCTTGCTGGCCTATGGGGGAAAATGGGAAAAATAGAGGAGTGGGTTAGACTAAAAGTCTGGTGAATGATAGTAATTACTAGTATTCTTAAGCAAGGTAAAGATAATAGACTTTGCAACAGTTCTAGTATAAAAGGAAATAAAGAAATAGGAGGAAAGGTAAAGCTGGAAATAAATACGATTTAATTATTAGATTAATTTGATTGGATAACTTCGATTGTTTGCACTTGTCTTAGATAACTGCTTTGATTAGGGTGAATTCCCAATCCTACTTTAATTAGGCTGAAGTCCTAATTCTACCCTTTGATTGGCCTTCTACTAATGTGTCTACTATGAGCTAGACACCAGTGCCTATGAAAGGGACCTACTAAGCGCTTGGAACTCAATAGCGAATTATATCCCTTGCACCGAGGCCGCACGCTCGACCAATGTTGGGTTCTCACTATGTGTTGCTCCCTCTTTTGACCTTTTATTTACCCTAGACAGCTTAAGCATGCCCTCGTCTCACTTTAGGCTATAGTGAGAATCCTGTGTCCATAGAAAATAGGGAATGTTGTTGCTACTGGTCCATGTCAAACAAAATCTAGTTGCGCTCCTTGTCCAAATCCCCATGATTTGGACTTTTAATTATTGACCTTTTATCTACCCTAAACAGCATAAGCATTCCCTCATCTCACTTCAGGCTATTGTGAGACACCTGTGTCCATAGAAAATAGGGAATGTTGTTGGTACAGGTCCTACTTTTTCTTATTAATTTAGTATAAATTGTTCAAATAAGCCTCTACTATTATCCTTGCTATCTTTGCTTATTAATTTATTCTAAGTCTTAAAATAAGCCTTTTTCTGTCTGTTTCTAATTATACCTAGTTTTAATATTGCTTATTAACTTAACCCAAGGTCTAAGTATAAAAATAAGCCACTTTCCCTTTTTACTCTTCTTAATCATAATTATACATCATAATTAGGCTTAAATTCAGTCCAAGTCCAATTTATTACAGTCTTCACATGTTACATCTTATTTTATGTAATTTCAGTGTTCTTATTATTTATTCCAGATTCGCAGTTTAATCTATTCTATTCCATTCGCGTAAAAAAGAAAAATAGACAATTACAGAAGAAAATCCTAAATGTAGAAAGATGTAAATAAAACGTAAATTACAGTAAATTATAAATACTATAAATAAATGGAAAAGCTATAATTAGCAGTAATTAACTACAAATAACTGAAAAGAATAGCTAAAAGGAAATAGACTGAAAAATAAATCTAAAACTAAAAATAAACTGGTAAAAAGGTTATTCCAAAATCGTAGAAAAACTACAACTATTGGAAACCCTATTATTTTAAATTACTTAAAAATCTAAAATAATCACCAATCACTCACGTGTGGTCCTTAGCTATTCCCTTGGTCTTTCCAGATGTACTTGAGGGTATTAAATATTTTAATTTAAAATGATCTTCTCCTCGGAAAATTATTCCTTTTAGGGTCCTGCCTGAGAAGGTGAACCCAAATGGAGAAAATCTAGAATGAGAAAAATAGCTAGGCTTAGGTTCTTATTTATAGTGGCGCTTGTGGATCTCAGACCGTTGGATTTGGAGATTGAATTTGGTGCAACCACATCATAGGCTGGATAGGAGCCGTCGGATGGAAGCACGGACGCACCGAAGAGAGGAAATAACCCAAAATGACGTGTTCTAAGCTTACAGGAACGAATAATTAAATTCTTTGTTCATTCAACAAGGCGGATCAACCTAGGTGTTGACCGCCCCCTTGCTAGGTCGACATGCCGGTCGATCTAGGCAGTGGGTAGGTCGACCTAAGTGTCGACCCAGCCCTATATATATATTCTTTTCTAATTTCTTGTTTAATTCATATCTTCTTCGTTCTAGCTCGGATTTTGACGTTCTATATATGGAAACTAGTGAGTGGCTCGTGCTACGCACACGGGCAGTTGTTGAAATCCGAAGTTCGGGTGATAAACTGTAAAATGTCGCTAATAAATTTTTTTGATGTTCCCTTGTGTGTATGAAGTACACTTATATTGGTCAATTTTGTATTATAACTTCGTTTTGATTGAATTTTCTTAAAAAGGAGATGATTGATTATGTTTTACTTACCTTTTGTTCTAAATGAAACATGGTGACTATGGTTAATATTGTGAATTTTTTTGCAAAATTCGCTATGCATATAAAGTTTTCAATGATTGCCTTTAGTTTTTATAATAAATATATAGTTATTATATGGATTACATCGGTAGATGCATGAGTATGTAATATTTTATGGGGTATGTACGTCAAATCCATATAAATAATTTATTATACAAAATACCCGCCCTTATAATTTTATGTAAATTAGGTCCTTGGTCGCGTTATTCCTTTACGACCAATTGATATTTTCACACCCATATTAATATTTTACATTCTATTTTGATTTCAATATTTGAAATGCAATTACTTTTTGTAGAAATATCGTATCAACAAACCATCTTCACCATTAAATCATAAATTTTATTATTTTTTAAATGATATGTATGTGCATATGTAAATATTTTGTCATTGATTTGTTTTTGAAGAAGTGTATTCTTTTCTATATAAATAACGCATTTAAAACTGCATCTTTAAAAATGTTATTATAAGTGCATCATTCAAATTACAACGTTCAAGAATAATAAATATGCAAAATTATAAAATCTACATTAAGAAAATGCAGTTATAACTACATTAAATTAATGTAGTTATAACTGCATTTTCTTAATGCAGTTAAATTCTACATTTAAATTGAATATGCAGGAATATAACTGCAATTTCTTAATGTGCTTATAAATCTATTTTCTTAATGCGGTTAAATTTTGCATTAAGATCAAATATGTAGAATTATAACTGCACTATATTAATGCATTTATAACTGCATTTTCTTAAGGCAATTATAATTGCATTTTCTTAGTGCGTTTAAATGTAGTTACACAAAGCGATAATACAAACTGCATTACATAAATGTAGCTAAAATTGCTATGAAAAATTAAGATTTTTAAGATTTATATTTTTAGTTATTAGCAATAGTTATCATTGGAAAGTTTATTAAATTTATGATTTAATGGTGAGAACGATTTTTTAAATCGGGTTAATCTGCAAGAAGTTATCACATTTTAAAGATTGTAACAAATGAGTTAGAGGCTGAAGATATTTGTTGGATGTGATGTTATAGAAGTTGAGACCTAATTTACAAAAATTTAGTGATAGGGACTCGCTTTACATTTCAAATAACAAATAGTGATCTGAAGTTAATATAAATGGCAATTCATAGATGATTCAAACTATTAGTATATATCGGACTTAAGCATTATGCCTTGCCAAAAAAAAAGACTTAAGCATTATATAATCGTCTCCATATTCCAACTATCAAACATTATACTAAGAATTCTGAATAAACAAAAATTTGAATATTCTTTTAACTCCTGTACATCCATCATTCACGGTTCACAATATTACACATGCGTATATAAGATTATTCAACCTTTAGAATAAGAAAATCATTCCCCTGGATATTTAAATAATATCACATTTTAAGATTTTTAAGATTTGGTGAAATAATGACATAAATGAGGACAAAGAAAGGGAAATTCGTATATGATGCAACTAAATATGACATTCTTAACTAATTATCAACAAATTAGAAAACGATTCTACATATAAATAACCGTTTTGCAAAATTTTGGTACATTGAATGTATCAACTATTTAGCTGACCCAAAATCAAAAAAAATTCAAGTAATAGCATATCTATCACAGTATTTATTATCAGATGATGCTATGATAAAAATAAACAACGCACCATAATAGATTTTTGATTTTATTTCTATACAACCAACAACAATATACGGTGCATCATCTAACAGCAATGATAAAAAATGAAAGCTACATAGACTTGACAATTTTGATGGTCCCTTCATCTGCATATTTCAACTACAAAGTCGCTATACATGGTTTATAAAAAAAATCTCTCATCATATACATGCAAGAGTTGGATTTCACTGATCCCTGACCTCTTGGAAACATGATTGTTGTACCCT
This sequence comes from Allium fistulosum, assembly GCA_030737815.1. Lineage (NCBI taxonomy): Eukaryota > Viridiplantae > Streptophyta > Magnoliopsida > Asparagales > Amaryllidaceae > Allium > Allium fistulosum. The sequence goes on from CM060902.1 coordinate 529,818,844, forward strand.
TGTAAAATAACAGGCTATCAGCATCACATGGTAACTTTTATGTTGGGTAAAAACAGGCCATAAGTACCCTTGTAAAATCCAACCCCTTATGTAAACAAATTACTGAAATACTTGAGGATTTATGTTATTTGAGCACATTAAATCATACAAATTCAATACTACTTTTTCTTGGTTTTAAGTGAAAAATAAATATACTTGAACCAACTGAAAACAATATATAAAGCTATTTATATTGTTGAATAATTAATGATTTGAACCTCTTAATTATTTACAATAACTCCCAATAAATACGAATATTAACCATAAGCTTGGAAGGTTTTATTTCATGTATATACCAACCATGTTAAGTAAGATTGCCGAAGATTTAAGCGTGTTAGTTATATACAGTAACTCATCATTAAGATGCGGATAAAACAAATGATAGGAAGTTTTTTTTTCAATCGATCAGAAACATGTTAGGAAAACCTATAAGGATTTATGAGCATTACATCTTAATTATTTATAGTAACTCACCATAAATATGTAGAATATTAGGCTAGGAGGGTTTTATTTGATAGATATATACCAAACGTGTTAGTAAATCTGAAAGGACCGCTAGAAATTTGGATATCTTAATTAGTCATAGTAATTCACCATAAACGTGCATTATAATCTTATGTAATAAGAAAACCAATCAAAGGTAGTCTTACTCTCCCTTCCATCAAGCACTATCCTCATCAACTCCATCACAGCCATTTCCAACATCATTTAACTCGGCCGAAAGCAACATTCCATTGCTCCATTTATTGATAGTTTGTAAGTATGCAAACCTAACCCTACCCTCATGCTTAATCCCAGGTCTGTGGCTACAATAAACACTTGCTTTTGATCTATACTTATATAGTAAATATGCAATTTGTCCTTCTAGCAGCCTAATTCTTTTAAAGATCAATTTGAAGCAGAAAACTGAACTCTCCAATATTATGTGTTTGACTGGCCCTAACCATGTTCAGTCTCAATGTAAACAACTATCCATTGTAGACCCAGTTTATTGTATTTTTTCATAGCTAATTTATCATGTTGTTTTCAGTGGCGTATCAGGTCAGCAAAACATTAGAAAAGAGGTATATATACAACAGTTATTTGTGTCACCGCACAACTTTAGACTAGTGTTTGTACCAAAAATGGGCACAACACTCTTCGGAAGTTTTTGAAGAGATAAAAGTGAAGAAAATAAATTGAAAATGAAGATTATCTAATAAAAACTCCAATAAACAGAATTGTAAATACGTAGACAAGCAATTTAGAGTGGTTCGGCGTGTTGCCTACGTCCACTATGAAGTTTTGATGATTTTATTGATTCTCTTTCAATGATTACAAGCAGTTAAAACAATAAATAGCAAAAAACAACTTGAAATTCGAAATCAACAGCAAAGGTATGATGCAAGTCTTGATCCGGCAGAGTCTGGGCGCTTGAGAATCCAAAGATCCCTCTTCCGTATGCTCTGGGGCTCTATTTATAGGTGTAGGAGGCTGAGGTATCGTTCAAACTTCGGGAGACTCGGTCTGGCACGTGAGGGGGCCCATGCGACCAATCTCAGAAAGTTTTGCCTCGATCTGCGATCGATACGAATCCATTTCGTATCGATCAAGATGATATCCAATCGAGCTGAAATTTGGCAGAGACATTCCTTAGTGTGTACACAAGCTCCTGTGAAAATTTCATTGAATTTGGATCAGTGGATCATGAGATATAGTCGATATGAAGTGGAATTTCTCGATGGATGTTTGGTTCGAACCCATCACTTCGAATCGATACATTCGAATCGATCTTCCCACATGGTTCTCTAATCACGTGGCACACACCCTCCGCCTCGATCCGGTCCTTACTCCAAGTTGACCGTATCGACTCCATGAATCTCGCCTTGTTCGTATCGAGGGATGACACGTCACCCAGGCTTGTTGACTTGATGGATTCGAATAAGACCTTACTTATGGATTTGAACAGCAGCTGCATCGAAGGATACGAACCAATGATGATCGATGGTTACAAAATGCTCTGTCCAGATGGATTAGAAGAGAGGCTTCCATGGTGGATACAAAGCAGTGACTGTTGCCTCAGTTGATGGATGTGAAGTAGACTATCTGCCGATGGATACGAAGTAGGGTGATGCCAATGGGTTTGAATAAGGAGACGCTGATGGATACGAAGTCGCTGGACCTCTGATCGATACGAACATGACCGATTCGAACCAGAGTTCGATGATGGATACGAAGACGGAGCTTTTCCCTTCAAATTGCATTGGCCATAACTTGAGCATACGAACTCAGATCGACTTGAAATTTGGAATGCTGGCCTTCATGGCTTTGCTTGTCATATCCTATCAATTGTAGCCTTATCCAGGCTCGGACAAAATTCATCGATATCCATAGTGAACCTATGCACACCCGATATCCAGGATGATTGATCTTAAGCATGCAACCAGTTCCTTGATATCTCGGCCTTGCCAAAAGGCGGGATAACATTTGCCCCCCAAAGTACGTCTTGTGGAAACATGACGTGCTTTGAAAAGTTGTAGTCTTCACTCTGAACAACCATTGCTTTTTGGTCGAAGGTTGTAACCTTGCGTTGCCATGACGGATTGTTGCATGATAGTGCTCAGCTGTTTGTCGCTGTAATCTTTATTGAATGAATATCCAATCTCTGTTAATGATGAAAATTGGATATTGTTTTGACATATATGTATACATGTTGATCCAACTCTCGTTAACGTTGCACACTCATGAGTCGTTGTTAGTTTTCTTGCATCGAATTTCATATCGATCCTCTCCTGAACCGATGTGAAATCTGAGTTGCAACAACGATCGAAAGTTGTTTTAAGAAGTTCCTTCGTATCGATCCTCTCCTGAATCGATATAGAAGGTTGAAAGGCTGACTTCGCATCGATAAATGGAGGATTTGGAACCAGCGAAATGCTCGTTCGTATCGATGGTTAGTAACTCCAATAGGTCTTTGTTGTGTCATTCGTATCGATGCTAATGTTTAAGATATGATGGACACGAAATCGCTGTTCGTATCGACATGCAGTGGATGGAGTTGTGAACTTGTTGATGCGAACAGGGGCTTCGAGTCGATGTGCTCACCGTCCGTTTCGAATCGATGGGAACTTTGGTCAGATGGATACAAACAAGGGGTTCGACTCGACTCGTGGGTCGACCGGTTGCGACCGGTCACGTGGACTGGGAGGCGAATCGACCCGGTTTCACCCTAGGCTCCATATAAATACCTGGGACTTCACCATTTTTCACTTTTTTACTTTCTACTTTTTACTGTCGCCTTCTACTTCTCGCATCGATCCATAAATTTTGAGAAAGAAGAAGAATTGTAACCTGTTTTTGAATTGACTAGATCCGTCCTTCCAGTCCTTCGAATCTCACCTTCAATTTAGGTAATTAACCACGAATCCAAACAACGAAGTCATCTCAGATCCACTCCATCTTTACCAATCATCGATTTTGGCAATTGGTAAAACCAGATTTGAACCAAAGCTCGGTTGTAAATGACCAGGGCGATGCTCCTGTGGATCGATCTGGACGCTTGCGTTCGAATCGATGCAGGCCATAGCACGCTTTCTTTGGATTTTGCATCGATCCCTGGAGATTCCTTGGGGAGGTGATACAGTTCGTACTGATTGCGATGGTGGTGGATCGTACCGATATGAAATGATCGATATGAAAATTAAACAAACGGTCGTTTCGAAGTTCTCAGCTTTAGATCGATGCAAAGTGTATTTTTGTGTTCGACACGAAAAGCACTGACTTGAACGTGATCGATGTGAAGCCGAGACCTTCCTGACCGATACGAACTTGACAACCAAGGATCGGTTCGAAGTTACCTTTTCTGATCGATACGAACTTGCACCTTGGCTATCGACTTGAAGCGTGCCCCCGGGATCGATACGAACTCGTATCCTGATGAATTCGAACAAGCCTCCCGTGATCGATTCGAACCCTTCTCTTGATGGACATGAAATTATGAACTCTTAATAGCATAACTCCAACGAGCTTCATTCTTGCATATCTGAACTAGAATGTTAGCTGCATATCTGACTACCTATAGAAGCTCGTCGATGGAACTATAACTTAACACTGTGATAACGAACTTTAACTTGAATCGATTGCCAACATCGGGATGGTTTGAGGATGACGGTCGGCGATGACGGTCATTCCAACTGGATTCCGATTATCTTTGTCGTTTGCAAATTTTCTTTAACTCTGCAGAATTCTTTCAAGTAATGCACAGCACTGCACAACACACACTTTACACGGGGAATCATACGGGCTTTTTAGCATCTAACGATGATTTCTCCTGAGTTAGCCAGTTATGGAAGGTCCAAGCTTGCAGCCACAGGAAACTCAGAGTGTAATTCCTCCTAGACTTGAAATACCGGACATCGAGGCCGAAGTCATCGGTCCAGCCCCGGAAGAATTGCCTGATGCGTCCTTCATTAATAGTCCACCTGACTCTATTACGTCCAATATTTCTGAAGATATGCTAGGGAGAATATGCTTAAGGCATGGTCTGTCGATGGGCGATGTAATATTGCCGGGACCAAATGACAGACCGCATAATCCCCCGGAGGGATATACTGCATTTAATCGCCATGCGTGCGCAGCCGGGACACTTCCTCCGTTCAATGAATTTATAAGAGAAGTGTTGGCTTATTTGGGGATCGCCCATCTCAGCTACACCCAAATGGATATGCTTCGCTCAATAGCTTGTTCATTGCATTTATGGAGTACCTCTCTCGACCTCCCCGCATGACCAATATAAGATATTTGTTCAACTTCAAAAGTCGAACTGACAGTCCATCTTTCACAGTCCTGGAGTCTGTAAGAAATTGCCAAGTGGTCACAGGGTCTTGGACTAGACTGAGCTACTTCAAGACGGAGTGGTTCTACGTTCGATGTCCTCCAGGATTTGCCAGGCGATGGTTATTCAGACGTGAGTGTTATCAATTTCCCAAGTAGTTGATAAGGCAATTATGAACAAAATCGAACTCACATTTCTTTTTCTTCTTTTTTTAGCAATAATCCAGCGACCCGAAGGTGGTTATTATAAAGAGATAGTCCAGGTTCTCCACGAAATTCTAAGTGAAGAGAGGAATATCGAACTGCTGTTGACGGACCAGAATCTCAGAATTCTCGGGTTGATCGGGCGGAGACAAAGTATAATGCTTGATGGCGCATTAAGGACTGTCTCAAGAGAAAAAGTCAAACGGAAGAAGCCCCGAGTCATTATGATCGAGGAGGTTGACTCCGAAAGAACTCACACCGATGAAGAACCATTGGTCGGGCCTGTTGATGTGACCCGGATTCAGAAAAGAGAAAAGGCAAGGCAGTTACTATTAAACAATCTAAATCTGGGAGGCGGGAAGTCTGTGGTCACAAATCGACCCCTTTCTGGAGATAGAATCTTGGAGGCATCCCCCCTACAGGCGGAAAATTCTTTCGAAGGGCTCGTTGACCTCCTAATTCCGGACCTCGCGTCCACACAGCATGATGTCGAATTGGATGAACTGCAACATACTTTTGACGTTAGCGAGTCTCTTTCTACCAGTGATGTCGACACTTCTGGTTAGTTTGGGGGGTTACACATCCATACACTCTTCACGGCACTACACAATCTTTGATCGCAAACCACATACCATAAATGGTTACTAATCCTCCTTATTTTACTTTGTAGGTATGATGTCTGGTCGAGGCTCGGTGCTTGGTAGTTTGCGCAGCAAGCGTCGATCTTTATCATATTATGAACCACGCATGAGAGAGGGAGATAGAGATTATGAACCGGGGTATTCCGGTCAGGAGCGGTCTGACAGAGATAGGGGATATGTACGTCGGTCTCGATCTCACTCTCCTCCTAGGATCTCTGTACCACCCCCATTCTGGTTACACGTCCTCCTGAGACTTCACGGCACAAGCCGCCCTCTCAGTTTCCTAGATCCGACCCTCCACGTGGAACCAAAATAGCTACCTCCTTGACTACTACATCAGCCGTGACTGATCCGACCAGGGAAGGAGCAGCCAAACTCGCACAAATAAGGAAGGAATTCCCCGACATTTGCTTTGACGGTTACGTCTTCCCCCCACACCTGAAGAGAATTCCACCGACGGTCGAAAATACTATTCACGATTATGTTGTGGACATATTCTTTCAGTATAAGGAGTGGGCGAGGGCCGCGAGAAAAGCATCAAAAGTGGCATTTGATCGGGCCGCCACTATTGAAAAGCTGGAAAAAGAGTTGGGTCAGAAGGACCGAATTATTCAAGTGCTCAACGCCAAGGCCGAGTCTTCCCGTAAATCTGAAATAGAAGCTCTCAGAAAGGCTGATAATGCAAACTCGGCCATGAATAGAATGAAACAAGAGCACTACACTTCGATGGAAGACATGGGTCATAGGAACACCACCATCACTGCTGAGAGAGACGCAGCCCTCAAAGAGCTCAATGAGCTTAAATCTAAGTTCTCCGAACTTGCGAGGGAGAAGGATGCGACCAATGTCTCCGCGCAAGAAGCCTCTGACCAGGCGGTGGTGCTTCAGAAGGAGAGGGATGTTGCTATGAAAAAATTCCGCGAGGTCGAAGCCGAGGTTGATGAGAAGGTCCGACTGGCGGAAGGCAAGGTTGAGGCTGAGGTAGAGGAGCTCCTTGTTACTTACAACGCCCACGTGTTAAGGCATAGAGATCTGACTTTGCTCGATGATTACGCATCACATCTCTATAATGCTTGGAATCTACTGATTGAGGAGGAGAAATTGGGGCATCCTGATGAAGCCTTTGACGAATTTGAGCTGGAGAACCGTATACCTAATGATGACGAAAAGAAGATTCTTCACGACTCCATGATTTCTCATGAAAAGCAGAGGCTTGGTACTTAGCCCCAGGAAGTCGGAGAAGGCTCTGGTGTTGAGCATCATATTACGAGTTCCGAGATTGTTATGCCACCTCAGCCTGAGCCGACTTCGATGATCGACTCTCGGCCTATACCAGCTTATGACCCGGATCAGCCACATCTACCTCCTATAAGGGAGCACCCTTCTGAAGTCGTTCAGCCGACTTTGAGCCAAACTGAGGAAGGTACTCTGCACTAATCTCTTGTACATTCGGACTGAAGAACTTGTATAGAAGTGTATACTAACAAATGCTTCTTTTCTCTGATCAGTGACCGAAGTTGTACTGACAACGCTTCCTGCAATCCAGGAATCATGCCAAGCGCAGGAAGCGATTATCTCTGAGGCGACCTTTGTCGCGGCAGTTGTGCCTGCCGAAGTAACGCAGGGGAGCTCAATCTCTTTTGAGGAACAGATGGTGAACGAGCTTCTTGGTCGACAGAGTGACCCCTTTGCGGACTTACCATTTGTCTTGGGCGGATTTTTATCTACTTCTGATACTTCGACACAGACCACCATGGCACACAGTGAAGCCCGAGCCCTTCGAGAAGCGAACATACTGGCTGATATTGATGCTGAGATGGAGGCAGCGGCACACGGTGGCAGCTCAGAGGGCGGAGCAGTGGCGCATGGCCCTACGCCACTTAAGATGATATCTCCTGGGGGCACGCTTGTCGATACCAGTGCGTCAGTCCCGCTTCCGGCTATAGATCCCGTTCCTCCGACTCCTCCCGCGGGAAGCATTCCCTTAGACTACAGTTCGGAGGAGGATGTCGATATTATGCTCCCGTTTGATGATAGCCTGCTTAAAGAAAAGGGCTCAAAACAAAAGATCACTAGTGGCTCTAGTAGCTCCTCGTTGAAGAAGAAGCCAAGGAAAAAGAAAGAGTAGATAGACTTTTTAGGCACATGTTTCCTTTTGCAGTTAGGAATTTTGTCATCTTTTTTCTTTCATAGGTCGTGTATAGATGCGGGTTCGGCCCTCGCTAGTAGGAATTTTTTGGAAGGGCTGGTATATATAGCCATCGCTCTTGATTAGTTGAAATAAAGTTTTGTCTTCTTGTTTCAACTTTCATTCCTTTTATGCTTAAATGTTGCAGTGTTTGAACCTCAGTTCTGTGTGCTTGCATTACTTTAACTCGTTTCGGGTAGTGATTAACACTTGTATCTGCCCCCAGTTCCGGGGTTAAGTTGTAAAGATCAGCTTGCGATCGCAATAAGTGAGCGGTCGAACTACGCTTGTTTCTTTATAAATCGTTACATCCGCACTCTGGAGGTTTGCACTTGCATTCTTGCAGTCAGTCATAGCTATCGAAAGCTTTCAAGCATTAGTCAACACTTTGGGGACACAAGTCATCTTGTGAGCGGTCGTTCACACTCTGGGAACTTAGGGTTGACGTTAATACTCCAACCCATATTCTGGGAAATTGGAGTTAGCGTTCACATTCCGACTCACACTCCAGGAGTTCGAAAGGCGTATCAGGATCATGGATGGTTAGATCATATCCATCCTGAGTTACCAAGCGAGATCGTTAGACGGACGGGTCCATCCCTCTCGAGCTTGGTTAAGTTATTGTCGAAGTTGTTAGGTGAACGGATTCACTCTCCTCGACGCTGTATTTTAAAATTTATACTCCGCCTCGCACTCTGGGAGCATGGAGTTGGCCGACAAACGGTCAGCCACGTTTGTTTGGGCACTTGGATTGCGTTCGCACTCTGGGAATGGTGGATTAATCAGGATCGTGGATGGTTGATTCGCATCCACCCTGAGTCGACAAGGGAGGTCGTTAGATAGATGGGTCCATCCTCCTCGAGCTTGTTTAAGGTACAGCCGAAGTCGTTAGGTGGATAGGTCCACCCTCTTCGGAACTGCATTTAGTCGTAATACGGTCGAGGTCGTTAGGTGGACGGATCCGCCCTCCTCGAGACCGCATTTGTTTGATGTCTATATTCCAGCTCACACTCTGGGAGTTTGGAATTAGTTATAGAATTGTCGTGTATCAATCCTATTTATCATTGGTGTAATGACTTACCCCCGAGCTCGGGTTTCACTTAGCGAGTGGCCGGTCGTATCACAGCCACTCTCTATTTGAATAAATCCCATTGCATGATGGAATTTAGCTCTCCGTGCATTGTGATGTCGTACATTGTATTCAATAAATCACTGCTCTGGCTCGAAGAGATGGCATTTTATTGCTGAAGTAAGAAAATGCGGCAAAGTTAGTTGCCTTATTACAGAATTCAAATTTAAAAATGCGAAAATAAACTATAAATGGAAAAAACAGAATGAAACAAATAAAGCCTGTCAGGTGTAATAGCGACGGAGACTCTCGCTGTTCCAGGCCCTTGGCAAAGCAAGACCGTCAACGGTCGATAAATTGAATGTGCCATCTCCAAGTCTTTGTGTAATCACATATGGTCCTTCCCAATTTGGTTTCATGTGTGAAGGGACCGGATAGATTCTCTTGAGAACGAGATCGCCGAGTTCAAAGGTTCGAGGTCGAACTTTGGCATTGTACAATCGGGCGACTCGACTTCGATGTGCGGCTGCTCTCAAATCAGCCTCTTCCCGCTTCTCATCTAGTAGATCCAAAGATTCAGCAAGCAATATAGCATTTTTTTTCGGGTCATAGTAAGTCACGCGATGGGAAAACACTTCCATCTCGACTGGAATAACGGCTTCTGAACCATATGATAGGGAAAACGGGGTGTGTCCGGTCACGGTCTTGTGGGTCGTTCGATAGGCCCATAAGGCCATAGGAAGTTCATCAACCCATTTTCCCCCGGCCTTTTCCAGTCGTTTCTTTAGAATGGATTTTATGACTTTATTGACAGCTTCGACCTGACCATTTGCCTGAGGATGTGCAACCGTCGAGAATTTTTTATGGTTATGAAACCGTTGACAGAAATTCTTGAATTCCGCACTACTGAATTGGGCTCCGTTATCGGTGATGACGGTATGTGGGAGTCCAAATCGGTAGATAATGTTGCGAACTACGAAGTTGATTACTTTCTTTGTCGTGATGGTTGCGAGGGGTTCACCTTCAGCCCACTTGGTGAAGTAATCAACTGCAACGATGGCATATCTTGCCCCTCCTTTGGCCAGAGGTAGCGTGCCGATGATATCAATGCCCCACATTGCAAATGGCCAGGGACTGACCATTTGGTTATCTCGGTAGGTGGGGCTCTTGGAATTCGGGCGTGTTTCTGGCACCTATCGCATTTTCTGGCATAGTTCGCTGCATCTCGGTTCGCAGTCGGCCAGTAGTATCCGTATCGGAGTATCTTCTTAGCGAGAGCTTGCCCACCGATGTGATCGCCACATTCTCCTTCGTGTACGTCATGTAACACTCATTTTATTTCATCGTGCGCGATACATCGGAGGAGAGGAACGAAATACCCTCTTCTATACATGACTCCGTTCTGAATGACGAACCGTGAAGCTTTTCGTAGAATTTGTCTTTTCTCATTTCTATGCTTAAGTAACGTCCCATTCTCGATGTAATTTCGGTACGGGGTCATCCACGATTCTCTACTGGGAGCGGTTTCAAACACAAAATTCGTCTCTACTTGATCGATGCTTGGGGAGGACAAAGTTTCGAAGGAGACAAGTCCCATCTGTCGTGCTTCACATGTACTTGCTAGCTTTGCTAATGAGTCAGCCTTCTGATTATGCTCACGAGGTATATGATAAATAGCATAGTAATCGAATTGACTTAGTGTTTCTTGAACTCGGGCTAGATAGGCAGCTAGTCGTCGATCCTTGGCCTGATATTCGCCCCGAACTTGATATACAACCAACTGGGAATCGCAATAGATCTCCATAGCAACAATCTTCATATCACAAGCAAGTTTTAACCCGGCAAGCAAAGCTTCGTATTCGGCTTCATTGTTGGTTGCGCGAAATTCGAATCTCAGAGCGTAGCATATGGATCGGCCTTCGGGAGTTTCAAGTACTATTCCGGCACCCGAACACTGATCATTCGATGCACCATCGGTGTGCAGCTTCCAAATGCATTTAGGAGGTATAGTGGTTTCAGGCAGATCCTCTGAAACAGTAAATTCGGCTATAAAATCTGCTAGGACTTGTCCTTGAATGGCTCTTCGCGGAGCATAAGTGATATCAAATTGACTCGGTTCAATGTTCCACTTGAGTAGCCTACCAGACGTCTCAGGCCGCGTGAGGACCTGTCGTAACGGCTGATCGGTGTACACAGTAAGGGGATGAGCTTGGAAATAAGGGCGAAGCTTTCTTGAGGCAATGACCAGGCAATAAGCCAGTTTCTCTAGTCTTGGGTAATTTCTTTCAGCTCCTGTTAGCCGTTTACTAACATAGTAAACCGGTTTCTGCACTCGGTCTTCTTCCCGAACTAAAGCAGCACTGATTGCTTGCTCTAATACTGCCAGATAAAGGTACAATTGCTCGTGGTCAATTGGTTTTGACAAGATCGGTGGTGTGGAAAGCTTTTGAACCAGCGATCGGAATGCGTCTTCACACTCCATGGTCCATTCAAAGTTTCGCTTTCCTTTCCGGATCGGATCAAAGAAAGGAATGCATTTATCGGTGGACTTTGAAATGAACCTGCTCAATGCTGCTACTTTCCCGTTGAGACTCTGGACTTGTTTTATGGTTCTTGGGGTTTGTAGGTTCCTTATTGCCCCAGATTTTTTCAGGATTTTCTTCTATCCCTCGAGTGTTAACGATGAACCCGAGGAACTTTCCAGAGGCGACACTGAAGTGACACTTTAATGGATTGAGCTTCATCCCATATTCCCGAAGGATGCAGAACATCGAATCTAAATCTCTGACGTGATCTGTGGAGAGTCGTGATTTTACTAGCATGTCATCCACATAAACTTCCATGGTCTTCCGGATCTGGTTAGCGAACATCTAGTTGACCAAGCGTTGGTATGTTGCTCCGGCGTTTTTTAGACCAAAGGGCATGACTTTGTAGCAGAAGAGTCCCAGATCGGTCATGAAACTGGTATGATCTTGATCAGGCAAATGCATGGGTATTTGATTGTAGCCGGAATAAGAATCCATAAAAGATAATAATTCATGCCCAGTTGTTGAATCTACGAGCTGGTCAATTCGAGGAAGCGGAAAACTATCCTTTGGACAGGCCTTGTTTAAGTCAGAGTAGTCAATGTAAGTTCTCCATTTCCCATTCGGTTTTCGAACCAGTACGGGATTGGACACCCATTCTGGATACAAAGCATCTCGGATGAACCCATTCGATCGTAGCTTATCAACCTCTTCTTTGAGGGCGGCAGATCTCTCTGGATCCATACCACGCCTTTTTTGTTTGACCGGGACATACCGCGGATCAATATTCAGGGAGTGACTTGCGATGTTCGGCGAGATCCCGCATATATCAGAATGTGTCCAGGCGAAAACGTCGAGATTCGCCCGGAGGAATTCAACCAATTCCTATTGTGTCTGCTGGGCCCAATTGAGACCCAACTTTTAGCATCCTCGAATCATCACCCTCACTGGTTGGAACATCCACAGTCAGTTCGTCCGGGGAATCTTGATTCTCATTAGTCTCGCCTTTATCTTCATTGTCTCTAGGGTCAAGGTATTTCTGGAATTGGTTGTGGTGCCCGGGCTGGGGCCCAGGCATTAATTGTCAATTATCAGCAAAACGGACGCAGAGAGATTCCTCTACGCCCTTTCTCCTTTCGTTGTACCCCGCGTAGTTCAGCAACATAGCAGGCCCTCCCCGCTGCCTGATCTCCTTGAATGACTCCAACCCCGCGATCGGTAGGGAACTTCAGAGTCAAGCACCATGTGGCAATGGCCACCCTGAATTCAGCAAGGGCCGGTCGGCCCAAAAATGCGTTATAAGGTGAATCAATATCCAAAACAACAAACTGCAACATTCGGACTCTCCAGCGTTCTCCAACACCCAACTCTACTAGTAGTTCCGTCACTCCAGTGGGTATTGTAGCACTTCCGTTGAAGCCATGGACTCGAGATTGGCAGGGTTTTAAGTCCTTCGCTTCCATTTTCATTAAATCATAAGCCCGTTTAAGTAAGATATTTACGGAGCTCCCACTGTCAACCAGGATCCTCTTCATCCAAGCAGGACCTACCTGGGCAGATATGACCAGTGGGTCGATTGTGGGGGCTTCGACCTTGTCAGCATCTCGGTTTCTAAACACGATATCATCAGACATTGTCTTTTGTTGTTTGGCCGGAGCCCCATCTTCACAATTACTGCAGCATTCGAAGTCCGCATGCCTGATAGAGCTAGCATACGACTCCATTTCCCTCCAGCTTCTGTCTGTTGGGTGGGGACCACCACTTATCGTGTTTATAACTAGCCTTCCGCCCGTACGAGCGGGTTCTTCCTGTCTTTCTTGATTTTGCACACGATTTTGATTTGAAGGGCCCGCACCACCAAACTGCGGCGTCCGCATAAACTGATCTAAATTTCTCTCCCTGATCAACTTCTCGATGAGGTCCTGCAAATGTCGACATTCATTGGTATAGTGGCCGTAACTCTCATGGAATCTACAAAACTTCCCTGTTTGAACCTGCCTCTCCGACGAGGGCTTCGGAGCAGGCTTCTTATATTGTACAGTGTTGCAAGTTTGTAGGTACACGTTTTCCAATGAAGTATTCAACGGCGTGTAATTATCAAACATTGGAGCCCTACGTCGTGGGCCTCGGTTCTGATCTCTTTTCTTATTCTGACCATTGTTGCCTCCCGGTTGGGTTTGTTTGTTTTGTATATTTAACTGAACTTTTCCGGAACTCTCACCGGACTGCTTAACTACTACGTTACTTTGTATTCCCTCACTACTGGGCCCCACATCGTTCTGCTTCCTAGACTGTTTCGCGTCCTCTCACCGTAAGAATTGAGCGGCTTTGGAGTAGAAACGGTCCAACGATGCGGGTGGTTTCCCAGCTAACCAATTTCCAAACTCAGAATCAGGATTGATCCCATTGGTTAATGCCATCAAGATCGAGTTATCATTGGGATTACAAATCTCCACACATGCTGCGTGGAATCTCTCTAAATAATGCCTGAGTGTCTCTCCGTGAGCTTGAGTGACACTAGACAGGGTGTTAACGTCTTTAGGTCTAGCAACATGCATACGAAACTGTTCTACAAATTTTTTAGCCAGTTGATCGAACAAAGAGATAGATCTAGGTGGCAACCTTGTAAACCACATTGTTGCGATTCCCCCCAGAGAGATGGGGAAACTTCGTCACTTCACTGCATCATCAGCCCTTGCAGCGCTCATTGACCACTCATATTTCAAAATATGTTGATTGGGGTCACTACTTCCTTCGTACATTGGGAGAGTTGGCATTCTGAATCGCCGAGGGGGGTCAGCGTATAATATCTCGTCTGTGAAAGGGGTATGACTACGGGAGATTCCCCAATCGTCATTGGTAAGCCCCTGACTTTCGCGAATCATCTGGCGTATCATGGTTGAAATATCCGACGTCGTCACATTCTGTGCATGCTGAGCTAAGGTGTGGTCGGGTTCCACAGTGCGAATTTGGACTGGACGCTGTCGACGGTCCACGTCTCACCTCCTTGGCTCGGCATCTTCCAGAACGTATGGTTCAGGAGTACGCCCATGTTGCTGATTATTCGGATCTGACAGATTTCGGGTATCAACCCTTGCTTCTACCGCGGCGGTTGTAGTGCGATTGTCCATGGTATACTGTGGAACAGTACCTCTTCGTGATGAGGGCCCGGTCTGGAAGCTGGTTGACGGCCCGACTCTCAATTGTCCAACGGTCAAGGTAGGTTGATATCTGGTAGCTTGTGTGTGACTCCCGCCTAATCGAGGACGGGTAGATCTGCCGTGATAGTCAGATGAGGTGGAACTTTCAGTAGACGAGTGGGAAGCATCATCCCTCCTGGACCTCCTACGCCTTTGACGGTTTAGTCGGTTGGTCAATTCAGCGTTAGCGCGCAACTGTTCAGTCAATTGTTGCTGACTTTGAGTCAGCTCTTGGAGCAACACTTGGAACTCTTGCCTGGTGACTGGTCCCGACGGATCTGAGTGAACAGTGTTGTCTTGATTGGATGGCGACTGCTGTATAGGATTATGTCTATCCCGACCTTCTTGATCAGCAGTTGTAGAGGCAGTTCTTGTGCTAACCATCTTGAGTGGTGGAGTCCTTTCCTAGACTTTACGCAAATCTGAATAGGATGGAAGGATTCTGGATTAGAGATCTGGATCTTCCTCTTGGATTTATGCAATCCGGTGTCGATGGTAGATCCAAGGAGCAGGAGAAAAAACTGGTTTTTCTCAATGAAAGCACCAAAGTGTTTGTACCAAAAATGGGCACAACACTCTTCGGAAGTTTTTAAAGAGATAAAAGTGAAGAAAATAAATTGAAAATGAAGATTATCTAACAAAAACTCCAATAAACAGAATTGTAAATACGCAGACAAGCAATTTAGAGTGGTTCGGCATGTTGCCTACGTCCACTATGAAGTTTTGATGATTTTATTGATTCTCTTTCAATGATTACAAGCGGTTACAGCGAAAAAAAACTTGAAATTCGAAATCAACAGCAAAGGTATGATGCAAGTCGTGATTCGGCAGAGTCTGGGCGCTTGAGAATCCAAAGATCCCTCTTCCGTATGCTCTGGGGCTCTATTTATAGGCGTAGGAGGCTGAGGTCTCGTTCAAACTTCGGAAGACTCGGTCTGGCACGTGAGGGGGCCCACGCGACCAATCTCAGAAAGTTTCGCCTCGATCTGTGATCGATACGAATCCATTTCGTATCAATCAAGATGATATCCAATCGAGCTGAAATTTGGCAGAGACATTCCTTAGTGTGTACGCAAGCTCCTGCGAAAATTTTGTTGAATTTGGATCAGTGGATCATGAGATATAGTCGATACGAAGTGGAATTTCTCGATGGCTGTTTGGTTTGAACCCATCATTTCGAATCGATACATTCGAATCGATCTTCCCACGTGGTTCTCTGATGACGTGGCACACACCCTTCGCCTCGATCCGGTCCTTACTCCGAGTTGACCGTATCGACTCCATGAATCTCGCCTTGTTCGTATCGAGGGATGACACGTCACCCAGGCTTGTTGACTTGATGGATTCGAATAAGACCTTACTTATGGATTCGAACAGCAGCTGCATCGATGGATACGAACCAATGATGATCGATGGTTACGAAATGCTCTATCCAGATGGATTCGAAGAGAGGCTTCCATGGTGGATACGAAGTAGTGATTGTTGCCTCAGTTGATGGATGCGAAGTAGACTATCTGCCGATGGATACGAAGTAGGGTGATGCCAATGGGTTTGAATAAGGAGACGCCGATGGATACGAAGTCGCTGGACCTCTGATCGATACGAACGTGACCGATTCGAACCAGAGTTCGATGATGGATACGAAGATGGAGCTTTTCCCTTCAAATTGCATTGGCCATAACTTGAGCATACGAACTCGGATCGACTTGAAATTTGGAATGCTGGCCTTCATGGCTTTGCTTGTCATATCCTATCAATTGTAGCCTTATCGATATCCATAGTGAACCAGTGCACACCCGATATCCAGGATGATTGATCTTAAGCATGCAACCAGTTCGTTGATATCTCAGCCTTGCCAAAAGGCGGGATAACAACTAACATGCACATATCTTGATTGAATTCAAATAATCCAAATCTAAGAACCATTTTAGTAACTTTTGCGCAATGAAATTAATGGTTTTTTGTGAAACATGGACATTTAACTGATACATAGGAAAAATTATAATTAAAAGTGAAACCTGAAATTTTTTCTACATGTTTTAAAAAGAAATTCTTCGGCTGGCAGCAAACCATTAAGCATGGCAAAGTACATAGGTAATGACCATGTGTAATAGTTGTATTGAAGGTATTGAAATGTTGTTTGGCTTATATTCCAGTTTGACATGCACTACCAACATGAATGACCACACATAATAAACATGAACTACCGATTTGACCTGACTAAGCTCAATCCTATGCATAGTCAAAGAACTTGCCAGTCCTAAGGGTACCAAATTTAGTCATTTAAGTATCAAACATAAAATATATCAATAAAATAATTTGTATTTTTCCTTGTGCAAATTATGAATAAGACCAGCAAAACATTTGTATTTCTTCCAAATGCTAAGACCACCTAAATACTTGTATTTTGGCCTAATATGATGACTATTTAATGTTCAAAGCATACCACTTAAATCACTTATTAATGAGACATGGTGTTATCAAGTATATTCTCTGATTCTGGGATGCTATCAGCCTATCAATTTAGACATGGAACTATGTTTATTCTTGAAGTTATGGTAAAGAGCCAAGCACCTAAGCATAATTGACTTTTGCTTTCAAATGAATAGATATATCAATATATTGAAACATATAGATTACTATGAAATTACAGTGTTTTAAATGCATATGCTATCATATAACCATAAACAGTCAATAAACAATTGCTACAGTAAGTAAAAAGGCAATAATTATGACAAAATTACAAACAAAACTCCAAAAAGAACTTTCATATTGACCCCTACCTTTCTTCTTATCTTTAGAACAGTTAACCCAACAGAATGTAAACTTAGATTGCTCATCCGATGACCATTTCTGTTGTTTAGGGCCATTTGGTAACAGATCTACACTTACTGCCTTAGGAGATTCATTAATCTTAATTCCTATTAATTGCCTTTTCCTTCCTTGAGCGGTAGACAAATTAGGGATCCTATAAATATCTTCTTCAGTGGTTTCATCAACATTGAATTACAATTCTTGGTTTTCATAATCGTAATCCCCGAATTGAGTATTCAAATTTCTTGTCACATTTTGATATTGGTAAGGCACCATTGATTAATGTTGGCTATTGGGAGATACATAGTTTGAGTCATAGTTAAATTTTTGTTGGAATAAGGAATTTTGAGTATTATTTGAATGTTGGGAATTTTGCTAATGATTCAAATTTTGTTGGGAATGATACGAATTTGGATTTTGTTGTGAACAACTAAAATTTGAATTTCGATTTTGTTGTTGAGAAATATAAGAAGGATATTGAGTTTGATTATGTTGAGACTGAAACATATTCTGGTTATATTGAGAAGGATTTCGATTATCGGTTTTGTGTTGTGATTGAAAATTAAAATATGAAGATTGTTAAGATTTTCCCCTTTGATTTTTTGACATTATTGGAATTGTATGTTGAGAAATATCTGAACAGATTAAGAAAATTTGAAGGAACTGATGTAAATAATTTTCTAGAACTGTAGAAATATATAAAGGAGGGGAATAGATGAATATGGTCAAAAAAATATAGCTTTAATAAAGTCGGCTATATGACAACGGTCATTTTTTTAACCGTTGATACTTTATACATATAGGCTTTTATACAACAGGCTAAGTATAGCTGGCTTTATAAATGTCGGCTATACATATGACCTTCAAAGTTGCATTGACAGCCTTGCGAGTCACCAAGGCCACCTAAATAAGAGCACTGACCCCTCCATGGGGGGTAGGTTATCCCCCAACCATGACATGATTGAGAATGCTCTTATAAACTCAACTTTTTTTACCTCTTTACATCACAAAATTATTTTCTACTATTTAACTATGTTGTTGTCAAAGCTGTATCAATTCACCAGCGATGCATTAGAAAGGAGAATCCATGAGTCCTCAAAGCCTCGGCATCAACGTACAAAATATAGTCACTTTTATTTCAAACCACCCAGATTTGAAGTTAATCGTTGGAGAAACATAAAAGTAAATATATAATAGTGCAAAAAATAACTAAATGAAAAAGCACTAAAATGTCGCAAACTAATAACAGACTCACCACATTATTATGTAGCAATACATAACAGATTTTCTCATTTACTTATCATGTGAATTCAAGAAATGAGTTCACCATTAAGCATAAAATATAGTATGTACCAATTTGACTATGATAAATAGGAATAACTAAGTATATCGAAATAAATGAAACATAAAACACCATTATCGTGTCATGGAACAACTTTAACACAGCTTAGAACTATTATGCCCATACCTTAATTGAATTCAATAAATTCAAATCTAAGAGAATTTTTAGAAACTTTTGCAGTATGACATTAACGGTTCTTTAATAACACATAGTTATTTAATGGATATCTACAGAACAAAACATTATAGTTTAAAGTAAAACCTGTAACCCATTTTCTCTATATTCTTCCAGGAATTCTTCAACTACTGCAAAGCATCAAGCATGCTAAAGTACAAATGGAATTGAATGGATATGGTAATTATTATGATGACATGTACCACCTAAATCACTTACTTATGAGGCGGTATAATCAAGTATATTCTTTTTTCCTGGGATGCTCTTGACAAATCAATCTAGACAGGGGAACTATGTTTGTACCATAAATTACGGTAAAGAGCAAATCACTTAAGCATGACTGGATTTTTCTTCATACGAATAAATAATGAATATAGCATGGTCCATAAATCGGTATGAAATCTGAATAATATATTTAACTAAACATGCAATTATATAACCAATAACAACAGAGAAATTATTTGGTAGTTTTGAAAGTAAAATACAAAAGCCTGTTAGAACCATACAATTTTTTTTACAACGTGTAAGCATGTAAGAAAACTTATTCAAAATGGATGAGAGAGCGCGTAGAATCAAATATATTTAAAAGCATTCGGTCATCAATAAGCATACAAATGGCCCAATTGTAAACTACCTCGTTATTTTAAGAGAACAGCACAGACAACTTACCTTTTATGGTTTTTATCTTAAGGTCCAATCATAAACAAAAAATAGTTTATGAATGATTCTAAATGAATATATGTGGTGATTTTTCACCATTGATATTTCAGTTCTAAGTACAGTTTAAAAAAAATTTGTTCTATTAGATACATGAAAACAACAAATATTACCTTACATGTGCATAACAATCAGAAATATCAACTTTTAAAGGTAGATGAAGAATATTAATATATCTTTATATTTTTTTATTAATTCAGGTTAGTTTTCATATTCTACATGATGCAACTCTAAATAAATGGAGAATGAAATCTCTATTTTGGGATATGAATAAATTAGTATGATTTGTATATGTGGTTAATTATGTTGTATTAATTAAATAAAGCTCCCTTTTAAAATTAATTATACATGCTAAGAATAAACAAAATCACAGCATAACATATGATTGGTCTACCACATTAAGTTTGATTTGAAAACCGTCTTGTGAATTAATTATAGTGCCTAAAGCACAGAAGTAATTCAATTATTTAACCTCATTATGCTCTTAAATATTCTAACTAAACTTCTCGGAATTTAAGAGAGTTGTTCTCTTATATATCTTAAAATTCCAGTTTCAAAATTATGATCTCTAACCGAATTCAATCGCTTAAATATGAAACCTAACCAACATAAGAATTAATTAACAGAAATAAGATTTTTTAATTTTACTATATTTCTAATATTGTTCAAAGGATGCTTTTAAATAATAGAATATTATTATATATACCTCAAAAAGGGACTTTAACATCAAGTGCACATACACCATAATCCTACAGATGCAATGCATGGGGTAGTAATCCAGCATGCGAACCGTGGAAAAAAAATATTTGCGAAGGAAAACTGAGATGGACAATAAGATAATTGAGGGAATGCACTACTACACTTATAGTTTATTAAATTAAGGTTTTCAAATCAAGAGAGTGAAGTGGAAGGAGGGCAAGAGGAAGAGGAGCTTGAAAGAACTACGGTG
This sequence comes from Allium fistulosum, assembly GCA_030737815.1. Classification (NCBI taxonomy): domain Eukaryota; kingdom Viridiplantae; phylum Streptophyta; class Magnoliopsida; order Asparagales; family Amaryllidaceae; genus Allium; species Allium fistulosum. Next base: position 529,839,518 of record CM060902.1, read on the forward strand.
GTATTCCTGAAAAAACAATTATTATCCACTTTTATAATACTTTCTTATATCATTGTGAATCCCTTTATATATATGTGTGTGCATGCGCGCACACATTATATACAGATATATATATATATATATATATATATATATATATATATATATTCTTTAGCATATGAGATATCTTCATCATTTCCATATGTTGCCACTCTGAGTGAAATCATGAGATTAGGTAGCTTTTCATGTTTAAAAATATATGGTTTAAAAATTATGATTATCTATGACATGCGTAGAGAATAAATATTGCTTGGAGGTCCTAGTTAGTAATAGAGGTTTGTATATTATAGGAAGCAAGAATGGTGCAAATGTTTACCGATGTCCATTTGTTTTCCCGTATATTTGAACTGTTATTACGTATTATTTAATTTTTATATCAAATGTTCGATTTAGTTTAGCATTGGAACATGAACTGCATTCCATCCAAACTTATTCTATGCGCATCAAATTGTAAAATAAATGAAAGCTACCAAAACTAACAAAATATTCAAACACATAATGCATAATTTTTACTTGTTAGTGAGTGAACTCCATATAATAAAAAATTTAAGACTTTTCATAATTTTTTTATTACATATTTGCTATGAATCATAAAAACTATACCAGTTAACGATAATATATTCGTAATTCGAATAGATAATCTAAGAAGATGTGTCATAATGAACCTACTGTCACCAACATGAGACATTGTTTCCTATGTAGAAACACATTAAGCAATATAGTCCTTCTATTAATTTATTAAATTCAAATCATTAATCCATTAAAATGAAAAGTACCATGAAAATAATTATTTCAATTCTAAAAATGTAAAATCTGTTGGATGGTCCCAAGGCTAAGGCTGTAATTACAGATAATTTTCTTTATTGCTAACGTACATAGTAAATTACGTATTATAACTCAATTTCTGTAATCTCCAGCATAACATCAGTTGAAAATGGAACGTTTCTTCGATTACTTCATAAAAAGCGTATTCTCCTGCCCTAATTTGTCTGAAGTAATATTCACAAAAGCATATGAAGATGGTTCCCTTATTAGAATTAGACGAAGAAAATTAATAGATTGTTGATTCAATTAACTCAAGAGCGGCCACAAAGTCAAAGTCAGAAGGGTGGAGTTCCATGACTTTATCTTCGCTGGAGACATGGAGATTTAGCGATTCTTGCAGACGTCGCGATGTTGTTTTTACGGAGATATGATTTGATAGTCTGACTGAGAATGTCGATTTGGGATTTCTCACATTATTATGTTTCCTTTCACTATGTTTGGAATTGGTATTAGGCACAGAGAGAAATAATAACTGTCAAGTAGGTATGGAAAAAAAGGTGAAATGTACGTGTAACGGAATGCTAATTTTTCCAGTTGTTTCTTGAAGAAGAACGGACACGTGTCAAATAACCATAGCGTGGATTCTCCTTTCCTATTTAAGTAATGGATTAACCAGAAAATTACCACGGACACAATGGTGCAACTCCCGTGGCTCAATTCTGATAATTTCACAAAGTTATTTTATCATTTAATTAATTCGTTAATTAATTATTATACCTTAAATTTCGGGTTGTTACATTCTCCCCTCTTTAAGGGATTTCATCCCCGAAATCTCTAAGGATAGAAGAATGAAATAAATGTTTTCATCCAAGTTCTACAACTAACTACTCAACCATCATCCATTACACCCATTGTCCTTAAGTCTTTCTAATGCGATTTATGATACTTATGCAATTAGTGTAGTGTCAATATCCCTATCTAATGCAAAAGATTAGGTGGTCCACTGATTCAGTCGACCCCCTTTTATGCAATCATGTTCGTGTCATGTATCCAAATGAATGCAAATTCCCTAATAAAAACTGTTAGTTCTATATGCATGCGGTAATCATCTTCCAAATGCAACAATCATGTGATAATCATCCATTTATAGCGACCATGGAAAATAAAATAAAAATGCAAATGTGCACACATCCATATGCATATGCTCTAGTGTCTTAGTTAGGCCGATCCCTAAAAGATAATAGTGCCTAATGTAAGTATATGCGTCCATTAGCATCTACTAACAAACACTTGCAACCACTAGCATCCATCATACTTAACATGTTCTAATAACATGTTTACATTAAATCCTACCATCCACAGGTTAAATCCTAAGTTCTACCCACCTAAAGGATAATAAAGGAAAGAACCTATTCAAAACTAAAGATGGAAATAGGAAATTCTAAAACTTACTATCGAAAATATGAGGATAGGAAGTACGAATCTTCTCTTCAGCCTCCCATGTAGCATCTGCAACGTCATCTCCCCACTGCACCTTTACTAACGGAACTTTTTTATTCCTAAGTCTCTTGCTGTCTCGTCCAATGACCTTCGTAGGAATATGATGAACTGATGCTTCCTTTTCTACTTCCACTTCCTCCAACTGACTAGGCTCCACAGCCTCCATCGAGTCATGTAAGCACTTTCTCAAGTGCGAAACATGGAAAACGTCGTGCACTCCTGCGAGCCTCTCTGGTAGCTTCACTCGATATGCCCTCTTCCCTACTCTCTCTACTATAGGGAATGGTCCTACAAATCTGGGGGCTAACTTCCCACTCGATCCAAACCTTGCCACTTTCCTTAGTGGGGATACCTTAATAAAAACTAAGTCTCCAACCTCAAACTCAATGTCTCTCCTCCGCTTGTCCGCATAAGATTTCTGCCTATCTTGGGTTGTTTTCACCTCCTTCGAATCAAATCCACCTTCTCTGAGGTTTCCCTAACCATGTTAGGACCAAGTAGCAACTTCTCCGTAGACTCTAGCCAACATAAGGGTGATTTGCAAGGTCTCCCGTATAGAGCTTCAAAGGTGCCATCCCAATGCTAGCTTGGAAACTGTTATTATATGCGAACTCCACCAAAGGAAGATGCTCCTCCCAAGTTCCTCCAAAGTCTAGAATGCACATCCGCAACAAATCCTCAAGCACTCTATTAATTCTCTCTGTTTGGCCATCCGTTTGAGGGTGATAAGACGTACTCAATCTAAGCTGCGTCCCTAAAGCCTCTTGCAAGCTTCTCCAAAACTTGTTAGTAAAAATAGGGTCTCTATTGCTCACTATGCTAGAGGGAACTCCATGAAGTCGGACTACCTCGCGAACATATAAGGATGCCAAATAAGATGTCGTCCTCTTACTCTTAACCATAATGTAGTGGGCGCTCTTAGTCAAATGATTTAAAGTCACCCAAATGCTAGTATTCCACTTCCTAGATTGGGGTAAACCATCTATGAAGTCCATCGAAACATTGTCCCACTTACATTCGGGTATATCCAATGGCTCAAGTAGTTCACCGGGCTTCTGTTGCTCTGCCTTAAACCTTTGGCATACAAGACACTTAGCTACAAACTCCGCTACATCCTTCTTCATGCCACTCCAATAAAACATCCTCTTCATGTCCCTATACATCTTATCACCACCCGGATGAATAGTCATACAAGAATGGTGTGCTTCCTCTAGAACCGCCCTCAACAAATCACTAATGCGGGGAACACAAAGCCTTCCATCTCTCCTAAGCCACCCTTTGCCGTCAATGGAATAACGTTGGAGATGTCTAGAGACCTCTCCTCGGCTAATCCTATCCATAATATCCATAAGCTCTGAATCCTCTCGCTGCCTCGATTTAATCTGATCTATAAGGGTAGGCCTCACCTCAAGCACTGCTAACAAACTAGGGGCAATGTCCGTAGAGGGCTTAAAATCAAAAGTGGAAATAAACTTTAGGCTTCTCCACTCTACGAACAAAGGACTAAGGGTTGCTTTCTTTCTACTCAATGCATCCGCAACCACATTTCCCTTGCCACGGGTATAAGCTATCTCAAAGTCGTACGACGCCAAAAAATCCATCCATCGTTGTTGCCTCAAGTTCAAAACCTTCTGTGAGAATAGGTAATTCAATGACTTATTGTAACGACCCACTATTTTGGACCATTCAAATCGACAATAAATCCACACATGTCGGACTTGAATAATTCAAAACAATAGATTGTAAATAAAATTTGGCAAAACTCAGAATATACAGTAAATAAATCATAGATCACAGACACAGAGTAATATAACAATGCAGCGGAAGCAAAGAAATAATAGTTCATGAAGCTACTATATATGTATACATCAGAGTTAACAAGATACAACAGAAATCACGAATACAAAGATGTCTCAATAAAATAGTCAAATACAAGATCTGAATACATCGCTGGAATCAACTGAATGACTGAAAGCAGAATCAATAGATGGATCCAAGCGAAGCTCCAACTCCAAAGGTGAGTCTCCAATACTGGTACATCTCAGTCTGACCCGAGCGTAAAGCAAAGCACAAAACACTCGAGTCAAGACATACATACTTATACAATGTAAACCAACTCAAGTAATCTATAATAGAAAAGTACAAGTAACTTAAAGGATGCTTGGGACCGCCCATCCTTTAAGGATCCGTTAAACTATTTACTATGTAGTAATTTCACTATTATAATAATGTCTAATAGTAAAATAAACTTACTTTTAAATAGCGTTAAGGCTTTACATTTTCCACCTTAACACATAATAGTCCCAGTAGTCTATCCAGTATCAGCGTACCCCTAGATTGGAAGCTACCCTAAATACTCCACAGGCTACGGCACAAAACCAAACTCGTAGTAAAGCTCGATATGGTAGGTGACATGGCACAACTAAGCAATGCCAGGGTAGATATACCAATTACGCATCCGGGCTGGTGGTAACTTGTAGCAGCCACTACCGCCCACCTCGTAACACACTCCCAAATCAATAATCGAAGGGTGGCCACCAAATCAATCACAAAGTAATGGAATAGTATCGAAGAAATGTGTCCGATCAGAGGTGCTACCTCATTGGCCCGTCAATCGCTCCTGTTTTAGCCACCTTATGCCAACTCACGGGAGTCTGGTCCACGTATATACCTCAATAGGAATCGTCGCCACCATCCTACTTCATTCTGGAATCTCCACCGCGTACATGGTTGTCAAAGTGGTTTTCGGTATCGACAGAGAGTATGCCCATATCCGATCCCGGTCTCTTTGCCAACCAATCGTTATTATAACCCATGGATATTTATTTCGAAATAATTTATACCTCAAAACAAAATATCATATCCATTTCAAACTAGTTTATACTTCAAAACCAAAATATCATATTCAAAACTAGTTTATACTCCAAAACCAAAATATCATTTGAACAAACCCAAATTTCCAATCACTGAATATTTCTTTCAATTTATTTAAACTTGGAATATTCCTTTTTAATTCATCTTAAGCCAAAACCACTTTATAAAGCCATATTCTTAAATCTTAAATTGCAAATCAATATATTCAAAACAATTCTTAATTAAATACTATTTCAAATAAATTCATTTCCAAAATCATAGTACTTTCAAAGTTATAACACCTTTGAAACCAAACACTTTGAAACCATATCAATTTTAAAATGTTATCATTTGGAAATCATAATATTTAGAAAAATCATAACACCCTTAAAAATAATATTCATTACCAAAGTTATAGCATTATTAAGTTCATTCGTTCAATTATACCAATTTCGAAAACATTGTATTAACTTATAAATTTCAAAAATGGTTTATATTTCACCTCAAAACATATTCATTTAAACCATTTAAATTCAATGTCAAAATCTTCCAAAATAATATTCATTTCCAAAGTTCATTGAAATTTCAGCCACAACAGCACTTATAAAGTATTACGGTAAATATATTAACATTTCAAAAACATTGTCAAATTTAAAACAGCAGCACTTATAAAGTACTACAGTAGGTATTAGAATTACAAACAGTTCAGTTTTCAAAAACAGCAGCATTTATAAAGTGTTGTAGTAGTTATTCAGTTATTTTCATAAATAGTTCAAATTCAGAAACAACAGCACTTATAAAGTGTTGTAATAGGCGTTTACTTATTTCAGAACTTAGTTATATTTCAGAATTGATAGCATTTAGCAAATACTATCTATAAAACCACAGCATTTAGTAAACGCTACCAATAAAATTTTAGATTTTATTATAACATTTCAGAAACATTAAAACTTCAATATTTAGCCATTTTAACTTATAAAACCATATCTTACATTTCAACAATAGTCATTTGGATATCATTTAACTTATGATTTAAATAAAATAACTTTTAATAATTAAATATCCAAATCCAACTGTAATTCATTTATTACTTCAAAGTACATCATTTTACTTAACCTTTTTCCACAAATAACTTAATACTTTATTTTAAAATTATCCATTTCATAAATAAATATTCTTTAATAAGTCAAACTTCACATTTCCAATAGAAAACAAATTTCCCATTATAAAGTTAAGTCATAATTTAAGATACATTTTTCCATTTAAATCATATTTATTTATTTTACAAAACATAACATTTCACAAAAGAATATTTTATCATAGTTAATATAACAATCCATTTTTTTCTTTTAGATCTATTCATTTAGACATCAATTAACTATGATTTTCTAGTTAAATAAATTTTATTACAAAATGTCCAATTAAAACTGTATTCCATTTTATCAGTTCAAATTACATTATTTATTACACAAAACATGTCTGTTTCATAAAGAAAAATTCATAACAATTACTAGGTTAGATTTAAACTTCCATATTAAGTCAAATTCAATTATTAAGTTATTTATCATCAATAAAGATCCTTAATTTAACTTTAAACCAATTATTAACTTATAAAAATTTAACTTATAGAAAAACCAATACACCTTTATAATTTAAAGCATTAAATCAAAATTTAAGTTAAAATTTCATATATCTATAAAACCCAAAATACTTAATAATCTTTTAGGAAAATATTATTTAAAAATACTTAATAAATTTTAGGGAAATATTATTTAAAATATGACCATGCGCCTGTATAATATTTTCTAACCTAGGTCAAGTAAAACAAATATAATAAAAATCATTTCAATCCGTAATTTAAAAAGAAAAATCCTGGTTCTATCATTTCAAACCCGCAATCCCAAGTAAAACAAATATAATAAAAATCATTCGAGCCTATCATTTCAGCTCATAATAATTTTTCCTTATTCTAATGTCCGTTCGGGTATGTATCATTTCAACCCATAGTGATAGGGAACTTGCAGTGTGAGAATCAGTAAATAAATGAACAGTAGAACATATAATCATATCAGATGATGTAACAAATATATAAACAAATTTAAAATCATATAATCATATCGCAGGCATATATGAACATATTAACATAACATATAAATTTTCTACAATTAACATGTCACTGTTTCACAATTATAAAAGTATGTATGTCGAGAGTGATAAATTCACCTTTTAAAGCTAGAATTGACAAACTAGAGATACACAACAAACTCCGAAAAGAACGACAAGGCACGATTATATTTTTGAGTGGATGAAGAGTCAAGATCCAATCTTGTACATAGACAAATACACAAACAAATATAAGTATAGATTCAATATAAAAGAACAGATATTAAAACCATGTAAAGGTGTGAAACCAAAATGACCTAACTTTGCTTTCATCAACAAGTGGGCTCATCCATGGTCACAATAGGCTAGACCATCATCAATACATGGCTTGGCTAGGAGGAGATGGTGGAGGAGGTGATGGTCGGTCGTATGTGGAGGTGGAGAGGAGATGGTGGTCGGCACAAAGGTGGAGGCCGAGCATACTTGATGAAGAAACAAAGGAAAAATAAAAATAGAAAAAGAGGAAGAAGGTGGAGGCCATGAAAACTTACGTATTTTTCTCTTCAGGAAGCAAATGAGAATTGAGATGGGATGAGCTGTTTTTGTACGTGATTTGCAAAAGTAAGAGGCGACTATGGTAAGAAATAAAGAGGCTAGGCAATTAAAGGCAAGAGTTTGAATTGTTTGGAAAATAAAAAGGCAACAAATAACTTGATATATTTAATTCCTTTTATTTGTTAGGAAATGAGAAATGTTTGCACGTGAATAATGAAGGTTTCTCATGGCTAGAAGGAAATAAAAAGAAACGGCTAAGGAGGAGTAAATGCTAGGAAACGGAAAAGGCAAGAATTAAGGAGAAAGAAACTTACATATATTTTATTCTTAAATGCAAATGAAAATGAGAGATGGGAAATAAATTTTTATTTTTGTGTGTGAATTATGAAGTGGAGTGGATGGCAAGAAAAGTTTTGAATGGCTAAGAGAGGAGTGAATGCTAGGAAAATAATAAAGAGGCTAGGTAAATAAAAAGGCAAGAATTTAAACAATGTAACGTATGTCCCCTTGATTTTCTCCAGCCATTTATAAAAAGATATAAACAAATAAATTCCAATAAATACAATAAAAGTATAGACAAATAAATAGAGAAAAACAAAGAGATGTATATAGGAAAAAAATATAATAAGAATACATAAATTTATTGCGTGTAAAATGCTGTAATTTGTCCAATTTTAAAGGTATAAATCAGAATTTAACGAAACGAAAAGCAGAACGGATATTAGCATTATATTCTGCTCCAAAGAAAAAATTTTAAAATTCAAATTTAAAATTTTAAACTAAAATTCAAATTTGACCAAAGCTAACCAAAATATAAAATTTTCAGAAAATGTTTATTTTATTATATTTGGAAAATGAATTACAAACAAATCCCAAACTTACATTGGGAAAATTCTAAAAATTCACTTTTAATTGATTTAAAAATCAAAGTTTTCAAATAAAATTTAATTAAAAATATTTACAAAATTATGGGTTGTTACACTTATGGTCGATGAAAAGCTCGAACCTCTCTCCAAGCAAGTAATGCCTCTAAGACTTGAGCACAAAAACTATAGCAGCGAACTCCTAATCATGGGTAGGGTAGTTCTTCTCATGCGTCCTCAACTGCCTACTTCCATAACATACTACCCTCCCTTCTTGCATCAACACCGCTCCTATACCAATCCCATATGCATCAGTGTATACTGTAAAAGGCTTAGCTCCATCGGGTAAAACTAACACTGGTGCACTAGTAAGAGCTCTCTTAAGCTACGTAAAGAAATCCTCACAATCCACGTCCCACACGAATGCTTTGTTCTTCTTAGTGAGGCGAGTAAGTGGTGTTGAAATGTTGGCAAAATCTCTGATGAACTTCCTATAATAGCCAGCCAATACTAGAAAGCTTCTAACTTCGGTAACGTTCTTGGGGGCCTTCCAATCTTGCACTGCCATCACCTTAGCGGGGTCAACAGCAAAACCCTCTCTCGAGACTACATGCCCCAAGAAACATACCTCCTCTCGCCAAAAGTGACGCTTCGAAAACTTTGCCCTTAACTGATGATTACGAAGTGTGCGAAGAACCTCCTCTAAATGAACAACATGCTCCTCCATACTCTTGGAAAACACCAAAATGTCATCCACGAATACCACCACGAACTTTTTTAGGACATCTCTAAAAACACAGCTCAACAAATCTACAAAATAGGCTGGAGTGTTGGTTAGCCCAAAAGGCATGACTAACCACTCAAAGAATCCATCGGGTGTCCTAAATGCAGTCTTATCAATGCTATCATCAACGACCCTAAGATGATGAAATACAGTGGCTAAATCAAGCTAAGAGAATACCGAAGAGCCAACCAACTGGTCAAAAAGATCATCTATCCTAGGAAGTGGATAACGGTTCTTCTTCATGAGCTTATTTAATTCTCTATAATCTACGCAAAGTCGACGGGAACCATCCGCCTTAACAGCGAAGACGACTGGCGCTCCCCACACCGATATGCTCCTTCTTATGAAACCTTTCTCCAAAAGCTCACGAACTTGCTTGCTCAATTCCTTCCTCTCCTAGGTGCCATGTGCCTCACGGGTAATGCTACTGGGTTAGCATTATCAGTCAAGTAAATCCTAAAGTCAATCTCTCTTTTAGGGGGTAGTCCCCTAACCTCCTCAAATACGTCCAAAAAATCTCTGATGCCAGGAACTGAATCTAACTCTGTTGATGATGAATCGAGGGAATAGAGGAAGCTCAACATAACTGACCCTTGCGGGTCGCAAGAAGCCTCGAGAGTCCTACCACTGCATGTCTCTAGTCTAACGACTCTCCTCTCGCGGTCTAATATAGCTCCATATGTGGATAGCTAATCCATCCCCAAAATCATCCCATACCCTGAGAATTCCAAATACATAGGCGTCACAATCAAATTCTATGCCTAGGATAAAAAATTTCAAACCCCTACAAACCATAGACCAGTGTGCTGATCCTCCTATGGGATTTGAAACAACAATGGGGTCTACTACTAAAGAAATGTCTAAGTGCAAACAATCTACCAAAGAACTAGAGATGAAAGAGTGTAATGCTCCAGAATCGAAAAGAGTCCGAATGTGAAAATCAGAAATAGAAATCAAACCTTTCCATGGTGATTTTCCTACCTCTCTCTGGAATGCTGCTGGACGATGCTGCATCTAATGCTTGAATCTGCGCTGCTGGTGCACTCACTCCCTGCCCCGTCTTCTGGGGACAATTCCTACTCATGTGACCGGGTTGCCCACAATTATAGCACTTTCCCTTCATCTTCTCCTTCCTGCAGTCCTTGGAGATATTTCCAACAATCCCACCACTATGGCACTTCACTCCTTTCTTGATTTTCTTCTGAGGGCCTTCTCATTTCTTTTTCTCTTTATTGTTCTTCCACCATTTCTTCTTAGGACCTTCCGACTTAACAACTTCTTTAGACTCCCCCTCCTTAGCTGCATCAAACATAAGCGCCATCTCCACCAGTGACTCGTGGGTAGCTCCCATCGGTATGTGACTCAACAACACCCTCGAAGAGGCTGATTTAATCCCTTCGCGAACGTCATAGCCTTCTTGTGCGGTGTATTCACAAACTCCATTCCAAACCACGACAACTCATTAAATTGGTTGATATACTCCTTCACAGACAAACTTCCTTGCTTCAAGCAAATAAACCGCTCCAACTGGACACTTTCTTCTGCTTGAGATAAAAACTTCCTATCAAATCGCTCCCAAAACCCATTCCAATTAACGTCTCTTTCTTCCAACTCAATAACCTCCCACCAATAAGAAGCCTCCTCTTTCAACTGCCAAGATGCTAGCTGAACCCGATGCTGATCCTCTAATACCAATAGCCCGAATATCCTTTATGTGTTCCTTAACTAAACCCGCGCCTCCACAAAAGTCTCCATACCAGAAAAAGTCTTTCCTCCCAAATTCGCAAAATCCTTACAAAGCTTAGAGAAATTGACTGCTGCAGGTGGGTTGATGGGATTCCCACCCGCTTGTGCTGGATTGGGCGCTTGCCCATGTACCTTTGGAGTCATGGCTCGTAGATACCTATGAAACTAGTCTGGGACTGGAATACCATCGGGAAGGTTAGGGGCATCCTCCATTCTACGCAAAGAAAAGAGAATTTAGGAAAGAGTCAAAGGGAGATTGAACTGGAATTTTGAGAGGATTTTTATGAAAACTCTTTTATACTTGAAAACTATTTCTAAGAGTTCCTTTCTGAAAAATACTTTTAAAACAAGTTATTTTGAAAAATACTTTACTTTTAAAACAAATTTTTAGGAATCCTGTAACCTTAGGCTCCGATACCAAATGAAACACCCCCCACACCCCTTAGTATACCCAGAAGGACACATAAAACGATGTGGTGCGTTGTAGGTATAGCTAAAACTTACAAAGACTAAGATTCACAAGACAAAATAGATAAAAACAACTGAAACAATCAAAACAATAATTTACCAAAAATCAAACTTCATAAGATAGAGTTATAAAATCAAATACATAAGATGTCTCAAAATGCCAATACATGTCTTATGAAAATCATAACCTCAGTCTCATAAAAATCAGAGTGCAAAACTATCCCTCAAAAAGTACCAGTACATCAAATAAGCTAAAAACTGAAAATGAAGAAAAGGAATACATGAGAAAATCTCGGCCACTGAAGTCTCCAAGTTTCTGTAATATACCGTCCTTGCCCTTGCTGGCTTATGGGGGAATAAGGGGAAAATAGAGGAGTGGGTCAGACTAAAAGTCTGGTGAATGATAGTAATTACTAGTATTCTTAAGTAAGGTAAAGATAATAGGACTTTGCAACGGTTCTAGTATAAAAGGAAATAAAGAAATAGGAGGAAAGGTAAAGCTGGAAATAAATATGATTTAACTATTAGATTAATTCGATTGGATAACTTCGATTGTTTGCACTTGTCTTTGATAACTGCTTTGATTAGGATGAATTCCCAATCCTACTTTAATTAGGCTAAATTCCTAATGCTACCCTTTGATTTGCCTTCTACTAATGTGTCTACTGTGAGCTAGACACTAGTGCTTACGAAAGGCACCTACTAAGCGCTTGGAACTCAATAGTGAATTATATCCCCTGCACCGAGGCCGCACGCTCGACCACCGTTGCGTTCACACTATCTGTTGCTCCCTCTTTTGACCTTTTATTTACCCTCATCTCACTTCAGGCTGTAGTGAGACACCTGTATCCATAAAAAATAGGGAATGTTGTTGGTACTGGTCCCTATCAAACAAAATATAGTTGCGCCCCTTGGCCAAATCCCTATGATTTGGACTTTTAATTATTGACCTTTTATCTACCCTAAACAGCATAAGTGTGCCCTCATCTCACTTCAAGCTATTGTGAGACACTTGTGTCCATAGAAAATAGGGAATGTTGTTGGTACAGATCCTACTTTTGCTTATTAACTTAGTATAAATTGTTAAATAAGCCTATACTCTTATCCTTGCTATCTTTGCTTATTAATTTATTCTAAGTCTCAAAATAAGCCCTTTTATGTTATGTTTCTAATTATAACCTATGTTATAATATTGCTTATTAACTTAAATCAAGGTCTAAGTATAAAAATAACCACATCCTCTTTTTACTCTTCTTAATCATAATTATACATCATAATTATGCTTAAATTCAGTCCAAGTCCAATTTATTATAGTCTTCACATTTTACACCTTATTTTCTGTAATTTCAGTGTTCTTATTATTTAGTCCATAATCGAATTTTTAATTTATTCTATTCCATTCACGTAAAAAGGAAAAACAGACAATTATAGAAGAAAATCCCAAACGTAGAAAAGATGTAAATAAAACGTAAATAACAGTAAATTATAAATACTGTAAATAACTGTAAATAAATGGAAAATCTATAATTCGCGGTAATTAACTACAAATAACTAAAAAAGAATAGCTAAAAGGAAATAGACTGAAAAATAAATCTAAAACTGAAAATAAACTAGTAAAAAGGTTATTCCAAAATCGTAGAAAAACTACAACTATTGGAAACCCTATTATTTTAAATTACTTAAAAATCTAAAATAATTACTAATCACTCACCATTGGTCCTTGGATCTTCCCTTGGTCTTCCCGAATCCACTTAAGGGTATTAAATATTTTAATTTAAAATGATCTTGTCCTTGGAAAATTATTCCTTTTAGGGTCCTGCCTAAGAAGGTGAACCCAAATGGAGAAAATCTAGAATGAGAAAAATAGCTAGGCCTAGGGATTTATTTATAGTGGCGCTTGTGAATCTCATATCATTGGATTTGGACATTGAATTTGGTGCAACCACGTCATAGGCTGGATAGGAGCCGTCGGATGGAAGCACGGACGCACCAGATGAGAGGAAATAACCCAAAATGACGTGTTCGAAGCTTACAGGAACGAAGAATTAAATTCTTCGTTCTTTCAACAAGGTGGGTCGACCTAGGTGTCGACCGCCTCCCTTTTCTAGGTCGACATGCCGATCGACCTAGGCAGTGGGTAGGTCGACCTAGGTGTCGACCCAGCCCTATATATATATATATTCTTTTCTAATTTCTTGTTTAATTTGTATCTTATTCGTACTAGCTCAGATTATGACGTTCTATATATGGAAATTGACCGAAAAATTTCCACGGACACAATAGTGCAACTCCCTTGGCTCAATTCTGATAATTTCACAAAGTTATTTTATCATTTAATTAATTCATTAATTAATTATTATAGCTTAATTTTCGGGTTATTACAAGTTCTTAAAACTTTCTGATAATTAGTAGCTTTCAATTATTGTAATGAATGAAATCTTGGCTATATTAATAATTGGAAACTACTGAAATTGAAATACAAGAAATTAGATGCTAAGTGATTAATGAAATATATAAGAAATTGGAAATTTGTAACTTGTAAATCAAAGATAATGAAATTTTAAGAAGATGTAAAGGATCCATATTTTCAATAATATCATATATGGTTATATTGTAAATTTGTATATTATATATATATATATATGGTTTGGGATATTTTATTTTGAAATATGATATATATAAGGTTATTATTGATATCATTATTTCTTCCGGACCTCTCTGTACAAAGAAGACTCTACCGAAATTTTCCGTGAATTTTAGACTTAGAAAATTTTGTAAAAGTAAATATATTTTCAATCTTTTATTAACTTGCATATGAAGATTTAATTGTTTATAAATTGATATATTTTATTTTAATACTTAATTATGTAAATTAATTGTTTATAGATTGAATACATTGAATAAAATATATTAATTTCTTCTTTTCCTTTTCGAGGACGAAAGGTTTTGAGTGGGGGAGAGTTTAACAACCCATATTTTTTGATAATTAAAATATTAAGTTTAATAAGTTTTTGGAATTTAATGTTATGAAAAATTAAAGATTTAAGGTTCAATAATGAGAATGGAACTAGAATGAAATTTAATAATGTTAATTTAAGGAAATTGATAACTATTTTAATGCAATTTCAATTAATTGAAATGATTGTAAATTTAAGATTTCTTATCAACTGTAAATAAATAAATAAACCAAATGTTGTATTTAAATGGTAAAATTGTACGTAATTAATTGAAATTGGTTAATATGGAATGATTAATCAGTATGTGAATTTATTAGCTTAGTTGGTAAACAATAAACATAGAAATTTGTTTGAAATTGTAAGTTGTAACAATTGTTTAACTATCATTTCATTATATAATCCGTTGGAATTAAATTGTTAATTAATTGAAATTAATATAATTAAATGTTGTAGTTAATGTGAATTAAGATGGTAATTGTAATAGATTAATGTAATAAAACGTAAACCAATGTTAGTTATATCCATAAGATGATATTTGATTTAATAATAAGATGTAAATTGAAATAAATGAATTTATTGGAATTTTAAATTATAATTTAATGAATTTATTTCAGTTATAACTGAACACTGGAATTTGTGCAATATATAACATTGGATTTGACATGGACATTTAAATTAAAAGATTTTAAATTACTAGGTAGTTAGAAATGATAAAAATTGTTAGTTATTAAATTTGAATTTAAAAAGTGATTTAATTAATTTAATAATAATTTATTTAATTAACGTAAAAATAACCATTTTGGCCACTGTCTTGGATTTCGATGAAACCAGTTTCATCGGATCCATAACAGTGAATTATTGTAGGATTTCAAGTTTCATAGCGATCGGACTTGTGGTTTGATCGTGCGGGCTCAAAACGCTTAGAAATCAATTTAATGAATTCAATTTAAAATAACTGATTTTAAAAGCTAACTTCTGTATACAATGTAATTTGGGTTTGAAACCTGTTCCATTGAATTTAAAAATATCGAAAACATCTATTTCAATATATTAGATGACTCATTTTCGTTTCGTAAGCGGAACGGGCTTTTCGGGTCGTTATTGTTGTTTCGAACCAATTTGATATGTTCATTCTTTCTTATCGGGCTTTGTTCATATAAATAACTTTGTTTCTCAAATCCTAGCAGTCTTTCAGTTTCTAATGTACGTACATCAACTTCTATTTGTTCCTTTCTTCAATGGCAGAAACATATTCCAATTACAAAACCCTAATTCAATTTCAAATTCAAATCGAAAAATCAAACTCCTCAAAACTATGTCATATTATATATCGTTGGAAAGCCCTCGACGAGTGTAATTTACTGTAGTGATTCATTTTTCAATTTGGTTCATTGTTTGGCCAGAAATCAAGGATGAACCTCCGCCGTCCATTTTAGGGTTCGAGATTTTAACGGTGGATCGTCATCCGGGCGACGATCAGAGGGTATGGGCTTGTGGTGGTCGTCGAGCTGAATGCATCATTGGCCTTCGTTTGTAGCATTTGTGACCAGAGTTGGCTATAGAATTAAAAATTAGCGGCGACAGCGCTAGAGATTTGTTGGGATTGCAAGTGGCCGCGTGGCCATGGTGTAGGCGGTTGGACGTGGAGAGGTCGACGGCATGCTCGGATGTGGTCGTAGGCGAGCGATTGGGCGGCGATTTCGAGTTGAACGTGGCGGCTCTAGGGTTTCGAACACGGTGAGGCACTGAGGGTTCGCGTGCGTTGCCTGTACGTGATGATGACGAGGTGACGTGTTTTATTTATTTATAATTATTGATTTAATAATATAAATCGTTCAACCATTCTAATTTGCATATCTTTTGCATACGAGGTCGGATTCACGCGCGGTTTTCTCTGCTGCGATCGTATCGAACTTTCGGACATTTTGGAACTAGTTTGGTCAAATTTTGAAACTGTTCAAATTTTGGGCTACAATTGGATTTTAAATCGATTTGAAACCAAAGGTGAGTGTTTTAACCCACTCACAATTAATAAATTGTCTTATGTTAGTTAAATTGAATTTATGATGTGATTAGAAATTGATTGACTGCTGTTTGCTATATTTAAATCATTATTCTAGGTAAATCTGAATTAATTGAATATAATGGCCATTTAATTTAATATTAAATTTTAATTTGCCAGTTTATACATGTTAATGATAATCAGTTAATTGATGATGTTTATTGGTTGATTTGAATGATGATTGTGATGGAAGTTTAATTGTTGATATTGGATGACTAGATGTTATGTTATTTTATATATATTGATATCACAGTGCAAGTTCCCTTAGTTTATTGTTAGAAAATCCCTGTGGGTTGAAATGATACATACCTGAACGATCTAATAGATTAGGGAGAAATCGTTATGGGTTGAAATGATAGACTCTAGCGATATCAAGGATTTGAAGTTAAATTCGGGATTGCGGGTTGAAATGATATATACCCATAAATTTTAAATTTATTGCGGGTTGAAATGATATATATCTGTATCACTTGACCATAAGGTAGAAAATTATATACAAACACTGGATTGGTTAAACTAAATGATTTTAAAATCTTAAATTTTTGAATTTAGTTAATGAGATTTTGAAATAAAATTTTGATTTATATAAACTAAATTGTTTTCAAAAATTGAAGCTTTGAATGTTGAAAAAATTTGAGTTGGTTTAGATGAATTGTTTAAAGAATTTAAATTGAAATTTTAAAGTTGGATTTGAAGTATAAATGAAATTTATCGAAATTGAGTTACTGAAATATTTGAATATTTAAACTTCGAAATCTGCTAAATTTGAAATAGTTTAAATTTGTAGTTCAAACATGGATTTGAAATCGCTATTGATTAAATGGTTTTAAATGAGAATCTGAATTGAAAGACAAAATTGAGTTTGCTGATTTGAAAGCTGGACATGGTCCGGATGTGTTGAAATGAAAGAAATAGTTTAATTTTATATTAATTTCAAATTTATTATTTTAATATAAACTGTTTAAAGATATATTATTTTAAAAATCCTGATTATTAAGATTTTCAAACTATTAAACTATTTAAACTATTTAAACCTATTTTAAACTATTAAACTATTAAACTATTTTAAAGTATTTTTAAACTATTTTAATCTACCTTAAACTATGTTAATTTGTTTTATTCTATTTTAAAGTATTTTAAAGTATTTTAATCTATTTTTACTATTTTAATCTATTTTAAACTATTTTAATTTAATTTAAGCTATTTTAATATAATTTAAACTATTGTAAACCATTTAAACTATTTTAAAGTATTTTAAACTATTTAACTATTTTAAACTATTTAACTATTTTAAACTATTTATGACTATCTAAACTATATTTCTAAATTTCTAACGGTGCAAAGTTGAATTGTTTATAATTAAATCTTGGATTTGAAACGAATATGGGTAAATGATGTTATAACCTAAGTTGGGATTTGAAATGATATTTTCTAGTGAAATGACATATTTGAGTAAATATGATGATTTTGAAATGAGAGTTTGACCTATTTTGTTTATGATAGCCCTCCAGTTTACGAAGGAATTATGGTACTGTATAGACTACGAGAATATATAAAAATGTGTTAAGGGGGATATGGGTAACATCTTAACGCTATTTTAATACTTTACTTTACTGTAGACACTATTATAATAGCGTATTGTACTATGTATGTAGATAGTTTAACGGATCCTTAGGAGATGAAATCCCAAACATTTCTTAAGTTATTGCACTCACGTTGGCACTGGTAGGAGATGTCAAATCACTCACCTTTGATTTTTAGTCGAAAAAATCCAAACAAAGCCCAAAATTTGAACAGTCTCAGAATGCCGCCAAACGAGTCACATATCCTTCGGAATTTTTATATGAATCCAATGGAGAAAACCGCGCATCAATCGGAGCTCATATGGAAAAGTATTAACGTTAGAACATTTGAAAAAAAAAATATATAATAATTAATTAATAAAATAATAAACATGTCACCTTGATTTCCGCTCAAACTATCTTATACCCGAACCCTTCACCGCCGACTTTGACCATCAAATTTTACATGTTCCAACCACTAAAGACGACCGCACCACCATCATTCAAACCAGCACGTCAAGCTGCACTTGCAGACCCCCTTTTGTTGCCTCCGTTCACCGAATCCACCGCCGACGCCTAACGTTTTAGGGTTTTGAACCCTATAAACCCAAATTCTGACCTCCACATGCCGTTTCAGACCGTGCGACTACCAGTGATAGACTCCAAAGGACGAGCTCTATAAAACCCATGTTCCAATTTCTTCGATTGTTGCTCAGATTAAAAACCCCCAATTTGACATTTACCGTGATTTTTGATCGATCCGATCACTGTCTTGGAAAACGAACGCCAGACGTAGGTTCCATTCGTCGAGATCTTTCCAACGATATAAAATTTGATATGGTTTGGAGAGTTTGAAATTTTCGTTTGATTTGTAATTAAAATTAGGTTTTTAGGATTTCTGACATTAAAGAAGAGGAACAGAGGGGATAGAAATTTGTACGTACAGAGAAATGAAACGCTGCTACGATTTTCAAAAAAATCTATTTATAGACAGAGATGGATAAGAATAAATGGACATATCTAATTGTGTCGAAACGATAACGATGACCCGAAAAGCCCGTTTTATTTTTGAAACGAAAAATAGGTCCTCATATATATTGAAATATATGTTTTCAATGTTTTTAAACTCAATGGAACAAATTCCAAACTCTAATTCCATCGTATAAAGAAGTTAGCTTTCAAAATCAGATTATATTAATTTAAATTCCTTTAATCGATTTTTACGCGTTTCGAGCTCGCACAATCAAACGGTAAGTCAGATCGCTATGAAACTTGAAATCCTATAATAAGTCACTGTTACGGATCCGATGAAACTAGTTTCGTCGAAATTCGAGACAGTGGCCAAAAGGCTAATTCTACGTTAATTAAATAAATTATTATTAAAAATCAATTTACTCACTTTTAAATTAAAATTTAAAAGTTAACAATTTCATCATTCTTGATTACATAGAAATTGATAGTCTTTTACAATACAGTTTTCCACGTTAAATTCAATATTTAATTATTACCTTAATTTCAACATAAAATCATAATAGAAAATAAAACCTAATTTATTACAATTTAAATTTCAACAAATTATCTTATTGTGATTTACATCCTTATTATTAGATGATCAATTCCCTTATGAAATTTATTAACATGAGTTTTCATTTTATTTCCCTCAAACTCTATAGTTAACACCTTTGCTCAAATTAATTAAAATATTTAATTACATTAAATTACAACCATCGATTTCCCAAATTAATTTCAAATGGATTTAAAAATAAGTAAATAAATAAACAATTGTTATCCATTAATAATTTAAATCTATTAACTTATTGTTTATAACAAGGATCATAAATTACTTACCACAAAATGATTTCATATTCTATATAAAAAAACCAATTTCAATTTATAACAGATAATTCCAACATTAAATCCAACATTTACTTTATTCCTTATTTACAATTATAACCTAATTAACTTTACAATAATTTCAATTTATTGAAATTACATTAAAATAATTGTCAAAACATTCAAACAACATTATTAAATCATATTCAAATTATTTTTTCATTTTATAAATCATGCATTTCAATTTTTCACAATATTAAATTCCAAAATCTTATTAAATGTAATATTTTAATTATCAAAAATGCGGGTCGTTACAATATTTACGTATATGCCCTTTTGATTATTTTAATTTAATTTAAATTTTAAATCTTCTAATCCTCATAACTTTTACATACGAACTCGGATTTTGGACGCAGTTTCTTCGATTGTGATTGTATCGAAATTCCGAACAATATGGATCTGGTTTGGTTGAATTTTGAGACTGTTCAAATTTTGGGCTTTATTTGGATTTTAAATCGACCACAAATCAAAGGTGAGTTATTTAACCCACGCACAAATACTAAACCTTCTTATGTTAGTTGAATTAAATTAATGATGTGATAAGAATATTATTGGTTGTTGTTTGGTAGTTTAATTTGACATTTTAATTTAATTTGAATTTAGATTGAATTAAATTGCCATTAAATTAATATTGAATTTAAATTGTTAGTTAAATACTCGATAATGATAACTAGTTAATTGTTGTGATTTATTGGCTGATTTGGATGTTTATGTTGACATTTTGGATGATTGGTTGTTTATATCCCTGTTATCGCTATGGATTGAAATGATACATACATGTGATTAGGGAAAATCGTAATGGGTTGAAATGATAAACCCGAGCAATTTTATTGATTTGGAAATTATTGATTCAGATACGGGTTGAAATGATATATACCCGGAAAATTTAACTATTTTGGGGTCGAAATGATACATACCCTATCACTTGACCATAGGGTAGAAAATTATATATGGATACCTTTGTCGGTTTTAAATTATTTTCTAAATGGTAAAGTATGTTTGATTTACAAAGTTGAATTTTAAAATCTAATTTAATGATTTTTGTTATCCCGCCTTTTGGCAAGGCCGTGATACCAAGAACTTAACTGGAAACCAAGGACAGTCTGTCCCGAAGATCGGTTATACGCAGGCTCACTATGGATATCAATGAATTTTGTCCGAGACCGGATCAAGCTACAATTGACAAGACATGACAAACAAAGTTATGAAAACCAACGTTCCAAATTTCAAGTCAATCTGATTTCGTATGCTCAAGATATGATCAATGCAAGCCAAAGAAATCATCTCAATCGCATCCATCATTTCGTATCGGTTAGGCCGTCTCCATCAATTCGCGTCCATCCATTCGTATCCATCAAAACGCATTACTTCGTATCCATCAGGGGAATATTCTTTATTCATATCGATCTATTCGACTCCATTAGCAAACAACTCCACTTCATATCGATAAGCAGCTGTCTTGTTCGTATCCATCGAGGATGGCCTTCTTCGTATCCATCAAAAGGCAGGCCCACTTCGAATCGATCGGCTATTGCCCATTTCGTATCCATCGACTGCAATACAAGTGTCTAGTTCGTGTCGATCAAACATCATACATACTTCGTATCGATCAACCACAGATCGATACGAAGTAGACACTTCCCATCGATACGAACAAACCCAAGCACTCAATTGGTACGAATATAACAAAACAATCGATCGGTACGAATATGACAGAGCAACCGATCGATACGAATAGAGCAAGGCGACCGATACAAATAGAATGAAACCATTCAGATCGATACGAACAAGGCTTAGATTATAGATACGAATAAGGAAGTAGTCAACGCGGCACGAAAAGTGGATCGATCCGAAAAGTTAGTGCCACGTAAAATTGCAAGCACGTGCTCAAGAGCGATTCGAACTGATCGATACGAAGGTATTGATTCGAACAAAGCAGCCTACATAAAACCAGAGCTTGCATCGATCATAACTCACAATCTACAAGTCCAAATGCTACAAAATTTTCACAGAAGCTTGCGTACAACCTAAGGAATTCTCATGCCCAATTTCGACTCGATTGGGTCAAATCTTGATCGATACGAAATTTGTTCGTATCGATCACGGACCGAGTGCAAATCGCGTGGGATAGATCGTGTGGGCCCACCCACGTGCCAGAAGATTTCTCCCGAGATCTGAGTGAGATATTTGCAACCTATGCCTATAAATAGCAGCCCATAACCTACATAAAAGGAATCTTTTGGCTCTTTGTCGTCCAGACTCTGCCGAATTCACCATTGTACTCGAATTTCACTGTTGTACTCAAGATTTACCATTGTAATTCGTTGTAACTAGAAAGCAAAAGTTAATAAAGATCAATCATTTCATAGTGGACGTAGGCAACACGCCGAACCACTCTAAATCTCTATGTTCCTTTGTTGTTTTTCTGATGATTGTTTGAAGTGTTTGTTAGATAATCTTCTTTTTACATTTATTTCTTCATTTTATCTCTTCAAACCCTTCTGAAGAGTGTTGTGCCCAATTTTGGTACAAACACTTTGGTGCTTTCACTGAGAAAACACGGTTTTTCTCCTGCTCGTTGGATCTACTATCAATATCGGATTGCACAAATCTAAGAAGAAGATCCAAATCTCAAAGACTAAAGTTCTTCCATCCTATTCAGATTTGCATCAAGTCTAGGAAAGAGCTTCACTACTCATTATGGTAATACAAGGACTATTTCTATAGCTGCAGATTCAGAAGGATGGGACAGATAGAATCTCATACAACCACTTCCAGCCGACCAGAATGCTGCCGGACCATCAGATCCACAAGGCCCTGTCACCAAGGAAGAATTTCAGATGTTAATGCAAGAATTGACTCAGAGCCACCAACAGCTCACTCAACAGCTCTATGCTAATGCGGAACTAACCAACCATTTGAACCATTAACGACGAAGGAGATCCAGGAGGGATCAAGCTTCCTATTCCTCCACAGAGAGTTCAGCTTCTTCGGATTACCATCATAGATCTACGCGCCCAAGGCTAGATGGGAGTTACACTCAGGCCACTGAACGTAAGCATACATTGAGTCTTGGGCAACCGAGAGTTGGCCCGTCAACCAGCCATCAGACTGGACCCTCCTCCCGAGGAGGCGCTACCCCACACCATATTACGGATAACCGTACTGCAACATCTACTGATTTGGGAGTTGACGCTCGGAACCGAACGGATCCGACCCACCATCAACGCAACCATACTCCTGAGCCTTACGTCCCCGAGGACATAGAACCAAAGAGGCGAGACATGGACCGTCGACAGCGACCGACCCCTCCTCGCATTGTGGAACCCGACCACACCTTGACCCAACATGCTCAAAATGTCCAGATGCCCGACCTGCCAACAATGATCCGTCAAATGATCCGTGAAAGTCAGGGTCTTAGCAATGACGACTGGGGAATCTCCCGGAGTCATACCCCTTTTACTGATGAGATACTCTATGCCGAACCACCTCGGCGATTCAGGATGACGACTTTACCTGTTTATGAAGGAAACTCAGATCCTAATCAGCATATCTTGAAATATGAATGGTTGATGAATGCTGCACGAGCTGATGACGTAGTTAAGTGCCGAAGCTTCCTGATCTCTCTCGGGGGCATAGCGACTATGTGGTTTACCTGACTGCCACCTCGACCTATCTCATGTTTTGATCAGTTCGCAACAAAGTTTATCGAGCAATTCCGTATGCATGTCGCAAGACCGAAGGATGTTAATACTTTATCTAGTGTCACTCAAGCTCTTAGAGAGACACTCAAGTGTTATTTAGAGAGATTTCATGCTGCATGCACTAAGATCAGAAACCCAAATGATAACTCTATTCTTATGGCACTGACTAAAGGGATCGATCCCGATTCTGAGTTCGGCAACTGGTTGGCTGGAAAGCCCCCTGCATCATTGGATCGTTTCTATTCCAAGGTAGCCCAATTCTTGAGAAGGGAGGATGCAAAACAGTCTAGGAAGAAGAATGATGAGGGGCCTAGCATGGAAGGAGTTCAAAGTAATATTGTTGTTAAACAATCCGGGGAGAGCTCCGGGAAAGTGCAATTGAATATTCAAAATAAACAAGATCAAAAGAAAGGCAATGGTAATCAGAATTAGAAATGGGATCAAAATCGTGGTCCACGATGTAGGGCTCCTATGTTTGATAATTATACTCCTCTTAATACGTCACTGGAGAATTTGTATCTACAAACCTGCAATACTATTCAGTACAAGAAGCCTACTCTGAAACAGTCATCGGAGAAGCAAATTCAGACGGGAAAGTTTTGTAGATTCCATGAAAGCTATGGCCATAACACAAATGAATGCCGTCACTTACAGGATCTCATCGAAAAGTTGATAAGGGAGAGAAAGTTAGAACAGTTTGTGTGGGCGCCGTAGTTTGGAGGTGCGGGCCCATCGAATCAAAATCATGTACCAAATCCGGCTAGACAGGAAGAACCTGCTCGTATTGGCGGGAGGTTGGTGATAAATACCATTAGTGGTGGTCCTCATCCAGTAGACCGAAGCTGGAAGGAAATGGAGTCGTATGCCAGTTCTATCAGGCATGCAAGCTTCGAATGTTGTAGTAATTCCGAAGATGGGGCTCCGACCAAGCAACAAAGAACGATGGCAGATGACATCATATTTCGAGGTCGGTATGCCGACAGGATCGAAGCCCCCACTATTGATCCACTTGTCATATTAGCTTAAGTAAGTCCTGCTTGGATGAAGAGGATCTTGGTAGACAGCGGAAGTTCTGTGAATATCTTGTTTAAACGAGCCTATGACCAGATGAGAATGGAGACTAAAGACTTGAAGCCATGTCAATGTCGTATTCATAGCTTCAACGGGAGTGCAATTATACCCACTGGAGTGGTGGAATTGCCAGTGGAGTTAAGAATTGGTGAACGCCGGAGAGTCCGGATACTGCAGTTTGTTGTTTTGGATATAAACTCCCCATATAATGCTTTCTTGGGTCGACCGGCCCTAGCTGAGTTCAGGGCTGCCATTGCCCCATGGTGTTTGACTTTGAAATTCCCTACCGACAATGGTGTCGGAGTTGTCCTGGGGGATCGAGCCGTAGGACGAGCCTGTTACGTTGCTGAGCTGCGCGAGGCGCAGTGAAAAGAAAAAGGGAAGGGCGTAGAGGAATCTCTCTACGTCCGCTTCGCTGATAATTGACAATTAACGCCTGGGCCCAGGCCCGGGCACCCCAACCAATTCCAAAGAGATCTTGACCCGAGAGATACCGAAAGTGAAGATGAAAGTAAAGACAGTCAAGCTTCCCCGGCCGAACTGACGATCGATGTTCCAATTGACGATAATGACGATTCAAAAATGATAAAGATTGGATCTTAGCTAAGCCAACAAATGCAAGAGGAATTGGTTGAATTTCTCCGGGTAAACCTTGATGTGTTTGCCTGGACGCACTCTGATATGTGTGGGATCTCGTCGGACATCGCGAGCCACACATTGAATATTGATCCGCAGCACGTCCCGGTCAAACAAAAAAGGTGTGGTATGGATCCAGAGAGATCTACCGCCCTTAAAGAAGAGGTAGATAAGCTTAAAACGAATGGATTCATTCGAGATGCATTATACTCGGAATGGGTATCCAATCCTATACTTGTCCGAAAGCCAAATGGGAAATGGAGAACATGCGTTGACTAATCGGACTTGAATAAAGCTTGCCCCAAAGACAGTTTTCCACTTCCACGAATTGATCAACTTATAGACTCAATGGCTGGACATGAACTTTTATCCTTCATGGATGCGTACTCTGGCTATAATTAAATACCCATGCACTTGCCCGACCAGGAGCATACCAGCTTCGTAACCAATATGAGACTCTATTGCTATAAAGTTATGCCTTTTGGACTCAAGAATGCTGGGGCAACTTATCAACGGGTAGTTAATCGAATGTTCGCTAACCAGATTGGAAAAACCATGGAGGTGTATGTGGATGACATGCTAGTCAAGTCGCGATTTTCCACTGATCACATCAGAGAGCTGGAGTCAATGTTTAATATCCTCCGAGAATTCGAAATGTAGCTCAACCCGTTGAAATGTCACTTCGGGGTCGCATCCAGAAAATTCCTTGGGTTTATCGTCAACGCTCGAGGAATCGAAGCCAATCCCGAAAAGATCTGGGCGATCAAAAATCTTGAAACTCCGAAAACTATAAAGCAAGTCCAGAGTTTCAATAGGAAAGTAGCAGCACTGAGCAGGTTCATTTCAAAGTCCACTGACAAATGCATTCCCTTCTTCGATCTGATCCGAAAAGGAAAACGAAACTTTGAATGGACTACGGAATGTGAGGGCGCATTCCGAGCACTAATTCAACATCTCTCCACACTGCCAATTTTGTCAAAGTCTATCGATCACGAGAAATTGTACATTTACTTGGCGGTAACAGAAAACGCAATCAGTGCTGCCCTAATTTAGGAGGAAGACCGAATACAAAAGCCGGTCTACTACATAAGCAAGCAACTAACCGGAGCTGAGAGAAATTATCCAAAGCTAGAGAAATTGGCTTACTATCTTGTTCTTGCCTCGAGGAAGCTCCGTCCGTATTTCCAGGCTCATCCTATCACCATTTACACCGATCAGCCGTTACGACAGGTCCTAACACGGCCTGAGACGTCTGGTAGGTTACTCAAATGGAATATCGAGTTAAGTCAGTTTGACATTACCTACACTCCAAGGCGATCCATTTAAGGACAAGTCCTAGCAGATTTCATAGCTGAATTTATCATCCCAGAGGACTTGCCCAAAACTAGTGAATCTCCCTAGTATATCTAGAAGCTGCATACCGATGGTGCATCGAATGACCATTGCTCAGGTGCAGGAGTTGTGATTGAAACTCTTGAGGGTTGATCTATATGATATGCTTTAAAGTTTGATTTTCGCGCGACCAACAATGAAGCTGAGTATGAAGCCCTACTTGTCGGATTAAGGCTTGCTAGAGATTTGAAAATCATTGCTGTGGAGATTTCTTGTTATTCTCAATTGGTCGTGTGTCAAGTTTGGGGGGAATACCAGGCCAAGGACCGAAGACTAGCTGCTTACCTTGCTCGGGTTCAAGAAATATTAAATCAGTTTGATTACTATGCCATCTACTGCATTCCCTAAGAGCGCAATCAAAAAGCTGATTCATTAGCAAAGTTAGCCAGCACAGGCGAGGCACAACAAATGGGACTCGTTCCCGTGGAGACATTAGCTTCCCCAAGCATCGACCGGATGGAGACAGATTGGATATTTGAGGTCGTTCGTGATAAAGAGTCATGGATGACTCCGTTCAGAAATCATCTCAAGCATGGAACCCTGCCAGGGCACAGGAGAGAAAAGAGACATATTCTTCTAAAAGCTTCATGATTCACTATTCAAAATGGAGTTATGTATAGAAGAGGGTATTTTGTTCCTTTACTCCGGTGTATCACTCATGATGAAATCAAACGAGTGTTGCATGATGTGCATGAAGGAGAATGTGGCGATCACATTGGGGGGTAAGCTCTTGCCAAGAAAGTACTTCGATATGGATATTATTGGCCAACTATAAATCATGATGCATCGAATTATGCCAAAAGGTGTGATAAGTGTCAGAAGCATGCTCGGATTCCTAGAGCCCCACCTACCGAGATAACACAGATGGTCAGTCCATGGCCCTTTGCAGTATGGGGAATCGATATTATTGGCTCTTTACCTCTGGCCAAAGGTGGAGCGAAATACGCCATCGTAGCAGTTGATTACTTTACCAAGTGGGTGGAAGATGAACCCCTTCCTACAATCACAACGAAGAAGGTGATCAACTTTGTAGTGCGCAACATCATCTGCCGATTTGGTCTCCCACGTAGTATCATCACTGACAACGGGACCCAATTCGACAGTACTGAATTTAAGGATTTCTATCAACGATTCCACATTCAGAAGAAATTCCCCGCAGTTGCACACCCTCAAGCGAATGGACAGGTCGAAGCTGTTAATAAAGTTATAAAGTCTATTCTGAAGAAACGATTGGAAAAAGCTGGGGGCAAATGGGTCGATGAACTTCCTATATCCTTATGGGCTTACCGAACAACCCACAAGTCCGTGACCGGCCACACTCCGTTTTCTCTTTCTTATGGTTCAGAAGCTGTTATTCCAGTCGAATTAGAAGTGCCTTCTCATCGTGTAACATACTATGATCCGAAGACAAATGCTATATTGCTTGCTGAATCCCAGGATTTAATGGATGAGAACCGTGAAGAGGCGGATTTGAGGGCAGCCGCATACCGAAGCTGAGTCGCCCGATTATATAATGCCAAGGTCCGACCCCGAACCTTTGAACTCGGCGATCTCATCCTTAAGAGAATTTATCCGGTCCCTTTGCATATGAAGCCAACTTGGGAAGGGTCGTATGTTATCGAACGAAAGCTTGGAGATGGCACATTCAAGTTATCGACTATTGATGGTCTCACTCTTCCGAGAGCCTGGAATAGCGAAAGCCTTCGTCGCTACTACACATGACAGGCTCCGCTTATTTATTCTGTTTATTTCTTATTTGCAATTTGTTTCTGCATTTCAAAATTTGAATTTGTAATAAGGCAACTGACTTTGCCGTATTTTCTTATTTCTGCAATAAAATGCAATCTCTTCGAGCCAGAGCTTTGAGTTATTGAATGCGTCATACAACTATCACTATGCACAAAGAGCTAAATTCCACTCGACGATGGAATTTATTCAAATAGGGAGTGACTGCAATACGACCGGTTACTCGCTAAATGATACCCAAGCTCGGGAGCAAATCATCACACTGAAGTCAAAAAAGGATTGATACACGACAATCCTTTAACCAACTCCAGATTCCCAGAGTGTGAACTGGAGTATAAACTTACAAATGCGGTTTCGAAGAGGGTGGATCCGTCCACCTAACGACTTCGCCCGTACCTCGACCAAGTTTGAGGAAAATGGATCCGTCCATCTAACGACCTCGCTTGTTAAATCGGGGTGGATGTGAACCAACCATCCACGATCCTGATAAATTCGTCGTTCCCGGAGTGCGAACGAAATCCTAAAGCCTGAACAGATGTGACTGATCATCTTTCGGTTAACTCCGAGTTTCCGGAGCGCGAACTGGAGTATAAACATTAACTAACTCCGGATTCCCAGAGTGTGAACTAGAGTATCAACATAAACACCAACTCCAAATTCCCAGAGCGTGAATTGGAGTATAAACGTTGACTAAAAATCCCCATAGAGTGGATTGGAGTTTGAACACAAATCGGATTGGGATTTACCGTCCATCAAACAACTCTAAGTCCCCAGAGCGTGGTTAGAGTGTAAATGCAAATCGGGTGTGACCGACCGCCCACGAATCCATCTAAAGTCCCCAGAGTGTGGACACGTTGTAAACATTAAGCGGGTGTGATTGACCGTTAAAATGACTTAAGTCCCCGGAGTGTGATTGACCGTGAAAATGACTCAAGCAGGCGTGAAACCGACCATCCACGATCCAGATAAATTCATCATTCCCGGAGTGCGAACGAAATCCTAAAGCCTAAACAGATGTGACTGACCATCTTTCGGTTAACTCCGAGTTTCCGGAGCGCGGACTGGAGTATAAACATTAACTAACTCTGGATTCCCAGAGTGTGAATCAGAGTATCAACATAAACACCAACTCCAAATTCCCAGAGCGCGAATTGGAGTATAAACATTGACTAAAAATCCCCAAGAGTGGATTGGAGTTTGAACACAAATCGGATTGGGATTGACCGTCCATCAAACAACTCTAAGTCCCCAGAGCGTGGTTAGAGTGTAAATGCAAATCGGGTGTGACCGACCGCCCACGAATCCATCTAAAGTCCCCAGAGTGTGGACATTGTTGTAAACATTAAGCGGGTGTGATTGACCATGAAAATGACTTAAGTCCCCGGAGTGTGGATGTAACCTTGAAACTCAAGCAGGCGTGTCCGACCGCCGACGTATGAATGCAAATCCTCGGAGTGTGGATGCAATCGACGATAAATGAGCGAGTGAGATTCAACCACTCGAATTTCTTTATTCCAGCATCACTTCAACGACGTTACGCTCGATGAGTTGAAAGCAAAGTGCGATCGCCACTTGATCTCTACAATTCGTCCCTGAAATTGGGGGCAAAACTTAAGCGTCGATCACTGATTGAGACAGTGCAGCATTGAAGTCCAGTTTAACGTTCAGTCATTACTCATAGTTGTGATTTCAGGACTTAACGACTAACCTTGGATCCAATTCAAAGTCCGAAACTCGACAACTATACTAGACTAGAGTTCAACTACTGAAAAACTTAAGCAAATAAACGAAAAGTGAGTTAAAGACAAAATGGGATTTCATTTCAACTGTTTTTTGAAGGAAACTAAGTACAAGTTTATCCAAAAAATTCTACTAGCAGGGGCCGAACCCGCATCTATACACGGCCAGTAAAAAAGAATAAAAGAAATTCCTATCTACTCAAAATTTCACCAAAGGAGCATGTCTATTCTTTCTTCTTCGGTTTCCCTTTCGGTGTAGACCCGCTGGAGCTTCCGCTTAGTGTAATTTATTGTAGTGATTCATTTTTCAATTTGGTTCATTGTTTGGCCAGAAATCAAGGATGAACCTCCGCCGTCCATTTTAGGGTTCGAGATTTTAACGGTGGATCGTCATCCGGGCGACGATCAGAGGGTATGGGCTTGTCGTGGTCGTCGAGCTGAATGCATCATTGGCCTTCGTTTGTAGCATTTGTGACCAGAGTTGGCTAGAGAATTAAAAATTGGCGGCGACAGCGCTAGAGATTTGTTGGGATTGCAAGTGGCCGCGTGGCCATGGTGTAGGCAGTTGGACGTGGAGAGGTCGGCGGCATGCTCGGATGTGGTCGTAGGCGAGCGGTTGGGCGGCGATTTCGAGTTGAACGTGGCGGCTCTAGGGTTTCGAACATGGTGAGGCATCGAGGGTTCGCGTGCGTTGCCTGTACAGACGTGTTTTATTTATTTATTAATTATTGATTTTATAATATAAATCGTTCAACCATTCTAATTTGCATATCTTTTGCATACGAGGTCGGATCCACGCGCGGTTTTCTCTGCTGCGATCGTATCGAACTTCCGGACATTTTGGAACTGGTTTGGTCATATTTTGGGCTACAATTGGATTTTAAATCGATTTGAAACCAAAGGTGAGTGTTTTAACCCACTCACAATTAGTAAATTGTCTTATGTTAGTTAAATTGAATTTATGATGTGATTAGAAATTGATTGAATGCTGTTTGCTATATTTAAATCATCATTCCAGGTAAATCTGAATTAATTGAATATAATGGCCATTTAATTTAATATTAAATTTTAATTTGCCAGTTTATACATGTTACTGATAATCACTTAATTGTTGATGTTTATTAGTTGATTTGAATGATGATTGTGATGGATGTTTAATTGTTGATATTGGATGACTCGATGTTATGTTATTTTATATATATTGATATCACACTGCAAGTTCCCTTAGTTTCTTGTTAGAAAATCTCTATGGGTTGAAATGATACATACTCGAACGATCTGATAGATTGTGGAGAAATCGTGATGGGTTGAAATAATAGACTCGAGCGATTTCAAGGATTTGAAGTTAAATTCGGGATTGCGGGTTGAAATGATATATACCCGTAAATTTTAAATTTATTGCGGGTTGAAATGATATATATCCGTATCACTTGACCATAAGGTAGAAAATTATATACAGACAGTGGATTTGTTAAACTAACTGATTTTAAAATCTTAAATTTTTGAATTCAGTTAAATGAGATTTTGAAATAAAATTTTGATTTATATAAACTAAATTATTTTCAAAAATTGAAGCTTTGAATGTTGAAATTTTTTGAATTGGTTTAGATGAATTGTTTAAAGAATTTAAATTGAAATTTTAAAGTTGGATTTGAAGTATAAATGAAATTTATCGAAATTAAGTTATTGAAATATTTGAATATTTAAACTTTGAAATCTGCTAAATTTGAAATAGTTTAAATTTGTAGTTCAAACATGGATTTGAAATCGCTATTGATTAAATGGTTTTAAATGAGAATCTGAATTGAGAGACAAAATTGAGTTTGCTGATTTGAAAGCTGGACATGGTCCGAATGTGTTGAAATGAAAGTAATAGTTTAATTTGATATTAATTTCAAATTTATTATTTTAATATAAACTGTTTAAAGATATATTATTTTAAAAATCCTGATTATTAAGATTTTCAAACTATTAAACTATTTAAACCTATTTTAAAACTATTATACTATTTTAAACTATTTTTAAACTATATTAAACTATTTTAATCTACCTTAAACTATGCTAATCTATTTTATTCTATTTTAAACTATTTTAAAGTATTTTAAACTATTTTAATCTATTTTAACTATTTTAATCTATTTTAAACTATTTTAATTTAATTTAAGCTATTTTAATATAATTTAAACTATTTTAAACCATTTAAACTATTTTAAACCATTTAAACTATTTTAAAGTATTTTAAACTATTTAACTATTTTAAACTATTTATGACTATCTAAACTATATTTCTAAATTTCTAACGATGCAAAGTTGAATTGTTTATAATTAAATCTTGGATTTGAAACGAAATGGTTAAATGATGTTATAACCTATGTTGGGATTTGAAATGATATTTTCTAGTGAAATGACATATTTGAGTAAATATGGTGATTTTTAAATGAGAGTTTGACCTATTTTGTTTATGATAGCCCTCTAGTTTACGGAGGAATTATGGTATTGTATAGACTACGAGAATATATAAAAATGTGTTAAGGGGGATATGGATAATGCCTTAACGCTATTTTAATACTTTACTTTATTGTAGACACTATTATAATAGCGTATTGTACTATGTATGTAGATAGTTTAACGGATCCTTAGAAGATGGAATCCCGAACATTTCTTAAGTTATTGCAGTCACGTTGACACTGGATAGGAGATGTCAAATCACTCACCTTTGATTTTTAGTCGATTAAAAACCCAAACAAAGCCCAAAATTTGAACAGTCTCAGAATGCATCCAAACTAGTCACACATCCTTTGGAATTTTGATACGAATCCAATGGAGAAAACCGCGCATCAATCGGAGCTCGTATGGGAAAGTTATTAACGTCAGAACATTTGAAAAAAATTAAAATATATAATAATAATTAATAAAATAATAAACATATCACCTTGATTTCCGCTTCAACTGTCTTATACCCGAACCCTTCACCGCCGAC
Organism: Allium fistulosum; assembly: GCA_030737815.1. Classification (NCBI taxonomy): domain Eukaryota; kingdom Viridiplantae; phylum Streptophyta; class Magnoliopsida; order Asparagales; family Amaryllidaceae; genus Allium; species Allium fistulosum. Next base: position 529,872,936 of record CM060902.1, read on the forward strand.
TTTGACCATCAAATTTTCCATGCTCCGACCACCAGAGACGACCGCACCACCATCATTCAAACTAGCACGTCAAGCCGCACCTGCAGACCCCCTTATGTTGCCTCCGTTCACCAGAATCCGCCACCGCCGCCTAACGTTTTATGGTTTTTGTAAGGACCCGATTCTTCGACTTTCGAAAATCGACATTGATACGTCCACTGTATCAACTGCCGAGCAAACGAATGCCGGAAAACCGAATTCTTAGGGTTTAAAAGAAGAGGTAGAAGAAAAGATAGAAGAAAAAGAAAGAAGAAACAACAGAAAACACAGAACAGAAACAATATCAGAATCTCACATATCGCAGCGGAACAATATATAATAGGTAATCACTAGTCTTTTAAAACAAAGAACTATATCAGTTTATACATACATCAATCAGAGTCAATATACAACTCAATACAACAATGGACAGTTTAAAACTTGTCTTCATATAGAATACACAGCGGAATAAATAAACAAGTACGAATGTACGTTTCGCCATCCAGCTTGCTTCCAAAGCTCCAGAATATCCAGAATATCTTGATAACATAACTCTAGGCTGCCCGTGTGGAAAATAATGGGCACCCAGAGTTTAGAAGGGAAACAATAAACTCCGAGTCAGTCATGGTGACTGGTGTGAGATTGTAAAACAGTTATTTTTTCACAAAGAAAATAAAACAGATTCGCAATGCTTTTGGAAAATGAAACTACCATAAGGCCTCCCGCACGCACACACAATGCAAACGCAGAATCGGAGGAGATTTCTCCTTATGATAGTCAAAGATGCTTACTACGCAAAATCAAATCTTTTTTATATTATTTTTAGTGCATAGTGTTGAAAACATTTCGAAAGTATATAATATAAATCTTAGCCAGCATAGGCATTCTGCACTTATGCCTACTATAGCTACCATGTTCAATAGCAGGTTACCGCCACATTCCATGGCAGGTAATACAACTAAAACCGTACAAGTCACGTATTGTTTCTTTGGATTTCCAACAAATGGTCAGGCCAAGGAACTTCCCATTGCCACATGGAAACGCCTCTGGAAAGACGTCCTGAGAAATAACCTAACATTACGGTTAGATCTCTGCCAACACAAGGCCGGGTTACCTCTGCAAAAATAGGTAACTACTGACACGCGTATGCCATCCCCCGATCGTAACCGATCTTCCCGAGGATCCTCGATTTCCAACAACCACATAATAAATTTGTAGTAACAACATAGGTTAAGTATCTGGGCTCCATACCATGATACCACCTCTATCTAGAAGGAATGACATACACTAAGGGGCACTACTCCCTAGAACCTTGCTGCATCCTTTCTGTTTTGACCATTTCCGGGGTGTGAGGTCCGACGAAGTCTCGTCCACAAAGCTACGCTTTTCACAAAGCCATGCTTCGGGTCAAACAAATGATCAAAGTAATGATCACAAAGACAAATGATCAAACAAAGGATCATATCACAAATGATCAAACAACGATCATTTCACAGCAACACTCAGCATGCCACGTTACCAAATTGGGAGTATATCGCTGATAAATTTCAACTACATAACCTCTGAGCTCGTAAGTCTTAGAGAAGGGTGTTAAGCTAAGAGAATAAATTCTCCGCCACCAACAGAAATGTATTTGAAAGAAACCAGCTTTATATCTCAATTTGTAACGTCAGACATACAACCATACAAGTATGTTCCGGGATCGAACAGAACCGAAGGCACTTCTCACGAAGCCCTTGCAAATCCGGATAATTTTCTAATCACGTCCGGACTTCCCATCACTAAGGGTGATAAAACCTCTATATCGGAGATCAGCCGATGTAGAGTAACTCGACGGTAATCCTTCCATTTTCAGAAATATCCGGTCTTCAACACCGGTCATCAAATGCAATTCATTACGACGTATCACATATTCGGAATGGGTTATACGACCCCAAGGTCCTTTCCCGGCTAACCCGAAGAGTGAGCGCTTATTCAAAAATAAGTGTGGCATTCAAATTCAACAAATCACAACAAATACCCATTCAAGGTAATTATTGATAGTCGGTTATTTAACTATCAATAAAGATGTGCAACATCATCAGATTCCAAATAATTTTCCCAAATTATTTTATTTTCCATAAATATCCTTACAAGATATATAATTTCCACACTTCAAAAATAAATCAATATTTATTTTTAAAACGAATTTCCATTTCTTTTATAAATTCCATAGTGAATTTTTATTTTCAAATATCTACTGATATACGATTTTCAAATCGATTTCAAATATTCAATTTCAATTTATCTTTACAAAGATAAATTCTCAAAAACGTTTCATTTCATATTGGAAAAGCATTTCCATACTTATTTAATAATAAGTAATTCAAAAATCTATTTATTTTCAATCATTTGAAAATATTCGATATACTTAAATCAAAATTAAGTATATATTTCATTCTTTAAGGAAATCATTTACTATAACAACATTTATTTGAGTCAAAACAAATGTTACGTAAAACATCGTTACGACGACCCAAAATCACTAGTATAGGGATTCGAAATTTAGATAGATATATAAATCCCAATACTATATAAAACATTTCCTTTCGGAAACCATTTACTATAACAACAGTGTTATAGTCCACCATTTCCTTCTTTCTCGAAAACGTCTATTTCAACGATGAATGTTGAAATCTATGATTTCGATATTTAATATATTTTAAAACATCGTTACGACAATTAACTTCATTTTTAATGTCACTTCCCCAAAACATATCCATTTTACCTAATAATATATTCACTGTCCAAAATCGTGAATATACTTCACTAATCAAATTTCAATATTTTCTACACATTTTATTTCAAAGATTATCCACTGTCCAAAATCGTGGATAAAATTTCCGTAATAACCTTCTATATTAAATTCATCAAATTTGATTGATTTTCGGATTTATAAAACAAAGTTTATAAATTCTATTTCATTTTATAACAACTTCGATTTATAAATTTCTTTTTATTAACTTCTATAATTCACTTATCAAAATAAGTGATTTCGGATTTATAAACAACGTTTATAAATCACATTTATACTTTATAACAATTTCAACTTATAAAATCATTTTATTAGCAAATTCTATTCATATCCCATCTAAGTGCAAAAATCTAATTTATAAGTAAATTACTTATAAATCTTTTATTTTACAACATCTATTCATTTTATACTTCACAATTTATAAATCTATAAATCTCGTTCACTTATGATTTTTATTTCATCTCATTCTAACACTTACAAAACTCGTTTTAAAACTCCAATGTTTTAAATTTATAAATATCAACTTTTTAAATCTTTTAAATAAACCGTTTATAATACTTTAAAAATCTCAATTTAAACCATTTTATAAATAAATCCACTTTTATTTCAAAAATCACACTTTGGTTATATTTCACAAAAATCTTAACTTTTATAACTTTAAAATTTTAACGTTTATTTATTTAAGATGAATCAATTCAAAATTTCAATAAAACGTTTTATTTTCAAAAAAAAATCACTTTAAAAATCTCTTTTAAAATCAACATCGTCATTTTTTTAAATTTCAAAAATGAATCCGATGATGCAACACACAAATTTGTCAATCACGACAACAAACATCATATATCATCATATGATAATAGAATATACAACAATATCTGTAAATAAATAAATACTGGTGAGGAATCCAGTTGGATCCCTCCGACCTGTTTCCCTGCATCCACAGTTGTTAGCACAATACCCATTCCACTTCGAGGTGGAATATCGCGGTATATGGGATTTATAAAATATATCATCCGCTTACTAACGGCGTATAGGGTCTCATCCGCTATACAATGCGGGAAATCAATCAATCCAATATATACATATGCCAATATGTATATATTGTTATATATATAGATATATCCTACTATATCTAATATCACATCCAAACAGTCAATCAATCAAATCAATAACTGTAAAATCCAATTTTCATTCGAGTGAGAAAATCTCACCTTAGCTTTTAAATTTGCCATCCATTTCCATTTCTGCTTTGATTTCTCTATTTAAGACCTTGAATAAATATTATAAAATTTTATTAATATTCGAACAAATCGAATAATCCATTTTCCATTTCATAATTCAATTAACTAGTAATTTATTTTAAACTAAAAATTTTCCCTTTAGAAAAAGTATTTTAGTAACTAAAATACTTAGACAAGTTAATTTAACGAGTTAATCACCCTAATTCATTATTTTAAAATGAACTAGTAACATTTTAATATATAGATATGTATTTGAATTTTATTTTATTTTTCCTTTGAACTGCCTACACTTATAAAATATTCTATATAGATTTCATAAAATCTATTTTATATAAATTCTTATATTTTTCCAAAATCTATAAAAATTTCTGTTTTGCATATATATTTTTTTAAGATTAAATCAATTTTCACTTTTAAACTTTTAAATTAAATAACAAATTATAAAATTAAATTCTGTTACAGCAAATATACCTCGCTGCCAAAAATCTCGTACTCGAGAACGAGCCTCCCACCATCGATCGCTGATGCCATCAAGAACACGTCGTCCCCACCATCCTGACCTTCGCACGCGAACAAACTCCAGCCACAGTTGGCCCCAAAAAAAATCCACTCCGGCCTCCCCCAGTTCGATGACAAAGACCACCGCCTCGATCGCGACTTGCCTGTCACGCGACTCAACCATGAATCACGCGCTCTCAACTCGAGCTTCACCCCAAAAATCGATCGCGACCTTCTCAGATCAAAGCCGCGACCTTGCCAGAGCGCACGCGCGCATCCTCCTCGTGATGCCGCTCACCATCGTGAAATCGATCGCAAGTCTCCCTCTCTCTAATCGACGAGTCGATTTTGCTTTGAAATTAACCTGAATTGAATTCGAATGAGGCAGCCATTTATTTGATTTTGTTCTGCCATTATTTATTTTTCTTTACTTTTGAATGAAGAGTTCTGTTGATTTAAAGCTGAGGGGATCGGTTATTTAAAAATTGAAGGAGGGAGACAGGAGAACGTGTATGCACGATTTTGTATCGTGATTTTTGGCATAATTTACGGAAGAGAAAGTGACTGAGGTTGACTAATTTAAATTTAAATTTAAATTGAACTCATTTTAAAATTTCAACGTGTTTATGTGTCGTACGCTCACATAACAACTCCGAAAAATACGAAATTTGAAATTCGACAATAATTCAATATTACGGACCCAATGGAACTGGTTTCGTCGAATTCTGAGACTGTGCCCCGGAACACTATATTTTAAACTCAATTTAAACGATAAAATTTCAAAACTGAACAAAACAGTTTGAAATTAAATTCTGAAGCTTCTATTATCTTCAGTATCATCGATTTAATTTTAAAAGCTTTTGAAATATTTTTCTTCAGCTTAAAACTGAAGATTCAAATTTTTATTCAACTTACAATAGATTAAATTTTATAATTTAATCGCCAATTTATTCTAATAATTTGAAATTCAAGTCAAACCATCATTCAAATATTTAAAATTAATTAAATATTTTCAATTTAAATTGTTCAAAATTCTTGGTCGTTACAATTTTGAACCCTAAAAACCCAAATTCCGACCTCCACATGTCGTTTCAGACCGTGCGACTACCAGTGATAGACTCCAAACGACGAGCTCTACAAAACTCATATTCCAATTTCTTCGGTTGTTGCTCAGATTAAAAACCCCCAATATGACATTGACCGCGATTTCTGATCGATCCGATCACTGTCTCGGAAAACGAACGCAGACGTAGGTTCCAATCGTCAAGATCTTTCCAACATATAAAATTTGGTATGGTTTGGAGAGTTTGAAATTTTGTTTGATTTGTAATTAAAATTAGGTTTTTTGGATTTCTGACATTAGAGAAGAGGAACAGAGGGGATAGAAATTTGTACATACAGAGAAATGAAAATCTGCTACGGTTTTCAGAAAAATCTATTTATAGACAGAGATGGATAAGAGTAAATGGACATATCAAATTGTGTCGAAACGATAACGACGACCCAAAAAGCCCGTTTTATTTCCGAATGAAAAATAGGTCCTCCTATATATTGAAATATATGTTTTCAATGTTTTTAAACTCAATGGAACAAATTCCAAACTCTAATTCCATCATATAAAGAAGTTTGCTTTCAAAATCAGATTATATTAATTTAAATTCCTTTAATCAATTTTTACGCGTTTCGAGCTCGCACAATCAAACGGTAAGTTTGATCGCTACGAAACTTGAAATCCTATAATAAATCACTGTTACGGATACGATGAAACTAGTTTCGTCGAAATTCGAGACAGTGGCCAAAAGGCTAATTCTATGTTAATAAAATAAATTATTATTAAAAATCAATTTACTCACTTTTAAATTCAAATTTAAAAGTTAACAATTTCATCATTCTTGATTACATAGAAATTGATAGTCTTTTACAATACAGTTTTCCACGTTAAATTCAATGTTTAATTATTACCTTAATTTCAACATTAAATTACAATAGAAAATAAAACCTAATTTATTACAATTTAAATTTCAACAAATTATCTTATTTTGATTTACATCCTTATTATTAGATCAGCAATTCCCTTATGAAATTCGTTAACATGAGTTCTCATTTTATTTCACTCAAACTCTATAGTTAACATCTTTTCTCAAATTAATTAAAATATTTAATTACATTAAATTCCAACCATCGATTTCCCAAATTAATTTCAAATGGATTTAAAAAATAAGAAAATAAATAAACAATTGTTATCCATTAATAATTTCAATCTATTAACTTATTGTTTATAACAAGGATCATAAATTACTTACCACAAACTGATTTCATATTCTATATAAAAAAACCCAATTTCAATTTATAACAGATAATTCCAACATTAAATCCAACATTTACTTTATTCCTTATTTATAATTATAACCTAATTAACTTTACAATAATTTCAATTTATTGAAATTACATTAAAATAATTGTCAAAACATTCAAACAACATTATTAAATCATATTCAAATTATTTTTTCATTTTATAAATCATGCATTTCAATTTTTCACAATATTAAATTCCAAAATATTATTAAATGTAATATTTTTAATTATCAAAATTGTGGGTCGTTACAATATTTACGTATATGCCCTTTTGATTATTTTAATTTAATTTAAATTTTAAATCTTCTAATCCTCATAACTTTTACATACGAACTCGGATTTGGACGCAGTTTCTTTGATTGTGATTGTATCGAAATTCCAGACAATATGGATCTGGTTTGGTTAAATTTTGAGACTGTTCAAATTTTGGGCTTTATTTGGATTTTAAATCGACTACAAATCAAAGGTGAGTTATTTAACCCACGCACAAATACTAAACCTTCTTATGTTAGTTGAATTATATTTATGATGTGATAAGAATATTATTGGTTGCTGTTTGGTAGTTTAATTTGACATTTTAATTTAATTTGAATTTATATTGAATTAAATTGCCATTTAAATAATGGCGCTCCAGATCTAGATCTGGAGACTAGGGTTTCCTCTAGTTTTTTTCTCCTGTTTCTTCTATTCTCTTTCCAAATTCCATAATTTAATTCTTAATTTATGTCTTCAATTCTTACTCCTCAAAACTAAGTCGTCATTGCTATATCATGGGCTCTCTGCGGGATGAAGAAGGCTGGGAGGAGGTGAGAAGGAAAAGGGGCAAGGCTCCATAGCCGACAGGACCTGAAGCTAGGTTAAATCTGGGAGGTTATAGAAATATCAAATCAGGTGCAATTTCTGATCGGAATCTAGGCAAATCAGGAGCAGGTTTGGTTCGTATTCAGGGGGGAAGTGCTCAGGAGGCTAATGAAGGGCGGTTTTCATCCAGATTTTCGAAATCTTCAAAGCAGAAAGTAAACCAATCAGGAAATAACTCGAAAATTAAATTCACTGTATCTGAGAATGCTAAAAAGTTTTCTTATAGTGAAGCAGTTAAAATAGGAGCTGTAGGCGACCTAGGTAACCTAGATCTTGAATTTATTGAACCGAAAATAACTGACGGTAAAAGGATAGGTTCCCTATCATCTGAAGCTATCAAAGAAGCAGAGGGTGGATGGGACATATGCATATTATTGTATGTTGTTGGTTATAAACCTTGGCTTAAAACTTTTGAAGGGTATGCCAACAGAGTATGGTCTACTTAGAAGCCGTTCTCTGTTCAATCAAGGAATAACGGTTTCTTCGTGGTAAGATTTGGTTCAGAGGAGGATTGCAATAAGATTCTGAAATCTGGTCCCTGGTTTATGGATCGGAACCTGATTATCATGAAACGCCTGTCCCCAGACATGAATACGGATAGGTATCTTCTTACATCATTGCCTATGTGGGTCAGACTCCCTGGTTTAAGCTTTAAACTGTGGGGCAATAAGGCAATCAGTGCATTAACAAGCACTATAGGACTCCCTATAAAGATGGACGAGGCCACGAAAACCAAATCTAGGCTAGCCTATGCCAGAGTTCTGATAGAGGTTAATGCTACCTATGGTATGCCTAACATCATTGAAGGCATGGACGAAAACGGGAGGAGTTTTGTTCAGACAGTGGAATACGAAAACCCTCCTCCCATATGTGGTAAGTGTGTGTGTTTCAGGCATGTTACTGATGAGTGCCCTATGACTAAGTCTTGGGTTCCTAAACAGACTCAAGTAGATAATCCTGAGAAGGAAAATACTGCAGAACCAACTCTTGATGGTTGTTTGGATTCAGTTAGGGAGGAAGGCGGAGATGGCATTACTAATATTCCTAGCCATCAAGCGACCAGTGGAAATATTCCAAATGAGGCCTTCTATCGGTAGAAAACAATAGGAACAATGTGGGGGAGGTTTTATGCGGAGAAGTTCTACCTCGGGAGACTCAAGAAAATGAAGTCTGCTCCTCTAATGACGGTTCTCAGAATAGAAATCAGATAGTCTCTACCTCGCTGGAACAAGAGGCTCTCTCTGAAGGAAATAGAGAGAAGATCATAATTGCGAGTCAACCTACGCCGAGAGCTAGAGAATCGAGCCCACTTCCTCCGAAGTCTCCTTCGACTCAAATAACAATTCTCAAACGTCCTTCTACTCTAGTGGACTCTCAAGCAATTCCTATTAATTTAACTTCTAATGATAATAGGATTGATGATTGTTTAATTAATAATGTTAATTTTAGGAGAGGTACTGATCTTTGCTTTGATGTGCAGGTACAGGAAGACTTGGATCAGGACACAGGAACGATAGAAGCGTTAGGGGAACAGAATACATATGACAAGGTCGATCTAGCCCAGGAGGAGCAGGCAATTCTCATGTCCTAGGTTACAGAATTTGAGAACATTCAGAAGGATAAGCTTGTTCGTAAGAATCCCAAATGGGTACAGATGTTAGGCATCTCTGTGGAAGATAAAGGGGAATCCTCTAGTAGTAGGTTGCAGAGGACTCGAAACAACAAGACTTTTTAATGTCGTTTGCTTGTTGGAATGTTAGAGGGTTCCATAACCCCAATAGAATGATAGAAATAAGAAGACTCATTGATAAGTTCAAAATAAGTTGTTTTAGTGTTTTGGAAAATACGCTGCTGTTTTCGGAACTTTTAGGATTGGAAAGAGGTCTGGCGGACGGATGGAAAGTTATCAGTAATGTTTCATGCTATTATAAATGCAGAATTTCCGTCCTCATTGACGGGAACTCTTGGGATTTCAATTACGTCAGCATGAGTGATCAACATATTACTATTGAATTGATCAACTCATTGAAATTCAAATGCAATTTAACTTTTGTTTATGCTCAAAATTTTGTTCATCTTAGGAAAAGATTGTGGAAGAATTTACAGGAAGATGCGATTAATATTTATAGACCTTGGATGGTTTTCGGGGACTTCAATTGTATTCGATGTCCCTCAGAAAGAAAGGGAGGAAACCCAGTGCCATTTGGAAACTTATTTGAACTAGATGATATGTCAAATGACGCAGGTCTTAAAGAGATCAACATTAAAGGTTATGAATTTTCTTGGTGGTCTGGTCCTAGTCGAAACATATTTTCCAAAATTGACAGAGTTTTCGCTAACCTAGATTGGATCAATATTTATCAAGATTTATCGGCCGAATATTTACCTCCTTCCGTGAGCGACCACAATGCTGTTCTTGTCTCTCTTTTTCCTAAGCCTAGAGTGAAAAATAGACCTTTTAGATTTATGAATCACTGGCCCCTATGTGAACAATACTTCCCATTGGTTGAGAAATTATGGTTAGCTGATCAGAAAGATCGACCTCTATTTCAAATCTTATATATTCTTAAGAACATTAAGAAAGAGCTTAAGATTTGGAGTGCTAAAATACGGAACACCAAAAGAGAGGTTAATGTCCAGAGAGAAAATTGTTCTAGACTTCAAAAGCTTCTGGAAGAATCAAAAGATCACAATTTAGTTATGGAATTTCAAAATGCCATAATTAAATTGGAGATAGCTCTCAGCAAAGAATTTCTGGACACCAAACAAAAGGCTAAATGTGATTGGTTGATGATGGGTGATGAGGCTTCTGCTTTCTTTTATGCTAAAATGTCTAGCAGAAGAAGTAGGAAATGCTTGACCAATATTACAGTTGATGACAAGGAGGTTTCGGAAGACCATTTTGCTGAATCGACCATTAATTTCTATAAACAAGTTTTCAATCTTCCTGTAAGTGACCAGTTTCCAGAAATTATTTGTAAATCGATAATTTCTGAATATGGTGCGAATTTCCTGAATGAGGGTCTTTCTTGGAAGAAATTAAATTTGCGTTGTGGAACATTAAAGATACTACTTCTCCAGGCCCAGACGGCTTTAATTCAAAGTTTTTCAAAATTCATTGGAATCTTTCGAAAGATTTAATTTTCAAAGCTTTGAATGATATTTTCCATAAGGGTTCAATAATAAAAGAGTGGAACCACACTTTCTTGCATTTGATACCTAAAAAAGATCATTCCACTAGAATTCAAGACTACAGACCGATTGCCTGCTGTAACACTTTATACAAGGTTTTCACTAAGATTCTTTGTAACAGACTGGCTCCTGTTTTGGATAAGCTGGTGTCCCCTAATCAGACGGCGTTTATAAAAGGTAGAACAATAGGGGACGGAATTTTGTTCGCTCACGAAATTATTAGGGGTCTTGGAAGAAAGGATAACAAATACATGTGTATCAAAGTAGATTTGAAAAAGGCTTATGATTCGATTAATCGAGCTTTTGTTATACACATGTTAATAAGTTTGGGCTTCCCAGACAAATGGGTGAAAATTATTGAAAACATCATATCCACTCCTGTGTTTTCCATTGTTGCAAATGGGGAATCACATGGTTATTTCAAGAGTTCAAATGGTCTTAGACAAGGTGACCCTCTTTCCCCTATTCTATTTTCTTTGGTTATGGAATATTTTACGTTACTGATGGACGGTAAAGTCAGGGATGGCCTTATTTCTCCTATCACAGACTTTAACAACAGGTTAACTCACATTATTTACGCCGACGATATTATAATTTTTACTAAAGAAAGCGTTCTAAATGCTATTGCCATTAGTGATGTTTTTCAAAATATGAAGAGGGTTACCGGATTGGAACTTAGCTGTGAGAAATCTAATGTTTTCTTTGGTAAAGGGGTAATAACTGTACTGATATTAGCTCTATACTTAATATCCAGCAATCGGATCTTCCAATTAGGTACCTGGGCATCCCCTTGTCAAGTACTAATCTGAGAGATAGGGATTGTTCTCTTTTGATAGAGAAGATCAAGATAAGATTTGCAGGGTGGGAAACTAGAATGCTCAGCCTAGCTGGGAGACTAGAACTTATCAAATCTACCATTTACCCTATCATTCAATTCTGGATGCAATGTTTTTACCTCCCAAAAACAACAGTTCTTAAAATAAAACATTTGATTCTTAATTTTCTTTGGAAAAGCCGTAGCAGTAAGATCCCCTGGGAAATTTTGTGTAAGCAAAAAGAAGAAGGAGGTATGGGTCTGAGAAATTTAGAAGAGATGAATCAAGCGTTATACATTAAGTTGATATGGAAAATCCTCAATGTAGAAGGAATTTGGGCAGATCTCATACATTGTAAATACATTGGTAATAAAAGTTTTTGGGAAATCAATCAGAGATCGGATGACTCGGGAGTGTGGAAATATATTTTGAAGAACAGACACGTAGCTTTGAAATGTCTTTCTCTTAATATTACTGACGGTAAAACTACTTCTCTTTGGTACGACCCTTGGTTGAATGGAAGCACTATCATGGAACGGATTGGAATTGATACAGCTTTTAGAACTGGTACGGAAAATTTGACTCTTAATAGGATTGTTAAAAATGGTGAGTGGAAGTGGGACGCGTTTAGTTTTCTATTTCAAATTCATGCGGAAATTAAAGGTGTCAAGATTCATAAAGATAGAGAGCGGGACTATTGGACATGGAAATGTTCTAAAGTCGGTCAATACCAGTTTAAACAAGTTTGGAACTCGATTAGATCTAGTTTCGAAATAAAAAATTGGTCGTCAATGGTTTGGTTTACGACTATTTACTAACTAAAGAGAGATTACTTCAGAAACATATTCTTGTGGACCCCTCATGTATTTTTTGTAATAATCACATTGAAAATATAGACCACCTATTTTTTCAATGTAATTTTACAGAAAAAATTTGGTACTGGAATTGTAAAAAAAAATTCAGCTCGCCGAAAAGTATGTTCTCTTTCACTTTGAAGGAAGATTTACAAAAAATTGTTTCTATCTCTAAATTAAAAAATCTAAACTCAGATTTGTTCCAACTATCTATCTCTGTTTGTATTTGGCATTTATGGAAAGAAAGAAATGGCAGGATTTTCCATAATGGATTCAATAATACTTCGCAGATATGCTCAAAAATATACCAGACTATGAATATCAGAATGGTTAAATCTAAACATTATAAGAACATCAATGGCATGACTGATATAATAGCAAAGAAATGGGGATTTACCTCCCAACGCTGAATTGGGGATTCTTCGGCTTGATCATATGTATTGTTCCTTCTCTCTGCTTCCTGCTAGTTCCTACGTGCCTCAATTCAGGTTACCTATTTCCTGTATTATCTTTACATTTACCTCACATCCTCTCTTTAAATTCACATTTTAATTTACTATTAACAATACTTATTTGATCTAGTTTGTAAGTGATAAGATTGCAGAAACAAAAGCAGATTGATGTATTCCGCTGCCCTCTTGACTGATGTCTTGACCTAATTTATTTCAAACAGAGTTAGTTTCTGAATTCAAAGATTCTAATAAATATCGTTGGGGAGTCAGAGACTTAGCTTGTGAGGACTGGCTATATCTTAAGGAGGACCTGATCTCTGAGTATAAAGACTTCAACTTTATGAAAGATAGTGACTTCTCTGGCTTAGATCTGTTAGATCTAAGAACAGCGTCTTCTGGATTTCGAAGAATTAGAGACAATGATGCTTTCTTGCCTCCAAGTTTCAGTCTTGAGTCCTAAAATGAAGAGATCTGTTAACTGAATCTCTATAAAGCTAAAAGTTTTAATCTTTACGGGTTTAAGACTAAAGCTACTTACTCTCGTGGAGGATCTGATACTAGATTTAGAAGATTTGCTTCTTGTTTATATTTGGTCTATAAAGCTACTTACTCTCGTGGAGGATCTGATACAAGGTTTAGAAGATTTCTGGTTGCTTCTTGTTTAGATTTGGTCCTGTAGACGAGACCGTCTAGAGCTACGTCTTTTATCTCCCTCGCCGCCATTATCTATTCTTTTATCTTTTTTGTTCGAGAGGAGTAAATGAAGTAGGAGATAAGTGACACCTTGCCTTTTTTACCTACCGAGATGTCTTGAAGGTTCTGTTGGGTTTCGGGTGAATTAGTTTGTTATTCCAATTAAAACATTTTTTGGGCTTTTTATCTGTTAGGCCTGGTTTGTTTGCATAAGGCTATGTCTTTTTCCTGTTGGACTTTGTACATTCTTTTGTTTACCTTGGTTTCTAATAGAAATTTTGAATCCTTATTCAAAAAAAAATTGCCATTTAAATTAATATTGAATTTAAATTGTTAGTTAAATACCTGATAATGATAACCAGTTAATTGTTGTGATTTATTGGCTGATTTGGATGTTTATGTTGACATTTTGGATGATTGGATGTTTATATCCCTGTTATCGCTATGGGTTGAAATGATACATACCTGAATGATCTTATAGATTAGGGAAAATCGTTATGGGTTGAAATGATAAACCCGAGCGATTTTACTGATTTGGAAATTATTGATTCGGGATACGAGTTGAAATGATATATACCCGGAAAATTTAACTATTTTGGGGTTGAAATGATACATACCCTATCACTTGACCATAGGGTAGAAAATTATATACGGATACCTTTGTCGGTTTTAAATTATTTTCTAAATGGTAAAGTATGTTTGATTTACAAAGTTGATTTTTAAAATCTAATTTAATGATTTTTTTATCTCGCCTTTTGTAAAGGTCGTGATACCAGGAACTTAACTAGAAACCAAGGACAGTCCGTCCCGAAGATCGGTTATATGCAGGCTCACTATGGATGTCGATGAATTTTTTCCGAGACCAGATCAAGCTACAATTGACAAGACATGACAAGCAAAGCTATGAAAACCAACGTTCCAAATTTCAAGTCAATCCGAGTTCGTATGCTCAAGATATGATTGATGCAAGCCAAAGAAATCATCTTAATCGCATCCATCATTTCGTATCGGTTAGGCCGTCTCCATCAATTCGCGTCCATCCATTCGTATCCCTCAAAACGCATTACTTCGTATCCACTAGGGAAATATGCTTTATTCGTATCGATATATTCGACTCCATCAGCAAACAACTCCACTTCGTTTCGATCAGCAGTTGTCTTGGTCGTATCCATCGAGGATGGCCTTTTTCGTATCCATCAGAAGGCAGGCCCACTTCGAATCGATCGGCTATTGCCCATTTCGTATCCATCGATTGCAATACAAGTGTCTAGTTTGTGTCGATCAAACATCATACATACTTCGTATCGATCAACCACAGATCGATATGAAGTAGACACTTCCCATCGATACAAACAAACCCAAGCACTCGATTGGTACGAATATAACAGAACAATTGATCGGTACGAATATGACAGAGCAACCGATCGATACGAATAGAGCAAGGCGACCGATATGAACAGAACGAAACCATTCAGATCGATACAAACAAGGCTTAGATTATGGATACGAATAAGGAAGTAGTCAACACGGCACGAAAAGTGGATCGATCCGAGGAGTTAGTGCCACGTTAACTTGAAGGCACGTGCTCAAAAGCGATTCGAACTGATCGATACGAAGGTATCGATTCGAACAAGGCAGCCTACATAAAACCCGAGCTTGCATCGATCATAACTCACAATCTACAAGTCCAAATGCTACGAAATTTCACAGAAGCTTGCGTACAGCCTAAGGAATGCTCATGCCCAATTTCGACTCGATTGGGTCAAACCTTGATCGATATGAAATTCGTTCGTATCGATCACGGACCAAGTGGAAATCGCATGGGATCGATCGTGTGGGCCCACCCATATGCCAGACGAGGTCTCCCAAGATCTGAGTGAGATATTTGCAACCCATGCCTATAATTAGCAGCCCAGAACCTACAGAAAAGGGATCTTTTGGCTCTTTGACGTCCAAACTCTACCGAATTCACCGTTGTACTCGAATTTCACTGTTGTACTCGATATTTACTGTTGAAATTCACTGTAACCAGAAAGAAAAAGTTAATAAAGATCAATCATTTCATAGTGGACGTAGGAAACACGCCGAACCGCTCTAAATCTCTATGTTCCTTTGTTGTTTTTCTGATGATTGTTTGTAGTGTCTTTTAGATAATCCTCTTTTTACATTTATTTCTTCATTTTATCTCTTCAAACCCTTCTGAAGAGTGTTGTGCCCAATTTTGGTACAAACAATTTTATTTAAAAAAAAAATTATATTTGGAAAATAATTTATTTATATGTTTTGAAGTTTCAAATTATAAGCTAATATATGGTTTAAAAGGTAAATTTAAGATTTTTACTTATAATTTTATTTAGTTTTAAAATATATTTTTAAATGGTTTAAATTTAATAGAATATTTATTATAGTTTTAAGAGATTTATATAAAACTTAATTTAATGAAATATTTAATATAGTTTTAACAGGATTATTTAAATTCAATTTAATATAATAAATATATATATTTTTATAATAACTATAATAAATAAAAATGTAAGAGGTTTTGTAAAGAATTTATAAAGGTTTTGTAGAGATTTTAGAATGGATTTTGTAAAAAGGATTTTTATAAAGGATTTTTACAAAAGATTTTTATAAAGGATTTTTATAATAGCTTTATAAAGAAGTTTATAAAGGTTTTAAAGGATTTTATAAAAGGAACTGGTTTAAAGGGGAAGGGTTGTAATTTGTTTTAGAATTTATAAATAGCTTTATAAATGATTATAAAGCATATAATAGTTTATAAATGGTTTAAGAGAGATTTATAAATTATTTTTGAAATTGATTGAAGAAAATCTTCCTCGGTATTTATGAATATACTTATACTTTTGGAATAAGTAAATGGATATCTTGATATGAAGGTATAAACTGTTTCTGGATTTATTATTAAAAATGTTTTATAAAATGACCATGGTGTGAAATAAGCTTTTGGTTGTTAAAGAGACCGGGGTTGGATATTGTCATACTCTCTACCAATTCCGAAACCACTTTAACAACTGTGCACGTGGTGGAGAATCCAGAATGAAGTAGGATGGTTTGGTGAATGCTACTGGTATAAGGTAAGAACGCAGCCCTGACCCTCTCGGGTCAGCTTAATATGACTAAAATCAGTAGCCGTAACCAGGCCAAGTAAGGTCGCTCCTCCAATCGGACACGCTTCGTCGATACCATATCTGTTACTTTGTGATTGATTGGTGGCCACTTCGATTTGATTATGGGAGTGTTATTCGAGGTGGGTGGTAGTAGCTGCTATGCGTTACCACCAGCCTGGTTCCACAATTCGGTAGAATCCTACCGTGGGTATAGCCTCGTGTGCCCTATCATATGCCTTATCGAGCCCAGTACGATTTTGGTTTGTGTCGTACCTATGGAGTTCTCCTTGATAGCCCATCGGTTTGGTGGAGTTTACAGTACTGTATAGACTACGACATTTATAAAAATGTGTTAACCAGGATATGGGTAACACCTTAACGCTATTTTAATACTTTACTTTACTGATAGACGCTACATATATAGCGTATATTATTACATATAAATAGTTTAACTGACCCTTAGGAGATGGAAATCCTGAAACATCTCTTAAGTTATTTTACGCACGTTATACACCGGATAGGAAATGTAAAATCCCGTAAACATCTCTGAAGCCATTACACTCATATTTGTTTACTGTTGATTTAAGTTACATAAGATCTTTTAGTTCTGACTCGAATGTTTTGTCTTTTCATTACGCTCGGGTCAGCTTGAGCTTTTCAATGTTGAAGACTTGATTTCCTATTATAACTGTTGTATGTATAACTCTGATTGTATTATAAAAGTGTAATCAAATATTATTTGTAAAACAACTGCATGAACTGTTTATTTGATTATTATATTTTATCATTCCGCTGTGAGATTCTATGTTTTGTTTTTCCTTATTTTCTCTTGTTTTTTCATTTACCCCATTAACAATCTTCCCTTTTCAATGGTTTGAGTTGACATATGTGGTTTATTTCGATTTAAATAGTCCAAAAAGGTGGGTCGTTACAGTTGGTATTAGAGTTTTGGTTTATGGATACCTTAGTCTGCTTGGGGTTAAACTCATTAGAGATATGGTTATTAATACCCTAGAATGAGTCTGAGTGTGTGTGTGTATGAGAAAATGTTTTTATATTGTGTTTATTTGTTCTGTTTAGTATTTATGAATTCTGGTCAGTACATAGGATGCTATGGCATCGATTGGGATTTCTAAACACTTAATAGAGCAGACCGACACAATATTGTTTTTGAATATTAGTAAATGAAATAGTTTTACCTAGTATTATATTTTTTATATAAAAGAATAATTTTATAAATGTATATAGTTGTATGTGATTTGTTTGTTAGGAAGAGAAATTTTATAAATATCGGTTGCGAAATAAAATTTACAAATAAAGTAAATATGAATTGGAAATTGGAGAACTTAAGTTTCAGAGTTTTGAAATTGGTTTTCAAAGATTTTGGAATATAATATTAATATTATTTTCATATATAAATATTTTCAATGTGATTTGAAAGAAATGTTTTAAAAGAATTTTTAAAAGAAAATAAGTTCTGTACTCCCCTCTTTTGTCGCTGCAAAATAATTTCGGTGATGACCGCAACATCATTGACATTCATTTTTGAGTTTCAAAGTAGGAAGACCACTGTAGTAGCTTTGCTACACATTTCTTTTGATAAACAAATTTAAATTTAAATTTCCAAGTATGTTTTGCTATACAAAAGATATATGTATATATTATTTTGAGATGATTTGTAATGAAATCCGGTATTTAGTTCTTAAGTTTTCCGTTAATCAATGATTTTCAGTTATTGTAATAGAATGGAATCTTGACTATTTTAATAAGTTGGAAACTTCCAAAATTGAAACCTGGATTAAAAGGTAATTGTTTAATGAAAATATAAGAAATTGGAGATTTGTAACTTGTATATTAAAAGATAATGAAAATTTAGAAGATGTAAATTGTTGAACATTTTTGTTAACTAAACTGAATAAGATAAATTTGTATACCATTCAATCACATTCTAAAAACATTCATAAAACTTACCTGAAATATTTAAAAAAGTTGAAATGTTAAATATGAATATGTAATAGAATATTATACAAGTAAAAAGCTTAATAAAAAAATGCTTCAAAATGAACGTATGTTTATAAATGAAAAATCAAGATGTACAAGTAATGTTGTAAACATGAGTTAAGTTTTAAAATGCTTAATAACTAAATTGAATAGTAAAAGTGAATATCGCTTAAGTAAATGATTATAAACTTAAGAGATCGTTGAAATGATTCATAAATATATTTAATATTAAATGATACTATATATGAAGGAATGAATGTAAAATTTAAAAGTTAAGAAACTTAAGTACGAATTTATTCACTAATGAATATTAATATTAAATGGAAATCAAGTTTTATAAGTAAATAATAATTGTGAATTAAATTTGCAAAGAAACTTATATAATATTTTAAGAATTGATTTATTGATGTTCTAAATAATTGAATGGAAAATAATATATGTAAGTAATAAATGTAGATTAATGGAAAAATGACATTGTATGAATGAATGAAAATAAATAAAAGAGTAAAAAGGAAACCAATAGAACAAACTTAAATAACATTTAAACTCTGTATTGTTTGGCTAATGGGAAGTTTGGGAAAGGATACTTTAGATTGTTTAAGGTTGTATGAGTAATCTATTAAGTAATTATCTAAGGCTGTTGAGCGTAGGGTACTCTTAGTAGTTTATTAATCATCCTTGTACGATGAAAAGTTTCTGAACTAAACAAACCATTTGTTTTGGTTGCTATGGATGTGTGATGGACTCTTTTATTGCATATGATGGTCGTGCTGTTTTGTTTGCATATTTTTTGTGTTGATTTGCTTTTGTTACTAATTGAAACTACTAAATACTTCTCTTTTACATAATTCTCACTATTTTGGATTATATAAGTGGAATACAGGTTTATGGAAGCAATATCTACTTTTGGTTTCGTAAATAAAGTTGTTTGCCCGACAAATAGGTATGTTTTCGGATTACGATTTTATAGCGATATTTTATTGTTTGTGTGATGATCCTGAACTCGGCCTTCGAAAATCGGCACCCGTACTTCACTTGTACTCAAATGCCGCAGATTCAAACGCCGAATCTGGCTCACCGGAGCTTATAACACAGTCAGTAAAACAACACAGCGGAATAAAGAAATGGACAATATCATATACAACTCCAATGAATACAATATCCAGAATGATATACAACAATGATATCAATATGATACAACAATATCAGAGATAAATAAAGATGCTACAGCGGAAAACAGAAGTGATACTCCAAGTGATCCGACAAAGAGAATGAGACCAATAACTCCAACATCAAGCTCGAACCACCATCACGATGCACAAAGATAAGCAAGGGCGGTCGTCCGTTGTGACGACCGCCCATGACCCCTGCACTGAACATAGGAGCAGTGCGCTGTAAAGTGTGCCAGGCAGCCATGGACGGTTGCCAAGGTTAAGTTAAAACAGCAGAATCTATCGTATAACTCACAGCGCATGGATAAAAATACAATAGAAAGTATATATAGTGAAGCTTTACAGAACAGAATCTCTATTAAACCTCATAATAGTTTGGTACAACATCTGAATAGTCAATACATCAAGCCTCACTACATGTCACTCAGAGAATATACAAGCAGCGGAACATCCAGTACATATAGTAAGAAACTAATACGCAAGCCTCCAGCTCGTCTTCGTCATCAGCATCGTCGGTCACTAAGAACAGCACCTGTCACCTGCTACCTAGTCTGCCCATCCCAAAATGGATGAACAGCCCAAGGTAATAAGAGTGGAACATAAAACCTTGAGTCAGACAACAGTCTTAGTGAGCTGTAAATTAACTAACAACATACCAAAAGAGCATAAAGGAAAAAGGAATAGGAATCCAACCCTCCTACTCCACCTCTTTCTACAGTGATAGCCCCCAGACACACTAAGCAGAAGTAAACATAGCAATCAGACAATTAAAGTAAAGCAATTATCACTCGAGTCAAGGTCGGTGTTTTCCAAGTACAAACCCCCAAGGCCTAAACCAAGATCAGATAAGCACCCAGAAAACATCGCTCTTGAGACCGAATGACGTTACAACCAAACATCCATGACTCTGGCTATCACTGTTATCTTTGCTTCGATACCACCATTAATTGAATGACCGGCACATTCTTTCAGCCATCCGTCAAGGGTTAATGGCAACCCAGGTTCTAGACATAACTCCGCACGTCGTCGCAGCCCGTGCCTAGGACTATCGAATCTGCCCAGAGTACTTGACTACCAATCAGTAGTCTTTAGGGACTATCGAATCTGCCCAACGTACTCTTGCTTTGAGCATGCTAGAACCTTCAACAACGATGAAATCTCAGCCTTCTAGTCATCCTCCTCGACGACTATTTTCATACTAGCTCAAGCGCCTCTCGAGCAAACCATTATCCTCAAACTCGAACCATTTCACCGAGTTGTCAACATGCTTGGAATGATCCCGTCTGGATTAGACCAAGGCTATCTCACATCATGCCTCGCTTCATCTCATCATAGCAAAGCCTCATCTCAACATCATCATCATCAAATCTATCCATATGAGCTTCGTCATTCGCCACATATGCCACGAGCAGCTTTTCCAATTTAAGAGCCTTTCCCTTAGCTTTTGAATCATCTTCGACCATCTTGTCTAAATCAAATCATCAATCAACTAATTCATAACAATCAATCAAGTCAATCATTAATCCAAGTAATCAAGCATTCAAATATGATCTAAATAACAATTATAACAATAATGGCAATCTTGTAAATATAGAGTCCAAATCTAACAAGCATGAATTATGAGCAATATCTCTACAACTTGATGAATGAACTTACATAGGTTAACGTGTAGTAAAATGGATGTCAAATCATCATGAATAATAGATCTACACTTAAGTTTATGAAAATGCATGGAAATCACTATTTTAACACCAAATCAAGCCAACAATCTGATATACTCCTTTGGATCCGTGTGAGAGATAATCACCACTCACCAAATCACCTAAACACCTCAAAAGCAACACACTTCAGATCTGGGCAGCGAAGAATCTAACTCGATCTATCAAAACTCCGCTTCAAACAATGAAATCTCTCTTCGATGGATGAAGATCTTCAATCTTAGCTCTTGGATCTTTGATTTGATCTTCGATTTGGATGGAAGGAATCACAAGATTAGAGTGGAGAAAAGAAGTGAAGAAGTATAGAACTCGAGCTCTCAAAATGGCAGGACTTCATCGCTTCAAAATCCGGATCCCAAAAATGAAGAAGAACCCGCCTATTTATAGGCTGATTTCCTTAGGTCGTCCGCCCCCTTAGGTCGTCCACGACCTAACTATCCACGACCTACGACCTAAAAACACTACGACCAAACACATGCGTGTGACCTACCACATATGCGACCTAACATATGCGCGCGACCTACGACCTAACACACTCAAGCGGCTTAGCAACAGTGCCGACCTAACGACTTAACAGAAGCCACGACCTAACAACTCACGCGACCTAACAACTCACGCGACCTATCTATACTCAGGTTCACAACGACCTAACGATAACGACTTAAGCATTCTACCTTAAGTCGCTGACGACCTATAATCCTTAAGTCGCCAACTCCTATAAGTCGCTCCACCGACCTAACTACTATAGGTCGTTAACTCGCACTGTCTACTAGGTCGCTAACTCGCCCAGTTTCCTATACGGCTAACTCTTAAGTCGCCGCTTCCTTAGGTCGCCTATTCCTTAGGTCGCCTATTCCTTAGGTCGGTCAAATCCTATAGGTCGTCCCAAACTATCATACAACCTAAACCACTACGCGACCCAACTGCTATACGACCTAAGCCCTTACCTCGTCCAGTCCCTAAGTCGTTAACTGCTACTACTAACTCTCTTAGGTCGCCAACTCCCCTTAAGTCGTTAAATTCTGTAGGTTGCTCCAATCCCTTAGGTCGTTCACTCGACCTAACCTACCCCACGACCTAAGCTATCACACGACCTAACTTCCAAACGACTTAAGCTCTAGTCGACCTAAACTCTGGATGACTCATCAATACCAACAGTCTAATAACAACTGTTTTACGATGTTTCGATCCGTAAAAATACGGGTCGTTACATTCTCTCCCCCTTAGGAATTTCGCCCCCGAAATTCCAAACAAACAAGAGCAATCAAAGACTATTATGCACGCATACCATCCATAGCAATTAACAAACCAAGCATCCAATTCTAGCTTAGCATGCAGAATTCTAAAACTAGAACAAGTTACAATATCGTGAGATGACACGACACCTTATGGCCATACCTCGAAGAGTTCAGGATGAGCTGCCTTTATCCTCTCTTCCACCTCCCATGTACAGTCGTTATCATCATCACTCCATTGTATCTTGAGCAGCCTAACTACCTTCCTCCTAAGCTGTTTCGTGTCAGTTTCCACAACACGAAGCGACTTACGAGGTCTCTTATCGACTGGATCAATCTCAAAATCTTCACAGCTATCAGCAGAAACCACTGTATTCGAGTCGTGCACATACTTCCGTAGATACGATACATGAAAAACATTGTGCACGCTCGACATCTTTCTGGTAACTCCATTTTGTAGGCGAGCTTTCCAATTCGCTCGATAATCGGGAATGGTCCAACAAATCTCGGAGTCAACTTCCCTTTCTTCCCGAATCGAATAACATTCTTCAGTGGAGAAATCTTCACAAAAACCTTATCACCTACGTCGAATTCCAAATCCTTACGACGCTTATCGGCATAGCTTTTCTGACGGTCTCGGCTGCCTTCATTCGTTGCCGAATGATCTCGATGCAATCTGAAGTCTGTCGAATCATTTCTGGCCCAAGTATTAGTTTTTCTCCAGTTTCTAACCAACATGTCGGAGAGTTACACGGTCTTCCATACAATGCCTCATACGGTGCCATACCAATGCTTGACTGGTAACTGTTATTAAACGAAAATTCCACCAAATGAAGATGATCTTCCCATGATCCTTCGAAATCCAAAACACAAGCTCTAAGGAGATCTTCCAAAACTCGATTGACTCTCTCGGTCTGACCATCTGTTTAGGGATGATAAGCTGTACTCAAACACAACTCAGTTCCCAAAACTTCTTGGAAGCTCTTCCAAAATCCACTAGTGAACAATGGGTCTCGATCGCTCACTATACTCTTCGAAATACCATGGAATCGAACTATCCACTTAACATACAGCTCAGCCAATTTCGATGCAGTCCTAGTTGATCGAACAGGAATGAATCTTGCACTCTTAGTCAGACGATCTACGATGACCCAAATCCCTTCATTTCCCGTTCTTGTTCTAGGTAGCCCATCAATAAAATCCATCGATATCTGCTCCCACTTCCATGTAGGAACTTCTAATGGCTGAAGCAATCCATTTGGCTTCTTCTGTTCGGCTTTTACCAACTGGCAGTTCATGCACTTGGAAATAATATTTCCAACATCCTTCTTCATACCTTCCCAGTAGTAGGTTCTCTTCATATCCCGATACATCTTATTTCCACCTGGATGAATTGTCAGCTTCGAGTGATGACTTTCCTTCAGAACTTCATTTCTCAATTCATCTATATCGGGAACAACTAGTCGTCCTTGTTTCCGAAGCCAACCCTCTCGATCGACCTTGAATCCGTTATCCTTTTCTGGGTCCAATCCAGATTCCAAATCACGGATAATCTTGACAAGCTTATCGTCTCGCTTTTGGCTCTCGCCAATCCTTCCCACAAGAGTCGGTCTTATCGATAAGTTTGCCAACATTTCAGGTTCCAATTCACATCTGGGCCTGAAGTCAAATCCAGCTAAATACTCGAGACTCTTCCATTCTGAAAACATGGCTCCCAATCCTGCATGTCTTCGACTTAACGCATCTGCCACTGCGTTACCCTTTCCCGGAGTATAGGCTATACCAAAATCATATGATGCCAAAAACTCTAGCCATCGTTGCTGCCGAAGATTCAAATCCTTTTGGGAGAAAAGATACTTCAA
The DNA here is from genome assembly GCA_030737815.1 of Allium fistulosum. NCBI lineage: Eukaryota > Viridiplantae > Streptophyta > Magnoliopsida > Asparagales > Amaryllidaceae > Allium > Allium fistulosum. The sequence goes on from CM060902.1 coordinate 529,897,825, forward strand.
CGACTTATGATCTGTAAACAACTCGAATCGAACTCCCAATAGGTAATGTCTCCACATCTTCAGAGCAAAAACAATCGCCGCTAACTCCAAATCATGAGTCGGATAATTCCATTCATGTGGCTTCAGTTGTCGACTTGCATACGCAACAACTTTATCCCTCTGCATCAGCACCGCTCCAAGTCCAGTACCACATGCGTCGGTGTAAACCACCATCTCATCATTTCCACTTGGAATAGTCAAAACAGGAGCACTTGTCAGTCGCTCTTTCAGGATTCCGAAAGCTTGCTCACACTTAGCATCCCATCTGAATACTTGGTTCTTTTTCGTCAATCCTGTTAATGGTGCAGCTACCTTGGAAAAGTCTTTGATAAACCGACGATAATATCCTGCTAATCCAAGAAAACTTCTTACATCAGATGCATTCTTAGGTCTAACCCAATCCTGGATTGCTGCCACTTTAGCGGAATCAACCGCTATTCCGCTTCCAGAGATAATATGGCCTAAGAACCTCACTTCGCTCTTCCAGAAGTGACACTTTGAAAACTTAGCCTTCAGCTGATGTTTCCGTAAAATTTCCAAAACAATACGCAAGTGCGTCTTGTGCTCTTCTTCAGTTGTGGAATAAATCAAAATATCATCCACGAACACTAGTACGAACTTGTTCAACTGATCTCTGAACACTCTATTCATAAGATCCACAAAATATGCTGGTGCATTAGTCAATCCAAACGGCATTACCAGCCACCCAAAGAAACCGGATGGTGTCCGGAAAGCAGTCTTCGGCACACTATCCTTAGCCACTCTTAACTGGTGAAATCCCGTAGCTAAATCCATCTGAGAAAACACCTTAGCTTCGTGAAGCTAATCAAACAAGTCGTCTATTCTCGGCAATGGATACTTGTTCTTCTTAGTCACTTTATTCAGCTCACGATAATCCACACACAACCTCAGCGATCCATCCGCTTTGGTAACAAACACAACTGGTGCACCCCATTCGGACACACTACGCCGAATGAATCCTTTCTGTAGAAGATCATCAACTTGCACCTTCAACTCTTGCTGTTCCCTAGGCGCCATCCGCCTAAGAGGCATCACAACAGGTCTGGCTCCTTCAACTAAATCGATACGAAACTCGATCTCTCTATGCGGCGGTAACCCTTTGACCTCATCAAAGACATCTTCAAATCCATTAGCGATTGGCAGCGATGACAGTCCATCCCGTGGAACAACCAGCGAATACATGAAGCTCTTTAAGACACCTTCCTCATGCTTACATCGTATCACAACCTTTCGCCCTTCCACATTCTCGACTGTCACCTCCAACCTTTCACAATCAACCTTTGCCACATACTTCCTAAGCCAGTCCATACCCAATATAATTCCGAACCCCGCAAAGTTCAGAACAAAACAATCACAAACAAAAGAGCAATCATGACTCGATACAATCAGACCACGGCATAGCATACACAGACAAGACGAACCCCCAACTGGATTAGTCACTACCAATGGCCTATCAACGATATCCGGTTCTAAACCCAACCGGCCTACAAGTTCATTACAAACAAAAGAATGCGACGCCCCAGTATCGAATAACACTCTAACTGGAACACCACATATGGAAAGAGTACCTTGAACCACCGCACTCTTTCCTTTCTCTTCAGCGATAGGAGCTTTCGAAGATGATGGAACAGCCCCCAAAGCATAAGCTTGCACAATCTGCTTGTCCTTCCGCGGTTCTGGACAATTCTTCCTGATATGCCCCGGCTTGTCACAATTGTGGCACTTCACCGGTACCTTCGGATTCTTGCAATCTCTGGAGAAATGGCCCTTCTGCTGACAATTATAGCAGGTCACTTCGCCCTTCGGCTTCTTCTGACCATCCTTACCCTTTTGCTGCTGCTGCTTCCTCTTCTTGTTTCCACCCTGCTGTGGTTTAGACTCTTCCTTGGTTACAGCAACAACAGATCCTTCTTTAGGAAACAGATTCTCGTGCCTGAGAGCCTTCTCCACAAGCTTCTCAAATGAATCATCTAGATGATCCACCAACTGCCTCCCAAGATAACTGTCCAAGCCTGTCACAAACTTCTCGTTCTTCTGATAAGGAGATTCAATATACGACCGGACATACTTGGACAAAGCTTCAAACTCAGAAACATACTCAAGGACTGGCCTTCCACCTTGCTTGAGTTCCACAAACTTCTTGAACAGAACAGACTTCTAAGCTGTAGAAATGAACTTAGCTTCAAATCTGGCTTGGAATTGCTCCCAAGTAATTTCTTCCTCCGGAATATCAATGGTGATAGAGTTCCACCAATCAGAAGCTCTTCCTTGAAGCTGTCTTGATGCAAGCTTCCTTTTAGTTATATCCTCGATTCCCAAATCACCAAAGATTCTTCTACAAGCATCTATCCACCTCTGGACTTCAATGGTTGACTCTGTTCCTAAGAAAACCTTTCCTCCAAGAGCAGTATAGTCTTTACACAACTTAGCAAAATCCACCGGTTTTGGAGTTTGAACTTGAACTCCAACATCCACCGATGGCCCCGGAGCTGGCATCCTTCTCATGATCGAGGTCATCATAGCCTCGAACATAGCAGCATAATCAACAGCCCCCTCAGTAGCACGGCCTTCCCTAGCAGCTGGTCTCCCTCTTCGACTCATCCTTAATATCTATAAAAGGAATGATTAGCACACCTTGAGAAACAACTGCATAAAGGACTCACTTACTTCTAAGCTACTATATTATATATAGTAATCATCCATCAAAATACAATTACGTCTCTCATATGTAGTTACATCAGCGAGCGTTGGGTAAAATCGATTAACCAAGGCCCTGATACCAAATGTGACTACCGCCCATGACCCCTGCACTGAACATAGGAGTAGTGCGCTGTAAAGTGTGCCAGGCCGCCATGGACGGTTGCCAGGGTTAAGTTAAAACAGCAGAATCTATCGTATAACTCACAGCGCATGGATAAAAATACAATAGAAAGTATATATAGTGAACCTTTACAGAACAGAATCTCTATTAAACCTTATAATAGTTTGGTACAACATCTGAATAGTCAATACATCAAGCCTCACTACATGTCACTCGGAGAATATACAAGCAGCGGAACATCCAGTACATATAGTAAGAAACTAATACGCAAGCCTCCAGCTCGTCTTCGTCATCAGCATCGTCAGTCACTAAGAACAGCACCTGTCACCTGCTACTTAGTCTGCCCATCCCAAAATGGATGAACAGCCCAAGGTAATAAGAGTGGAACATAAAACCTTGAGTCAGACAACAGTCTTAGTGAGCGGTAAATTAACTAACAACATACCAAAAGAGCATAAAGGAAAAAGGAATAGGAATCCAACCCTCCCACTCCACCTCTTTCTACAGTGATATCCCCCAGACACACTAAGCAGAAGTAAACATAGCAATCAAAAAATTAAAGTAAAGCAATTATCACTCAAGTCAAGGTCGGTGTTTTCCAAGTACAAACCCCCAAGGCCTAAACCAAGATCAGATAAGCACCCAGAAAACATCGCTCCTGAGACCGAATGACGTTACAACCAAACATCCATGACTCTGGCTATCACTGTTATCTTTGCTTTGATACCATCGTTAATTGAATGACCGGCACATTCTTTCAGCCGTCCGTCAAGGGTTAATGGCAACCCCGGTTCTAGACATAACTCTGCACGTCGTCGCAGCCCGTGCCTAGGACTATCGAATCTGCCCAGAGTACTTGACTACCAATCAGTAGTCTTTAGGGACTATCGAATCTGCCCAGCGTACTGTTGCTTTGTGCATGCTAGAACCTTCAACAACGATGAAATCTCAGCCTTCTAGTCATCCTCCTCGACGACTATTTTCATACTAGCTCAAGCGCCTCTCGAGCAAACCATTATCCTCAAACTCGAACCATTTCACCGAGTTGTCAACATGCTTGGAATGATCCCGTCTGGATTAGACCAAGGCTATCTCACATCATGCCTCACTTCATCTCATCATAGCAAAGCCTCATCTCAACATCATCATCATCAAATCTATCCATATGAGCTTCGTCATTCGCCACATATGCCACGAGCAGCTTTTCCAATTCAAGAGCCTTTCCCTTAGCTTTTGAATCATCTTCGACCATCTTGTCTAAATCAAATCATCAATCAACTAATTCATAACAATCAATCAAGTCAATCATTAATCCAAGTAATCAAGCATTCAAATATGATCTAAATAACAATTATAACAATAATGGCAATCTTGTAAATATAGAGTCCAAATCTAACAAGCATGAATTATGAGCAATATCTCTACAACTTGATGAATGAACTTACATAGGTTAACGTGTAGTAAAATGGATGTCAAATCATCATGAATAATAGATCTACACTTAAGTTTATGAAAATGCATGGAAATCACTATTTTAACACCAAATCAAGCCAACAATCCGATATACTCCTTTGGATCCATGTGAGAGATAATCACCACTCACCAAATCACCTAAACACCTCAAAAGCAACACACTTCAGATCTGGACAGTGAAGAATCTAACTCGATCTATCAAAACTCCACTTCAAACAATGAAATCTCTCTTCGATGGATGAAGATCTTCAATCTAAGCTCTTGGATATTCGATTTGGATGGAAGGAATCACAAGATTAGAGTGGAGAAAAGAAGTGAAGAAGTATAGAACTCGAGCTCTCAAAATGGCAGGACTTCGTCGCTTCAAAATCCGGATCCCAAAAATGAAGAAGAACCCGCCTATTTATAGGCTGATTTCCTTAGGTCGTCCGCCCCCTTAGGTTGTCCACGACCTAACTATCCACGACCTACGACCTAAAAACACTACGACCTAACACATGCGCGCGACCTACCACATATGCGACCTAACATATGCGCGCAACCTACGACCTAACACACTCAAGAGGCTTAGCAATAGTGCCGACCTAACGACTTAACAGAAGCCACGACCTATCAACTCACGCGACCTAACAACTCACGCGACCTATCTATACTCAGGTTCACAACGACCTAACGATAACGACTTAAGCATTCTACCTTAAGTCGCTTACGACCTATAATCCTTAAGTCGCCAACTCCTATAAGTCGCTCCACCGACCTAACTACTATAGGTCGTTAACTCGCACTGTCTACTAGGTCGCTAACTCGCCCAGTTTCCTATACCGCTAACTCTTAAGTTGCCGCTTCCTTAGGTCGCCTATTCCTTAGGTCGGTCAAATCCTATAGATCGTCCCAAACTATCATACGACCTAAACCACTACGCGACCCAACTGCTATACGACCTAAGCCCTTACCTCGTCCAGTCCCTAAGTCGTTAACTGCTACTACTAACTCTCTTAGGTCGCCAACTCCCCTTAAGTCGTTAAATTCTGTAGTTTGTTCCAATCCCTTAGGTCGTTTACTCGACCTAACCTACCCCACGACCTAAGCTATCACACGACCTAACTTCCAAACGACTTAAGCTCTAGTCGACCTAAACTCTGGATGACTCATCAATACCAACAGTCTAATAATAACTGTTTTACGATGTTTCGATCCGTAAAAATACGAGTCGTTAAATCCGTGAACTCCGAAACTGGACTAGCTCCCGATAATCTACTAAACCTGACTATCTGAAAAACCCAACTCTAGACTGCCCGTGTGGAAAATTGTGGGCACCCAGAGTTTAGGAAAGGAACAATAAACTCCGAGTCAGTCATGGGACTGGTATGAGTAACAAAAACAGTTGTTTTCACAAAGAAGATAAAAGAATTTTGTAATGCTTTTGGAAAATGAAACTACCATAAGGCCTCCCGCCACACACACAATGCAAACGCAGAATTGGAGGAGATTTCTCCTTATGATAGTCAAATATGCTCAATACAAGAAAACTCTTTGATATTATCACTAGTGCATAGTGTGAAATCATTTCAAAAATACAATATTAATCTTAGCCAGCATACAACCATTAGTGTATGCCTACTATAGCTACCATGTTCAATAGTAGGTTACCGCCACATTCCATAGCAGGTTATACAACTAAAACCGTACAAGGTTCGTATTGTTTCTTTGGATTTTCCAACAAATGGTCAGGCTAAGGAACTTCCTATGCCACATGGGAACGCCTCTGGAGGGATGCACCGAGAACCTACCTGGCTCTCTGCCAACACAAGGCCGGTTACCCCCTTCCCGGGTAGTAAACCTGAGATATGCCACCCCCGGTCGTTTGCGACCTTTATCCGAGGCGCCTCGAGCACAAAGCAACAATCACACAGTAAATGAGATTGGAGCAACCACACAGGTAAAATATCTGGGCTCCATACCATGATACAACCTTTTCCCAGAAGGAATGGACATACCCTAGGGAAGCTACCCCTGAAACCTTGCCGCATCTTTCCTGTTTCGACCATTTCCGGGGTGTGAGGTCCGATGAGGTCTCGTCCACAAAGCTACGCTTTACACGAAAGCCATGCTTTGATCAACAAATGATCAGCAACACACAGCACAACACTTAGCATGCCACACTACCAAATTGGGAGTATATTACTGATAACCTTCAACTACATAACTTCTGAGCTCGTACGTCTCAGAGAAGGGTGTTAAGCTAAGAGAATAAATTCTCCGCCACCAAATAGAAATGTATTTGAAAGAAATCAGCTTTATATCTCAAAGTGTAATGTCAGACATACAACCATACAAGTCTGATCCGGGTTCGAACAGAACCAAAGGCACTTCCAAAGAAGCCCTTGCAATCCGGGTATTCACAATTCCGATCGGACTTCCTATTACTTAGGAAATCTCTATACCAGCGCGACTCAATGCAGAGACAATCGATGGGTTATCCTTTCGTTTTCACAAATACCCGGTCTTCACCACTGGTCTTCAAATGCTATCCATATACGACGTATCATTATTCGGAATGGGTTATATGACGCAAAGGTCCTCTCCCGACTAAACCGAATAATGAACGCAATATTTAAAAACATATGGATAATGGGATTCCAATTAAGTCACAATTTATTATCCAAAACTTCTCTTTCAAATGGTTTAAACAAATTACCATTTTAATCTTTTACACAAAAAGATTCATCTCACAAAGTTCACCCAGTTTCACAAAGATCTATTCATAGATTTTCAAATCGATTTCATCTCAATTGGATTAACTCATCAAATATTTATATTAAAGATTTAACTTATAGCCTTCAAAATCATTTCCAAAGATTTATGCGTAACTTGGGAAACCATCTTCAATTCAAACTTGAAATTCCTTTAATTCAAATTGGAAATTCATTTCTTATATGAGAGCTTTTATCAGTTGAAAACAATTAGTTTCCCAAATCATTGAATTCAATTTCAAATATTAAATTCAAATTTAAATCAAATTATTAAATATCAAGTTTTATTAAGTTATTTAAAATAACTTTTACATTTGAAACTCATTTGCAAAGCTCTCAATTCAAATTCCAAAACTATTTGGATTCATAAATTCAACCTTTGAAAATTGTCAACAATCTGTTACTTAACTGATTTCCACGTGAAATCCATATTTGTGTGTGTACGGTGTAGTCCAGGGGTTTAACACAATAGTGCAACATCATTCAATCATCACAGATTCAATCATATCAATATCGATAAGCGGTATGATTTAAAACGCTTATCTTCATTCACAGATTCACAGATAAAGTCAATTTATCAATCACAAAGATACACCATTACGATTCGATGTGGGTTTTGGATAACCAATTGGAATCCGACTCCCTGTCGCATCGAAATTCAAATGTCGTTTTACGGGCAAAGGGGTTTTACATTCACAAAGAAACATATCACATATATCACAGCTCAGCACAAAGCAATTTATATCACAGAACATCATAATTTATCAAACTAGAGATATTAATCAATCCAAACATTCAATACAATTTAATCATCCATAAGCAAGATTAATTGGTCCCATAATTATAGTTAATTTAATTAACTCAAATTGAATCAATTACTTATGAATTCATTATATAATCTCGCTTAATTCACATTAGCAAACTAAATACCATTGATTATTAATTAATGAAATTAATCAATCGTCCTTAATTATCCATCTTAAGTAATTATCCTCAATTACTTATATTAGTTAATTATCCCTTAATTAACCACATAAATTAATTAACCTTTAATTAATTACATTAATTTACCCTTAATTAATTATCCTTAAAAATTTCACCAAGTAATTACACCTTAATTACATTAAGTAATAATCCTTTATTAAGTAATTATACTTATTTAATCTTTAATTAAGTAATCGAGTTTCAAATTAAAATAACTCATTAACTACTTAATTATATTCAAGTTTATTTAAACCTTTAAAATCAATTATTATTTAACACATGGATTAACCTTAATTACTTTCATTTATTTAATTAACCTTTAATTAATTTCCTTAATAAATCACCTTGGTTAATTATCCATTAACTTAAATCCATTAAGTTAACTATCCTCAAAAACACATTTTACTTCTTAATTTTCCACTTAATTAAAATATTAAGTTTATTTAAACTTTTAAAACAAAGGTTATATAAGATTTAAAACACTTTAAAACTTGGCTAAATAAAATTGTTTGAAACTTATTATTATTATTCTTTTTTTTTAATCTTAAAACTGGTTCATTATTTATATTCTAACCTGTAACAAAATTTACCTTTAATCATTTTAAAAACCTGTAACATGTTTCTTTTAAAAACTTAAGCCTGGCAACTTAATACAAACAACTCGAGACAATTTAGAGTTTCCCCGAGCCAAACCAACACCTACTTCAAGTCGACCACACAATACTTCGAGTTCTTCCCGACAAAACCCCTTCCTTCCCCAAATCATATCAACTCAGATATTCACGATATATCGTGCACGTGTACATCCGATCGACGACGATCTGACCAACTTCGACACCCCCTACAGGTCGCCAACGACCCACACTAACGCTCCGACCACCTAGATCGATGATCGACTCGATTAATCGAATTCGAACAATTTCGAGCACCTGGAACCCAACTCGATCAACCAAAATGCCTCGCGCCGCCACGTCACGACGCCAGAAACTTCGCAACTCCGCCTGAACCTCCGCCGCAGTCCCCTGCTTCGTTTCCCCTAGGTCTGATTGCCTCCAGTGCAACCTCGGCAACGAATTCGTCTCGATTTATTTATCGACCAAAATAAGTTGTTAAACCGTACTCCGGCCAAAATCCGTCGCCACAGTGGGCTAATAACCCACCTGACATTTTTCCCTAACTCGCCAACATCCTAGCAACCTCCAGCAGAGACCCCGACCTCACCGAGCTTCTCGTTCGCCAGAATTTGACGAAAACACAACTTCCGTTCATCTCATGATTCCTATCGAATTAAGAGCTTAAAAATCAAGATTTTAGTTTTAAAAATCCTAGATTTTGATAACGAATCAGATTATATATTTGAAACAACAAATTATTAAAGTTGAGATTTTGATATATTTAAACTTCTACTGTTCTTCTTCCTTCCTATTAAAACTACCATCAGATTTTCATTGGAAATATTTTTAAATCAAATACCTTGTCATTACAATCAAGTTTGATTTATACATCTAGGTCTAGCAAGAATCAGGAAGAGATATATTGAATTTTTGATCAGGTTTGAACCTTGTAAAACTTGAAACAGAGCTATGCATATATATATATATAGACATACGCACCAAACCAATACATATTCATACACATGCAAGTATCAAATTTCATTTATCACAACATTATCACAAATAATATTCATAAGCATCAAGATAAAAACCGATTTGAATTTTTAATAGAGATGTTTACTCACTTTGATTCCAGAAGAAAGAACAGAGTTTGCAATTTTGAAACAAGCTTTTGAAATTGCCAGCTGAAATCTTCCTTGATCTCTGGTTTGTATGTTGTTTAAACTGAGATGTTTAAATTGAATTTTGTTTGAGTTTGAAATGATATTTACTTCAGTTTTACATGGCTTGGAATGGATGTAACGACCCACTATTTTAGACCATTCAAATCGACAATAATCCACACATGTCTGACTTGAATAATTCAAAATACCAGATTGTAAATAAATTTGGAGCAATAAAATCAAATGCAGAATCACAGACACAGAATATCAGAATAACTCGCAGTGGAAATTAAAATACCATAGTAGTTCATGAAGCTACTATAACAAACTCTCAAAACAAAATACATAATATCAGTCTGAAAACATATACAATAGAAATCTCAAATACATAGAAGTTTATAATACCAAAGCTGAAATAGAACAACTAAAACTGAAATGGATAGATAACTAGATAAGCAGAATCTCCAGCAATTCTTAGCTCCAGAAAGAGATCCAAAGCTAAGCTGTAAATACTCAGGCTGACCCGAGCGTAAAGCAAAACACAAAACACTCGAGTCAGGACAATATATACTTATATAATGTAAACCAACTCAAGTGAACTGTAGCAGTAATGCACACAATAACTTAAAGGATGCTTGGGATCGCCCATCCTTTAAGGATCAGTTAAACCATAAATTAAATACATCCCGTGGTTAAAATCCCAAAATTGGTATTTTATACTTATAAATCAAATATCATTTCGAAATTCAATATCATTTCAGATCCACTTCAAAATATCCAAATATCATATTTTTCCAAAACAACATTCATTTTTATTTAACTTAAATACCATTTCAAATCACATTTCAAAATATCAAAATATTTTCAAATCAAAATATTCCAATTAAACCATTTCAAAAATGAAATTATTATTTTAATATTCAAATATTCAATTCTCAAAATTTTAGTCTTTTCACAATTCATTTATTCACTTAAATTTATTAGAACAGTGAAATTTCAACTTTCGCAGCACTTAGAAAATGCTACGGAAAGTTATGTTTAAAAACAATCAGTTTGCAAAAGACAGCATTTAAAATGCTGTAATAGGTTTAGATTTCAAATAAAACTTTAGTTAAATTCAGCAACTACAGCACTTACAAAGTGCTGTAACAGCCCTAAGTTCATTTTAGCCATTTAGTTCATTTATATCAATTACAGAATTTACAAAATGCTGTAATATCCTTTATATTAGAAATGATAGCATTTCAAAATGGCTGCCAATTAAAATTCAAGAATTTAAATACAATTTAATAACCAATTAAATTTTAATTTAAATCATTTTAACTTATAAAACATATAATTTCACACTTTAAAACGATCATTGAAATACCGTTATATTTATGATTTTATAAAGTTAAATTTGCATTCAAAATCAAATTTAATAATAATTTTACTTATTAAATTCCAGCATTAATTTCTTTTCTTTATAATTAAATATTTTAACTTAACATTTAAGTTTATATTTCAAAATATAACCTATTTTCATTTTTATTTACTTAATTAAAAATTCACATTTTTACAAAATTCACAAATTTCCAATTTAAGTTATATTTCAAAATTCAACTTAAATATTCATTTATTTAACCTTTTAACTTATTCCAAAAATATCATTAACACTTTATAAATCATTTTTAATTAAGTTTAAAATCAAAATATTATAATATTTACATTTCTAAAATAATTTAAAAATTTTAGAAAACATATTTTAACCACGGGTCTGTAAATCATTTTCTAGTCTAGGTAAAGTAATACGGATACTATATTTTTTCAATCAGTAATTTACAAAGAAAAACCGGGTTCTATCATTTCAAACCCGCAATCCCAAGTTAAATAAAATAAATAAAAACCGTTCAGGCCTATCATTTCAGCCCATAACGATTTTTCCCTATTCTAAAGTTCGTTCGGGTATGTATCATTTCAACCCATAGTGATTTCTATACTAACAGGGAACTTGCAGTGTGATAAACATATATGAATGAACAGAATAACATCATATAAAAGTAACTGATGATATAACAGGTATAATAACAGGGGTGAGCATCATATGATCATAATATAACAGTTATAACAGGATGATATAATTTTACAGATTCAAATGGTGTCAGTTTACTAGTTATATAAGTACACATCATCTGGTGAGAATTACTCACTTGTATAAGCTGGAGATGACAACCAATTGCACAAACAAGGAACTTCAAAGGCACAATAACAGGACAATGATTTGAGAGTGGGAAAGCCAAAACTAATTTCCTTGTTAAATATCAAACAAAACAAATACAAACATGAATTACAAACCGAAATATTGCAAAACAATGCTAGGAATAACTACCCAATTCAAAGCTAGACCTTTTGCACTTGCATTCAACATCATATGCTTCAGCCATAGGCTGGAAAAGCACTGTTATGGGATGGTTTTGGATCAGGTTTGGATCAGGTTAAAGCCATATAGGGGTCGGCCATAGCAATATAAGGAGGAGATGAAGGATATGTGCTTGAATTTCAAAACAAGGCAACTACAAGTGGTTTCTATGCCACAAATGGTTTGACGCTATGCAACATGGGCACGGCCAAGCCTGTAGTGAACTGGAGAATGGTGTGGTAGTGGCTTTGGGTCAGGTAGGCGCTGGTGGAAGTGATGCAAGAGGCGGCCAAGGTGGTGGTTGGAGTGGGGAAGGCAATAGGTGCTAGGCTATAGGGTTTTAGGTGGATGTTTGCTCAATTTTTGGTGGATCTACATCATATATGACCATGTCTATGGATGGTCAGTGGGCTGGAGAAGATGGTGGCCTGATGTGGTGGTGGTGGAGGCAGCCATGGTGATGGAGGAGAAAGGCCAAGCTACCTAAAGTTGAAGGCAAGTGCAAAAATCATAAGAAACAAGAAGAAAAAGAGTAGAAAAGAAGAAGAAGTTTACCAAATTTTTGTTCAGGTGTGGAGGCCAAAATTTTTGGAGTAAGAAGCTATTTTTTACGTGAAAATGGAAGGAAGTAATCAGCTGAAGAAAATGATAAGGTCATCCAATAGTAAATGCAAGTGTTGGTTAGAAAATGAAAAGGCAAGAATACAAAAAGACTAGGAATAACAAAAGTCACAAACTCTTCATATTTCCATATTTTCTTTTTTTAAGTTTAGATATCTGAAAATACATATGATTTCAGTTAAAATTCGAAAATATAACAAATATACAAAATCTAAATAAATAAATAAATATTAATTATGTATGATTAAAATAAGAAAATAGTACAAAATGAAAACTAGTCTAGAAAATTTGAAAATAAACAGGATAAACTTTGGAAGATTTATATGGACTTAGAAAATATTTATAAATAAAGATAATAGCATAAAATAAAAATGCTTTCACAAAAGTAAATAAATAAATTTTAATTAAATATAATTTAAATTAAGAAAATAGCAGAAAAATAGAAATTAGCCTTTTAAAATAGGAAATAAATGCAATAAATTTTGGAAAAAATTTATTATCACTTTTAAAAATATTAAAGGACAAAGTATCCATAAAATAACATATTAACACAAATTAAAATAAAATATGACAAAGAAAATGTAATTTATATAATTTAAAATAGACAAAATTGTTAAATAAATCTAATTGCGCTCAAAATTGAAATGTACATAACTTTTACAATTCAAATCCGTTTTCAATTAAACGAAAAGTAGTATTCAAGTTATTAAATATATTTTCATAATAAAAGATAAAATTTAAGAATTTAAATATTTAAATTTAAGGTTTAAAAATCAAAGTTTGACCAGAAATCCCTTTTTCAGGAAAATGTTCAATTTATACCAGTTTGAAATTAAAATTCACATAATAATCAACATTTATATTTAAAAATGAAATGTTTGAAATAAAACAAGTTTAAAATAATTTAAAATAAAAATAAAGTCAAATTTAAATATATGCAGAAATCTAGGGTTGTTACAATGGACGAACTGAAGTGAGGAATTGATATATATGAAATGAGTTTACAAGTGATGATGATATTTGTACAAGTGATATTTTTTGTACTAGTTAGCAGAGATTTTTCTTGTTTGTTTTGCTGGGAGGTTGATATGATTTTGGTTGTGGTGGCTGCATTAATTAAGTTTGTACAAATATATTTATCTATATACTAGTGTCTTCTTCTACAAGCTAATGCATATATATATATATATTTTCTTTTCTTTTGCAAGCTACACATATACATTTGTTTACTTGTTTCTTACTTTTTTCATTTCATTATTCACATCAATTTGATTTGTTTACTTTATATTTTTACATAGATGATTAACATGTTGTTTAAATTTATTTATGTATTTATTTTATTTTATTTTTTATAATTTATCTTATATATATTAATTTCTAACTTATATATTACTTTTTTGACTTTAATACTTATTGTCCAAACATCCTTTGAAAATTATTTTATATCAATTACAAAATATAACTTTCAAAATATTCATTAATATTCATTTGTATAAATAAGAGCACATCTAATTTAATCATATCCAAAATCCAAATACAAATTTATTTTGTAAGATATTTAAATTCAAATTCCAATTTCAAATTCTATTCTCGGTCTATTTTATATACCTATTTATCCCAAATATCCAAATTAATTCTCAATTACTTCATAGTTTAACTAAAATTTGATATTAATTACCAATTATTTCACAAATTTTATTCAAAAATTAAATTAATTATCAATTCAAACTTATTTAAAATCCGGGATCGTTACAGTTTCCCCCCTTAAGAAATTTCATCCTCGAAATTTGCCAGGGAGACACAAAGATAGGTGAAAAATGTTTCATCAAATCAACTAAATATCTATTCTGCATTTGGCTTACCAAATCATAAAATCAATAATAGATTCAAGAACGAATCTGTTTAATTTTTCACAAGATACTCGGGTTATCCAGATCTACGAAGTATGCAGTGGCATTGGTTAGTTCGAAGGGATAACTAACCATTCGTAGAACATATTGGGACCCAAAAATAGACAGATATATGGATACAATTTCAAAACTTTTTAGTTTAGAAACCAAATTATACCTATCAACCATAGCAAACAAAGCAACCAATACATCCAAACAAACAATTCTGACCTATTTGAAGTTTATGTCCCATACAAATATATCAAATCTTCTTCCTGGGTCTACTAGGAACTATCAAAGAATTGAGAAAAGAGATGTTGAACAAAAGAGATTGATAGAGAAAAGATTGTTTCCTTGTTGTTACAAGGTATTGACCATTTATAGTCGTATTCCCCTATCCCCTATCTCATCCTCTTCTTGCACTCATACTCACTATCAGTGGATAGTAAGAGAATTTACTGAGGCATACGGACGAATATCTTAGGGATTACTCATTCTAGGGTATACTTCACCCTATCTCTAATGAGCTACTTAATGTGTTATACTCCATAGCTAAAGTTCAACCCTTAGCTCTGATACCAAATGTAGTGATCCTAAACTCGGCCTTCAAAAATCGGCACCCGTACTTCACTTTTACTCAAATGCCGCAGATTCAAACGCCGAATCTGGCTCACCGGAGCTTATAACACAGTAAGTATAACAACACAGCGGAATAAAGAAATGGACAATATCATAACAACTCCAATGAATACAATATCCAGAATGATATACAATAATGATATCAATATGATACAAGAATATCAGAGATAAATAAAGATGCTACAGCGGAAAACAGAAGTGATACTCCAAGTGATCCGACAAAGAGAATGAGACCAATAACTCCAACATCAAGCTCGAACCACCATCACGATGCACAAAGATAAGCAAGGGCGGTCGTCTGTGAACTCCGAACACTGGACTAGCTCCCGATAATCTACTAAACCTGACTATCTGAAAAACCCAACTCTAGACTGCCCGTGTGGAAAATTATGGGAATCCGGAGTTTAGGAAAGGAAAAATAAACTCCGAGCCAGTCATGGGACTGGTATGAGTATCAAAAACAGTTGTTTTCACAAAGAATATAAAAGAGTTTCGCAATGCTTTTGGAAAATGAAACTACCATAAGGCCACCCGCCACACACACAATACAAACGCAGAATTGGAGGAGATTTCTCCTTATGATAGTCAAATATGCTCAATACGAGAAAACTCTTTGATATTATCACTAGTGCATAGTGTGAAAGCATTTCGAAAGTACAATATTAATCTTAGCCAGCATACAACCATTATTGTATGCCTACTATAGCTACCATGTTCAATAGCAGGTTACCACCACATTCCATAGCAGGTTATACAACTAAAACCGTACAAGGTTCGTATTGTTTCTTTGGATTTTCCAACAAATGGTCAGGCTAAGGAACTTCCTATGCCACATGGGAATGCCTTTGGAGGGACGCCCCGAGAACCTACATGGCTCTCTGCCAACACAAGGCCGGTTACCCCCTTCCCGGGTAGTAAACCTGAGATATGCCACCCCCGGTCGTTTGCGACCTTTATCCGAGGCGCCTCGAGCACAAAGCAACAATCACACAGTAAATGAGATTGGAGCAACCACACAGGTAAAATATCTGGGCTCCATACCATGATACCACCTTTTTCCATAAGGAATGGACATACCCTAGGGAAGCTACCCCTGAAACCTTGCCGCATCTTTCGTGTTTCGACCATTTTCGGGGTGTGAGGTCCGATGAGGTCTCGTCCACAAAGCTACGCTTTACACGAAAGCCATGCTTTGATCAACAAATGATCAGCAACACACAGCAACACTTAGCATGCCACACTACCAAATTGGGAGTATAATACTGATAACCTTCAACTACATAACATCTGAGCTCGTACGTCTCAGAGAAGGGTGTTAAGCTAAGAGAATAAATTCTCCGCCACCAAATAGAAATGTATTTGAAAGAAATCAGCTTTATATCTCAAAGTGTAATGTCAGACATACAACCATACAAGTCTGTTCCGGGTTCGAACAGAACCGAAGGCACTTCCAAAGAAGCCCTTGCAATCCGGGTATTCACAATCCCGATCGGACTTCCTATCACTTAGGAAATCTCTATACCGGCACGACTCAGTGCAGAGACAATCGACGGGTTATCCTTTTGTTTTCACAAATACCCGGTCTTCACCACCTATAACAACCCGCATATTTTAGGATTGAATATTTAAATATTTTATTTAAATATAGAATCGTTGATCGGATTGAAGTTTGAAAAACTACTTTTGGCAAACAGTCGAATTAGGACTCGAGACCACTTCCATTGAGTACAAAATGTCGTTTACGACCTTTTTGAGTATAAACTTTGATATGTTTGGAGTTAGTAGAATTTTGCTACTTTTTCACTTTGGACTTTGGGTTTGGTTCAGCCCATTTGCCCAATTCTGGTTTCATTAACTCAAGCTCCACCCCTCCCCTCTTCATTACTTCACTTTCATTTCCTAACACTTAAGCTTCATCAAAAATGGAGAGTGGAATGGGAAATTAAAACTCCAAGCCCTAGTTCATTTGCAAATCCTTCTTCTAGCTCCAAATTCAAAGAGAAGCTATTGGTAAGCATCCTCTTCATCTTCTCCAACTCATTCTCCTTTCAATTATAGAAATTCCCTAAACCTAATTTAGGAAATGTTTCTCTTTTAAGCTTAGATTCAAGCTTGTTGAGTTGGAATTGAAGAGTGATTGTCCTTGTCTTGCTCTATAGCTCCCTCTTCATTGTTTTTGTGTAAAAGGTGAGATTTTTATCTCACATCTATGTCTATATTTATCTTTGATTGTTGGGTATGAATTCCTAACACTTCTTTATGTGCATTTGCTTTCGATTTGGATTGAATTGGTGAATTGTTCAATTTTTGGTTTTTGGAATCCAATTTTTATAAAAATCAAATCTTTGATGTTTGAACACGTTAGTGGAGTGTTTTGGAGGGTCATAAAAGGCTAGGTTGTCGTTAGGCATAAATCCTCAGTCATAGATGCTCGTTCGTCCACTTCCGTCCGCGTTATCGGATTTGCCCCAAAGGGGCCTAGACTGAAAATGCTTCTGGAGCAGGTTCGGTCGACCGAACCAGGGGTTCAGCCAACCGAACAGAAAAACAGAATGTCTCGGAAGCAGGTTCGATCGACCGAACCAGACCCAGGAAATTGCCTGGGTCTGTATCGGTCGACCGACCCCCTGGTCCAGTCGACCGACCTGCTCATCTCAACCTACCTAATTATTTTGTTTTGATTTCCAGCCTTTATCGATTCAAGGTTATCCGATTTGTTGTTATCTTTTATTATCTACCGTGATGACTTCTTTTTCGGGATTTTTGTAGTTATCCATTTTTGATGGATTTGGTATCGATTTCGTTGGAATTGATTCACGTCTTCTTATGTGAATTTTTGATGATTGATTGTTTCTACAATCATTTCTAGGACTTGTCACTTTAAAAATACAAAGGTTTTTATACTAGTAGTAAATATTCAAACTCTTTTTCTAAAATGATTTCAACTCTATTTTTAATACAAAGCTCGTTTATAAAACTGTTTTCTAACCTATTAGTATATACAAACCTTTACCTCATTCGTATGAGAAAATCTAATTAAACGGCTTAGCAAAACAAGTGGTATGAAATGCTTGCGTTTACTTCGTCGGTTAATTTATGGACTTGTTCGATTGAAACTCTTGTGACAATTTTCTAGTGGAGATCTACAGTTTGTTCGCAAATATTTAAGTTAAGCAAGTGGTTATGGGACATGAAGCTAAACTCTTAAATTTACTAGCTTAGTGTAATCGACACTTCTTGATGATCGATGATGATCATTTTATGGTTTAGAATAGCAATGTGCGATGTCTCTTTGTCCACGTGGAGGACTGTTCCTCATTTTAATGAGCTTCGTCTCACTTCTCGCTTGGGTCGTACCTATTTAGGTGCGTCGACGTTTATTTCACGCATGGGTCGTACCTATTTAGGTGCGTCGATGTTTGTTTCCTTCATGGAGCAATCGGCTCAATAAGTCGGGGAATGGGGCGTATCTTTCTAGGTGCGTCGATGTTCGTCTATGCATGGGGCGTATCTTTCTAGGTGCGTCGATGTTCGACTTTGCATGGGGTGTATCTTTTTAGGTGCATCGATGTTAGACATTACATGGGGCGTATCTTTCTAGGTGCGTCGATGTTTATTTATGCATGGGGCGTATCTTTCTAGGTGCGTCGATGCTAGAGCATGGGGTGTATCTTTCTAGGTGCGTCGATGTTCGACTTTGCATGGGGTGCATCTTTCGAGGTGTATCAATGCTAGACTTTACATGGGGCGTATCTTTCTAGGTGCGTCGATATTCAGTTTATGGGATTGGCCATCCTCTTTTCTTATGATTTCTGGATTTCTTGTTATGAAGTCTGGAATTTATGTTTCACCACCTTTTTCAGTTGGCATTGATATGTATGTCATTTATTGTGGCTTGGTGAATTAAATAAGAATATGACATTCTTTTTATGCTATGAGATTCGTGAGATATTTGTATGATTTTCCTTTGTTGATTTTCTAATGTATACTTGTCGAGGTATGACATTTTTGGTTATCTTATGTTTTTATTATATCTCTTCTTTTATCTCATTTTATCTTATAATTATAGCTAGACCGATCCATTTATTATTTTCTTATTAAATAATACTCGGGTCAGACTGAGATTTTACAGGTGCTTCCTCATGACTTCTTATCTGGGACTATCATCTGACTTTTGGCTAAATACTCTAGCATTGTAGTTTTTAGTTGTATACATTTGATATATTGACTCATTGATGTATACATATTATGTTGTCTAGCACTTGTATCTTTTCTTTTGTGATATTATGGATCTTATTTGACCACTACTCTGATGTACACTTTCATGTGTTGTATTCATATCTATTTCCGCCTTTGTGATATGAATTTTCTGTGACTGATTTGTGTTATGTTTATTTCTATATTTGTTTTTGAAGTATATATATACATAGCCACCGTGTAGTAGCTTTGAGTTTGTATCGGTATGTCGGATTTCCTCTTGAGATGAAAAGTTATATTTTTATCTAGCATATTGGTACTCGCACAAAGCAATTACATGGATGGTCGCTCCTCAACAGCCTTATTCTCCGCGCTAGTCGACGTCATTACCACGTAGTGTCCTTGGCTAGCATGGGTATAGAGGTGGGGCGTCACAGCTTGGTATCAAAGCCAAACTTCGGAACAATGTAGAATAATTTAGCAAGGATCATGTCCTAAGTCTTTCTTAGGAGTCGTGCTTTAGGAATTTATTCGAGTCAATTGGACCCATTCTATCCTATTTTCTTTTATGATTCCTTGTTTTATCAATCATGATTGTTTGATATTCATTCTAAGAATAACCTTTTCTTCTTCTTTTCTTTCTTTCTTAAAGAAAAGAAATGGTTGGTTCTGGCGCTGGTCAATCCAGTAGTCCTTCTCTGGATGGCGTATTCATGTCGGCCCAACAACTTTTGGATCTTGTAAAGAATCAAAGGTTTATCTGTGCTTTGGGTAAGAACCCTGAAAAGATTTTACCTTTGAAACTTGAAGTTCCTTTCAATCAGCTTGTGGATATCACTCTTTGACATGAAGAGGTTGGTAAAGGAAGTGTTTGTGATATTGGGACCTCCAAGAAGAGGCATATTAAGTTCAAGAGCCTTAATCTCAATAAGAGAGTGCAGCAAACTACTTTTGTAGCAAAGACTCCAATCCCTAATCGTGGAGGATGCTACAATTGTAATTCTAAGGAACACTATGCGAATATGTGTCTGCAACCCCTCTATTGTCGCTATTGCAAAAGTTTGAGTCATCATATATCTGTGTGTCCGTTACTTCAAGCCAGAAGGAGGGAAAGCTAAAGGTTGTGCAAGCCTCTACTAGCACTTCTTTTGGTCAAGGTATTTTCTATCCTTGAAAATATTTGTTTGTGATTATCTTATTCGAGTTCTTTTTGATATGGGTTTCATCTCATTATTTATATATCAAAAGAACTTGTAATTCGTTTTCTTTAAACATTTCTAGGCTTGATGACTTCTTTGAGGATTGTGAATCCGGATTGGTGGATCTGCAACACTCAGTTTGCTTTTTATTGATGTCGAAATTATTTTATGTGATTTTTCTTTCCGAGCCGATTTTTACTTATGCTTCGGAATTGACTTTTGTAAGGATTGGCTTAATTATTATGAATTCATATCCTTTGTCCCGTGTGGACTATTCATCATCGACATTTTCAATCTGTTAAGCAGATTTCTGTTTTTCCTTTGTGATTTTGATTCCAATTTGATGGCATCATTTTATTCTTTAAGCTCACATGATGAGGAAAGTGTTATTTCTCTCATTCATGTAGTTAGAGAATTTTCCGGTATTTTTGAGTTTGTCTTAGGATTATCACCTAAGCAATCTTTTGAGCAGTGTTAAGGTCTTTTTAGCTCGACCTTGCCACCGGTTTCCATTAGCTACGAGTTGCGGAAGTTAGCATTCCATTTACCGCATTCCGCACTCGATATGAAACTTATAAATGACTTATTATGTCATTCAGTTTGTCCAGCTTATTTCATCCATTTTATGAATCGAGTATTCTACGATCTCGATGACTCCATTCTTGTATATATTGATTTTGGATGAAAACAGCAATTTAAAATTTTGCAAATCTTTTTCATAAGATTTATTTATAAGTACAATTTGATTTTTGCTCTTAAGCGAGCAAAGAATACTCTTAAAGGTTTTTAAGAAACATGTTTATCATATAGAAGATGATTTTGTGATTGTATTGCCCATTGAGTGCTTTAAGAATTCTGGTCGATGCGCTTGATCAACGTTATCGATAAGAATCTCCTAAACGCTATGATGAGACAGTCAAACACAATATATTGACTTGTAAAAATGTAAATTATTCTAAAAAGATTATTACATAAAGATAATTGTAATTTTGAAAGTTTTAGCTTTTCGAGAAAGAATATTATTTAAAAGAACTCTTTTCCGATACTCTTATTCTTGTGATTCCAGAAGGGAACCAAGACTTTATCTTTTGTACCAATGCTAATCGTATTGGTTTGGATGCCGTTCTCTTACAAAAAAGAACGTGCTATCACTTGTGCTTCTAAATCATTAAAGCCGATCGAGACTAGATATCCCACTTATGACCTAGTGCTTGCAGCTATTGTTTTCGCTTTTAGAGTTTGGCATCATCATTTTTGGGGGAGAAATTTGTTCTCCACCTCGATCATAAAATATTTATTTTCTCATAAGGAACTTCATGTTGACTCGAGTTCCTGGTATCTTATGATCTTGATATTCTTTTTATTCCCAGAAGGGAAATCATGTTGCCAATGCGCTTAGTAGTAAGCAACAAGTGGTTGATTCTTTGATGATGTCTGAATGGAATTATTATTTTTATCAAGTTCATCGGATGTTTTGATATACTTCGTTTTATTGAGCTTCATCTCATTTCTTTTATGGACTAGCGTCTGATGTTCTTTTATGGCCTTCGGTTCATTGGACGTACCGTTTTTGTACTGCGTCGGTGTTCCGAATTATTTAGCTTCGGTTCATTAGACGTACCATTTTTGTACTGCGTCGGTGTTCCGAATTATTCGAGTTTCCATTCATCTGGCGTACCGTTATTGTACTACGCCGTTGCACCGGCTCAATTTTCTGCTATTCTTGACGTTTTCCACGTCTTTTAACTATGGAAATGATTTTAGGTTTCCAATTTTTATTCTTGAGCCTGGTGATATAGTTGGGATTGAAGTTTAATCAGATTTGACTTATGAGCAACATCCTATTCGCATCATTGCTTCGGAGGTTGAGCGCCTTCGAAATAAAGATGTCCTTCTTGTGAAAGTTCAATGGTTCTCGAATCATAGGGATTTCTCTTGGGAATCCAGAGAACTCATCGAGCAAACACGTTCGGACTAACTCTTTCGTGCTCTTTATGGTGAACTTCTTATTTCAAATTTTCTTTTGTGTTGATATGCTTTTATGGTTGTTACTTTTATTTTCCTCCTAATTATTGCGGGGACGCAATTTCTTTAAGGAGGGAAGTCTGTAACAATCCGCATATTTTACGATTGAATATTTAAATATAGAATCGTTGATCGGTTTGAAGTCCGAAAAGCTACTTTTTGAAAACAGTCGAATTAGGACTCGAGACCACTTCCATTGAGTTCAAAATGTCGTTTGAGACCTTTTTGAGTATAAACTTCGATATGTTTGGAGTTAGTAGAATTTTGCTACTTTTTCACGTTGGATTTTGGGTTTGGTTCAGCCCATTTGCCCAATTCTGGTTTCATTAACTCAAGCTCCACTCCCTCTCCTCTTCATTACTTCACTTTCATTTCCTAACACTTAAGCTTCATCAAAAATGGAGAGTGGAATGGGAAATTAAAACTCCAAGCCCTAGTTCATTTGCAAATCCTTCTTCTAGCTCCAAATTCAAAGAGAAGCTATTGGTAAGCATCCTCTTCATCTTCTCCAACTCATTCTCCTTTCAATTTCAGAAATTCCCTAAACCTAATTTAGGAAATGTTTTTATTTTAAGCTTAGATTCAAGGTTGTTGAGTTGGAATTGAAGAGTGATTGTCCTTGCCTTGCTCTATAGCTTCCTCTTCATTTTTTTTGTGTAAAAGGTGAGATTTTTATCTCACATCTATGTCTATATTTATCTTTGATTGTTGGGTATGAATTCCTAACACTTCTTTATGTGCATTTGCTTTCGATTTGGATTGAATTGGTGAATTGTTCAATTTTTGGTTTTTGGAATCCAATTTTTATAAAAAAACCAATCTTTGATGTTTGAACATGTTAGTGGAGTGTTTCGGAGGGCCATACAAGGCTAGGTTGTCGTTAGGCGTAAATCCTCAGTCGTAGATGCTCGTTCGTCCACTTCTGTCCGCGTTATCGAATTTGCCCCAAAGGGGCCTAGACTGAAAATGCTTCTGGAGCAGGTTCGGTCGACCGAACCAGGGGTTCAGCCGACCGAACAGAAAAACAGAATGTCTTGGAAGCAGGTTCAGTCGACCAAACCAGGGGTTCAGTCGACCGAACCAGGGGTTCAGTCGACCGAACCAGACCCAGGAAATTGCCTGGGTCTGTATCGGTCGACCGACCCCCTGGTCCAGTCGACCGACCTGCTCATCTCAACCTACCTAATTATTTTGTTTTGATTTCCATCCTTTATCGATTCAAGGTTATCCGATTTGTTGTTATCTTTTATTATCTACCATGATGACTTCTTTTTCGGGATTTTTGTGGTTATCCATTTTTGATGGATTTGGTATCGATTTCGTTGGAATTGATTCACGTCTTCTTATGTGAATTTTTGATGATTGATTGTTTCTACAATCATTTCTAGGACTTGTCACTTTAAAAATACAAAGGTTTTTATACTAGTAGTAAATATTCAAACTCTTTTACTAAAATGATTTCAACTCTATTTTTAATACAAAGCTCATTTATAAAACTGTTTTCTAACCTATTAGTATATACAAACCTTTACCTCATTCGTATGAGAAAATCTAATTAAACGGCTTAGCAAAACAAGTGGTATGAAACGCTTGCGTTTACTTCGTCGGTTAATTTATGGACTTGTTCGATTGAAACTCTTGTGACAATTTTCTAGTGGAGATCTACAGTTTTTTCGCAAATATTTAAGTTAAGCAAGTGGTTATGGGACATGAAGCTAAACTCTTAAATTTACTAGCTTAGTGTAATCGACACTTCTTGATGATCGATGATGATCATTTTATGGTTTAGACTAGCAATGTGCGATGTCTCTTTGTCCACGTGGAGGACTATTCCTCGTTTTAATGAGCTTCGTCTCACTTCTCGCATGGGTCGTACCTATTTAGGTGCGTCGATGTTTATTTCACGCATGGGTCGTACCTATTTAGGTGCGTCGATGTTTGTTTACTTCGTGGAGCAATCGGCTCAATAAGTCGGGGCATGGGGCGTATCTTTCTAGGTGCGTCGATGTTCGTCTATGCATGGGGCGTATCTTTCTAGGCGCGTCGATGTTCGACTTTGCATGGGGTGTATCTTTCTAGGTGCATCCATGTTAGACATTACATGGGGCGTATCTTTCTAGGTGCATCGATGTTTATTTATGCATGGGGCGTATCTTTCTAGGTGCGTTGATGCTAGAGCATGGGGCCTATCTTTCTAGGTGCGTCGATGTTCGACTTTGCATGGGGTGCATCTTTCTAGGTGTATCGATGCTAGACTTTACGTGGGGCGTACCTTTCTAGGTGCGTCGATGTTTAGTTTATGGGATTGGCCATCCTCTTTTCTTGTGATTTCTGGATTTCTCGTTATGATTTCTGGAATTTATGTTTCACCACCTTTTTCAATTGGCATTGATATGTATGTCATTTATTGTGGCTTGGTGAATTAAATAAAGAATATGACATTCTTTTTATGCTATGAGATTCGTGAGATATTTGTATGATTTTCCTTTGTTGATTTTCTAATGTATACTTGTCGAGGTATGACATTTTTGGTTATCATACGTTTTTATTATATCTCTTCTTATATCTCATTTTATCTGATAATTATAGCTAGACTGATTCGTTTATTATTTTCTTATTAAATAATACTCGGGTCAGACTGAGATTTTACAGGTGCTTCCTCATGACTTCTTATCTGGGACTATCATCTGACTTTTGGCTAACTACTCTAGCATTGTAGTTTTTGGTTGTATACATTTGATATATTGACTCATTGATGTATACATATTCTATTGTCTAGCACTTGTATCTTTTCTTTTGTGATATTGTGGATCTTATTTAACCACTACTTTGATGTACACTTTCATGTGTTGTATTCATATCTATTTCCGCCTTTGTGATATGAATTGTCTGTGACTGATTTGTGTTATGTTTATTTCTATATTTTTTTCCGAAGTATATATATACATAGCCACTGTGTAGTAACTTTGAGTTTGTATCGGTATGTCGGATTTCCTCTTGAGATGAAAAGTTATATTTTTATATTTTTATCTGGCATATCGGTACTCGCACAAAGCAATTACATGGATGGTTGCTCCTCAACAGCCTTATTCTCCGTGCTAGTCGACGTCATTACCACGTAGTGTCCTTGGCTAGCGTGGGTATAGAGGTGGGGCGTCACACCACCGGTCTTCAAATGCTATCCATATACGATGTATCATTATTCGGAATGGGTTATATGATGCAAAGGTCCTCTCCCGGCTAAACCGAATAATGAACGCAATATTTAAAAACATATGGATAATGGGATTCCAATTAAGTCACAATTTATTATCCAAAACTTCTCCTTCAAATGGTTTAAACAAATTACCATTTTAATCTTTTACACAAAAAGATTCATCTCACAAAGTTCACCCAGTTTCACAAAGATCTATTCATAGATTTTCAAATCGATTTCATCTCAATTGGATTAACTCATCAAATCTTTATATTAAAGATTTAACTTATAAACTTCAAAATCATTTCCAAAGATTTATGCGTAACTTGGGAAACCATCTTCAATTCAAACTTGAAATTCCTTTAATTCAAATTGGAAATTCATTTCTTATATGAGAGCTTTTATCGGTTGAAAACAATTAGTTTCCTAAATCATTGAATACAATTTCAAATATTGAATTCAAATTTAAATCAAATTATTAAATATCAAGTTTTATTAAGTTATTTAAAATAACTTTTACATTTGAAACTCATTTGCAAAGCTCTCAATTCAAATTCCAAAACTATTTGGATTCACAAATTCAACCTTTGAAAATTGTCAACAATCTGTTACTTAACTGATTTCCACGTGAAATCCATATTTGTGTGTGTATGGTGTAGTCCAGGGGTTTAACACAATAGTGCAACATCATTCAATCATCACAGATTCAATCATATCAATATCGACAAGCGGTATGATTTAAAACGCTTATCTTCATTCACAGATTCACAGATAAAGTCAATTTATCAATCACAAAGATTCACCATTACGATTCGATGTGGGTTTCGGATAACCAACTGGAATCCGACTCCCTCTCGCATCGAAATTCAAATGTCGTTTTACGGGCAAAGGGGTTTTACATTCACAAAGAAACATCTCACAGATATCACAGCTCAGCACAAAGAAATTTATATCACAGAACATCATAATTTATCAAACTAGAGATATTAATCAATCCAAACATTCAATACAATTTAATCATCCATAAGCAAGATTAATTGGTCCCATAATTATAGTTAATTTAATTAACTCAAATTGAATCAATTACTTATGAATTCATTATCTAATCTCGCTTAATTCACATTAACAAATTAAATACCATTGATTATTAATTAATGAAATTAATCGATCATCCTTAATTATCCATCTTAAGTAATTATCCTCAATTACTTATATTAGTTAATTATCCCTTAATTAACCACATAAATTAATTAACCTTTAATTAATTACATTAATTCATTTACCCTTAATTAATTATCCTTAAAAATTTCACCAAGTAATTATACCTTAATTACATTAAGTAATAATCCTTCATTAAGTAATTATACTTAATTAATCTTTAATTAAGTAATCGAGTTTCAAATTAAAATAACTCATTAACTACTTAATTATATTCAAGTTTATTTAAACCTTTAAAATCAATTATTATTTAACACATGGATTATCCTTAATTACTTTCATTTATTTAATTAACCTTTAATTAATTTCCTTAATAAATCACCTTGGTTAATTATCCATTAACTTAAATCCATTAAGTTAACTATCCTCTAAAACACATTTTACTTCTTAATTTTCCACTTATTTAAAATATTAAGTTTATTTAAACTTTTAAAACAAAGGTTATATAAGATTTAAAACACTTTAAAACTTGGCTAAATAAAATTGTATGAAACTTATTATTATTATTCTTTTTTTTTAAATCTTAAAGCTGGTTCATTATTTATATTCTAACATGTAACAAAATTTACCTTTAATCATTTTAAAAACCTGTAACCTGTTTCTTTTAAAAACTTAAGCCTGGCAACTTAATACAAACAACTCGAGACAATTTAGAGTTTCCTCGAGCCAAACCAACACCTACTTCGAGTCGACCCACACAATACTTCGAGTTCTTCCCGACAAAACCCCTTCCTTCCCCAAATCATATCAACTCAGATATTCATGATATATCGTGCACGTGTACATCCGATCAACGACGATCTGACCAACTTCGACACCCCCTACAGTCGCCAACGACCCACACTAACGCTCCGACCACCCAGATCGATCATCGACTCGATCAATCGAATTCGAACAATTTCGAGCACCTGGAACCCAACTCGATCATCCAAAATGCCTCGCGCCCCCACATCACGACGCCAGAAACTTCGCAACTCCGCCTGAACCTTCGCCGCAGTCCCCTGCTTTGTTTCCCCTAGGTCCGATTGCCTCCGGTGCACCCTCAGCAACGAATTCGTCTCGATTTATTTATCGACCAAAATAAGTTGTTAAATCCTACTCTGGCCAAAATCCGCCGCCACAGTGGGCTAATAACCCACCTGACATTTTTCCCTAACTCCCCAACATCCTAGCAACCTCCAGCAGAGACCCCGACCTCACGGAGCTTCTCGTTCGCCAGAATTTGACAAAAACACAGCTTACGTTCATCTCATGATTCCTATGAAATTAAGAGCTTAAAAATCAAGATTTTAGTTTTAAAAATCCTAGATTTTGATAACGAATCAGATTATATATTTGAAACAACAAATTATTAAAGTTGAGATTTTGATATATTTAAACTTCTATTGTTCTTCTTCCTTCCTATTAAAACTACCATCAGATTTTCACTAGAAATATTTTTAAATCAAATACCTTGTCATTACAATCAAGTTTGATTTATACATCTAGGTCTAACAAGAATCAAGAAGAGATATATTGAATTTTTGATCAGGTTTGAACCCTGTAAAACTTGAAACAGAGCTATGCATATATATATATATATATATATATACACAGACATACACACCAAACCAATACATATACATACACATGCAAGTATCAAATTTCATTTATTAGAACATTATCACAAATAATATTCATAAGCATCAAGATAAAAACTGATTTGAGTTTTTAATAGAGATGTTTACTCACTTTGATTCCAGAAGAAAGAATAGAGTTTGCAATTTTGAAACAAGCTTTTGAAATTGCCAGCTGAAATCTTCCTTGATCTCTGGTTTGTATGTTGTTTCAACTGAGATGTTTAAATTGAATTTTGTTTGAGTTTGAAATGATATTTACTTCAGTTTTACATGGCTTGGAATGGACAAACTGAAGTGAGAAATTGATATATATGAAATGAGTTTACAGGTGATGATGATATTTGTACAAGTGATTTTTTTTGTACTAGTTAGCAGAGATTTTTCTTGTTTGTTTTGCTGGGAGGCTGATATGATTTTGGTTGTGGTGGCTGCATTAATTAACTTTTTACAAATATATTTATCTATATACTAGTGTCTTCTTCTACAAGCTAATGCATATATATATTTTTTATTTTCTTTTGCAAGCTACACATATACATTTGTTTACTTGTTTCTTACTTGTTTCATTTCATTATTCACATCAATTTGATTTGTTTACTTTATATTTTTACATAGATGATTAACATGTTGTTTAAATTTATTTATGTATTTATTTTATTTTATTTTTTATAATTTATCTTATATATATTAATTTCTAACTTATATATTACTTTTTTGACTTTAATACTTATTGTCCAAACATCCTTTGAAAATTATTTTATATCAATTAAAAAATATAACTTTCAAAATATTCATTAATATTCATTTGTATAAATAAGAGCACATCTAATTTAATCATATCCAAAATCCAAATACAAATTTATTTTGTAAGATATTTAAATTCAAATTCCAATTTCAAATTCTATTCTCGGTCTATTTTATATACCTATTTATCCCAAATATCCAAATTAATTCTCAATTACTTCATAGTTTAACTAAAATTTGATATTAATTACCAATTATTTCACAAATTTTATTCAAAATTTAAATTAATTATCAATTCAAACTTATTTAAAATCCGGGATCGTTACATTTTGGGATGTTTATTTTGAAATATGATATATATAATGTAATTATTGATATTATTATTTTTCCGGACCTAACCGCACAAAGAAGACTCTGCCGAAATTTTTTGTAAATTTAAGACTTTGAAATTTTTTTGAAGTTGAGTTCTTTTTAAAATTTTACTAAACTTAATTATGTAAGTTTAAAGTGTTTATAAATTGAATATTTTGAATAAAATATATTAAACTACTTAATTCCTCCTTGTTCCTTTTCGAGGACGAAAAGTTTTGAGTGGGGGAGAATGTAATGACCCGTATTTTTGATAATTAAAACTATTAAATTAAATAAGATTTTGAAATTTAATATTGTGAGAAATTAAAATTTATGATTTATTAAAGAGAAAAATTAATTAGAATATGATTTAATAATGTTGTTTGAATGTTATTGACAATTTTTTTAACGTAATTTCAATCAATTGAAATAATTGTAAAGTTAATTTAGTTATTATTGTAAATAAGGAATAAATTAAATGTTGAAATTATATGTTATTAATTGGAATAGGTTTATTATGGAATATGAAATCAATTAATTAGTACGTAAATTTATTAGCTTTTGTTTTTAAACAATAAATTTAGAAATGTGCTTGAATTGCTAATATATGACAATTGTTTTATTTATCACCTTATTATTTAATCCGCTGGAATTAATTTGGAAATCAACAAAATTTATGCAATTGAAATATTACAATTAATATGGTAAAAGATGATAACTGTAGAATATGAATGTAATAAATGTAAACAAATGTTAATTATATTCATAAGGAAATAGTTTATTCAATAATAAGAGTGTAAATTGAAATAAAAGAATTTGATTGAAATTAAAATGTAATTAACTGGGATTTTATTACTGTTGTAATTCAACGCTGAAATTTAATGTAATATTAAACCTTGGAATTTACATGGAAAATTTATTTTAATAGATTATTAATTTCTATGTAATCAAAAATGATAAAATGGTTAACTTTTAAATTTGGATTTTAAGGTGATTAAATCAATTTAATAATAATTAACGTGAAACTTAGCCATTTCTGCCACTGTCTCGGATTTCTACGAAACCAGTTTCATCAGATTCGTAACAGTGAATTATTATATAATTTCAAGTTTCGTAGCGATCAAAATTATCGTTTAATCGTGCGAGCTCGAAACGCGTGGAAATCAATTAAAAGAATTTAAAGGAATATAATTTGATTTTAAAAGCTAACTTCTATATACAATGGAATTAGGGTTCGAAACTAGTTCCATTGAGTTTAAAAATATTGAAAACCTATATTTTGATATATTGGATAACCTACTTTCGCTTCAAGAACGAAACGGGCTTTTCGGTTCGTTGTTATCGTTTCGACCCAAATCGATCTGTCCATTCATTCTTATCCATCTCTGCTATATAAATAGTTTTTCCTAACCCTAGCAGCCTTTTATTTCTTATTCCTATACGTAAAATTCTATTTGTATGTTCAATTTTCTATTCCTTCTCAATGGCAGCTCAAAACCTTAATCCCCAATTTCAAAAATCAAGTCTAAAATTTAAACTCCTCAAACTATGTCATATAATATATCGATGGAAAGCTCTCAACGAGCATATTCTAAATCAAAGATTCATTTTTTTGATTTGGGGTGTGCCATGACCAGAAATCGTTGATGAAGTTTCGGCCGTCCATCGTAGGGTTTTCAATTCGACGGTGGATCATCGACCAATCGATGATCGGGAGGCGCAGGCGCGTAGAGGAGGCGAGTGGAGTTCATCTATACAGTTTGTTTGTGCTATTGATGCTTGGATTCGCCAAAATCGATGGCAAAAGAGTGGCGGTGGTGGAGCAAGAGGGTAGGGCCGGAGTGACGCACGGCCTGGCAGTGGTGCGCCTCGGCCTGGGGAGGCGAACGGTGGCTTCAGATCTGGTCCTCGGCGCTCGAGGCAGTGGTGAACGGAGATTGATCAAGGCAGCTGTTGGGGTGTTGTAGTGTGATCGAACGCATCGCCGTTAGGGTTAGAGTGGTAAGGATATTTACGTATATGCCCTGCCCTTTTGATTATTTTAATTTTAATTTATATTTTAAATCTTCTAATCCTCATAACTTTTACCTACGAACTCGGATTTGGACACGGTTTCTTCCGTTGGGATCGTATTGAAATTCCAGACAACATGGAAATGGTTTGGTTGAATTTTAAGACTATTAAAATTTTGGGTTTTTATTTGGATTTTAAATCGACTACAAATGGTGAGTGATTTAACCCACTCACAAATACTAAACCTTCTTATGTTAGTTGAATTGAATTTATGATGTGATAAGAATATTATTGGTTGCTGTTTGGTAGTTTAGTTTGACCTTTTAATTTAATTTGAATTTATATTAAATTAAATTTCCATTTAAATATTGAATTTAAATTATTAGTTAAATACCTGATGATGATAACCAGTTAATTATTATGATTTATTGGCTGATTTGGATGTTGATTTTGATGGATGTTATATATCGACATTTTAGATGATTTGATGCTTATATCCCTATTATCACTATGGGATGAAATGATACATACCCGAATGATCTTATAGATTAAGGAAAATCGTTATGGGTTGAAATGATAAACCCGAGCGATTTTATTGATTTGGAAATTATTGATTCGGGATACGGGTTGAAATGATATATACCCGAAAAATTTAACTATTTTGGGGTTGAAATGATACATACCATGTCACTTGATCATAGGGTCTAAAATTATATACGGACACCGTTGGTCGGTTTTAAATTAGTTTCTAAATGGTAAAGTATGTTTGATTTATAAAGTTGATTTTTAAAATCTAATTTAATGATTTTATTTAAAAAAAATTATATTTGGAAAATAGTTTATTTATATGTTTTAAAGTTTCAAATTATAAGTTAATATATGGTTTAAAAGGTAAATTTAAGATTTTTACTTATAATTTTATTTAGTTTTAAAATATATTTTTAAATGGTTTAAATTTTAAATTTAATAGAATATTTAATATAGTTTTAAGAGATTTATGTAAAACTTAATTTAATGAAATATTTAATATAGTTTTAAGAGGTTTATTTAAATTCAATTTAACATAATAAATATAGATTTTTATAATAACTTTAATAAATAAAAATGTAAGAGGTTTTGTAAAGAATTTATAAAGGTTTTGTAGTGATTTTATAATGGATTTTGTCAAAAGGATTTTTATAATAGCTTTATAAAGGAGTTTATAAAGGTTTTAAAGGATTTTATAAAGGGTTTTATAATAGGAACTGGTTTAAAGGGGAAGAGTTGTAAACTATTTTGGAGTTTATAAATAGCTTTATAAATGGTTATAAAGCATGTAAATAGTTTATAAATGGTTTAAGAGAGATTTATAAATTATTTTCGAAATTGGTTGAAGAAAATCTTCCTCAGTATTTACGAATATACTTATACTTTTGGAATAAGTATATGGATATCTTGATATGAAGTTATAAACTATGTTCTAGATTTATTATTAAAAATGTTTTATAAAATGACCACGGTGTGAAATAAGCGTTTGGTTGTTAAAGAGATTGCGGTCGAATATTTTCATACTCTCTTCCAATTCCGAAACCACTTTAACAACTGTGCACGTGGTGGAGAATCCAGAATGAAGTAGGATGGTTTGGCAAACGCTACTGGTATGAGGTAAGAACGCAGCCTGAACCACTCGGGCTAGCTTGATATGAGTAAAATTAGGAGCCATAACCAAGCCAAGTGAGGTTGCTCTTCCGATCGGACACGCTTCTTCGATACCATATCTGTTACTTTGTGATTGATTGGTGACCACTTCGATTTGATTATGGGAGTGTTGTTCGAGGTGGGCGGTAGTAGCTGCTATGCGTTACCACCAGCCTGGTTCAGCAATCCGGTAGAATCCTACCGTGGGTATAGCCTCGTATGCCCTGTCATATGCCTTATTGAGCCCACAATGATTTTGGTTTATGTCATACCTATGGAGTGCTCCCTGATAGCCCACCGGTTTGGTGGAGTTTACAGTACTATATAGACTACGGCATTTATAAAAATGTGTTAAGGGGGATATGGGTAACGCCTTAACGCTATTTTAATACTTTACTGATAGACACTACATATATACCGTATATTACTACATATAAATAGTTTAACGGATCCTTAGGAGATGGAAATCCCAAAACATCTTTTAAGTTATTGCACGCACGTTATACACCGAATAGGAGACTATAACGACCCACTTTTCTGGTACAATTTAAGCAGTCAACGAACCACACATGACCAACTCAAACTGAACGGAAATATGGATCATTAGGGGTGAAGAAGAAATGATAGAAGAAGAATACAGAAACAACAACATAGAATCTCACAATCGCAGCGGAATAAAATATAATATATAATAACAGATTTTTTTTACAAAAGAATCAGTTGTTGTTAATATACACACAATCATCATAGTACAACAATCAACAATCAATCTGGACAGTTATAATAACTTATCCTCACAAATACTGAATATACAGCATGACTCACACAGTGGAAATAACCAAGTACGTATAATATGCTTGAGAATTCCTCCAGCTCGTCTCCTGAACTCCATAGCATCCTAACCTGAATTTGTAATACTTGGTCTGACCTAGTGTTATAATAAAATAACACCCGAGTCAGTCTGGAAAACCAGCGTGAGAAACACACTTAATTTGAATTCTTACTGTTATCAAAATCCTTTGAAAAACAAAGGTATCTCGTAAGATAGCGTCACACATAAACACGACGGGTTTTTACCTTATGATAACCAAAGCACTTTTTAGAAAATCAAGTGATATTATAATAGTGTCTAAGTACAAATACTTATTAAAATAGTCGAAATTGTTACATTAATTAAATTTCAGCATACTAGGCTCTATAATAAAAAACGTAAAGAATCGTAGTGGATATTGGATTCCATATAATAATAGGGCTACTGGGGTACCGCCCGCCATAGTACACCTCTAGAAAAATGTACCGAGGACCTCACCTGGATCCCCTGCCAACACAAGGCTGACCTACCCCTGACCTGGATAGTACCGAATATGATCACCACTAATGGGGCCCAAAATGCAACAAATGATAGATAGTGATGATGAAATTTGCCACTCTGGATGAGTGATGATCATACCCTAATGGGAGCGACCCACTTAGCCTTGCTGCATCTCCCCTGTTTTAGTCATTTTCGATTGATGAGACTTGAGGCTACATATTACCTTAAGAATAGCATTCATTCTTGGAATGCTAACACTGCCTTCCAAGCAACGATATACTGATAGCATTCATCCATACAAGTTGTTATGGGTCTAAACAAACCGAATCTACAAGATCCCCATCTTCATTGTCTTCACGATATCACAATTCATAACGCACAAATCGAATGGAAGTGGTTTTCGGATAATTAAATCCAATCCCAGTCTCTTCGAAACGATCAACGAATTTTGGCCAGGTTTGATAGTCGGTTATTTAACTATCAAATTACACGCATAAGCAGTCACTAGGCCCATATTATAAATCTTTCAACATCTATTTAGAAATATCTTTACAAAGATTAATCCTTTCTAGTATTTCAATATTTGAAAACGATTTCAAATTCTTATATCCATAATAGGATTTTTAACTCATATCAACGCTTAGAAATATTTCCAAATCCAACTTAAAATTCATTAGTTAGAAAAATATTTCTATATAAATCATTTCGTCGCTAAAATCTCTCCAAACCCTTTAATTCCAATACTTAGGAAAAATTATAAGTCTATTTCCCAAAAATTATTTCTAAAATTCCATACTTCGGGAACATTTCGTACTTATCTCATAAATCCTCGGAATTTCATTTATTCCCTTTACAATTTCCAAAAATTATCGATTATACTTATTTATAATCCAACTAACAGATTTATAACTCCTTTGATGAATTCAGATTCATTTTTGAAGTTCCCGTATTTAAACAATTTGGAAATTCTCTTAAATTTCCAGAATTCCTTTATAAAATTCCTCTTATCAAATTTCATCCGTAAAATAAACCTGGTTTACAAATCTCGAGAGGATTTATAAGTAAATTTCAAACACTTACCTTAAAACCATCTATATATAAATAATAAAAAAGTTTAAAGAATAATAATTTATTTTCAAAACATGTTTAAGTAATTATTTAAAATATCAAAACACTATTAAATAAACATCAATAACTCGTTCCCAATTCATTTTTAATTAAACTAAAAAATTTACAAAAGCTTTTTGTACAAATTTAAATTCTTTTTTCAACTAATATTAAATATTTGAATAACTAACTTTATGAAATATTTCCATACTAAAAACAATTTTAAATTACATAGTTCAATAAATAAAAATTTCCTTTTTAAAAACAAAACTTAACTTCTTGATAAAAATATTTTTTTATTTCAATATAACCAATTTTCAAATTTATAAATCCCTCTCGATTACCACAAATCGTTTACATTTCCAATTTCCTAACCATTCTCACATTTCAAAAATAGAATCCATCCCTTTATAAATTCCATTATATTTTCCAAACTATTTTAAAACTCGATTTCAACTTCTTTTTTATATTTTCAGAAGTATCACTTAAAATTCATTATACAATTACTTTATCCATCACTTAAAAATATCCATTTAAAATCCAGAGGAAATAGTTAAGTAAAATGCCAAATTCAAGTCATTGATTTTATACAATAAGTTTCTTTTTTTTCTTCTTTCTTCTTTTTCTTTTATGTGTGCTCTCCTCTATTTTAGAGGATCACGCATTTTTCTCAAAATAATAAGTTTCTTTTTAAATCATCCAAGATTATCTAGGAAACACTATTTTTCCAAACATTTTTTTTAAACTTCTTTTTAAAACTTAATATATTACTTATGGTGTTCCAAAAATCAATAATGTATTTAATTTAAATTCATCCCTTTAAAATAACCGAAATTCAATTTAAATATTATTATTTCAAAAATCGCCGTTAGAATTCCCTTAAAATTCATAAATATTATTCATGGTATTTATAATACCAAAAGTAAGGCCACTACTACTATAGCATCCAATAAATCAAATCATATCATAATCTATAACAGATTATTCACACACATCATATATCATTGTATATGAATTTAGAATCAACATTTTTGAGAAATCCAGTTGGATCCCTCCAACCTGTTTCCCTGCAACCACAGATGTTATATAATATAAAATACCAATCCCGCTTCGAGGTGGGATATCACGGTAATATAGGGTCATCCGCTATTATGCAGGGCGCATAGTGTCTTATCCGCTCCAATCGGCGGGAAATATACCCAACTACTAACATATATTCTACTATATATAATATAACATCCAACTGATAATAATATATCAATTTAATCAATCATTCAATAATTAATTTTTAATTACTATAAATTAAACTAGTCAACCAAATTGAGTGAGATTTATTCACATTGATTTCAGTTGTCGCTTCCTTGCTCTGGTTCGTCTAAAATCAAACAGGCGTTTGATTTTACCGCGAAATTTCAATAGCTCATATCTCGACCAATTCGGTTCCATATCCTAGATCTCGCAGATACGAACGTCATGCTACTTGTTTCGTTTGATTCTGACATCATATGAAGAAGTTATAAATTTATAAACATTTGAATCAAATTAAATAACTAGCTATTTTTATTTTATTGATTTTGTTTTTAACTTAACTTTACCTTCCTCCAGCCCGGCCTAAGAAAAACACACCCAGCCCAAACCAAACACCCCTCCTACTTCCTCCTATCTTCTTTCCCTCTCCAGTAACCCATTTTGCACGACACGAACGTGCACGTGCACGAGTCTTCGAAGCCACTAGCAATCAATTCGACAACACCCACACGACCGCCTCATCATCCTCGTCCCAGTCATCACCTCAACTTCGCCTCCGATCAAACGACACAAAAAGAGCCCTACCCTCCACTTGCTGCAGTGCCAATGTTCTCAACCCCCAAATCGAAGCCGCACCATCCCAAAATCCCCTCACAGCTGCTAAATTCCATAACGAACTCAAATCAATCCTCCATATCTCGAATCGTTGATTAAAACGCTCAAAATCTCAAGCCCTAGCCCAAACTCCACTCGATAACCCATTGTCGAACACCATAAACGAAGCCACAACCCTCAGATAGCATATCAAGTTGAATAAATCGCCTAACTATGATTTTAAAATTTTGTTTCAAAATTTTTCGTTTCGTATTTGCTGAGATATCGATTTTTG
Source organism: Allium fistulosum (assembly GCA_030737815.1). Lineage (NCBI taxonomy): Eukaryota > Viridiplantae > Streptophyta > Magnoliopsida > Asparagales > Amaryllidaceae > Allium > Allium fistulosum. Next base: position 529,936,035 of record CM060902.1, read on the forward strand.
AACTTTGCTCTTTTTTCTGTAACCTATGTTTGAACAAAGGAGAGAAAGGGACACGATTTATATAAGGAAACAACCTATAGGCTCATACGCATATAGGGTTGGCTGATAAGAAAGTAAAACGGCTGTTTTATTAAATCGAATAAAAATATGTTATAAAAAATTTCAAAATATCTCGTTATGTTATTCCTAACCCCGATCGAGGCGTGCGGCCAGGCGTTCTTAATGTTATACCCCTATTCCGAATGCAATGGAATAAGTTTCGAGCACCAATTCGATCGTAAGGAGAATATAGCTTTTTGAACCCAATTATTATATTAAATTTCCAATATTAAATTCAACGCGTTTCTATCCTGTACGAAAAAACGGTAACTCCAAACGCTACGAAATTTGAAATCCAATAATAATACACTATTACGGATCCAATAGAACTAGTTTCGTCGAAATCCGAGATTGTGCCCCGGAAGGCTATTTTCACTCATTAATTAAAACAAGTTATTTTCAAAGTCGATTAAATCACCTTTGAATCAATTTTAAAAGTTTTATTATCTTCATTGTTATTAATAGAAATTTAATAAGCCTTTAAATCATTTTTATCCAAATAAAATCCAAGATATAAATTATTCAAACGATTAAAAATTATTAAATTCAACAATAAAATTATCAATTAAATCGCTATATTTGAAATTTTAGTTATTTAACCTATAAAATTAACTTTTCAATATCTAAAACAAATTAAATATTCTAATTTCAAATAATCAAAATTCTAGGTCGTTACAGAGATGTAAAATCCCGTAAACATCTCTGAAGCCATTACACTCATATTTATTTACTGTTGATTTAACTTACATAAGATCTTTTAGTTTGAGTGTTTTGTCTTTTCATTACGCTTGGTTCATCCTGAACTTTTCAGTGTTGAAGACTTGATTTTTGGAAGATGAAGACGGAGTTTAGTAATATATTATTATTATTATTCCACTGTATCATATTGTTTCGCTGCATTGTCCTATTATACCTGTTGTATGTATAACTTTGATTGTATTGTAAAATTGTAATCAAATGTTATTGGTAAAACCACTTCATGAACTGTTTATTTGATTATTATATTTTGTCATTCCGTGGTAATTTTCTATGTTTTATTTTTCCTTCTTTTCTCTTATTTTATTGTTTACCCCATTAACAATCCTCCTTTTTGAATGGTTTGAGTTGACATGAGTGGTTTATTGTCGATTTAAACCATCCAACAAGGTGGGTCGTTACAATATCAATTTACGAAAATTATTCTTTTATATACAAAATATAATACTAGGTAAAATTATTTCATTTACCTATATTTCAAAAACAATATGGTGTCGGTCTGCCCTATTAAGTGTTTAGAAATCCCTATCGATGCCATGGCATCCCATGTTCCAACTAGAATTCATAAATACTCAACAGAACAAATTAACACCATACAAAACATTTTTATAGCACTAAAAAATATGCTCTCTCATATACACACATATATATATAAACACACTCAAACTCATTCTAGGGTATTACTAACCCTATCTCTAATGAGTTTAACCCCAAACAGGCTAAGGTATCTCTAAAACAAAGTTTTGATACCAACTGTGACAACCCACCTTTTTGGACAGTTTAAATCGACAATAAACCACACATGTCAAACTCAAACCATTCAAAAGAAAAGATTATCAATGGGGTTTAATAAGAAAATAAAAGGAAAGAATGAAAACAAAACATAGAATCTCAAGGCGGAATGACAAAATATAATAATAATATTAATAGTTCATGAAGCTGTTTTACATATAACATTTTATCACACCTTTACAATACGATCAGAGTTAAACATACAGCAAGTATAATAGGATAATGCAGCGTAACAACATGATGCAGCAGAAAATTATAATAATATAATATACCAAACTCTGTCTTCGTCTTCTAGAAATAAAGTCTTCAACACTAAAATGCTCAGGCTGACCCGAGAGTAATGAAAAGACAAAACACTCGAGTCAGAACTAAAAGATCTTATGTAAGTTAAATCAACAATAAGTAAATATGAGTGTAATGGCTTCAGAGATGTTTACAGGATTTTACATCTCCTATCCAGTGTATAACGTGCGTGCAATAACTTAAGAGATGTTTCGGGATTTTCCATCTCCTAAGGATCCGTTAAACTATTTATATATAGTAATATACGCTATATATGTATTGTCTATCAGTAAAGTATTAAAATAGCGTTAAGGCCTTACCCATATCCCCCTTAACACATTTTTATAGGCATCATAGTCTATACAGTACTGTAAGCTCCACCGTAAACTGGTGGGATATCAGGGAGCACTCCACAGGTATGACACAAAACAAAATCGTAGTGGGCTCGATAAGGCATATATGATCAGGCACGTGAGGCAATGTCCAGGGTAGGATGATACCGTTTTGTGGAACGAGGCTGGTGGTAACGCATAGCCGCAGCTACCGTCCACCTTGAAACAACACTCCCATAATCAAATCGAAAGTGGCCATCAATCAATCACAAAGTAACAGATATGGTATTGAAGAAGCATGTCCGATCGGAGGAGCGGCCTCACTTGGCCTGGTTATGGCTTCTGTTTTAGTCATATCAAGCTAACCCGAAGGTCAGGGCTGCGTTCTTACCTCATACCAGTAGCGTTCGCCAAACCATCCTACTTCGTTTTGAATTATCCACCATGTGCACATTAGTTAATGTGGTTTCGAAATTGGTAGAGAGTATGACAATATCCGACCCCGGTCTCTTTAACAACCAAATGCTTATTTCACAGCATGATCATTTTGTAAAACATTTTAATAATAAATCCAGAAAACAGTTTATACCTTCATATCAAGATAACCATATACTTATTCCAAAAGTATAAATATATTCATAAATATCGAGGAAGATTTCTTTCAATCAATTTCGAAAACAATTTATAAATCTCTCTTAAACCATTTATAAACTATTTATGTGCTATAAAACCATTTATAAAGCTATTTATAAATTCCAAAACAGTTTACAACTCTTCCCTATTTCATAAACTTCTACGCAAATTCCTTTAAACCGCTTCCAAATCGCTTTATACAAATTCATTTATAAAACATTTTATAAAATTCTTGAAACCCTCTATAACTCCTTTATAAAACTATTATAAAATCCTTTCTAAAAATCTTTTATAAATCCTTTTATAAAATCCATTATAAATCTCTTGCAAAAATTTTATAAATTCCATACAAAATCTTTTACAAAATTCTAAAATTTTTTACAAAAATCTTTTATCTATTAAAGTTATTATCAAAGTCTATATTTATTATCTTAAATTAAATTTTTAAATAAATCTTTTAAAACTATATTGAATATTTTATTAAATTAATTTTTAAAGTGTTTTTATATTTTTAAAACTAAATAAAATTATAAATTAAAATCTTATAATTTAGGTTTTTAAAACTTATATTAACTTATAATTTGAAGCTTTAAAACAATATAAAATAAATTATTTTCCAAATATAAATTTTTAAATAAAATCATAAAATTAATTTAAAAATCAAATTTAAAAATCAAACACACTTTATCATTTAGAAAATAATTTAAAACCGACCAACGGTGTCCGTATATAATTTTCTACCCTATGGTCAAGTGATTGAGTATGTATTATTTCAACCCAAAATAGTTAAATTTCCCAAGTATATATCATTTCAACCCGTATCCCGTATCAATAATTTTCAAACCAATAAAATCGCTCGGGTATGTATCATTTCAACCCATAATGATATTTCCTAATCTATAAGATCATTCGGGTATATATCATTTCAACACATAGTGATAACAGGGATATAAACATCCAATCATCCAAAATGTCAACAAATAAACATCCATCACAATAAACATCCAAATCAGCCAATAAATCAAAACAATTAACTGTTATCATTACAGGTATTTAACTAACAATTTAAATTCAATATTAATTTGAAAGGCAATTTAATTCAATATAAATTCAAATTAAATTTAAATGACAATTTAAATTACCAAGCAATAATCAATAAATTTTTATCACATCATAAACTTAATTCAACTAACATAAGAAGGTTTAGTATTGCGTGAGTGGGTTAAATCACTCACCGTTGATTTCTAGTCGATTCAAAATCCAAATAAAGCCCAAAATTTGAATAGTCTCAAAATTCAACCGAACTAGTTTCATTTGTCCAGAATTTTGGTACGATCCCAATGGAAGAAACCGCGTCAAAATCCGAGTTCGTATGAAAAAGTTATTAACATTAGAAGGTTTGAAAATTTAAATTGAAATTAAAATAGAAATGTAATACCCCAAAATTTTGTGAAAAATCATTTTTGTAAAATGATTTAATTTTGAAATATTTAGATTTAAATATGGTGAAATTTCTGGAATAAATAGTGTGCAAGTATATGTGTGCACGTGCACACTGAAATGGCACAAGAAAGAACTCCAGATTTCTTGGATTTAAAACAAGAATTAAAGAGCAATACAAACATGATTTTGCAACATGGTTATTTGATTTCTGAGATTTTATGGGTCATCTTAGAAAATAAGAAAAGTAAGTTTTACTTTAGATCAGTAAACAAATTTATTTAAAACCCAGAAAAGAAAATAATATATATATATATATATATTTGTAAACTTGTATACATATAGGTGCATATGTTTCTGAATTTAAAAGAGGAATTAAAATAAGCCTAGATAAGATATGTATACAAATATACATTTTTAAATACTGAAAAGTACATATATATATATTAGCAAGTGAAACCATAACATTAAAATGACATGAAATGTGATACAAGTCAATATGCTTGTGTAGGCAAAAATAGCAAAGGGGATTTTCAGAAATAATTAAAATAAATAGAATAGTCACACTTTTGACATGACTAAGTGAGTGGCCATTTTCTGAAAAAGTAAAAGAAAGAAAATGCAGCCTTTAAAATTGGTTAATATGGCCGGGGTAATATGAATGAAAAATGCATGATGCTAAGCCAGGACAGAAATGGAATTCTGTTTCAATAAAACCCTAGAGGAAAAATGCTTATAAATAGGCAGTTTAGCCAGTAGAATTATTTTACCCCGAGCTGCATAAAAATAAGAAAAGAAGAAGAAAATATTGAAAGGAAGGAGAAAACACTCAAACAAGAATTTTCTGGATTAATAAGAAGAAACATTTAGGTGAGTAATCTCACTGAGTTCATGGCATTAAGACCTGAGTTGAGGCAGCCACTTTTTATATTGCCATTTATGTATTTCTGGTTTTGATGTATATGATTTCATCAATGCTTTTTGGATGTTTTATTTTAAATCTGATATGATTTAATATGGATGATTTTGATGATCTTTGATTGGTTGAGACATTTGTCTTTGGATGAGTATCATACTGTTTTATTTATACTCATAAATGTTAAAGTTTAGGATCTTAAAAATTATATAGAGAATACTCTCAACTGTTATAGATCTATGGCATGGAAACCTTATAAAAATGATTGGAGCTGCATTATACTTGGTATAAGTGCTGAGGCTTGAAAAGAAAAATGTTAAGGGTGCAATAGAAATTTTCTAAGTGCTGAGCCCTTAATCAAAAAAAAAACCCACAAGCTAAAATTATGATTGAACCAGATCTTGAATCTGAATCAATCATAAAGGCTTGCAGATCAGTATAACATGCCATGCCTCTTTTACAGTTGAAAATGTTCTTATATTTACTAAGATCAAGACATATTGACCCCATTTAGGAAATGACTGTCTGATTATTTCTGAGGGGAAATTATGCTAGAAGAAATTATGGATGTTTCCATGTTTGCAGTGACATGTTCACTTAGCATATTTGATGTTAGGATTTAAGACAATACACTAGTAAATAAACTAGGGAAGGGAAGGCCAAGATGACTGCTGGAATGCTTGTCATATTTGAAGTATGCAAGTTGGCACATGGTTTGTTTAAGCCCTGAGATCTTTGTGCAATGATGTGAATTAGTTCATTGCAATGTGTCCCAGTGATTCCTTAATAGCAGATGAGGCAGGGATTTAAATTGAATATTACAACCTGTAAATGAAGAAATAGGAATGTGGATATTTCTTAGGTTGAATGGTATGGAACCAAGATGATTCCAGTAAATGAAATTGATGCCAATAGATAATCATGTTTGCATGATTATGTATGCAAGTGAAGGAATGATAAGTGAATATATCATACCTGAATCAACTTAATTATACTATGTTAAAATATTTGATTGCAGAAATTTGCTTAAATAACAAGTTAGTACCCTTATATTCTCTATTGCTTAATATCATGAATGAATTGATGTTATTCATACCAGATCATAGATCTGACCCTTGTTTGCTCATGGCATCTGGGGTGTCTCATTTTAAAATGAGGCAGCCACTTATGTTCTTTCAGGTAACCCAGGCACTAAGTAAAAATGAAGTTATGGCTTTTATGGAGGAGTGAATGAACATGCTAGCTAGTCTCAATAAGAGTTTAAATTGATTATATCTGCATGTATTCAGGAAAAATATTATGTTTCTAAGACTTCCAGTCATGTAATGAATTCTATTATGGTTAGATGAACTAGTTGTATCATGTTAAATATATTGTTATGCACTAAGGTTTAAAATCTCAAAGGAAAAATCTGACTGGGAAACAATGAAATGATTTTAATTATTGATATGAATGTTTGGAAGAGAAATATGCACATGTAGTTGAGCTACTGTTTTGTATAATTTATATTATGTATTAGTTAACCTTGAGACATAACAGAGCACTGAGTTTTAGAACTAAAATCTGGATTTAGCAAGAAGTAAACTTAAAGGATTTTATTTTCTTTTTACTGAAATGCTTTGTAAATAAATCTGAATTCATTTCTGAATTGAATTAGGAAAAGTAAAATGTTTTTCTAAAAGCTTCAGATAGAATGAAATGAAAGGTATCTCCCTTGTTTTTGAACTAGTGTATAGCATATACAAGACTCATGAGTTAACCAGCCTCAACTAAATGAAGTATTGGTTGATCATGATAGACTGTATCTTGAAAATATAGATGCATTTCAAAGCATAGTACATTTAGCAATTGTTTCACTCAGTTTTCTGGAAACTGGGCAAAGGTAATGACATGTACATAAATACCTGTGTACATGTTGATAAATTGGGCAAAAATATAAATTTAAATTCTTAAAACAGTTGTAGGAATGGGTTTTAAAAATAGTTATGTAAAAAGAATTGTTTTGTATGTTAGGTTATAGGCAAAAATCAAATATATATGCACAATTATAGGTAGGTATCAGATTTCTAACCATACAGGAGAAATATAAAAAGAAAAACCAAAAATTGTGTTTGAACCGACCAGCATAGCACTCGAACTCGTGACCTTTCATGTATAAGTTAGGCGCGTTTCCATTACGCCTAGATGTTGCTTGTGTTCACTTAGGATCCACTTACTTTTATACTGAATTTGATATTATCCAGACTTTAACATAATCATCTATATTAAAAGCTTGTTTACCACTAATTATTACTTGATCATTTCTTAATCCTAATGACAGACTAAAGTACATGTTTCTAGTGGATATTATGGCCAAAAATCTGAATACAATAATTTATCTGAATTGCTAAAAATCTAAATCAAACAGAATGTTCTTGTACAAAAAAATGAAGTATACACTCTGAACTTAGATAAGAAGATCACATACATCTTCATATGTATGTGTATGTTATTAGATATACACTGATATATTTATATTGGTAAGTTATTTTGATCCTGGATATATTTTGTTTATTGGAAAAAGAAAATGACCTTGGAAAAGATATTTGCAATGAATGATATATCTATATATCATCTCTTAGCAAAAAAAAAATCCTTATGAAATTAGGGTGGAAATAATAGGAGGGTCATTTCAGTTGGTATCAGAGCACTTGGTTGCATTGATTGTTAAGTATTATAGAAATGAATAATGTCTGTTTGTTTTGGATGAAATAATTTAGATAAGAAATTAGAAATTATAGAAGCACTCATAATATACTAATACCATTTACCCAGAATTTAGTTAGCAGAACATGGTAGGAAGAGGATCTCATCACAATGCAGGAACCAGTGCACCTCAAATGCTTGATATGCAAGAATTTGTGAGGGTTTTAAGAGATGGAATTGGGCATAGGCCTGAGAACCCACATGAAGAGCTTTCAAAACTACTGAAGACCTATTCCAATTTGGGAGGCAAGAGTTTTGAAGGAACAGAGAGTGTGATGGAAATTCAAGCATGGTTGAGAACACTTGATAGGATTTTCAATGACATGCAGTTGGATGACCAAAGAAAGAGGCAAGTAGCTTCTAGACAACTGAAAGGGGTAGCTTTAAGCTGGTGGGAGGTGATCATAGCTGGAAGAAATGAAAATGAAATCACTTGGAATCGGTTCAAGAAGATGTTGGAGGCAAGATTTGTACCAGCATCAGCCAAGACCATTTTGCTTGAAGAATTTATCAAACTTAGGCAGGGAACTTTGAATGTCACTGAATACACTCAAAAGTTTGAGGGGCTATCTAATTATGGAGCAATGCTAGTGGCAGATGAAGCATCCAAGAATGATAGGTATATAAAAGGGCTGAACCCAGGACTTAGCAGAGCTATGCTACCATATGCAGATAGAACATTTGATCAAGTAATTGATCTGGCTTTGAAACTGGAACAACATGACAAAGAAAGAGAGAAATATAGGAATTTTAAGAGCAACAACAAGAAGGATAAGGGAAGATATCACCCTTATGATAAAAAGAAGGAGGAGGCAGACAACAGGAAGAGTAAAGATACTAAAGCCAATGATACTAAGAAGAAATTGGTTTGCCATCATTGTGGAAAAGAAGGACACATCAAACCAAGGTGCCCAGAGTTAAAAGGAGGAGCCTTCAAATGCTACCTATGTGGGAAAGAGGGGCATATGAAGAGGAACTGTCCTGAGAATAAACAGCAAGGGAAATTGGCAACTTTGGAAGGAAAAGGCAAATCTGCAGTGAAAATTGATGCTGAAAATCATGGCCAAGTGGAAGGTACATTACTCATTTGTGCCATACCCATACCAGTAGTATATGATACTGGAGCAACACACTCTTTGATTTCCTATGAATTAGTTAAAGTGTTAAAATTAAACTACAAATTGGTTGAAACCCCATTGCTTGTACAAAGTCCCCTAGGGAGTTCTAGTGTTTTGAACATGAATTGTGTGGATGTGGAGTTAAACATAGGAGGAAATATTTTTATTTCCAATTTATATGTTTTAAATTACCCAAATATAGGAGTTATATTGGGGGTAGATTGGTTAAGGCAATTTAAAGCCATAATTAATTTAGACTCATCCACCATATCATTGCAAGATTCTAGAGGCCAGAGAATCACAGTTCTATGTGAAATAGCTAAGGAAGGGAAATTGTATCATTTAGTTGACTTAGAAAAAGATCTGAGTGAACTAACCATTGAAGAAATTCCCATAGTTAATGAATACTTGGATGTGTTTGGGGAAGTTAAGGGTGTTCCACACCACAGACCAGTTGAGTTCCAAATTAATCTCATTCCAGGAGCAAGTCCAATAATCAAGAAACCTTATAGAATGGGGCCAAGTGAACTGAAAGAATTGAAAAATCAGTTGGAAGAATTAGAAGGCAAGGGATTTATAAGGCCAAGCAATTCTTGCTGGGGTTCTCCAGTAGTGTTTGTAAGAAAACATGATGGTACCTTGAGAATGTGCATAGATTACAGAGAACTAAATAAAGTAACCATCAAGAATAAATACCCATTGCCTAGAATAGATGATCTCTTTGACCAACTCAGTGAAGCTAAAATATTTTCTAGGCTAGACTTAGCATCAGGATTCCATCAAATGAAGGTTGAAGACTCAAGTGTTAAGTATACTGCATTTAACACAAGATATGGCTTATATGAATTTTTGGTCATGCCATTTGGTTTGACAAATGCTCCTTCATATTTTGTTGATTTGATGAATAGAATATTTAGAGATTATCTAGACAAGTTTGTACTGATTTTTATTGATGACATTTTGATTTATTCTAAGACAGTGGAAGAGCATAAAAATCATTTGCATTTAGTTTTGTCAAGACTAAGGGAAAATGATTTAAAGGCAAAATTTTCAAAATGTGCATTTTGGAAAGAAGAAGTGCATTTCCTTGGGCATGTCATCTCTGCCAAAGGAATATCAGTAAACCCTAACAAAGTAGTGGCAATCCAAGCATGGAAAAGGCCTAGCACCATCAGTGAGATTAGATCATTTATGGGGATGGCAGGATATTATAGGAGATTCATAAAAGATTTCTCAAAAATATCATCACCACTTACCAATTTAACTAGAAAGAACCAAGCCTTTGTATGGACAGAAAAATGTGAGCAAGCTTTTATCAAAATAAAAGAAGCCCTGATTGATGCACCAGTATTGAGAGTGCCAGAAGGAAATGAAAATTTGGTTGTGTACACTGATGCAAGTGGCTCTGGGTTAGGGGCTGTGTTGATGCAGCAAGACCAGGTGGTAGCCTATGCATCTAGGCAATTAAAGCCACATGAAACCAGGTATGCAACCCATGATCTTGAACTAGCAGCAGTTGTGTATGCTTTGAAACTTTGGAGACATTATTTGTTAGGTGCCAAATTCATTTTGTACACTGATCATACGGCACTGAAATATTTATTCTCACAAAAAGATTTGAACATGAGGCAACATAGATGGGTAGAGTTCCTAGCTGCCTATGACCTAGATATACTGTATACACCAGGCAAGGCAAATAAAGTTGCAGATGCCTTGAGTAGACAACATGCCAAGGTAGCCATGTTGATGATGGAAGAGTTTAGGGATTTGTCTATACTTACTGATTTGGAAATTGAGGAAAACAGTGAGGAACAAATGATGCCTATTGAAGAAGGTAAAGGTAAAGGAAAATTAAGTATGATATCTCTGCAATCAGATTTACTTCTTAAGATTGGACAAATGCAGGAACAAGACTTAAACATGATGGAAAAGAAAATGCTCATATCAAAAGGGGAGGAAGTAATAAATTATCAAATTGATAAAAATGGTTATTTAAGGAATAAAAATAGGATATGTGTTCCAGAAAATATAGAATTGAAAGAGGAAATATTAAATGAGTACCATAGGAGTAAGTACTCCATACACCCAGGTAGCACCAAGATGTATCAAAATTTGAAAAGAAATCTTTGGTGGAAGGGGATGAAGTCAGATGTGGCCAGATATGTTGCAAGGTGCATGACTTGCCAACAAGTCAAGGCAGAGACACAAAGGCCATCAGGACTATTGCAACCCCTTAGTATACCACAGTGGAAGTGGGAGGATATATCTATGGATTTCATAGATGGTCTTCCTAGATCTAAGAAGGGAAACACAAGTATATGGGTAATAGTGGATAGGCTAACTAAGGTAGCACATTTTATCCTAGTTAAAACAGAAAGAAATGCTCCAAAATTGGCTCAAATATTCATGAAAGAGGTAGTAAGGTTGCATGGCATACCCAAAACCATTGTGAGTGATAGGGATACCATCTTCACCTCAAGATTTTGGAAAAGTTTTCAAGAGGCTATGGGGAGTGAATTGTGCTTAAGCACTGCCTACCATCCACAATCAGATGGTCAAACTGAGGTGGTGAACAAAGTCTTAGAGGATTTGTTGAGAGCATGTACACTGGACTTTGGAGGCAACTGGGAAGACCACCTCCATCTAGCTGAATTCACCTACAATAACAGTTACCAAAGCACCATAGGGATGGCACCATTTGAAGCCTTATATGGCAAGCCATGTTTATCACCTATATGCTGGGTAGAGGCTGGAGAAAGGGCTATTCTTGGACCTGAATATGTTAAAGAAACCACAGAGAAAATTGGGTTAATAAGAAAAAGAATAGCAGCAGCTCAAGATAGGCAAAAGAAATTTGCAGATAGGAAGAGAAAGCAAGTGGAATATGAAGTGGGAGACTTTGTTTTCATCAAGATTTCACCTATGAAGAAAGTCATGAGATTTGGCAAGCAAGGTAAGCTTACACCAAGGTATGTTGGACCCTATAAAATTCTGGAAAGAATTGGTTCATTGGCTTACAAATTAGAACTACCAGAGGAGATGAAAGCAATGCATAATGTTTTTCATGTGTCCCAACTTAGAAAATGGGTACATGATAAGGAAGACATTTTGGAAAAGCCTACCAAAATTCAAATAAATCCTGACTTGGTTTATGAAAAAGAACCAGTGGGGATTATAGCCAAGGAAGAAAAGAAATTAAGGAGCAAAACCTTGAAACTAGTTAAGATCCAGTGGAGTAGTGATCCTAATGACTGCACATGGGAGTTAGAGGATAAGATTAGAATGGATTATCCTAAGCTTTTTGCAAATTAAAAGGTAATTTTTTTTTCTTCTGGAAAAAATTATTTGTTATGCATGGTTGATATGGTTGAATTTGTTTGCTTATGCATATATTTGATAAGTTTTCAGAAAAGAAAAATGATGCTTACTAAATGTTAGAAAAATTGTGAGGACACAATTCCTAAAAGGAGGGGTGAATGTAATACCCCAAAATTTTGTGAAAAATCATTTTTGTAAAATGATTTAATTTTGAAATATTTAGATTTAAATATGGTGAAATTTCTGGAATAAATAGTGTGCAAGTATATGTGTGCACGTGCACACTGAAATGGCACAAGAAAGAACTCCAGATTTCTTGGATTTAAAACAAGAATTAAAGAGCAATACAAACATGATTTTGCAACATGGTTATTTGATTTCTGAGATTTTATGGGTCATCTTAGAAAATAAGAAAAGTAAGTTTTACTTTAGATCAGTAAACAAATTTATTTAAAACCCAGAAAAGAAAATAATATATATATATATTTGTAAACTTGTATACATATAGGTGCATATGTTTCTGAATTTAAAAGAGGAATTAAAATAAGCCTAGATAAGATATGTATACAAATATACATTTTTAAATACTGAAAAGTACATATATATATATTAGCAAGTGAAACCATAACATTAAAATGACATGAAATGTGATACAAGTCAATATGCTTGTGTAGGCAAAAATAGCAAAGGGGATTTTCAGAAATAATTAAAATAAATAGAATAGTCACACTTTTGACATGACTAAGTGAGTGGCCATTTTCTGAAAAAGTAAAAGAAAGAAAATGCAGCCTTTAAAATTGGTTAATATGGCCGGGGTAATATGAATGAAAAATGCATGATGCTAAGCCAGGACAGAAATGGAATTCTGTTTCAATAAAACCCTAGAGGAAAAATGCTTATAAATAGGCAGTTTAGCCAGTAGAATTATTTTACCCCGAGCTGCATAAAAATAAGAAAAGAAGAAGAAAATATTGAAAGGAAGGAGAAAACACTCAAACAAGAATTTTCTGGATTAATAAGAAGAAACATTTAGGTGAGTAATCTCACTGAGTTCATGGCATTAAGACCTGAGTTGAGGCAGCCACTTTTTATATTGCCATTTATGTATTTCTGGTTTTGATGTATATGATTTCATCAATGCTTTTTGGATGTTTTATTTTAAATCTGATATGATTTAATATGGATGATTTTGATGATCTTTGATTGGTTGAGACATTTGTCTTTGGATGAGTATCATACTGTTTTATTTATACTCATAAATGTTAAAGTTTAGGATCTTAAAAATTATATAGAGAATACTCTCAACTGTTATAGATCTATGGCATGGAAACCTTATAAAAATGATTGGAGCTGCATTATACTTGGTATAAGTGCTGAGGCTTGAAAAGAAAAATGTTAAGGGTGCAATAGAAATTTTCTAAGTGCTGAGCCCTTAATCAAAAAAAAAACCCACAAGCTAAAATTATGATTGAACCAGATCTTGAATCTGAATCAATCATAAAGGCTTGCAGATCAGTATAACATGCCATGCCTCTTTTACAGTTGAAAATGTTCTTATATTTACTAAGATCAAGACATATTGACCCCATTTAGGAAATGACTGTCTGATTATTTCTGAGGGGAAATTATGCTAGAAGAAATTATGGATGTTTCCATGTTTGCAGTGACATGTTCACTTAGCATATTTGATGTTAGGATTTAAGACAATACACTAGTAAATAAACTAGGGAAGGGAAGGCCAAGATGACTGCTGGAATGCTTGTCATATTTGAAGTATGCAAGTTGGCACATGGTTTGTTTAAGCCCTGAGATCTTTGTGCAATGATGTGAATTAGTTCATTGCAATGTGTCCCAGTGATTCCTTAATAGCAGATGAGGCAGGGATTTAAATTGAATATTACAACCTGTAAATGAAGAAATAGGAATGTGGATATTTCTTAGGTTGAATGGTATGGAACCAAGATGATTCCAGTAAATGAAATTGATGCCAATAGATAATCATGTTTGCATGATTATGTATGCAAGTGAAGGAATGATAAGTGAATATATCATACCTGAATCAACTTAATTATACTATGTTAAAATATTTGATTGCAGAAATTTGCTTAAATAACAAGTTAGTACCCTTATATTCTCTATTGCTTAATATCATGAATGAATTGATGTTATTCATACCAGATCATAGATCTGACCCTTGTTTGCTCATGGCATCTGGGGTGTCTCATTTTAAAATAAGGCAGCCACTTATGTTCTTTCAGGTAACCCAGGCACTAAGTAAAAATGAAGTTATGGCTTTTATGGAGGAGTGAATGAACATGCTAGCTAGTCTCAATAAGAGTTTAAATTGATTATATCTGCATGTATTCAGGAAAAATATTATGTTTCTAAGACTTCCAGTCATGTAATGAATTCTATTATGGTTAGATGAACTAGTTGTATCATGTTAAATATATTGTTATGCACTAAGGTTTAAAATCTCAAAGGAAAAATCTGACTGGGAAACAATGAAATGATTTTAATTATTGATATGAATGTTTGGAAGAGAAATATGCACATGTAGTTGAGCTACTGTTTTGTATAATTTATATTATGTATTAGTTAACCTTGAGACATAACAGAGCACTGAGTTTTAGAACTAAAATCTGGATTTAGCAAGAAGTAAACTTAAAGGATTTTATTTTCTTTTTACTGAAATGCTTTGTAAATAAATCTGAATTCATTTCTGAATTGAATTAGGAAAAGTAAAATGTTTTTCTAAAAGCTTCAGATAGAATGAAATGAAAGGTATCTCCCTTGTTTTTGAACTAGTGTATAGCATATACAAGACTCATGAGTTAACCAGCCTCAACTAAATGAAGTATTGGTTGATCATGATAGACTGTATCTTGAAAATATAGATGCATTTCAAAGCATAGTACATTTAGCAATTGTTTCACTCAGTTTTCTGGAAACTGGGCAAAGGTAATGACATGTACATAAATACCTGTGTACATGTTGATAAATTGGGAAAAAATATAAATTTAAATTCTTAAAACAGTTGTAGGAATGGGTTTTAAAAATAGTTATGTAAAAAGAATTGTTTTGTATGTTAGGTTATAGGCAAAAATCAAATATATATGCACAATTATAGGTAGGTATCAGATTTCTAACCATACAGGAGAAAAATAAAAAGGAAAACCAAAAATTGTGTTTGAACCGACCAGCATAGCACTCGAACTCGTGACCTTTCATGTATAAGTTAGGCGCGTTTCCATTACGCCTAGATGTTGCTTGTGTTCACTTAGGATCCACTTACTTTTATACTGAATTTGATATTATCCAGACTTTAACATAATCATCTATATTAAAAGCTTGTTTACCACTGATTATTACTTGATCATTTCTTAATCCTAATGACAGACTAAAGTACATGTTTCTAGTGGATATTATGGCCAAAAATCTGAATACAATAATTTATCTGAATTGCTAAAAATCTAAATCAAACAGAATGTTCTTGTACAAAAAAATGAAGTATACACTCTGAACTTAGATAAGAAGATCACATACATCTTCATATGTATGTGTATGTTATTAGATATACACTGATATATTTATATTGGTAAGTTATTTTGATCCTGGATATATTTTGTTTATTGGAAAAAGAAAATGACCTTGGAAAAGATATTTGCAATGAATGATATATCTATATATCATCTCTTAGCAAAAAAAAAATCCTTATGAAATTAGGGTGGAAATAATAGGAGGGTCATTTCAAGAAATAAGGGCATAAACGTAAATTCTACCTTCTCTAAACCCTACGAAAGCAAATCGAACCCATCATCTCAGCACAACCGCCATGACCTAGCTCCGACGCACGCGCCTATGGCCAGCTTCGACCTGATCCATCCACGCCATCGCTACGCCCACCTCCAACCGCCCTTTCCATGGTCGTGCGTCCCTCTTCGATTGCCCGACCTTCCAGCGCCGCCGCCACCTTGATAATCTATTTCTGGCATTTCCACTAACAATCTAGATAACCTAACCACGTGGATGAACTCGCTTCAGCCTCCTGTACGCGGCAGTACCTCCCGATCGTCGATTGGTTGACGATCCACCGTTGATTTGCAAACCCTAGTTTCAACGGTCGAGAATCAATCGACATTTCTGGACAAACCAAAGCTCGATTAAAAAAACGAACTGCATATGTAGATTACACTCGTCGAGAGCATCGTAACGATATATAATTCGATGGGGTTTGAGGAGTTTAAATTTTTCGATTGATTTGGAATCACAACACCAGAAAGGCAATTTGCTCACGGTTATAAGCGTGACAAATTAGTTTTGTCACGCTTATAACCGTGAAAATAGGTACCGTGGGCATATTCAGTCACACTTCTGCTCACGGTTATAACCGTGACAAAAATAGTAATTTGTCACGCTTATAACCGTGACAGAATAGTATTTACTCACGGTTATAACCGTGACAAAATAGTAATTTCTCACACTTATAACCGTGACAGAATAGTATTTACTCATGGTTATAACCGTGACAAAATAGTAATTTCTCACACTTATAACCGTGACAGAACAATGGTTTCTAACATTTATAACCATTACCAAAAAGGAAACTCTTAACACTTATAACCATGACAAATGCAAATTATATCACAGAGGTTATTTTCTAACACTTTCCCAACAGTTACAATGTCAACTATGTCAGAATGAACAATAGAAAACACGAGACCAAACTTCAAAACTAACATATCATCAAATTGTTAAAAAGCATCAAACGTACGATATAGTACATATCAAATTCTACAAAGTTCATTCTGACAACTTCAAATTTCACTACTGCAACATATCTAGAAGCTTACAAACAACGGATACGACACTCCGGCCAAACTACAAACCACCATCAACTAACTCGGACAATGTATAATGACCATTTTGAGATGCATCAAAAAGTGGCTCGTCCGGATTAAGAACATCTTCCACCCAAACAACCTTTTCTTCATCTCCAACCTTTCTACCATGATAAATCTTCTGCACTCCAAGATGTCCTTTAGCCACCACTTCCATTTTTCGCGACAATAAGTGCACCGCCTTCTTCGGTGGAGGAGCAACGTCTTCTTCGGTGTTTTCTTGAAACGGTGATGCATTGTTGCAACTAGTTGACATTCTGCAATATACACGTTAACTTGTGAATCAGTTGATAATTATATAAAGAATTAAAAATATAGAACTAAAAAATAAAACTGTGAGCAAAGCCAGACTATGCCACCCTGTACTGAAAATCAGTATGTAGTATATCAGAAGTCAGACGGTCCTGGTAGTTTCAAAAGCTTGATTCAAGTTAGTTTTTGAAAGCTAACTGTGTTAATGTTTGGTAATGCAGATGACAAGGATGCAAATTTTATAGGAACAGCTACTTATGTAAATTAACTTTTATCGTGCAGAAATGATCTATGGGCGCTTGGATGCACATTGTACCAAATGCTATCTGGTACATCTCCGTTTAACGATAACAGTGAATGGCTTATATTTCAAAGAATTAAAAAAAAGATATCATATTTCCAAATTATTGGCATGTTTAGATTCCTTTAGAATAATTTTATTGGCATGTTTAGATTCCTTTAGAAGCTGTGCCGAAAGCTTAGTCTAGGGATACTGAATTAGACATATACTGACTGGTTGTAGGCCTACAGTAAATACATGCTGGAGAATAAGACAATTATTTTTAGTAGTTATAATATGAATGATGTCACACATTTTTTGATTTAAATGAGAACTACTGAAAATGTCCCAAGTAAAAAAAGAAATAAAAGGGAAAATCATTAAGTGGAGAATAGTTTTGCCTATATCCTAGTTTATAATTATAATATGAATGGTACCTATTATTTTGCCGCTTAATTGTGCAGGTTGTTTCATGGAGAAGGAAGAAGAGGAAAAAGAGGAGAAAGAGTAAGATAATATCTTTTGCCTATATCAGCCCTCTACATGTTACCTATATATCAATGAATGTTAGCTTGATTACTAAGTTAGTTTTAGTTAATATATTTAATTGGAAAAATTATATTTGAAATTTATGCTACTTTAGCTTTATTGCCTTATTCATATAACTTAGACGTTGGGTGCAATTATTGCATTCAATGAAAAATCAGAATAGAAACTAAGTGGGGAGTTATTTGGCAATCGTATATCTGATCTTGAAATAATTATGGCTGCAACTGACTATTTATTAATCTAACAAACTGGAGGAAATTTTGGCCATATTTACAAGGATAACGCATTTAGTTAAAGCTTTGCTCCACTAATTAGTTTATAACTAAGTTAGATTAACATAGAGATAAAATAAGTATCTGAGCTCAAAAAACATAGTTTATATTCTGCCTTTTTTGGTTTTGACCTTTTTGGTAAGTTAATTACTCGAATAGTGAATCATTGATGCGCTATAATGATATACCAAAAGCAAGAAACAAATAATCTCATTTACAACGCTCATCAATCGTAACTTTATTTATGTGCTCGAATCTCAATCTAGTTTGATAATATTCTGTGTATTTAAAGAAAGTTTGCGCTTTAGTTTCATTGTTCTAGGGTTATATTGTAAAAATCTATGCTCCAAAAATTGGTTACAGATAAATCTATTAGCAAATAAAGCAAATAATAAAAAGACATGCAACAAAGTATATCTTTCCGGGTGTGAGAAAAACAACAAAAGCCTAGATTTTGATACATAAATCAATTTGAATAGAAGAATAAAGGCGAATCTCTAGATTTGAATGTAAAAATTATACCTGAGATTTTGAGATTGAAGGAGGCAAAGCGGGAGAAAAATCCTGGATTCAGACGATGTGTCAAATACCTGCATTCAAAACAATAGAGGATGAAACGTTAATTCCATCCATTCTTTCTACATTCATGATTTTCCTTATCACTTAATAAGTATGCAAAGTTATAATGGATATAACATCTTTATGATAATATTATGCAATTAAGATTCACAAAAATAACAAAGAGAGACGAACAAAATTTGATGAAATCACAAAAGAAGGAGACAGAATAAATATAAATTGTAGAGCATAAGATAATGCATAGCTACGAGGCTGCAATGTAAAGCATTTTAAAAATAACTCAGCTAGTTAGAATCGATAAAAGGGTTAAAAACCTCAATCTTAGAGAGAATGCAATCTTTAGTTGTAACTCAGGATCAGATGACAAATATGTTCTTAAAAAAAACAAAGTGCATTCATTTAATGATAGACAAAGTTCTCCCAGTAAAAGGAATGAATATACAACAAATCTCAGAGAAGAAAGGTTGTTTATGATCAGGTTAGCATAGTCTTTTTTTTGCTTTAATGCAAACTTTGCTGGGAACAGTTTTGGATTGGAAGCGATATTTAGTCAATGAATTATGAATTCACGGATGATGACACATAAATCGACATTTTACAATGAATTCATAAAGTGACATTTTAAG
Source organism: Allium fistulosum (assembly GCA_030737815.1). Taxonomy (NCBI): domain Eukaryota; kingdom Viridiplantae; phylum Streptophyta; class Magnoliopsida; order Asparagales; family Amaryllidaceae; genus Allium; species Allium fistulosum. The sequence continues at coordinate 529,955,925 of CM060902.1, forward strand.
GATGTCAATGGTGTCACATAATGACAAATAAAGTGAGTTTTTTGCATATCATTGTTAATGGTTGAAGGGATGACAATAGACTTTGTCATCTCTATATAACATATGGAGAGGACAATCACGATTACATTAAAGAAAAGTGTCTTCAAGAAACACTGATTTACCTTTCTCTAACTATTCAATAATCGAATGTCGTCTGATTGTTTGCTCTTCCCTAGACTAAATTATAGTTATATGTCTAATAAATCAACCTTGAAGCATGTGTCTGTGAGCAGATGTACAAAACAGCCTATGTGTTATACATATTCTCAAATACTGTTTTGAGAGGCAATTCTAGATTCAAAGAAAAGATGCTAGACTTGGCATCAGTTTTATTTTTCTTTTCTTATAGTTCTTTAAGTATATAAGCATTCAACCTTTACAAATCTAATTAAAGGATTGGGAATAGTAACAAACAAGAATTTAGTGCTTTTACACTCACAGAATTATAACATATATAGTCACATATGAATGGTTACCAACAAAAAAAGGAAAAAGAGAACATAAGCAAATGTTTCACTGGTATTTATTCATGTTTATTATTCACCTTAAATGATATAAAATTTGTTATGAACAATGTATGGCCTACTTATCTCATATACCAAAATACTATTCTTTATCACAGGTTCACTTGTCCATAGGCCATAGCCTAGTGTCTGTTTGCATTAGAAACTTTAGCATAGGCCATAGGCCACATCTCAGACGTAAGCTTACGTTCGATGTATGTCCATAATATGCAAATTACAATTAAATTTTTGTCTTGTATAATTATTATTTTTACAATTTAAAAAGTACAAAAAAATTATTCTTTTTTTAAAGTAGAAAAAACTGCTGACATTTTCACTTGTCCAAAATCAGTTTACAAAGAATATTATGGTCTTCTTTTTTGATGATGAATTTTAGTTAAATGATCATACTAGTTAAAAATGATGATTGTTTGATCATTATTATCTTAAGTAATACATAACATATATCATAGTTAAATAATTTCTAATAAATAAGCACAAATTTAATTTTCAAACTCAATTTTCAACTCCTTTTCTCTTTTCAAGCACACAACACTTTATGCCCCTAGCCTTGCCTTTGCAAATTTGTCCTTAACTGCATTCCAAAATTTTACAAGGTAAGTATTCCTAGGGCATAGTGGCCTGTCAAATTATGCATCCATCTTTGGTTAGTGTTTTATATAAATCGAATCTGAAACCAAGTTCAAACTTTTTGATGGGTTTCAAATTTATTTCAAAATCTTTTGGGTTTTGGATGTTTGTAGATAGATAACAGATGTAGATATAAAACTGATAACTACTACATAACTCTTTAGTATTATTTAGTTAATCCATAACATGAAAAACCTGAAATGCAAGAAAGTGTAACTATATAACACTAAACCACAATTGTATATTTCTATTGAGATGCATAGAAGATGTTTTTACATATGTGTGTTCCTATGCATGTGCATGCATTTCTGTTTGTTTTATAAATTTGGATCGGACTGTACTTTCAAATACCGGATTCAATCAGTTTTTCATAAACATAAAGTTAACCTATGGTGACACACATCCAAGGAAGTTTCTCCCTGTTGCGCTTAAGATCAATACGGAATAAATTTTTATAATCAAGTTCTAACATTTAGTAAAACAACAACATATTAGAAAATTCAATAAAGTAAGCTTGCATTATATTCACAGTTCACTTGCATATTTGCATCATATTAAGTAATAAGTTTGACCAATTAATCACAATCTTCTCTACATAGATATATTCATTTCTGCAAATTTTAGGGATATCTAACTGTTCCTTTCAAGATTAAAATGATGCGAAAAATTGATGAGATTACCTTGAAATAAATAAACAAAAAAACTATTCCAACTTTATTAAACTGCACAGACCAATTTTCATTTCTTTAAAAATACCTGTTGACTCTTTATATCAGTAAATCTAACCTTTTTTTGTTAAACTTCCTGTAAAGTACTCAAAACGGGCGTATAAAGTGATAAGAGAGGTACATATTTTACTTTTGTGCATATTAAAGATCGTATACAATGTGACATGCGAATACAAATTAAAGAGCAGTTCATCGTATTGTATATATTTTAGAATGCAAATAAGCTAACAATTGTTTGAATTACACTGTTGTACCAGTTAGCATATAAATTATGTTTTTATTGTCTAGTTACATGCTCAATCGTGCTGAGGATCTCATAAAAAATATATATAAAATGCCACAGATATTGTTTTTAGGCTCGCACTCAAGCAAGCTACAGATCAAAACCACTGGAATGCGATCTAGTACATGTAATATTAGCAACCATAATGTGTCTTGAAAAACATAAAAGAGAATTCTAATAGTATAATGCACAACATCCAGAAAACAACATATGATGGACATACCGTTACAAATTACAGCGGATTTGGCGAAAGAGAAAGGCGGATTAGGAGAAACAAATGGAAGGAGGCTTTGAAAATACGGCGATAGGCGGGCGACTCACAACAAAGGAAGACTGGAGCGTCGGCGATAGGCGGCAACTCGCAATGAAGGGAGGCTGGAGTGGCGGCTTTAACCTAATTAGATTCAAGGGAGAAAGATAGAAGCCAGGAGCTGAAGCGTGACAAACAACCGAAGTAAGGATTGAAAGATAAATGACGATTCTATCCAATGTCTTTTAGCTATTTACGAAAAGCCCAAATTTTGTCACGGAAATAACCGTGGTAATACAATGTAACAATAATAACCGTTACAAATTTCCAACATAAATAACCGTGACAAACTGAAACGAAAAAAGTGTGACAAAATGGGCTGTTTGGTGTAGTGAATTGCGGGTTAGGGTTTTCTGCTATTGGGAAGGAAGAGGAGATAGGAATGAGAATAACCAGTACATACAGAAATTAGAAATAGGAACTGCTAGGGTTTCAAAACATATCCATCTATATAGATAGAGATGGATAAGAACGAATGGACAGATCGAATTGGGTCGAAACGATAACAACGACCTAAAAAGCCTGTTTCGTTCCCAATACGAAAATTGGTCATCCAATATATCGAAATATAGGTTTTCAATATTTTTAAACTCAATGGAACTGGTTTCAAACCCTAATTCCATTGTATACAGAAGTTAGCTTTTAAAATCGAATAATATTAATCAAATTCATTTAATTGATTTCTACGCGTTTCGAGCTTGCACGATCAAACGATAAGTCTGATTGCTACAAAACTTGAAATCCTATAATAATTCAATGTTACGGATCCGACGAAACTGGTTTCGTTGAAATCCAAGACAGTGCCCAAAATGGCTAATTTTCATATTAATAAAATAAATTATTATTAATTTGATTTTAGCACCTTTAAATTCAAATTCAAAAGTTACCCATTTTACCATCCTGGATTAAACAGGGATTACATAGAAATTAATAATCTTTTGAAATTTAAATGTTCCACGTTAATTCCAAGGTTTAAATATTAAATTAATTTTAGCATTCAATTGCAACTACAATAAATTTATTCATTATAATTTAAATTTCAATAAATTCCTTTATTTTGATTCTCATTCTTATTATTGAATCAACATTACCTTATGAATATAATTATCATTAGTTTACATTTTGTTACATTCATATTTTACAGTTATCATCTTAACCCATATTGATTGCAATATTTAATTACATTTATTTATAAATTTCCAAATTAATTTCAAACGGATTAAATAATAAGGTAATAATTAAATAATTGTTATACATTAGCAATTCATCTCTATTAACTTATTGTTTACAAGCAAAGGTTGATAAATTACGTACCAAATATTGATTCCATTCTATATTAACCAATTTCAAATAAAATGACCTATGATTTCTATTTTTAGTACAACATTTAATTTATTCCTTATTAACCTTTGCAATTTTAATTGATTAGAATTACATTAAAATGGATGTCAGTTACATTCAATCAACATTATTAAATTGTAACTTAATAATTTCTTCCCATTTATAAATCATAATTTTTTTCAATTTCTCACAATATTAAATTCCAAAATCTTATTAAATTTAATAGTTTTAATTATCAAATATACGGGTCGTTACATATTACATGAACACAAGCCTAAAGCATAACATAGCGTTCTATAAATTACTTCATATCACTTTATAATTATTACAAATTAAATCTATGATGTTTATCAAGCAAATAAAATTAGAAAACCATCCCACTCACCGTCTCCTTCACAAAATCATGCTCTAATCACCAAAACCCAACTTCATGCTCTCTTGAAAGTTGAGAATTAGCTCTAAACTCCACTTTAAGCCAATCCAATGATGGATTTTGTGAGGAATGAGGAGAAAAGAATTATGCTAATTTTTTCAGGATTTATGGGAATTTATTTAAGAAAGAATTAGCGAATTTAGGGTTTAGGCTTAAGGAAGTAATTAAGAAAGCAATTAGGAGAGGAGGAGGAAATGTTACATTGAATGAAAGTGAACAAAAATAATGAAGGGGTTAGCCAATTTTTAGGTAAGCTAATAGGCCTTAGCCCAAATTTATTTCATTAATAGGAAATAACTATTCAATCTAAAAATTATCAACTCAAAACGAAGCAGACTTATACTCATTTTTCTCATAACGGAATTACGGTCTTAACAATGGATGTCTTGAGTTCCAATTCATTCATCTCAAAAATGAGTATAATGGGGGTTCCATTAATTAATGATTAAATATTTAAGTTAATCTTTTAAATATCCAATCGTTAAAATTGCGGGTTGTTACAGGCCCAGTCCAACTCAAGCCGGACCACCACATCTAAGCTCGGCTTAGTTCATGCTGGCCCGCACTTAATTTGGCCCTGTGCCAGCCTATTTACTCAGTAGCATTCCAATTCTATGGCCAATCGACAACTCAAGATGACTTCTGCAACCAACTCATTAGACTAGGCCCGGTTTAAGCATGACCCATCTTTGGCCCAATTTCATCGCAGACCATCTTCGACCTATCATAAGCCGTCTGTCTCGTCATCCTAATGTCGGCTCAGCATATCCCTTGCAACTTGGTCCTTGGCAATCTTCAACTACAAGCAACTGGCTACCACTACTCGCTAGAAGCTTCTCATCCACCTTGCTATATGGACATGCAAAACTAAACAACAAATAGTATAGTCGACTATGCTAGTAATGTAGCATGTCTGCCAAAAGCACGCCTACTCCTATAGCAAGCCGTCTTACTTAGCTTAAAACACACTCTTGGTACTGGGTCACATCTAACATGCTTCTTTGCACATATTCCACTTCGCCTTTACAATTGTTCTCTATCAACCCATGCAACCAAATCGACCACTTGGAGCTATTCCTGTCTATTTTACTATGCAATCTCAGCCATCCATCATCCATATCAGCTCCTACAATTACCACATGTCATACAACATCAAAGAGGTTGAAATCTAGTTGAATGCCCATTATTTTCAGCTCAAATCTACTCTTCAAAGCAAACTAAAGCCTAATATTAGCGACTTTATAGTCTTAAGTGTTTAATTTCTTATTATTCTCTTGTAATTGTAATAGAGAAACATGGTAAGAGATCTTCAAAGTGCACGTATGCTAGCTTACCTAAACCACTCTTATGACGACCCACCTTTTTGGATGGTTTAAATCGACAATAATCCACACATGTCTAACTCAAACCATTCAAAAGGGCAGATTGTCAATAAGATAAATAAGAAAATAAGAGAAAAGAAGGGAAATAAAATGCAGAATCTCGCAGTGAGATGACAAAATATAATAATCAAAAAAACAGTTCATGAAGCTGTTTTACAATATTCATTTGATTACACAAATTTTTACAACATAATCAAAGTATAAACAACAACATACCAATATTGATGCAGTGGAATAATACTAATAATATAATATACCAAACTTCGTCTTCGTCCTCCAGAAATAATGTATTCAAACACTGAAATGCTCAGGCTGATCCGAGCATAATGAAAAGACAAACACTTGAGTCAGAACTAAAAGTTCTTATGTAAGTTAAATCAACGACAAGTAAATATGAGTGTGATAGCTTCAGAGATGTTTACGGGATTTTACATCTCCTATCTAGTGTATACGTGAGTGCAATTACTTAAGAGATGTTACGGGATTTTCCATCTCCTAAGGATCCGTTAAACTATCTATATGTAGTAAGATACGCTATATATAGTGTCTATTAGTAAAGTAAAGTATTAAAATAGCTTTAAGGCTTTACATTGATCCCCCTTAACACATTTTTAAGTAGGTAGTCTATGTAGGTCCTGTAACACAACCAGTAACATCGGTAGCCAGTGAGTTCCCTATACATACCATACTAAAAAAAAATCGTAGTGGTCATGAATAAGGATAAAAGTATGACAAGGCACGTGAGGCAGTGCCCAAGGTAGGATACTACCAATTCAGGTCGCAGGACTGGTGGTAACGCATCGTAGCTACGACCGCCCACTACGTCTAACACCCCCAAAATCAAATCAAATCAAGGTGCACCTATTAAGCCAACATCAATATAGTAATACGAAGAGGTGTGTCACTAGGGATGGTGTAACAATCTAACACTTCAAAAATACTAAATTAAATAAGATTTTGAATAATAATCCGATAGAAATAAAAATTTATGATTTATTAAATGTAAATTTCATTAGAATATAAGTTACAATCTAAAAAATTTAATTCTTGAATAACATAAACTACAATTAGATAAAGATGTTAACATATATTGAATGTAATGTGATGGTATTAGTTGTATGTAACTAATAACAAAAATTGAATAACAAATGTAAGTTGTAATAAACAATAAAATGAATGTTAATGAAAGAAGATTTAATAGGTTCATATAAAATTGCAATTTGATAAGTTGATTTCAAATAAGATAAAACATTTACTTGTAAAATATGTAAACTCTTGTTGTATGAAACACTTCATTACATAATGTTTGAATCATTATAAATGGAAATGAAAACGATTGTTTTATAATTAGAATTCGTTTAAAATGTAACAGTGGAATTTATTGCAATTGAACTATTGGAACGCTTCAATTTGTGAAATGAAGTGAGTAGAATAAGTCAGCGTCAACATCATTGACGTGTTATGATAGGAACAACATTAATGAAATTAAACAATATTGATAAATAAATGAACGTAAAATTTGATTTTCAATAAATTTTATAATAAGAGCAATTTGGATTTAAAAAAGGATAATTATAACTGTTAATTTATGACCACCATCGATATGGAAATGATCATAATAATGAATTTGAAATCCCGTTAAATTGAAGTTGAAACGCATTTAATTAAATTGTTTAAAATGAAATTAGTTGTGAAATTGAAAATTTAATTCATTTCAAATTGAATTGATAATCGATAATTTATTTAATGGAAAATTTATTTTGCAGTATAAATATTAAATTGAATTCAAATTGTAAAAGAATAATAAAATCAATGGTTAATGAAACGATTCGATTTCTAATAACGTATTTTGAAATAGAATTTTTTTTGTTCGAAAATTTAAATTTGGGATGTATTGAATATGAGATTGATGTGATTTTTATCGAATGACTTAAATGTTAACTTTTATATACAATTAAATTGGGTCTCGAAAATAGTCCCGTTGAATCCAGAATAGAGTTATTTGGTACCAAACGCTAGTGTACATGTCTGGATTAGGGGTCCGTGAACATTGCTTGTTTAAAATCTATAAAACCATCCTGTTCTCTCTCATTCATTCAACACCAAAAAACTCAGCCGGCCCTAAAAATTAAACAGTCGATATCATAAACCACATCCAATGATCCACTATCATCGGCGCCAATCCGTTCACTTTCAGCCTTCGACTTCTTCTACAATGTTGTAGAGCTCGGCGATGCGAAGCTATTTAATGGTCAAGATCGTCAACAGAGGTTCAAGACGACCGCAGATTGGCCATGATCGGTGCAGCTATAATCGTCAATTCTGGCCACCACGATCATCGATCGACGACGGCGTCTGAAGGTGAAGTGTAGAGGAGGTTGAGGGCTTGTCACAACCAAAGTTTGGTGAGCAATAGAGCTACGTGGCATCGGCAACTGGAAGTTGAAAGTTGGCAGTTTTGGATTTCTTTTGGGTTTGACGAAGGAGTCTCGGGCATGCGCGCGTGGCACATTGGCAGGGCAGCGATGGTCGCAACAAGAGGGTCGGCGGCTCGTTGGATAGTAGGCGGCGGCGTTTGCGATTTTTTCAAAAAAAAAGAGAAGCTGTAGTCGCGAGTTGCATGGGAGAGTGATCCGCATGCCTGGAGCATGGTAGGAGGGAAGAGAGTAGGTACGGTTTAAACGTTGTTTTAATTTTAGTAAATTATATAATTTGATTCAAATGTTTATAAATTGCATATCTTTCTCGTACGAGATCGGATTCAAACGAAACGAGTCACGTTGGAATCGTATTTTCGATGACTACGGCATGGCATTGGATTTGTATTTATTTGAAGTTGAATTTTTTTCAGTTTCAAATAAAAGGTGAGTGTTTTTAATGCCCATAACGTACTATAATATTTTTATGTTCATTAAAATTGAATCGTGAAGTTATTTGATTTTATTGACTGTTAATTAAAAATGAAATTGACATACGAATTGACTATAGATATTAAAATTGACAGTTAAATTTGAAATTGGAATTTAATTGCCAGTAAATTACCTGATATTGATAACTATGAAATTGTTGTGAATTAATGGATGATTTGGATGTTGATTGTGATGGATGCTATTGGTTAATGTTTTGGATGATTTGGATGTTTATTTATTTTGATATATCCTGTTATCACCCGGTAAATTATTTACAATATATAAAACTGTAAATTGAATTATTTCAAATAAATTAAGAAATAGGTTGAAATGATATATATCTATGACATTTATTTTGGATTGAAATGATATATATCCATCCCTGAGATTAAATCAAAATAACTATTTACTTGGCCATAGAATAGAAAATTATATGCAAACACCGGATTGGTTTAATTAAACGACTTTAAATTTTTAATTTGAAATTTATTTAAATGATTTGATTTTAAAAAAATGAAAATCAAATTTATGGAAATCAAACTATTTTCGAACTTGAGCTCGAAGTGTTGAAATTTAAGTTGATAGCAGGAATGTTTTAAATAATTGAAGTTGAGATTTTGAGGTTATAATCAAAATATGATGTGAATTCCAGAAATTGATTTGTTTTAAAAGATTGGACTTTTATTCGAACTTTGAATATTGCTAAGTAAAAGTGATATAAAATGATTTTTAGGAATTGAGCTCGAGATTGAATTATATTTGAGGATTTGGATTTTAAATTGGATATTGAAAGTAAATTTGATTTAAGTGTTTTGAATTGATATTTTGAAAATCGAACTCGGAATTGATATAAATCGAAATGGTTTAAATTTGGAATTGAAATTAATTTGGAATTATATTTGAAATTAATTTGTAATTGGAACTGGAATTAATTTGAAATTGAAATTGAAAGTAATTTGGAATCGAAGTAAAATTCGACTTGAAATTGGAATTGAATCGATTAAATCGAAATGGAAATTGGAATTGATTTGAATTTGGAAATTTGGAATTGAACCGGTTTGACTTTGAAACTATTTTCAAATGAATTATTTTAGTATAAACGGTTTAAAATCTATCTTCTTTGAATATTCATATTAGTTTGACTTTCGAAACTATTTTACTATATAAACCATTTTTAACACTCAAACTATTTTTTATGAAACTCTTTTAACTATTTAACTATTTTAAAATTATTTAAACTATTTTCTAAAAATTCAAACTGGTCAAAGGGGTGAAATGTTTATTTTTAAATCTTGGATTTAAGTGCGAATTGGGTTAAAGTGAAGTTATAACCTAAATTGTAGTTTGAATCAAAATTTTGAAGTGAAATCGATATATCGAACTGAATTGACATTTTGAAGTAAAATATGATTTGTGAAGCGAATATGATGATTTCGAAATGGATTTGATTTTGAAGTGAGTATGATACTTTGATATCAAGTACGAACTATTTTTGAAATGTAAAAGTACCAACCGGTGTGTAAAACGACATTTGGTTGTTAAAGAGACCGGGGCCTCTTATTGGCGTACTCTCTATCAATATTGGAACCACTTTAACAACTGTGTATGTGGAGTGATGATCCAGAATGAAGTAGTTGGATTTGGCGTACGTTTGCTGGATTTGAAGAAAGAGAACGATGATGGATTAGCCCAGCACTTGTGCCAATTTGAAATGACTAGAATAGGAGCCGTACCGGCCAAGCGGGCTAGCTACCTCGAGCATACATCCTTCTTCGATTTTCTTGGACTCGGTCCATATTATTACTCTTGTTATTGGTTTTGATTGGTGCACCTTGATTTGGGATAACCTCCCCTTGACTTGATATGGGATGGATGTACGCGGTGGGCGGTCATGGCTATGATGCGTTACCACCAGTCGGAAATGGTAAACTGGTAGTATCCTACCTTGGGCATTGCCTTATGTGCCTTGTCATACTTTTATCCTTATACGAAACCCCTACGATTTTGGTTTAGTGTTGTTGTATCACGACGCATCACTGACTACCGACGTGCTACTGGTGGTGTCAAATGCAAACTGTATGACAATACTTAAAAACGCGTTAAGGGGGATCAATGTAAAGCCTTAACGCTAAGAAAAATATTTATTTTACTAACTAGACTATATATGTAGCGTATTTTACTATATATAAATTTTTTTAAGGATTCTTAAGAGATGGAAAATCCCGTAACATCTCTTGAGTTATTGCACACACGTTATACACTAGATAAGAGATGTGAAATCTCGTAAACATCTCTAACGCTACTACACTCATGTTATGCGATATTGATTTGACTCACATAAGGATATTTTAGTCCTGACTCGAGTGTTTTGTCTTTTCATTATGCTCGGGTCAGTCCTGAGTTTTTCAGCTTATCGAAGATTATTCTCTGGAGGAGGAAGACGAAGATTTGGTATATTATTATTACCAGTATTATTCCATCATTGTTTGTTCCGCTGCATTATTTTATTGATTCTGTTGTATATATATAACTCTGATAAATGTTGTATAAATTATAATCAAATGTATAGTAAACAGCTTCAAGAACTTTTTATTTTATTATTATATTTTGTCATTCCGCTGCGAGATTCTGTGTTGTTTCCTTCTTCTTTTCTTATTTTTCTTAATTAACCCCATTGATTATCTATGTTCCGGATTGTTTGAACTTAACATGTATGAATTATTATCAGTTTAAACCTTTCGAAATGTGGGCCGTCAAAGGTAGCTAGCCCACCTGGCCCTAAAGCGACTTGCGATTGTCTGAGTGTTCTCTTGGGTTGTCAGAATTTTTCTGGATGTCTTCTGAGAAGTCAGGAGTTTTCCGCATCCGAAGGTTGAGTTTTCTTATCGACTGGATTCCAGGAGTGATACCGGTGGTTCAGTCTAGTGGAAGGATGTTTCCTAGAGATGGAGTTGGCGAAGCAACTCAAGTTTTGCTGGAGTATCTGAGTTTTATTTATGGATCAGTGAACCTTATTTCTAGAAGTGAGTTGTCCAGTCTGTGCTTGTGTTCTACCTCAGATCAGAGTTGAGCAGCGAAAGCAGTTTGGAGTGTATCTCTGGATAGGAGAAGTAAGTTTGGAATCTACTGATAGTTGTGAAGTAGAGTTATGTGTGGATCTCGTCTGTGTTCTGATTTGGATAAGTAATTGGTCTACTTGGTTGAATTGTCAGTTTGGATAACTGGAATTCATTGTGTTGTACGTATCTCTAAGGGAATACGTATTTGATCTATCTCTGGTTTTAGAATCTGCAGTTTTGGGAAGTTTGGTAGTTGAGTCAGACTCGTCTGTAGTCTGATATCCTGTTTAGTTCTGTAGATCTAGATGAGTAGGAGATCTATAGCTTAGTAGTATTGATAGTTTAGATTGTTTGTAGAGCAAGTATCCCGGTATATATATATATATATACTTTGGGGAAACTCGAGGAATTTTATCTAGAATTTAGTCTAGATAGTTAGAATTGTTTGATTGGATGATTTGGTTGCTATGGTTGCTAGCATATGGATAATAGTAGATGCTTGTGTTTTGAATTTAAATCTTTAAATAAGATTATTAAATTACCTTTGTTTAAATTTCGGGGACGAAATTATTTTAAGGGGGGAGGAATGTAATATCCCGGAAATTTTAACAATATCAATTTAATAATCTGTTGAATAATTAAATTGATATGAATAATCTTTGATAATAAGATTTGAATTTAATTTAATAATCTGATTAAACTAGTATTTAATTGATGATTTTATCTTTTAAAAGTTAATAAGATATTTCTATTTGAATATATATATTTATTTATATATATTGTAAATAGAAGCTTTGATAAATTGGGAATTTATATTTAATTTAATCTGGACTTTTCAAAGATATTTAAATAAGTAATTTTATAATTTTAAAATACTTTAAGAAAATATTTAATTGGTTTAAGATATTTTTTTTACTTAAGCTTAAATATAATTAGCTTTTGTTTCTCTTTAATATATATAGATAAGTATTTTAATAAATAAAGAAAAGGGTTTTATTTACTTTTAAAAATAAGGTAAAAAAATATAAAAGACAAGTGTTATTTCCTAAAGCCCTTATTTTAACAAGTGTTAATGTTTAAAGCTTTGTATTAACATGTGTTAAGCAATGGATTAAACAAAATGACAAGTGTCCTTATTATTTCCATTTTCTTTTATTTTTATAAAATCATAAATTCACTTATATATACATTGGCATATCTTCAGTTCATTTTCTTTTTAAATCTTCATTTCAAAACCAAGAAAACCCAAACCAATTCTCTAATCCAAAATCTGAAATCAGTAATCAAATTTGCCTCAAACCAAATTCAAACAACCTATAATTCATTTTCCAAATCAAAGATCAAATCTGTCTGCATTTCCTTTTCAATCTGGAATCATCTCAACCCAAGCAGTTTGCATTCTTCTCAAACCTGAAAACAACATGCTTTCTTTTCAAATGCCTGCCTGCAAACATCTTCATTTTTCAACCTAGAATCAACTGTAAAAAAATAAAAGAGCCTGCTTGCATTCGTTCTTCAATTTGGAAGCCAGCATGCATGTGGTTCAAAACAGTTTTAAGCTCAACAACTCAAGTTTTTAAATCAAAGAGGCATTCCAGTTTTAAAGTTCAAACCAGTTTCAAGCTTTTCAAAAATTCAAAGTTAAACTGCCTCTGTTCATTTCAAATCAGGTGAGTAACAATTTTTGTTAAAATAACTTAAGTATAATTGTGTTGCATGCTAAATTCTGTGGTGAATATTATTTTTGGTATGAATGTTTATAGATGATTTTGCATATACATGAATGTATATAGGTGTGCATGTATGATATTATTCCCTGTTCTGTTTTGTTGCCAGACTCCAGAATTTTCTTTTAATCTCTTACTACTTGATTAGTTCTTATTAGTATTTAACTTACAAACAAAAGTTGTTGATTTATTATAGAGGAATCTTTAAAGAACTTTAATTAAGTCAAAATCTAAAGTTCGAATGTCTCTGTAAATAAAAACCACAGTGCATGTTAAAATAAAGTAAAAACTTAACCTTGTAATTTATAAATTCAAGTATATGTATTGAATATATAAGCTATAACATGATTTTTAACATTTAAATCATAACTTTTAGTTTAGAATTAAAAGAGCAGTTCTGGTTTTAACAGAAAATGGATTTTTGGTTAGAACTGTTAATCTAGGAGGATTGATTGACCAATATTATGTCTGGTAATAGTGGAATGATCGAGGAGTAAGGGAAAATTACTAGAATTTAAATTAAGGAAGTGGGGTAGAAATAATTTAAGTTTTAAATTTTTAAACCTAGTTTTAACTAGGTTAAGAAAATCAATCACCACAGTTTCGTTGATGGATCGAGTGTTCCAAGTTTTTGGGAAATGGAAGTTTAGATATAGACGTAGGCATGGCCAGAAAATTAGCCTCTCTGATGATCGGGATTTCGAGGACGAGGAGGAGTTGTTGCCAGTTTTTGAAATGGTGGTCTGTGGTTCCAGTTTCGATTTTAGGCTCGATCTTGAATTCGTCTTCATTTCGTTGATCGAGTGACTTGGGGTTTTGGGTTTTGGAAGAGGATGGGTTGTCGAAGACGTCGCTGGAGTTTCAAAGGTGATGGTGGCCGGAGATGGGAGGAATCGCCGTTGACAGGTTGGGGATGTGTATGCTGTCTGTAGTTCCAGGTTTTGATTTTAAACTCGAATTCGAATTCGAGTTGAATTCTGAAGGATCTGATGTTTGAAGGGAGTTGTGGGGTTGCTGGCCGATGGGAGATGACCATTGATGATGGCCAGTAATGGCCGGAGTTGATGTATGGGTGTACAGAGAGGTGGTGTGCATGTTGGTGATGATTATTGGGTTACAAGGTTTTGGATCTCGTGATTGGCTCGGGGAATTTGGGTTTCTGCTCGAAGCTGATTTGTTTTGACTCGAAGTAAAAATAGAGAGGATCGAGTGTTTGTATTGTTTCAGGTTTTTCAAAACAGAAACAGAAACCTGTTTACAGTTTTTAAAATTAAAGGTAGAAGTAATAAGTTTAAATGTAAACTAAAATCTGAACTGAGTTTAAAACCTAAATTTAAATATGAATTCAATTAGTTTAAATTATGGTTTTTGAAATAATATGAATTTTTAAAAGGAAGATGTAAAATGTAAATAAAGCTTTCAAGGATTTAAGTTTAAATCTAAATTAAAATCAGGATTCAAGTTTAGTTTGAATTCTAGTTTGAAATTAATAATGGTTAATCTAAGTAAATTACTTAAGAAAAGTAACTAAATAATCGTTAATGAAGGTCATTAATTTGAGATTATTTAATAATTGAATAATGTGATTAATTTTGATAATTAATTAGATTAATTAATTTAAAGATAATCAAATATAGAATTTGTTTAAATGAATTACTTAATGGAAGTAATTAAGAATTAATTACTCATTGTAATTAATTAAGTTAATTTGATTAGTTAAGTTAATTAATTAAGTTTAATTAATTTAGAATAATCAATGGATGATTTGATAATAATTACTTAATGTAATTATTAAGGTAAGATTATTTAGGGAAGTAAATAATAAGATTATTACTGGAAGTAATTAGTTGAATAATGATTTTATTTATAGAAGTAATTTGAGTTAATTACTTTGAATAATTAATCAAGGGATTAATTAAGAAATTAATTAAGGAGTAATTAATTTAGTTAATAAAAGTAATTAAGGGGAGTTAATTACTAGATGAGATTAATCAAAAGTGATTAATAAATATTGTTTAATTAAAGGTTAATTACTTAATGTAATTAATTTAATTAGGTAATTAATAATTAAGTTGTAATTAAAGATCATTAATTAATATAATTAATGATGTAATTAAGATTGATTAATTTAGTAATAATTAATAAATGAAGTAATTAATCAATGTAATTAATTAAGGATTAATGTAATTAATTATAGTTGATTAAGTTAATTAATTTTAGTAAATTAATTAATGAAGTAATTAAAGGTTAATTACAATAAGTGGTTAAGGATAATTAATTTAAGTAATTAATTGAGAATAAATTACTTGAATGTAATCAAAAGATAATTAATCAAGATGATTAATTGAAATGAATTATTAGAGGTTAATTAATTAATTGATTGTAATTAATTAATGGTTAAGTAAGAAGGATTTATAAAATTAAGTAATTAATTTAATTCAATTTAAATTAAGATGATATAAATCATTACTTATGAATGGGTGTTAGTATTGGATACTTGACTTTGATTGATATCTCTGATGAGATATATGCTGTGTGATATGGATGTTAGTTGAATTGTATGGATTATCTGATAATGTTGATTATCTGTTATCTTCCTTTGTGAATAAAGATAATGAATTAAATTGTTTTAACCTTTAAAACAACTTGGCCTTAAAAGATACGCTTTGGATTTCGATGAGACCGGGATCGGGTTTCCGTATACCGGATTTCCAGGTCTGGAGACCCGAATACCACATCGATCCAAATTTACGATAGGTCGTGAATCAAGTGAAGATGAAGATTCAGAGTGCAAGGGTTATTGTCGTTAACTCTGAGGGTGATTCCAAAACGAGTGTAACGAGATAATGCCTTCGGTTTTGTTCGAACCCGGAACGAACTTGTATGGATTGAATGCTTTCAGCACATCGTCAGGTGGACGATGAGCATTCTAAGATAGATGTGTTCTTTTTAAAGGTAATCGTGACCTCAAGCCTCACAAACCGGGAATGGCTAAAACAGGGGAGGTGCAGCAAGGTTAGTGGGTAGCACCCAAGTAGGACAAGGTTACCTCTGTCTAGATGTCCCTTTCTATTTCGACTTAGTGGTGCGGTTGCTGATCCCAACCGTGAGGTATCTTGTGCGGGAATTATCCAGTAAGGGATGTTCCGACCTTGTGTTGCAGGGGATTGGGAGTGATCCTCGGTACGGTGATCTAGGCCACGTACTGTGACGGGCGGTACCCAAGTAGCCCTGCCATTGTATGGAATCCAAACTCCAATAAGTGCCGTACGTATTAGTTGTGCCCAACTATGTTGGAATGTGAGATGTAAGCATTTCAGCTATTTCTGTATTTTACTTGAAAACCCTAGACCCTATTATAATACAATCGAATTTCCTATCAAATGTTTTGGTTAGCGTAAGGTAAAAAACTTACCCATGTTTATTTGTGGGAAGTCTTACGTGATACCTTTTCTTTCAAAAGGTTTTGAAGTTAAACAAGTTTAACCTGTTACTCACACCAGACCCATGTCTGACCCAAGTTGTTTATTTCTGTTTTATAAACTCTTGGGTACTCAAATTTTTACGAGTAGCCAAGGGATTCAGGTTAGCCTTGACGAATTGTGGAGGAGCAATGGAGCAGGAGGCTTCGGCGTTGTAGATAGATAGTAGTTTCCGCTGTGTTGATCTTTGTTTAGATCTTTGTTTTGTATTGAGATGTAATAACTAGACAGATATTTATAACTGTCTAGTATATAAATGTGAATCTGTGTAACTCTGATAAGTGTTGTATATGATACTATGTAATAGTTATGTGATATATTATATTTTGTTTCGTTCCGCTGTGAGATTCTGATATTGTTTAGTTCTTTCTTTCTCTTCTTTTCTCTTTTCTATCCCTTTCTTTCTTATTAGCGATACGACTTTCTATGGAGAGAAAGTCGTGGTCGTTACACAATCCAAATCAAAGTGTCATAGGTATATATCATTTCAACCTATTTCTTAATTTATTCGAAATAATTTAAATAACAGTTTATATGTTGTCACTTAATATATACAGAGTGACAACAGGGATATATAAAATAAATAAATAAACATCTAATCATCAACATGTCAACAAATAGACATCCATCACAATCAACATCCAAACAAGCTAATAAATCACAACAATTAACTAATTATCAATATTAGGTATTTAACAAGCACTTAAATTTAATATTAATTTAAATGGCAATTTAATTCAATAAAATTCAATTCCAATTAAAATTTCAACTTAAGCTATCAAACAACAACCAATAACATTCTTATCACTTCATACATTTAATTCAACGAACATAAGAAAATTTAGTATTGCGTGAGTGGGTTAAATCACTCACCATTGATTTTAACCCATAAAAATCCAAACATAAGTGCAAAATTCCAACAGTCTCCATATTCAATCAAAACAGTTCCATGTTGTCCGGAATTTAGATACGAACCCAAGCAAGAAACCACGTATCAAATGGAGCTCGTATGAAAAAGTTATGATAGTTAGAAGTTATAAATTAAAATTAAAATAAACAAAAAGGGGTAAAAAGTAATTACGTTACCATTGTCTTTTCAACGAAACCCTACAGAAACGTGAGCCAACTACACGCTATAGCTGCCCATGTTTGACCACCACCCGTTGCCTCTACACACGTCACCCTCCAGATCGAACAACACCACTGACCTCCTCGTCTAAGGCCGCACCATCCACGCCCACGCGGTGAGCTCCGCCATCGCCAATAGCCTCTGCCGCCACTCCTATTCACAGCCAAATTCCAGCGAATCTTGATGCCATCTCGATGACCTGAGACCATAGATGCACTCCACTCGACCATCTCTACACGCTGCAACTTCCCGATCGATGAATCGTCGCAAATCCACCGTTGATCGCGAAACCCTAACATGGACGGCCAAGAAAGATCGCCAATTTCTGGACAACCGGAGCCTCTAATAAAAAATGAATTGTAGATGCATATTACATTCATCGAGAGCTTCGCGATGATATATTATATGACATGATTTGAGTAGTTTGAATTTTGAAGTTTGATTTGAAATTGTAATTTGGGTTTTGAGATGTCTGCCATTGAGAAGGAACAGATAATGAAACAGATAGATAGAAATTGTACGTACAGACAACAGAATAAAAGACTGCTAGGGTTTATAACAACCTATATATAGACAGAGATGGAGAAGAATGGATGGAACAGATTGAATGGGTCGAAGCAATAACAATGGCCCAAAAAGCCCGTTTCGTTCTCAAAACGAAAATAGGACATCCTATATATTGAAATATAGGTTTTCAATATTTTTAAACTCAATGGAACTAGTTTCAAACCCTAAATATATTGTATACAAAATTTAGCTTTTAAAATCAAATATATTCATTTAAATTCCTTAAATTGATTTCTATGCGTTTCGAACTCGCACGATCAAACAATAAGTCTGATCGCTACGAAACTTGAAATCTTACAATAATTCACTATTGTGGATCCGATGAAACTTGTTTCATCGAAATCCAAGACAGTGCCCAAAAAGGCTAATTTTACGCGTTAATTGAATGAATTATTATTTTAAAATCAATTTAACCACTTTTAAATTCAACTTAAAAGTTAACCATTTTCTCATTCCTGATTACACAGAAATTAATAACCTTTTAAAATTCAATTTTTCATGTTGATTCCAAGATTTAAATATTACATTAATTTTAGCGTTTATTTACGACCGTAATAAATCCATTCATTATAATTTAAATTCCAAACAAAATCTTTTATTTTGATTTAAATTCTTATATTAAATCAACTATTACCTTTTGAATTAATTAAACATAAGTTTCTACTTTATTATACTCATCGCTCTATAGTTTACATCTTTTACCATAATAATTGCAATATTTCCATTACATTAATTTTATTAATTTCCAAATTAATTTCAACCGATTTAATTAATAAGATGAGAATAAATCAATTGTTACAACTTAGTAATTTAGACCCATTTCAGAATTAATTGTTACATCTTAATAATTCAATGCATTTGTACATTTATTGTTTGCACACATAGGTTAGTAAATTACTTACCACCTAACTGATTTCATATTCTATAATAAAACCAATTAAATAAAATAACATACAATTTCACCATTAATATGTCATTTAATTTATTCCTTATTTACAATTATAACCAAATTAACTTTATAATTATTTCCATTGATTGATATTACATTAAAATAGTTGTCAATAACATTCAAACTATAATATTATATTATATTCTAATTAAATTTCATTAATAAATCATAAATTTTAATTTCTGGCAATATTTAATTCCGAAATCTTATTAAATTTAATATTTTTAATTATCAAAAATACGGGTCGTTACAATCTCCCCCAGTCAAAACTTTTCGTCATCGAAAAGGAACAAGAAAGAATCAAGAGGTTGACATATTTTTTATTCAAAATATTCAATTTATAAACAATTAACTTACATAATTAACTTTAATAAATTTTGAAAATAACTCAACTTCTACAAAAAATTTCTAAGTCCTAAATTTACGAAAAATTTCGGCAGCATCTCCTTTGCGCGGCTAGGTCCGGAAAAATAATAATATCAATAATTACATTATATATATCATATTTCAATAATAAAACATCCCAAACCATGGGAATAACAATAAAATATCGCTCCAAAAACTGTAATCCGAAAATATACCTATTTGTCGGGCAAACAAACTTTATTTATGAAACCAAAAGCAACTGTTATTGTTTCCATAAACATGTATCTTACTTATATAATCAAAAAGAGTTAAAAAAAACTATGTAAAAGAGTAATATTTAGTTGTTTCAATTAATAGCACAAGAAACATACAATATATAATAAACATATGCAAACAAAAGCAGTACAACCATTATATGAAATAAAAGAATCAACCATACATCCATAGCAAACAAAACTAATGGTTTGTCCAGGTTTAGAAACTTTTCATCGTACAAGGGTGATAAATAGCTACCAGTTGTACCTTACACTCAACAGCTTTAGATAATTACTTAATAGATCATTTGTACAATCTCAACGATTTGAAGTGTCAAATCCCGAACTTCCCATAAGCCAAATAAAGAATTTAATGTTATTTGAGTTTATTCGATTGGTTTCTTTTCACATTATTTACCTTTCATTTATTTTCAATTCTCATTTATCAATACAAGATCTTTTTTTTATTAATTTACATTCATTATTTACATAATTTATTTCCCATTCAATATTTGAAATCATCAATGAATCCTTTATTAAAATATTACATAAATTTCATTGCAGTTTAATTCACATTTATGATTATGTAATTTGATTTCAATTTAATATTAATATTAATTAACGAATCAATTCATACTTAAGTTTCTTAAACTTTTAATTTACATTCATTTCTTCATATATTGTCTCATTTAATAATAAACTTATTTATGAATCATTTCAACATTTTCTTAAGTTTATAATCATTTTCTTAGATAATATTCACTATTTTTACTATTTAATCTAATTATTAGCATTTCAAAACATTAACTTATGTTTATATATTCCTTGTACTCTTAATTCTTCATTTATAAATATATGTTAAATTTGAAGCATTTTTGTCATTAAGCTTTTACTAATATTATATTACATATTCATATTTAACATTTCAACTCTTTAAACATTTATGGTAAGTTTTATATATGTTTTCAGAATGTAATTGAGTGTTATACAAATTTAACTTATTCATTTTAGTTAACAAAAATGTTCAATAGTTTATGTCTTCTTAATTTTCATTATCTTTTAATTTACAAGTTACAAATCTTCAATTTCTTTACAATTTCATTAAACACTTAGCTTCTAATTTCTTATTTCTCATTTTAGAAGTTTCCAGCTTATTTAAGTTTCACTTTATTTCTATAACTGAAAATCATTAATTTAACAGAAACTTAAGAACTAAATACCGGTTTCATTTCAAACCATCTTGGAATAATATATATACTCATATCTTTTACATATATCAAATCATATTTAGAAAATTTAAATCAAAATCTATTTATTGAACCAAATGTGTAGCAAAGCTACTAAGTTGCCTCCCACACTCTGAGACTCGAAAATAAACGTCGATGATGCTGCGCAGCCACCATCGAAATTATTTTCCAACGATAGAAGAGGGGAGTACAGAACTTATTTCTCTTCAAAATTCTTTTTTAAAACATTCCTTTCAAGTACCCTTTGAAAATATCTCTATCCGAAAATACCTCCAAATAATACTAATAATATATTCCAAAATCTTTGAAAACCAATTTCAAAACTCCTGAACTTAAGTTCTCATATTTCCAATTAAATTCATCTTATTTATAAGTCGTATTTTATAAACTATATTTACAAACTTACTTTGCTTAAAACATATAATAGTCAATAGTTTTAAGAACCTTGACTAACCAAATAATAAATGACAATAATTAAACATTACCATTTCCTAACAAACAACATACCAAAAATAACTATATCAATTTATGAAAAATTATTCTTTTAAATACAAAATAAAATATAATATTAGATAAAATTATTTCATTTACCAATTTTTTAAAACAATATTGTGTTGGTTTACCCTGTTCAAGTGTTTAGAAATTCCTATCGATGCCATAGCGTCCTATGTACCGACTGGAATTTATAAATACTAAATAGAACAAATTAGCACAATACAAGCAATTTTATAACACTAACAAATACGCTCTCTCGTATATATACAGTCAACTCATTCTAGGGTATTACTAACCCTATCTCTCATGAGTTAACCCCAACAGGCCATGGTATCTCTAAATCAAAGCTTTGATATCAACTGTGACGACCCACCTTTTTGGACGGTTTAAATCGACAATAATCCACACATGTCTAACTCAAACCATTCAAAAGGGTAGATTGTCAATGGGGTAAATAAGAAATAAGAGAAAAGAAGGGAAACAAAATACAGAATCTTGCAGCAAAATGACAAAATATAATAATCAAATAAACAGTTCATGAAGTTGTTTTACAATATACATTTGATTACACAAATTTTTACAATATAGTCAAAGTACAAACAACAACACACCAATATTGATCCAGTGGAATAATACTAATAATATAATATACCAAACTTCATCCTCTAGAAATAATGTCTTCTAACACTGAAACGCTCACGCTGACCCGAGCGTAATGAAAAGAGAAACACTCGAGTCTAAAATAAAAGTCCTTATGTAAGTTAAATCAACAACAAGTAAATATGAGTGCGATAGCTTCAAAGATGTTTACGGGATTTTACATCTTCTATCCAGTGTATACGTGAGTGCAATAACTTAAGAGATTGTAACATCCCGTCTTTTTGGACGCTTTAAGTAGACACGCATGCAAACTCAAACCATACAGAAGGGTGGATTGTTATTGGGGTGAATAAGAAAAAGAGAAAAAAAAAACAGAATCTCACAGCGGATTGACAAAATATAATAATCAAATAGCAGTTCATGAAGCTGTATACAAAACTTTTGATTATACTTATACAATACAAAATTAGAGTTACACATACCAGAGAATAAATAAATAACAATGCAGATGAACAGTATGAATGCAGTGGAATAATACAGTAAGTAATAATAATAAAATCTTCGTCTTCGTCCTCCAGAAATAAGGTCTTCAAATCCTGAAATGCTCATGCTGACCCGAGCGAATTGAAAAGGAAAAACACTCGATTCAGAACTAAAAGACCTTATGTGAGTTAAATCAACGGTAAATAAATATGAGTGTAAACGGCGTCGGAGATGTTTACGGGGTTTGACATCTCCTATCTAGTGTCTAACGTGAGTGTAGTAACTCAAGAGATGTTCGAGATTCACATCTCCTAAGGATCCGTTAAACTATCTACTATGTAGTACAATACGCTATTATAATATGTCTACAGTAATATAAACTATTAAAATAGCGTTAAGGCGTTACCCATATCCCTCTTAACACATTTTATATATTCCCACAGTCTATACAGTACCGTAATCCCACCTGTAAACTGGGTGACGTCAAAGGGCACTCCATAGGTATGGTACAAACCAAACTCATAGAAGGCGCGCTAGGGTAGGTGACACGTCACAACTAGGAAATGCCATGGTAGATATACCAATTACACTTCCGGACCAGTGGTAACGCATAGCAGCCACTACCGCCCACCTCGAAACACACTCCCGAGTAAAAAAATCGAAGGGGGGTCACCGAATAAATCGCAAAGTCAGAATATAGATCGATGGAGTGTGTCCGCTCAAAGGAACTACCTCATTGGCCCGTCGATTACTCCTATTTTAGCCACCTTATGCCAACTCATGGGAGTCGGGTCCATGTATATACCTCATATAGGATCGTCGCCACCATCTTACTTCATTCTGGAATCTCCACCACGTACACGGTTGTCAAAGTGGTTTTCGGTATCGACAGAGAGTATGCCCATATCTGATCCCGGTCTCTTTAACAACCAATCGCTTATTACACACCGGATGGTTCTTTTACATTTCCAAAACCAATTCATAATTGGTATCAAAATATCATATTCAATTCAAATCATATCATTTAGAAATCATTACTCATATTTACCTTTGAAATCATATCGCATTTGAAATCATAGCTAGAAATTATATTTCCTTTCAAAAGTCGTAGTTCTAAAATAGGTTAAACTCTCATTTCAAAATTATCATATTGAACCAAATATGTTATTTAATTCCCAACGTAGGTTATAACATCATTAACCGTTTTCACTTAAAAATCGAGAATTTGAATATAAACCCATCCATTTTACTTAGTTTGGAATTTAGAAGAAAATAGTTTTAAATAATTATAAATAGTTAATATAGATTTAAAATAGATTAAATATAATTAAAATAGATTAAATAGCTTTAAAATAGATTAATTAGATTTAAAATAAGTCAAATGGTTTAATTAGTTTAAAAGTTGAAAATCTTAATAATTAAAGTTGTCACATCCTGAAATTTTCGACTTTCGAAAATTCGACATCGATACTCACTTTATCGACTGCCGAGCAATCGAGTGCCGGAAATTCCAATAGTGAGGGTTTTAAGAAAAAGAAAAAGTAGTAGAAGAAGAAGAAACAGAAGAAAAAGAGAAGAAAGAAAGAAGAAGAACAACAGAAAACACATCAGAACAGAAAACAATATCAGAATCTCACATATCGCAGCGGAACAATATATAATAGATAAATGAATAATCTTTAAACAAAGAACTATATCATTTTATACATACATCAATCATCAGAGTCATATACAACAATGGACAGTTATATAACTTGTCCTCATACAGAATACACAGCGGAATAAATACTATCAGATACAAATACTACGTCTCGTCATCCAGCTTATCTCCCAAGCTCCAGAATATCCAGAATATCCTGATAACATAACTCTAGGCTGCCCGTGTGGAAATTTGTGGGCACCCAGAGTTTAGAAGGGAACAATAAACTCCGAGTCAGTCATGGTGACTGGTGTGAGATCGTAAAACAGTTATTCTTTAAAATAAACAACAGGATAATTTTAAAGTCAATTCGAAATGCTTTTGGAAAATGAAACTACCATAAGACCTCCCGCCACACACACAATGCAAACGCAGACTTGGAGGAGATTTCTTCTTATGATAGTCAAAGATGCTTACTACGCGAAAATCAAATTCTTTTTGATATTATTATTAGTGCATAGTGTAGAAAACATTTCGAAAGTAGAATATAAATCTTAGCCAGCATAGGTACCATTATAGTATGCTTGCTATAGCTGCCATATTAGATGACAGGTTCTACAACTAAAACCGTACAAGTCACGTATTGTTTCTTTGGATTTCCAACAAATGGTCAGGCTAAGGAACTTCCTATCCACGATGGGTACGTCCCTGGAATAGACGACCCGAGAACCTAACCGGATCTCTGCCAACACAAGGCCGGGTTACCTCTGCAAAAATAGGTAACTACTGACACGCGTATGCCATCCCCCGATCGTCACCGATCTTCCCGAGGATCCCCGATTCCAACAAACCACATAGATAATAATAATGCAGTAACCATAGAGGTTAAGTATCTGGGCTCCATACCATGATACCACCTTTATCCAGAAGGAATGACATACACTAAGGGGCGCTACTCCCTAGAACCTTGCCGCATCCTTCCTGTTTCGACCATTTCCGGGGTGTGAGGCTCGACGAAGTCTCGTCCACAAAGCTACGCCTTCTCAAAAAGCCCTGCTTCGGGTCAAACAAAATGATCAACCTATGATCACAAAGATATAAGATCAAACAAATGATCATATCACAAATGATCAAACACTGATCATTTCACAGCAACACTCAGTATGCCACGTTACCAAATTGGGATATATTGCTGATAAATTTCAACTACATAACCTCTGAGCTCGTACGTCTCAGAGAAGGGTGTTAAGCTAAGAGAATAAATTCTCCGCCACCAACAGAAATGTATTTGAAAGAAATCAGCTTTATATCTCAAATTGTAACGTCAGACACACAATCCATACAAGTCTGTTCCGGGATCGAACAGAACCGAAGGCACTTCTCACGAAGCCCTTGCATTTCCGGATAATTTTCTAATCACGTCCGGACTTCCCGTCACTAAGGGTGATAAAACCTCTAAATCGAAGATCAATCGATGTAGAGTAACTCGACGGTAATCCTTCCGTTTTCAAAAATATCCGGTCTTCAACACCGGTCTTCGAATGCAATTCATAACGACGTATCACATATTCGGAATGGGTTATACGACCCCATGGTCCTTTCCCGGCTAACCCGAATAGTGAGCGATTATTCAAAAACAAGTGTGGCATTCACATTCATCCAATTCACAACAAATACCTATCTAAAGGTAATTATTGATAGTCGGTTATTTAACTATCAATAAAGATGCGCAACATCATCAGATTCCAAATAATTTTCCAAATTATTTCATCTTCAAAAATATCTTTACTAGATATAAAATTTCCACACTTCAAAAATAAATCAATATTTATTTTTAAACGAATTCTCATTTCTTTTATAAATTCCATATTGAATTTATATTTCAAAATATCTACTGATATACGATTCTCAAATCGATTTCAAATATTCAATTTCATTTTATCTTTAAGAAGATAAAATCTCAAAACGTTTCATTTCATATTGGAAAAGTATTTCCTTACTTATTAAATAATAAGTATTTCACAAATCTTTTATTTTCAACACTTGGAAAATATCCGATATACTTAAATCAATATTAAGTATATATTCATTCTTTAAGGAAAACATTCTTTTAACATCTATTTGAGTCAAAACGAATGTTGCGTAAAACATCGTTACGACGACTCGAAATCAATAGTATAGGGATTTGGAATTAAGATAGGTATATATAAATCCCAATACTATATAAAACAATTTTCTTTCGAAAATCATTTACTATAACAACAGTGCTATAGTCCATATTTTCCTTATTTTTCTCGAAAACGTCTATTTCAACAATAAATGTTGAAATCTATGATTTCGATAGTTCACACATTTTAAAACATCTTTTAAAACAATTAACTTCATTTCATAATATCGCTTTCCCAAAACCCTATCCATTTTACTTAAAAATATATTCACTGTCCAAAATCGTGAATATACTTCACTAACCACATTTCAGTCTTTTCTACACATTTTATTTCAATAAAAATTCGCTATTTAAAATCGCGAATATATCTTCTTTAATGTCCTTCTATATTTAATTTATCCAATTCAATCTATTTCGAATTTATAAAACAACGTTTATAAATTCTATTTTCTATTCTATAACAACTTTGATTTTATAAATTTCCTTTAATGACCCATTCAATTTTATAACTCAACGTATACATCAAAAATCCATATTATAAGTTAAATACTTATAATTTATTTATTTTAAAAGAAATCGTTCTTTTAAACTTTACAAACTGTAAATAAACCCATTTTAACATCATTTCCATTTTTAAATCCACATTCCCAAATATTCACTTTTAACCCCAAAATCAAATCCCAAATTGATTTCTAATTTTACTTCAATACCAAATCAATTTCAATATTCATTTCTAAATTAACTTCCCATCCCAAATCATTTTATATTGATTTTTTCTAAACTTGTTTCAATTTGCCAATTAAATTTATAATTGGACTTCCAACTTATTTCATTTTAAACAAATTCCTCTTAAAGAAAATAAATCCCTTTTATCTTTTTCCAACTATTTAGAAATACAAATTTTAATTAAATTCTTCAATTTAAAATCACTATTATACGAAATTCATTTATTTAACATCTTCACTTTATTCTGGAATTTATTCAATACGATTATAAAAATTTACTTTTTATACTTTAAAAATTTCTTTCTTCAAAATTTCTTCAATTTCAAAAATTGATTCATTTAGAAATTTTCTACTTGAATTTAAAAAATTCAATTTCGTTTATCTTTGGAATCCAATGATGTCAAAACATCCATTCAGCTAAATTTTAGCTTTCAAACAATTTCCAGATATCAATATGATTAATAGCATCACTATAATCATTCACAGATTCATATCACAATAGAAATAAATTCAATCAATATGAGGGGTCCAGTTGGATCCCTCCAACCTGTTTCCCTGCATCCAAAGACGTTAGCACAATACCATTCCACTTCGAGGTGGAATATCGCGGTATATGGGTTTTTATAAAAATCCGCTTATTAACGGCGCAATAGGGTCTCATCCGCTATACGAGGCGGGAAATCATCAATCCAATATATACATATGCCAATATGTATATATTGCTATATATATAGATATATCCTATCATATCTAATAGCACATCCAATAACAATCATCAATCAATAATAACTGTAAATTCAAATTTCCTTCGAGTGAGAAAATCTCACCTTAGCTTTTATTTTTGCCATCCATTTTCCAAATTGTATTGTTCTCTTGATTTATACCTTGTATAACAATTATATAAATTCATTAATATTCGAATTTAAATCGAACTATAAATCTATTTCTATTTTACAATTTAAATTCAACTAAGATTTTTAGTTAAACTAATAATTTAATTTAAACAATTTTCCATTTATCAAATTTTATCCATTTAAACTAATCTTTTTAACCATTTAATTTAACAAAATTTAAATTCAAAACTAGTCCTCTTTTAAAAATTTAAATTAACCAATTCCGTTTAGGCTATAACTAATTTAAATCTGAATATAAATGTACCAGCAAGTAAAACGAGGAAGATGAATCTCGATTACCTCACTGACAACTCGAACAACCCAGGCTCGCGAGTGTCACTGCCGAAGATCAAGACACTCGTTTCGCCATCACTTCGCCCAGATCGAATGCGAACCCTCACCATCGCACTGCAAACGATCAACGCGGCCCTTCCAGCTACCCACGGTCTCGAGCGCCGCCCTAGTCGCCACTGTCGATCGCGCGCCTGCTCCACTTGCCGCTTACGCCTATCGCGACGTCGCGATATGCCGCTGCCACAACCCCCATTTTTTTTCCCACGTGAGCCCTAGCCTCGTCGAAGTCGACGCAACCTGTCTCGCCTCGAGCGCGCGAGCTCCATCCAGGCACCGCCGCATCAACTCGCGGTTGCCACCGCGATCCTCCAAGCCTCCATACTATTTTGAAATCGCGACTCGCGATTTGCCAGAGGAGAATCACGAGAGGCTCCACTTGATTTCGAATGTTTAGGACGAACTTGGTTTTGTTTTCTTTCGATTTTATTTCAGAGAGGGGAGAACGGCCATTATCTTCGATTTCGAAATGAAAAAGGAGAAATGAAATCGCGATGTACACGGTGAGGCTCTAGTTTAAATTCGAATTGAATGCGGCCATTATTTGTTTTCGAACGAAGATTGAAATGAGGAAGCTCGACTTGTTTTGATTTTTGAACGAGATAAAAGGATGCTCGGCCATACTTCGCACGATTTATTTCGTGATCTCTGCGTGATTGAAGGAGGATAACGTGCTGTTATTTAACCCAGTTAAATAAATTTAAATTTAGATTTAAATTGAATTCCATTTAAATCTCAATGCGTTTAACCGCTGTACTGTCACAAAACAACTCCGAAAAATATGAAAATTGAAATCCGGTAATAACTCGATATTACGGACGCAATGGAACTGGTTTCGTCGAATTCCGAGACCGTTTGAAAAATGACTACTTTTTAAATATCGATTCGAACAATAAAATTTCAAACTGAACAATTCACTCCCAAATTCGATTCTGAAGCTTCTGTTATCTTCGGTAATATAAATACGAATTTTTAAAAGCTTTTGGAATATTTTTCTTCGGCTTAAAATCAAAGATTCAACTTTTTATTCAACCTTAATAGATTAAATTATAAAATTTAATCGCCAAATTCTGAATTATATTCGGGATTCAAATTAAATCATCGTTCAAATATTTAAAATTAATTAAATATTCCCAATTTAATTTGTTCAAAATTCAGGGTCGTTACAAACTTCCCCCCTTAAAAGAATTTCGTCCTCGAAATTACAAGTTAGGAAAAAATGTCCTTAACTCGCCTACTATTTTTCACAATCCAATAGTTTTATCAATTTATCAAAACAAATCTTTCTATTAAAGATTCGTTATCCTTCAACTAAATTTCTAAACCTTCTATAGTTTTCAAACATCATTGTTTACTTCAAAATTCAAATTCGAGTTTAAATTCAAATTTAAACTTTCAAAATTTCTCAAAAATTTTCTAACACTCGGAATTTTCGAAAAATTTCGCCAGCGTCTCCTTTGCGCGGCTAATACGGCACGACTACAAAACGTCCCTACGGACTCTCAGATTTCAAAAAGAAAAAGAAAAAGCCAAGCGGCTAGAGAGAAATCATCAAAAATTCATATAGAAATTAAAATACGTACCTTTTTCGAGCAATTCAAATTTATCTTTGAAATCAAAATTCCAATTCCTTTATACCTGTATATCTACTAGCCATGATATCTAGTTACAACATTCAAATCATTTTGCTAATTCTATTACAAAGTTTTCAATGTAAACTGCATATACATTTCTCTAATTCACTATTGGAGTTACATCCATTCAATTTTACATTTCAAATTCAATTCTCAACTATTTTAGATTAGTTTCAGTTACTAATTCATCACAAATCCAATTCCCTTTATTCAATTTCGGTTTCAACATTTTGTTTGAATTTCATTAACTACCAATTTCAAAAGAAGTTCAACATTCAATTTTAATCTCATTCACTTCATTCAATTAGCTTCACTTACAAATTTTTAGTTTAATAGTTCACTTTGTTTTCCACAAATCTAAATTCAATTCAGTCTTACTTACCAATTCAGAATGAATTTTTACATCAAATTTCATTTTCTTGCATTTGCTATTGCAAATTCATTTATTCATTCGTAATTTTATCCATTTTCAATTCGAATTCTCATTTCAATCGAATTTCAAATACTTTATAAGTCTTCGACTTATTTACAATTTGATTTATAAAGTCTTTTGTACATTCATATTACTAATTTCATTCCTTTATGAATTTTATCTTCAAATATTTTTCTGGAACTTTATTTCAAACTATATATCACATTAATATTTCATATTCACAAATTCTATTCATATATGAATTCATTTCTTTTAATTTAGATTTTTATTTAAACTTAAACTTTACAAGTTATCGACTTCATAATATTTCATAAACATTTTTATATAGCATTTCAGAGTCTTAATAACATTCAAAAATCATTTTGAAAACAATTCAAATTATCCTTTGAATTTCCAAAACAAAACCCAAATTTTCAAACAACCTCCATTTAAAACAATTTGGCAGCAATTCCTCTTTTGGAAACCCGAAAATGAACATCGATAATGCTGTAGTCATTACCGAAGTTATTTTCCAGCGACCGAAAAGAGTTTAGAGTTTTCAACTCTCCAAAATACTTTTCAAAACCTTTGGAATTCATTTTCAAATCAAAAAGATTTTAAACTTTTCAAATCTCCAAAATTTTCAGATTCTTTTCAAAACATTTCCAAATACTTCTCTGGAATTCCGTTTCAATTTACAATTCACATTTATAATTTACATTCTTAAATTTCATTCGTATGTGAATTAATTTCTTAACTTTGGAGTACGATTTCAGTTTCTTATTCAGTTTCAATAGTAATGATAACATTTCAATATCATCACTTTCCTAACATCCATGCAACCATATACTATAGTAATTCATAGAAAATCATTTCTTTTCTATACGAAAATAGTTTTGGGCAAAATTATTTCATTTACCCTATTTAAAACAATACTGTGCCGAATTGTTCTATTCGAGTGTTTAGAGATCCCTATCAATAACGTTAATTACTCGTATTGACCAGAATCCATATACCACTCAACAAACCAATCTTCACAATATAAAACAAATTTTATATTCACTAACAAATACGCGCTCATATCTATTATTACACTCAACTCATTCTAGAGTACTACTGACTCTATCTCTAATGAGTACCACCCAACAGAGCAGGGTTGTCACTTAACCATATGCTCTGATACCACTTTGTCACGAACCGAAATTTCGACTTTCGAAAATTCAACATCGATACTCACTTTATCGACTGTCAAGCAATCGAGTGCCGGAAACTCCAATAGTGAGGGTTTAAGAAAGAAGAAAACAGAAGAAAAGAGAGAAGAGAAGAAAGAAGAAAAAGAAAGAAGGAGAACAAAACACACAATTTTCCTTCGAGTGAGAAAATCTCACCTTAGCTTTTATTTTTGCCATCCATTTTCCAAATTGTATTATTCTCTTGATTTATACCTTGTATAACAATTATATAAATTCATTAATATTCGAATTTAAATCGAACTATAAATCTATTTCTATTTTACAATTTAAATTCAACTAAGATTTTTAGTTAAACTAATAATTTAATTTAAACAATTTTCCATTTATCAAATTTTATCCATTTAAACTAATCTTTTTAACCATTTAATTTAACAAAATTTAAATTCAAAACTAGTCCTCTTTTAAAAATTTAAATTAACCAATTCCGTTTAGGCTATAACTAATTTAAATCTGAATATAAATGTACCAGCAAGTAAAAACGAGGAAGACGAATCTCGATTACCTCACTGACAACTCGAACAACCCAGGCTCGCGAGTGTCACTGCCGAAGATCAAGACACTCGTTTCGCCATCACTTCGCCCAGATCGAATGCGAACCCTCACCATCGCACTGCAAACGATCAACGCGGCCCTTCCAGCTACCCACGGTCTCGAGCGCCGCCCTAGTCGCCACTGTCGATCGCGCGCCTGCTCCACTTGCCGCTTACGCCTATCGCGACGTCGCGATATGCCGCCGCCACAACCCCCATTTTTTTTCCCACGCGAGCCCTAGCCTCGTCGAAGTCGACGCAACCTGTCTCGCCTCGAGCGCGCGAGCTCCATCCAGGCACCGCCGCATCAACTCGCGGTTGCCACCGCGATCCTCCAAGCCTCCATACTATTTTGAAATCGCGACTCGCGATTTGCCAGAGGAGAATCACGAGAGGCTCCACTTGATTTCGAATGTTTAGGACGAACTTGGTTTTGTTTTCTTTCGATTTTATTTCAGAGAGGGGGGAACGGCCATTATCTTCGATTTCGAAATGAAAAAGGAGAAATGAAATCGCGATGTACACGGTGAGGCTCTAGTTTAAATTCGAATTGAATGCGGCCATTATTTGTTTTCGAACGAAGATTGAAATGAGGAAGCTCGACTTGTTTTGATTTTTGAACGAGATAAAAGGATGCTCGGCCATACTTCGCACGATTTATTTCGTGATCTCTGCGTGATTGAAGGAGGATAACGTGCTGTTATTTAACCCAGTTAAATAAATTTAAATTTAGATTTAAATTGAATTCCATTTAAATCTCAATGCGTTTAACCGTTGTACTGTCACAAAACAACTCCGAAAAATATGAAAATTGAAATCCGGTAATAACTCGATATTACGGACTCAATGGAACTGGTTTCGTCGAATTCCGAGACCGTTTGAAAAATGACTACTTTTTAAATATCGATTCGAACAATAAAATTTCAAACTGAACAATTCACTCCCAAATTCGATTCTGAAGCTTCTGTTATCTTCAGTAATATAAATACGAATTTTTAAAAGCTTTTGGAATATTTTTCTTCGGCTTAAAATCAAAGATTCAACTTTTTATTCAACCTTAATAGATTAAATTATAAAATTTAATCGCCAAATTCTGAATTATATTCGGGATTCAAATTAAATCATCGTTCAAATATTTAAAATTAATTAAATATTCCCAATTTAATTTGTTCAAAATTCAGGGTCGTTACAAAAGTCTTTAAAATAATATATTTTTAAAAGAGTTTATATAAAAATATGAATTTGAAATTTATATCAATTTAAACTATTTATTCCATTCTAGTACGTTTGGACCATTTTAATATCCCAAAACCCAATTTCAAATTTTCCAATTCCAATTCTCAATAAAATATTTACTTCAATATCGCCTCCAATCCATGTTCGAAATATCAATTTAAATTACTCCAAATTCAATATAATTCAAAGTTATATTTCAAACAATTTAAAATAATTCAATTTTGACAAATTCCACTTTTTATTCAAAATTCAACTTTGAAATTTCAATTAAATCCTTTTAACAATACCTTTAAACCAATTCCAATTTTTTATCATAAACTTGAATTTCGATAATAATTCAATTCGTATAAATCAATTTTTATTTCAAAATATCATTTAAAAGGATTCAAAATCATTTAAATTTAACCAATCCGGTCTCCGTATATAATTCTCTACCCTAGGGTCAAGTGATACGGATATTTATCATTTCAATCTGCAATTTACAATGTTGCAGTTATATATCATTTCAAACCGCAATCCCAAAATAATAATAAAATCCATAAAATCGCTCGAGTCTATCATTTCAACCCATAACGATTTTTCCTTAATCTATTGATCATTCGGGTATGTATCATTTCAACCCATAATGAACTTGCACTTTATAACAATATAAAATACACATCCATTCATCCAATACCAAAAATCAACATCCATCACAATCATCATCCAAATCAATCAATAAATATCAATATAGAACCGATAATCAATAAAAGGTATTTAACTGGCAATTTATATTCAATACAGGTATTTAAATGGTAATTTATATTCAATAATAAATTAAATAACGATTTAATTCAACTAAATTCAAATTAAATGAGATGATGATTTAAAATATACCAAAAACCATAAATAAATTTCTAATCACATCATAAATTAAATTTAACAAACATAAGAATTTTTGAAGTTGTGAGTGGGTTAAAACACTCACCTTTGAATTTAAATTCAAAATAAGCCCAAAATTTGAACGGTCTCAGAATTCGTCCAAACCTACGTCAAAATGTCCGGAATCTCGATACGATCCCAGCTGGGAAAACCGCGTATGAAACGGACCTCGTATGTGAAAGTTATGATTATTTGAACGATAGAATATCAATTTAAAAAAAATAAACCAAAAAAAACAAAATCATGTCACCTGCTACTCACGTAGCCCTCCCGCCTAAGCACTCTCGACACGTAGATGTCGTGCCTCCTCCCCGCGCCTCGCCCCGAGGCTTCGCTCGACGTCCAGCTCGCGGCAATCAGTAGCCACCGCCCAAGTGTAGTAAACCCTAATGAATTTTCACGCTCGATCCGACCGTTAAAACACCAAACAAACCATGCCAGTGGACTACGCTCGCCGCTCTCCAC
This sequence comes from Allium fistulosum, assembly GCA_030737815.1. Classification (NCBI taxonomy): domain Eukaryota; kingdom Viridiplantae; phylum Streptophyta; class Magnoliopsida; order Asparagales; family Amaryllidaceae; genus Allium; species Allium fistulosum. The sequence goes on from CM060902.1 coordinate 529,991,088, forward strand.
CTACTGGTACCCTCGATCCGATGATCCGACGAAGTTCATCGGAACGTGATGAACGGCCGAGAATAACTCGTCCAATTCTGGCCACATAGAAACCCAAATCGGAAAAAAGACAACAAATTTAACTTGCACTCGTCGAGAGCTTCACATCGTTATATAATTCGATATAGTTTGAGGCGTTTGATTTTCAATTTGATTTTTTTGATTTGGATTTGAAATTGAATTTGAGGTTTTGGGAATAAGGTTTTGTCTGCCATTGGAATGAGGAGTTGAGAAAGAATGTACGTACAGACAATTGAAAATGAGGAGTGGCTAGGGTTTATAACGAGGTATTTATAGACAAAGCTGGGAACAGAAAGAATGGACCAGATTGATTGAACGATACATGACCCGAAAAGCCCATTTCGACTCCGGAACGAAAATGGGTCGACCCATATGTCAAAATAGATGTTTTCAATAATTTTAAAATCAATGGAACTGGTTTCAAGCCTACATTCCATCATATGAAGAAGTTACGATAAAATCAGCTTATTTCAAATTGATTTCAATTGATTTTAATTAAATTGATTTCTAGGCGTTTCGAGCCCGTACGATCAAACGACAAGTCCGATCGTTACGAAACTTGAAATCCTATAATAGTTCATAGTTACGGATCCGATGAAACTAGTTTTGTCGAAATCCGAGTCAGTGGCCAAAATGGCTATTTTCAGTTAATTAAATAAATTAATATTAATTAATTAAATCACTTTTCAGTTTAAATTTTAATAATTTACAACTTCTATCATTTTTGATTTCTTAATCACTTACAATAATTTAAAAAAAAATTAGATGTCAATTTAAAGTTGATTAATCCATCAATTCCAGTGTTTAATTTAAATTTCATTAAATTCAGAAATTATAAATTAAAATTCCAAAAATCCATTTATTAAATTTTAAACCTTGTTATTCAAGTCTTTATTATGGTAAGAATATAACTAACATTGGTTTATATCCGAGTACATTAATATTTCCCAATATCATCTTAATTTCCATTTAAGTAATAATTAAATATTTAATTTCATTTAATTGCGATTAATCCAATTATTATAATTTAAATTCCAATAAATTAATAAATCTTGATTTCCATTCTTTTTATTCCCAATTATCATATTATGAATAAAATTAACATTATTTCCAAATATTAACTTAATTTACATTAACATAATATTTAATTACATTTACTGAAATTTATTTCCAATTTAAATTAACAGGCTAAATAAATGGGTAACATTCAATAGTTTGCCACAGTTAACCTTTAGTCACATTAATAAGCTTTTATTACTTACAAATCAATGTTACCATTTATTTTCATAATACTAATTTCATTCAATTTCCATTAACTACCTATTATTTCCTTGGTTAGTCCAATATTTCATTTATTCACTTATATTCAATTTATAACCAAGTATAGCATTTCTATTATTTCAATTAATTGGAATTTCATTCAATCTATCAAAATTTACTTTAATTAACATTGTAACATTTCATTTAAGTATTCATTTCATTGTTACATTACAACTTTTTATTTCTTCCAAAATTAAATAACAAGATTCATTAAATTAACAAATTAAATTATCGAAAATTTACGGGTTGTTACACTCTCCCCCACTCAAAACTTTTCGTCCCCGAAAAGGAAAAAGGAGGGAAAAGAAGAATTTAGAAATCAATATATCTTATTCAAAATATTAAATTTATAAACAAATAATTTACAAAATTAAATAATTTAAATAAAATATATCCATTTATAACAATTAAATCCTTTTATACTCAAGTTAACAAATTTTTGGAAAAACATTTCATAAAATTTTCTAAGTCCAAACTTTCGAAAAATTTCGGTAGAGTCTCCTTTGTACGGAGAGGTCTGGGAGAGATAATAATATGAATAAAACAATATATCATAGATTTCAAAAATAATATATCCCAACAGCGAAAAAATAATATAATATCGCTAGAAAACCGCAATCCGAGGACGTACCTATTTGTCGGGCAAATAACGCTTATTTTATGAAACTAAAAGCAGTAGCAATTGCTTCCATAACCTGTATTTCACTTATATAACCCAAAAAAAGAGTTAATAATTATATAAAATGAAATATTTAAAGTTGTTTCAACCACTAACAAACAAATCAATATAAAACAACAATCACTTGTAACCACAACATACAAACATCATATGAAATCAATAAAGTCAATTATCCATCCATATTAACCAAAAAAAATAGTTTGTTCGGGTTAAGACACTTTTAATCACATAGAATGACAAATAACTACTAAGTATACCATTTACTCAACAGTCTTAGATAAACTCAATAGATTATTCATACATCTTAAACAATTAGAAGTATCCTATCCCAAACAACCCATAACCAAGACAAACAATGATTTACAATGTTATTTGAGTTATTCTTATTAAATTTTCTTTCACAACATTTACAGTCTTTTATTTTCCTTTTCATTCATACTAGGATTATTTCTTTAACTTACATTTATCTCTTACAAAGTTTTATTCCCATTCATTCATTTAGTGTTTATTTCATTTATTTCCAATTATTACTTACAAAAATTCATTTTCATTTATTCATATCATGTCAATTATAGTTTCAATATTAACTTAAGTTCAAAATCCTTTACTTACAGTACTCATTTTCTATTTCAATTAATTAGTAGTATTACAATTTTAACTCAAGTTTATAACTATTTTCATATCAAATTTCTTATTTATAAAAGTAAATTTCATTGAACACTTCCATTACATAAGTTTTACCTGTAAAATTTTCCATTACATATTCCTTTAACATTTCAATGTTTTATAATTGGTAAGTTATATATATATATATATGTCTTTAAGAATGCAATTGAAAGTTACACAAGTTTGACTCATTTCTTTTAATTAATTTAATGTTCAATAATCATACAGGTTACAAGCTTCAAATTTCTTGTATATTTCATTTATAACTAAGCATTCAATTTCATATTTTCATTTTAGAGGTTCCAATTATTAAATAGTTAAAATTTTATCCCATTTCAATAATTGAAATCTCTAGTTTATAAAAATTTAAGAACTAAATGCCAGGTTCCATTTCAAATCATTAAAAAATAGTAGATAGATGTATACACTTACAATTTATATATCCAATTATATTTTAAAAAAATTGAAACTTATATTTATTTATCAAAATAAATCTGCAGTAAAACTACTACAGTGGCTTTCCCACTTCGAAACTCGAAAATGAACGTCGATGATGCGTGCACTCATCACCGAAATTATTTTCCAGCGACAGAGAGGGGAGTACAGAACTTATTTCTTTCCAAAATTTCATTAAAACAATTTTTTCAAATTATATTGAAATATTTATATTAGAAAATAGTTCTAATAATATTATTATTATATCCTAAAATCATTCGAAAGAATTTTCAAAAATCCCGGAACTTACGTTCTAAATTTCCAAATTTCATTTATTTTATTTTCAAATCTTATTTCCAACTACTATTTATAAATTCACTACTTAACAACCAACATATTACAACCAAATATATATATCAATTATAAATCATTATTTTATATATAAAAATATGCAATAGGTAAAATTATTTTATTTACCTATATTTCAAAACAAATATTATGTCTGTAAGTCCTATTAAGCATTTAGAAATCCCTATCGATGTCATGGCGTCCTATGTACCAACCAGAATTTATAAATACAAAACGGAACAAATCAACACAATATAAAAACCTTTTATAACACTAACAAATACGCTCTCTCATATATATACACTCAGCGACTCATCATAGGGTATTACTACTGTAACGACCCAGAATTTTTGATAGTTAAAATTCGAATATTTAATTGATTTTGAATATTAATAAATGGAATTTAGAAGTCGAATGATTTATTTCTCGAATATTGGATTTAATTGGATAATTAAATCAATAATTAAATAGTGAAATTCCAGAAATAATTGAAAATCGAGTTAATATGATTGAAAATGATTTGGAAAATTTTATTTAATCATACTGGAGTTATAGAAAGGTTATAGAACTTTTAAAATGGAATTTGGAGTTAATTTGTGAAAATTTAATATTTTAATATTTAATTATCGACTGTAAAAATAGCCAATTTTCAAACAGTCTCAGAATTGAACGAGACCAGTTCCATTGGATCCGTAATAGTTAGTTATTATCGGATTTCAATTTTCGTATCAATCAAAGTTATGGTTTGACCGTGGCAGCTCCAAACGCATCGAGATTGTTTTGATATTAATTCGACGAGTTAAAATAGTCATTTTTCAAAAAGTCTCGGATTTCGACGAAACCAGTTTCATCGGATCCGTAATGTGATATTATTGTAAGATTTCAAATTTCGTAATTTTTGGATTTACCATTTGTCCGGTACGAATTGAAACGCCTCGAAATCGATTTAAATCGGTTTAATTTAAAATCGATCGTTTTTCTCCGTATCTCGCACAGATGTTCGAATTAGCTTCCGAAACCTGTTCCATTGCGTTCGGAACGCGGGGTAAACCTTAGAAACGTCAGCCGGCACGTTCGATTTGGAGTTCGAAAATTCCAAGTGAATAGTGATTTGTGAATTTTTCTATATAAACCCCTCCACTTATTCATTTGCAAAGCAATTCAACCCCTAACCCTAAATCTCTTCAGCCGCCACTCTCTATTTCTAAGGCCAGAAAACATTCTCACTTCCCCTCGATTATCTCCTCATCCGCGCGTTTTTAGGCGACGATCTCAACTAGAGAATCGAAGAGGGTAGCGAGGCCGAGGCATCCAACGGTGGAGATCAAGATCGGTGTGGCGGAGAGGGAGTTTTTGGGCCACGTATGGCTGCAGTTCGCGCGCGTTTCGTGAGGGGTGGGGACCATCGAGCTCGACCGCTCTCTGGCCGTGGGTGATACTCGCGATGGACAGCGAAATGGTGGTCTCTGATCAAATTTTAGTCGAGTGGGGTGGCTCGCGATGTGATGAAGTCGGTCGCGTATATGGGTTTCTCGTTCGTGAATTCAAACCTGGGAGTTGCGTGGGAGGGAAGATGAGAATCACGGTCTTGATTTCATTCTGGGAACGTGCGGTAGAGATCTATTAAGTTGGAAATTATAAAAAGAAAGTGAATATTTATTTGTATTTAAATTTGTACGATATTTAAAATATGATAACTTTTTGCTGCGAGGTCGGAATGGAACGAAACGAAAAGCATTGGCTTCGTTTTGTCGAGCTCTTCGCTATGGAACTGAATTGGAGCCATTTGGAGCTAGTTTGAATTTCGGGTAAAAATTAAACGCCCGTTTAATTTTATTCGAAAATAAACGCTGGAACGGAATTTAAAATCAAGGTGAGATCTTCTCACTCAAATTGAATGTGGAATTATTTACAGTTATTGATTGATGATTGACTGTTTGGATGTGCTATTAGATATGATAGGATATATATCTATATATAGCAATATATACATATTGGCATATGTATATATTGGATTGTTGATTTCCCGCCTCGTATAGCGGATGAGACCCTATTGCGCCGTTAGTAAGCGGATTTATAAAAACCTATATACCGCGATAATTCCGTACTGGAGCGGAATTGGTATTGTGCTAACATCTGTGGATGCAGGGAAACAGGTTGGAGGGATCCAACTGGATTCCTCACCGTATTGATTATTTACAGATATTTTGATATATTCTGTTATCATATGATGATATATGATATTTGACTGTGTGATGGACTAATTGATGCTGTTGCATCATCGGATTCAGTTTTGAAAAGTAAAAATAACGACTTTTACTTTAAAAAGGATTTTTAAAGTGATCTTTGAAATTATATGTTCTATTGAATTGTTGAATTGATTTATTTTAAATAAATAAACGTTTAAAATTTTGAAGTTATAAAAGTTAAGATTTTTGTGAAATATAACCGAAGTGTCGTTTTTGAAATAAAAGTCGATTTATTTATAAAATGGTTTAAGCTGGGATTTTTGAATAACTAAAAACGATTTGTATAGGAAGATTTATAAAATGGATATTTTATTAATAAAAATATTGGACTTATAAAACGAATTTTTTATAAGTGTTGAAAAGAAGTATAAAGGGATTTCATAAGTGAATGAAATTAATAGATTTATAACGTGAAGTTATAAAGTGAATAGATGTTGTAGAATAAACGATTTATAAGTAATTTACTTATAAATTAGATTTTTGCACTTAATTGGGATATAAATAGAAATTGCTAAATGAAATGATTTCATAAGTTGAAATTGTTATGGAGTATAAATGTGATTTATAAACGTTGTTTATAAATCTGGAATCACTTATTTTGATAAGTAATTTTAGAAGTTAATAAGAGGAGAATTTTATAAATCGAAGTTGTTAGAAAATATAAAGGTGAATTTATAAACGTTGTTTTATGAATTCGAAATCAATCAAATTTGATGAATGTAATATAGAAGTTATTAAGGGAATTTTATCCACGATTTTGGATAGTGGATAATTCTTGGAATAAAACGTGTAGAAAAGATTGAAATGTAATTATTGAAGTATATTCACGATTTTGGATAGTGAATATATCGTTAAGTAAAATGGATAGTTTTGGAAAAGGGATATTAAAAATGAAGTTAAACATTTTAGAGATGTTTTTAAAATGTATTATAAATCGAAAGCAGAGATTTCCGCAGTTCTTGTTGAAATAGACGTTTTCGAGAAATTTAAGGAAATGGTGGACTATAACACTGTTGTTATAGTAAATGATTTCCGAAAGGAAATGTTTTGATGTAGTATTGGGATTTATATATCTATCTAAATCCGAATCCCTATACTAGTGATTTCGAGTCGTCGTAACGATGTTTTACGCAACATTCGTTTTGACTCAAATAGATGTTGAAATTTATGATTTCCTTAAAGAATGGATATATACTTAATTTGATTTAAGTATATCGAATATTTTCTAAGTGTTGAAAATAAATGATTTGTGAATTACTTATTTTTAAATAAGTATGGAAATGCTTTTCCAATATGAAATGAACTGTTTTGAGATTTTATCTTCAAAGATAAAATGAAATGTGGAAATTGATTTGAAATTGTTTTCAAATGATTAAGTGTGGAAATTATATATCTAGTAAAGATATTTTGGAAGATAAAATAATTTGGGAAAATTATTTGGAATCTGATGATGTCGCGCATCTTTATTGATAGTTAAATAACCGGCTATCAATAATTACCTTTAGATAGGTATTTGTTGTGAATTGGATTAATTTGAATGCCACACTTATTTTTGAATAAGCGCTCACTATTCGGGTTAGCCGGGAAAGGACCATGGGGTCGTATAACCCATTCCGAATATGTGATACGTCGTTATGAATCGCATTTGAAGACCGGTGTTGAAGACCGGATATTTTTGAAAACGGAAGGATTACCGTCGAGTTACTCTACATCGGCTGATCTCCGATTTAGAGGTTTTATCACCCTTAGTGACGGGAAGTCCTGACGTGATTGAAAATTATCCGGATATGCAAGGGCTTCGTAAGAAGTGCCTTCGGTTCTGTTCGATCCCGGAACAGACTTGTATGGATTGTGTGTCTGACGTTACAATTTGAGATATTGAGCTGATTTCTTTCAAATACATTTCTGTTGGTGGCGGAGAATTTATTCTCTTAGCTTAACACCCTTCTCTGAGACGTACGAGCTCAGAGGTTATGTAGTTGAAATTCATCAGCGATATATCCCAATTTGGTAACGTGGCATACTGAGTGTTGCTGTGAAATGATCAGTGTTTGATCATTTGTGATATGATCATTTGTTTGATCTTATATCTTTGTGATCATAGGTTAATCATTTTGGTTTGACCCGAAGCAGGGCTTTTTGAGAAAGCGTAGCTTTGTGGACGAGACTTCGTCGAGCCTCACACCCCGGAAATGGTCGAAACAGGAAGAATGCAGCAAGGTTCTAGGGAGTAGCGCCCCTTAGTGTATGTCATTCCTTCTGGATAAAGGTGGTATCATGGTATGGAGCCCAGATACTTAACCTCTGTGGTTACTGCATTATTATTATCTATGTGGTTTGTTGGAAATCGGGGATCCTCGGGAAGATCGGTGACGATCGGGGGATGGCATACGCGTGTCAGTAGTTACCTATTTTTGCAGAGGTAACCCGGCCTTGTGTTGGCAGAGATCCGGTTAGGTTCTCGGGTCGTCTATTCCAGGGACGTACCCATCGTGGATAGGAAGTTCCTTTGCCTGACCATTTGTTGGAAATCCAAATCCCAATACGCACCTTGTACGGTATTAGTTGTAGAACCTGCCATTTACGTACGGTGGTCACCATTGTTTAGATGGTAGCTATAGTAGGCATACGATACTGGTCGTATGTTGGCTAAGATTAATATTATACTTTCGAAATGTTTTCGACACTATGCACTAATAATAATATCAAAAATGATTTGATTTTGCGTAGTAAGCATCTTTGACTATCATAAGAAGAAATCTCCTCCAATTCTGCGTTTGCATTGTGTGTGTGGTGGGAGGTCTTATGGTAGTTTCATTTTCCAAAAGCATTGCGAATTGACTTTAGAAATTCTCTGCTGTTTATTTTAAAGATAAATAACTGTTTTACGATCTCACACCAGTCACCATGACTGACTCGGAGTTTATTGTTCCCTTCTAAACTCTGGGTGCCCACCTATTTCCACACGGGCAGCCTAGAGTTATATTATCAGGATATTCTGGATATTCTGGAGCTTTGGAGATAAGCTGGAGGACGAGACGTAGTACTTGTATCTGATAGTATTTATTCCGATGTGTATTCTATATGAGGACAAGTTTATATAACTGTCCATTGATGTGATGTATTGTATTGAGTTGTATATTGACTCTGATGACTGATGTATGTATAAAATGATATAGTTCTTTGTTTTAAAGATTACTGATTTATCTATTATATATTGTTCCGCTGCGATATGTGAGATTCTGATATTGTTTCTGTTTCTGATGTTGTTCTGTTGTTCTTCTTTCTTTCTTCTCCTTTTCTTCTATCTTCTTCTTCTTCTACTTTTTCTTTTTCTAAAACCCTCACTATTGGAGTTTCCGGCGTTCGATTCCTCGGCAGTCGATAAAGTGAGTATCGATGTCGAATTTTCGAAAGTCGAAAATTTCAGGATGTGACAAAGTGGTATCAGAGCATATGGTTAAGCGACAACCCTGCTCTGTTGGGTGTTACTCATTAGAGATAGAGTCAGTAGTACTCTAGAATGAGTTGAGTGTAATAATAGATATGAGCGCGTATTTGTTATGTGAATATAAAATTGTTTTATATTGTGATGATTGGTTTGTTGAGTGGTATATGGATTCTGGTCGGTATTGTCCGTACAACTCTATCGATAGGGATCTCTAAACACTTGTATAGAACAATTCGGCACAATATTGTTTTTAAATAGGGTAAATGAAATAATTTTACCCAAAACTATTTTTGTATAGAAAGGAAATGTTTTTCGATAAAGTACTATAGTATATGGTTGCATGGATGTTAGGAAATAATAATAGTAAATTATTATCATTGAAATTGAATAAGAAATTGAAATCGTAACTCCAAAGTTAAGAGATAAATCCATATACTAATGAAATTTAAAGAATATAAGTTGATGTGACTTATAATTGGAAACCGGAATTTCAGAGAAGTTTTTGGAAATGTAATTGAAAGAATTTGAAAATTTTGGAGATTTGGAAAGTTTAAATCTTTTTGATTTGAAAATAAATTTTAAAGGTTTTGAAAAGTATTTTGAGGGAATGAAAAGCTCTAAACTCTTTTCGGTCGCTGGAAAATAATTCCGATGATGATCGCGACATCACCGGTGTTCATTTTCGGGTTTCCAAAAGAGGAATTGCTGCCGATTGTTTTAAAAGGAAGTTGTTTGAAAAATTTGGATTTTGTTTTAGAAAATTCAAAGGATAAATTGAATTGTTTCAAAAAAATTGGTTTTGAAATGTTGGTAAACTCTGGAATGCTATATTTAAAATATTTATGAGAATAATTAATAAGTTGATAACTTATAAAAATTTAATATTGATAGAATAAATTCAACTTAAAGGATGAAGTTAAATTTAAGTAAGTATAAATGAATCAATTAAATCTAAGTTGAGGTTGTGGAATATGAAATCTGGATTTAATATGAATTTTGAATAAGTGAAGAAATTTGACCTTGGTAAAAGTTAAATAGGATTGAAATTTGAATTTTGGATTTATAAGTGGAAATGTAAGTTAAGTTAAACAAACAATGTTTAATGGGATATAACTTAAGTGTTGATTGGAATTGATTTTGGTGTCGAAGTAAATAATCAAAATGAATTAAATGAATATGAACTTGAGTTATATAAATAAACTTCAACATGAAATGTGAAATGGATTAGCTATTGAACTAATGAATCAATTGAATGTAAGTCAATTGAAATTAAAGGTGTTGAACTAAATTGATAAAATTTGAGGAAAAGTAAATGAATTCGAATTGGAAATCCAGTTTAAATGACAGTAGATTTAACCAAAGGGTAAATTGAAATCAAATTTTGGAAATGAACAAAAGTGAATGAAACTGGAATTGAAATTGAATGTTGGAAGCAAATCTGAATTTGTTAGTAGATTAGAATTTGAAATGAATTAGTAATTAAAACTAATTTAAAAATGATATAAGCAATTATATTGAAAATTTTGTAATTGAATGTACGAAATGGTTTGAATATATGCAACTAGATATTATGGCTAGTAGGATATACAGGTATAAAGGAAATTGAATTTGATTTCACAGATAATTTGAATTGCTCGACAAAAGGTACGTATTTGAATTATAATATGAGTTTTTGATGATTTCTGGTCTAGCCGCTTGGCTTTTTCTTTTTCTTTTTGAAATCTGAGAGTCCGTAGGGACGTTTTGTAGTCGTGCCGTATTAGCCGCGCAAAGGAGACGCTGGCGAAATTTTTCGAAAATTTCGAGTGTTAGAAAATTTTAGAGAAATTTTGAAAGTTTAAAAATCTGGATTTAAACTTGAATTTGAATTGAGAAGTTAAACATGGTTGTTTGAAACTTTAATTGAAGTTGGAATTTAGTAGAATTAATAACGAATCTTTAGTAGAAAGATTTGTTTTGATGAATTGATAAAACTATTGAATTGTGAAAAATAGTAGACGAGTTAAGGATCGTTCTTCCAAACTTGTAATTTCGAGGACGAAATTCTTTTAAGGGGGGAAGTTTGTAACGACCCAGAATTTTTGATAATTAAAATTCAAATATTTAATTGATTTTGAATATTAATAAATGGAATTTAGAAGTCGAATGATTTATTTCTCGAATATTGGATTTAATTGGATAATTAAATCAATAATTAAATAGTGAAATTCCAGAAATAATTGAAAATCGAGTTAATATGATTGAAAATGATTTGGAAAATTTTATTTAATCATACTGGAGTTATAGAAAGGTTATAGAACTTTTAAAATGGAATTTGGAGTTAATTTGTGAAAATTTAATATTTTAATATTTAATTATCGACTGTAAAAATAGCCAATTTTCAAACAGTCTCAGAATTGAACGAGACCAGTTCCATTGGATCCGTAATAGTTAGTTATTATCGGATTTCAATTTTCGTATCAATCAAAGTTATGGTTTGACCGTGGCAGCTCCAAACGCATCGAGATTGTTTTGATATTAATTCGACGAGTTAAAATAGTCATTTTTCAAAAAGTCTCGGATTTCGACGAAACCAGTTTCATCGGATCCGTAATGTGATATTATTGTAAGATTTCAAATTTCGTAATTTTTGGATTTACCATTTGTCCGGTACGAATTGAAACGCCTCGAAATCGATTTAAATCGGTTTAATTTAAAATCGATCGTTTTTCTCCGTATCTCGCACAGATGTTCGAATTAGCTTCCGAAACCTGTTCCATTGCGTTCGGAACGCGGGGTAAACCTTAGAAACGTCAGCCGGCACGTTCGATTTGGAGTTTGAAAATTCCAAGTGAATAGTGATTTGTGAATTTTTCTATATAAACCCCTCCACTTATTCATTTGCAAAGCAATTCAACCCCTAACCCTAAATCTCTTCAGCCGCCACTCTCTATTTCTAAGGCCAGAAAACATTCTCACTTCCCCTCGATTATCTCCTCATCCGCGCGTTTTTAGGCGACGATCTCAACTAGAGAATCGAAGAGGGTAGCGAGGCCGAGGCATCCAACGGTGGAGATCAAGATCGGTGTGGCGGAGAGGGAGTTTTTGGGCCACGTATGGCTGCAGTTCGCGCGCGTTTCGTGAGGGGTGGGGACCATCGAGCTCGACCGCTCTCTGGCCGTGGGTGATACTCGCGATGGACAGCGAAATGGTGGTCTCTGATCAAATTTTAGTCGAGTGGGATGGCTCGCGATGTGATGAAGTCGGTCGCGTATATGGGTTTCTCGTTCGTGAATTCAAACCTAGGAGTTGCGTGGGAGGGAAGATGAGAATCACGGTCTTGATTTCGTTCTGGGAACGTGCGGTAGAGATCTATTAAGTTGGAAATTATAAAAAGAAAGTGAATATTTATTTGTATTTAAATTTGTACGATATTTAAAATATGATAACTTTTTGCTGCGAGGTCGGAATGGAACGAAACGAAAAGCGTTGGCTTCGTTTTGTCGAGCTCTTCGCTATGGAACTGAATTGGAGCCATTTGGAGCTAGTTTGAATTTCGGGTAAAAATTAAACGCCCGTTTAATTTTATTCGAAAATAAACGCTGGAACGGAATTTAAAATCAAGGTGAGATCTTCTCACTCAAATTGAATGTGGAATTATTTACAGTTATTGATTGATGATTGACTGTTTGGATGTGCTATTAGATATGATAGGATATATATCTATATATAGCAATATATACATATTGGCATATGTATATATTGGATTGTTGATTTCCCGCCTCGTATAGCGGATGAGACCCTATTGCGCCGTTAGTAAGCGGATTTATAAAAACCTATATACCGCGATAATTCCGTACTGGAGCGGAATTGGTATTGTGCTAACATCTGTGGATGCAGGGAAACAGGTTGGAGGGATCCAACTGGATTCCTCACCGTATTGATTATTTACAGATATTTTGATATATTCTGTTATCATATGATGATATATGATATTTGACTGTGTGATGGACTAATTGATGCTGTTGCATCATCGGATTCAGTTTTGAAAAGTAAAAATAACGACTTTTACTTTAAAAAGGATTTTTAAAGTGATCTTTGAAATTATATGTTCTATTGAATTGTTGAATTGATTTATTTTAAATAAATAAACGTTTAAAATTTTGAAGTTATAAAAGTTAAGATTTTTGTGAAATATAACCGAAGTGTCGTTTTTGAAATAAAAGTCGATTTATTTATAAAATGGTTTAAGCTGGGATTTTTGAATAACTAAAAACGATTTGTATAGGAAGATTTATAAAATGGATATTTTATTAATAAAAATATTGGACTTATAAAACGAATTTTTTATAAGTGTTGAAAAGAAGTATAAAGGGATTTCATAAGTGAATGAAATTAATAGATTTATAACGTGAAGTTATAAAGTGAATAGATGTTGTAGAATAAACGATTTATAAGTAATTTACTTATAAATTAGATTTTTGCACTTAATTGGGATATAAATAGAAATTGCTAAATGAAATGATTTCATAAGTTGAAATTGTTATGGAGTATAAATGTGATTTATAAACGTTGTTTATAAATCTGGAATCACTTATTTTGATAAGTAATTTTAGAAGTTAATAAGAGGAGAATTTTATAAATCGAAGTTGTTAGAAAATATAAAGGTGAATTTATAAACGTTGTTTTATGAATTCGAAATCAATCAAATTTGATGAATGTAATATAGAAGTTATTAAGGGAATTTTATCCACGATTTTGGATAGTGGATAATTCTTGGAATAAAACGTGTAGAAAAGATTGAAATGTAATTATTGAAGTATATTCACGATTTTGGATAGTGAATATATCGTTAAGTAAAATGGATAGTTTTGGAAAAGGGATATTAAAAATGAAGTTAAACATTTTAGAGATGTTTTTAAAATGTATTATAAATCGAAAGCAGAGATTTCCGCAGTTCTTGTTGAAATAGACGTTTTCGAGAAATTTAAGGAAATGGTGGACTATAACACTGTTGTTATAGTAAATGATTTCCGAAAGGAAATGTTTTGATGTAGTATTGGGATTTATATATCTATCTAAATCCGAATCCCTATACTAGTGATTTCGAGTCGTCGTAACGATGTTTTACGCAACATTCGTTTTGACTCAAATAGATGTTGAAATTTATGATTTCCTTAAAGAATGGATATATACTTAATTTGATTTAAGTATATCGAATATTTTCTAAGTGTTGAAAATAAATGATTTGTGAATTACTTATTTTTAAATAAGTATGGAAATGCTTTTCCAATATGAAATGAACTGTTTTGAGATTTTATCTTCAAAGATAAAATGAAATGTGGAAATTGATTTGAAATTGTTTTCAAATGATTAAGTGTGGAAATTATATATCTAGTAAAGATATTTTGGAAGATAAAATAATTTGGGAAAATTATTTGGAATCTGATGATGTCGCGCATCTTTATTGATAGTTAAATAACCGGCTATCAATAATTACCTTTAGATAGGTATTTGTTGTGAATTGGATTAATTTGAATGCCACACTTATTTTTGAATAAGCGCTCACTATTCGGGTTAGCCGGGAAAGGACCATGGGGTCGTATAACCCATTCCGAATATGTGATACGTCGTTATGAATCGCATTTGAAGACCGGTGTTGAAGACCGGATATTTTTGAAAACGGAAGGATTACCGTCGAGTTACTCTACATCGGCTGATCTCCGATTTAGAGGTTTTATCACCCTTAGTGACGGGAAGTCCTGACGTGATTGAAAATTATCCGGATATGCAAGGGCTTCGTAAGAAGTGCCTTCGGTTCTGTTCGATCCCGGAACAGACTTGTATGGATTGTGTGTCTGACGTTACAATTTGAGATATTGAGCTGATTTCTTTCAAATACATTTCTGTTGGTGGCGGAGAATTTATTCTCTTAGCTTAACACCCTTCTCTGAGACGTACGAGCTCAGAGGTTATGTAGTTAAAATTCATCAGCGATATATCCCAATTTGGTAACGTGGCATACTGAGTGTTGCTGTGAAATGATCAGTGTTTGATCATTTGTGATATGATCATTTGTTTGATCTTATATCTTTGTGATCATAGGTTGATCATTTTGGTTTGACCCGAAGCAGGGCTTTTTGAGAAAGCGTAGCTTTGTGGACGAGACTTCGTCGAGCCTCACACCCCGGAAATGGTCGAAACAGGAAGAATGCAGCAAGGTTCTAGGGAGTAGCGCCCCTTAGTGTATGTCATTCCTTCTGGATAAAGGTGGTATCATGGTATGGAGCCCAGATACTTAACCTCTGTGGTTACTGCATTATTATTATCTATGTGGTTTGTTGGAAATCGGGGATCCTCGGGAAGATCGGTGACGATCGGGGGATGGCATACGCGTGTCAGTAGTTACCTATTTTTGCAGAGGTAACCCGGCCTTGTGTTGGCAGAGATCCGGTTAGGTTCTCGGGTCGTCTATTCCAGGGACGTACCCATCGTGGATAGGAAGTTCCTTTGCCTGACCATTTGTTGGAAATCCAAATCCCAATACGCACCTTGTACGGTATTAGTTGTAGAACCTGCCATTTACGTACGGTGGTCACCACTGTTTAGATGGTAGCTATAGTAGGCATACGATACTGGTCGTATGTTGGCTAAGATTAATATTATACTTTCGAAATGTTTTCGACACTATGCACTAATAATAATATCAAAAATGATTTGATTTTGCGTAGTAAGCATCTTTGACTATCATAAGAAGAAATCTCCTCCAATTCTGCGTTTGCATTGTGTGTGTGGTGGGAGGTCTTATGGTAGTTTCATTTTCCAAAAGCATTGCGAATTGACTTTAGAAATTCTCTGCTGTTTATTTTAAAGATAAATAACTGTTTTACGATCTCACACCAGTCACCATGACTGACTCGGAGTTTATTGTTCCCTTCTAAACTCTGGGTGCCCACCTATTTCCACACGGGCAGCCTAGAGTTATATTATCAGGATATTCTGGATATTCTGGAGCTTTGGAGATAAGCTGGAGGACGAGACGTAGTACTTGTATCTGATAGTATTTATTCCGCTGTGTATTCTGTATGAGGACAAGTTTATATAACTGTCCATTGATGTGATGTATTGTATTGAGTTGTATATTGACTCTGATGACTGATGTATGTATAAAATGATATAGTTCTTTGTTTTAAAGATTACTGATTTATCTATTATATATTGTTCCGCTGCGATATGTGAGATTCTGATATTGTTTCTGTTTCTGATGTTGTTCTGTTGTTCTTCTTTCTTTCTTCTCCTTTTCTTCTATCTTCTTCTTCTTCTACTTTTTCTTTTTCTAAAACCCTCACTATTGGAGTTTCCGGCGTTCGATTCCTCGGCAGTCGATAAAGTGAGTATCGATGTCGAATTTTCGAAAGTCGAAAATTTCAGGATGTGACAACTACCCTATTTAATAAGAGTCAGACCCCACAAAGCTAAGGTTATCGCTAAACCTAAGCTCTGATACCAACTGTAACATCCCGCCTTTTTGGACGCTTTAAGTAGACACGCATGCCGACTCAAACCATACAGAAGGGCGGATTATTATTGGGGTCAATAAGAAAAAGAGAAAGAAAAAAAACAAAACAGAATCTCACAGCGGAATGACAAAATATAATAATCAAATAACAGTTCATGAAGCTGTATACAAAACATTTGATTATACTTATACAATATAAAATCAGAGTTACACATACCAGAGAATAAATAAATAACAATGCAGTGGAACGGTATGAATGTAGTGGAATAATACAGTAAGTAATAATAATAAAATCTTCATCTTCGTCCTCCAGAAATAAGTTCTTCAAATCCTGAAATGCTTAGGTTGACCTGAGCGAATTGAAAATGCAAAACACTCGAGTCAGAATTAAAAGATCTTATGTGAGTTAAATAAATGGTAAATAAATATGAGTGTAAACGGCGTCGGAGATGTTTACGGGGTTTGACATCTCCTATCCAGTGTCTAACGTGAGTGCAGTAACTCAAGAGATGTTCGAGATTCACATCTCCTAAGGATCCGTTAAACTATCTACTATGTAGTACAATACGCTATTATAATATGTCTACAGTAATATAAACTATTAAAATAGCATTAAGGCGTTACCCATATCCCCCTTAACACATTTTATATATTCCCATAGTCTATAGAGTACTGTAATCCCACCCGTAAACTGGGTGATGTCAGAGGGCAGTCCATAGGTATGGTACAAACCAAACTCGTAGAAGGCACGCTAGGATAGGTGACACGGCACAACTAGGCAATGCCAGGGTAGATATACGAATTACACTTCCGGAACGGTGGTAACGCATAACAGCCACTACCGCCCACCTCGAAACACACTACCGGGTAAAAAAATCGAAGGGTGGCCACCGAATAAATCGCAAAGTCAGAATATAGATCGATGGAGTGTGTCCGCTCAAAGGAGCTACCTCATTCGCCCGTCGATTGCTCCTGTTTTAGCCGCCTTATGCGAACTCACGGGAGTCGGATCCACGTATATACCTCATATAGGATCGTCGCCACCATCCTACTTCATTCTGGAATCTCCACCGCGTACACGGTTGTCAAAGTGGTTTTCGGTATCGACAGAGAGTACGCCCATATCCGATCCCGGTCTCTTTAAAAACAAAAGCTTATTACACACCGGATGGTTCTTTTACATTTCCAAAACCATTTCATAATTGATATCAAAATATCATATTCAATTCAAATCATATCATTTAGAAATCATTACTCATATTTACCTTTGAAATCATATCACATTTGAAATCATAGTTTGAAATTATATTTCCTTTCAAAAGTCGTGTTTCCAAAATAGGTTAAACTCACATTTCAAAATTATCATATTGAACCAAATATGTTATTTAATTCCCAACATAGGTTATAACATCATTAACCGTTTTCACTTAAAAATCGAGAATTAGAATATAAACCCATCCATTTTTACTTAGTTTGGAATTTAGAAGAAAATAGTTTTAAATAGTTATAAATAGATAATAGAGATTTAAAATAGATTAAATATAATTAAAATAGATTAAATAGCTTTAAAATAGATTAATTAGATTTAAAATAAGTCAAATGGTTTAATTAGTTTAAAAGTTGAAAACCTTAATAATTAAAGTCTTTAAAATAATATATATTTAAAACATTTAATATAAAAATATGAATTTGAAATTTATATCAATTTAAACTATTTATTCCATTCCAGTACGTTTGGACCATTTTAATATCCCAAAACCCAATTTCAAATTTTCCAATTCCAATTCTCAATAAAATAATTACTTCAATATCGCCTCCAATCCATGTTCGAAATATCAATTTAAATTACTCCAAATTCAATATACTTCAAAGTTATATTTCAAACAATTTAAAATAATTCAATTCTGACAAATTCCACTTTTTATTCCAAATTCAACTTTGAAATTTCAATTAAATCCTTTTAACAATACCTTTAAACCAATTCCAATTTTTTATTATAAACTTGAATTTCGATAATAATTCAATTCGTATAAATCAATTTTTATTTCAAAATATCATTTAAAGATTTAAAATCATTTAAATTTAACCAATCCGATGTCCGTATATAATTCTCTACCCTAGGGTCAAGTGATACGGATATTTATCATTTCAATCCACAATTTACAATGTTGCGGTTATATATCATTCAAACCGCAATCCCGAAATATTAATAAAATCCATAAAATCGCTCGAGTCTATCATTTCAACCCATAGCGATTTTTCCTTAATCTGTTGATCATTCGGGTATGTATCATTTCAACCCATAATGAACTTGCAGTTTATAACGATATAAAATATACATCCATTCATCCAATATCAACAATCAACGTCCATCACAATCATCATCCAAATCAATCAATAAATATCAATATAGAAACGATAATCAATAACAGGTATTTAACTGGCAATTTATATTCAATACAGGTATTTAACTAGCAACTTATATTCAATAATAAATTAAATAACGATTTAATTAATAAATTCAAATTAACTGAGATGATGATTTAAAATATACCAAACAGCCATAAATAAATTTCTAATCACATCATAAATTAAATTTAACAAACATAAGAAATTTTAGAAGTTGTGAGTGGGTTAAAAACTCACCTTTGAATTTAAATTCAAAATAAGCCCAAAATTTGAACGGCCTCAGAATTCGTCCAAACTGGCGTCAAAATGTCTGGAAGCTCGATACGATCCCAGTGGAGAAAACTGCGCGTGAAACGGACCTCGTATGTGAAAGTTATGGTTATTTGAACGATAGAATATAAATTGAAAAAAATAAATAAAATAAACCTAAAAAACAAAAACAAAATCATGTCACCTGCTTCTCACGTAGCCCTCCGGCCTGAGCACTCTCGAATGCAAATCCCATGCCAGCCGCCCCTTCAAAATCGCGATCGCCCACGCCTTATGATGCACGCGCACCCACGTAGAGGCCGCGCCTCCCCCTTGCGCCCCGCCCCGAGGCTTCGCTCGACGTCCAGCTCGCGGCAATCAATAGCCGCCGCCCTAGTGTAGTAAACCCTAATGAATTTTCGCGCTTGATCCGATCGTTAAAACACCAAACAACCATGCCAGTGGACTACGCTCGCCGCTCTCCACCTACCGGTACCCTCGATCTGACAATCCGACGAAGTACATTGGAACGTGATGAACGGTCGAGAATAACTCGTCCAATTCTGGCCACACAGAAACCCAAATCACAAAATAGACAGCAGATTTGACTTGCGCTTGTCGAGAGCTTCAAATCGATATATAATTCGATATAGTTTGAGGCGTTTGATTTTCAATTTGATTGTTTTGATTTGGATTTGAAATTGAATTTGAGGTTTTGGGATTAAGGTTTTGTCTGCCATTGGAATGAGGAGTTGAGAAACAATGTACGTACAGACAATTGAAAATGAGGAGTGGCTAGGGTTTATAACGAGGTATTTATAGACAAAGCTGGGAATAGAAAGAATGGACCAGATTGATTGAACGAGACACGACCCGAAAAGCCCATTTCGACTCCGAAACGAAAATGGGTCAACCTATATATCAACAAAGATGTTATCGATAATTTTAAAATCAATGGAACTGGTTTCAAGCCCACATTCCATCGTATGAAGAAGTTATGATAAAATCAGCTTATTTCAAATTGGTTTCAATTGATTTTAATTAAATTGATTTCTAGGCTTTTCGATCCCATACGATCAAACGACAAGTCCGATCATTACGAAACTTGAAATCCTATAATAATTCACCGTTACGAATCCGATGAAACTGGTTTCTTCAAAATCCGAGTCAGTGGCCAAAATGGCTATTTTTCAGTTAATTAAATAAATTAATATTAATTAATTAAATCACTTTTCAGTTTAAATTTTAATAATTTACAGCTTCTATCATTTTTCATTTCTTAATCACTTAAAATGATTTAAACAAATTTAGATGTTAATTTAAAGTTGGTTAATCCATCAATTCCAGTGTTTAATTTCAATAAATTCAGAAATTATAAATTAAAATTCCAAAAATCCATTTATTAAATTTTAAACCTTGTTATTCAAGTCTTTATTATGGTAAGGATATAACTAACATTGGTTTATATTCGAGTACATTAATATTTCCCAATATCATCTTAATTTCCATTTACGTAATATTTAAATATTTAATTTCATTTAATTTTAAATAATCCAATTATTATAATTTAAATTCCAATAAATTAATAAATATTGATTTCCATTCTTTTTATTCCCAATTATCATATTATGAATAAAATTAACATTATTTCCAAATATTAACTTAATTTACATTAGCATAATATTTAATTACATTTATTGAAATTTATTTCCAATTTAAATTAACAGGCTAAATAAATAGGTAACATTCAATAGTTTGCCACAGTTAACCTTTAGTCACATTAATAAGCTTTTATTAATTACAAATCAATGTTACCATTTATTTTCATAATACTAGTTTCATTCAATTTCCATTAACTACCTATTATTTCCTTGGTTAGTCCAATATTTCATTTATTCACTTATATTCAATTTATAACCAAGTATAGCATTTTTATTATTTCAATTAATTGGAATTTCCTTCAATCTATCAAAATTCACTTTAATTAACATTGTAACATTTCATTTTAGTATTCATTTCATTATTACATTACAACTTTTTATTTCTTCCAAAATTAAATAACAAGATTCATTAAATTAACAAATTAAATTATCGAAAATTTACGGGTTGTTACAGAGATGTTATAGGATTTTCCATTTCCTAAGGATCCGTTAAACTATCTATATGTAGTAAGATACGCTATATATAGTGTTTATCGGTAAAGTAAAGTATTAAAATAGCATTAAGGCTTTACATTGATCCCCATAACACATTTTTAAGCAGGTAGTCTATGAAGGTCTTGTAACACTAGCAGTAACGTAGGTAGCCAGTGAGTCCCCAATAGGTACCATTAAAACAAAATCATAGTGGTCGTGAATAAGGATAAAATTATGATAAGGCACGTAAGGCAATGTTCAAGGTAGGATACTACCAGTTCGGGTCGTAGGGCTGGTGGTAACGCATCGTAGCTACGACCGCCCACCGCGTCCAACACCCCCAAAATCAAATCAAATCAAGGTGCACCTAATCAAGCCTACATCAATTTAGTAATACGAAGAGGTGTGTCTGCTAAGGGTAGTTAGCCTACTTGGCCCTGACAAGCCGTCATGTTTTAGTCATTTCAAATTGGCACAAGTGCCGGGGTCATCCATCATCGTTCTCTTTTTTCAATTCCAGCAAACGTCTCCAATTCAACCTCTACATTTTGGATATCATCCATCGCATACACAGTTGTTAAAGTGGTTCCAATATTAACGGAGAGTATGCCAATAAGAGGCCCCAGTCTCTTTAACAACCAAACATCATTTTTCACACCGGTTGGTTCTTTTACATTTCGAAAACGATTCATATTTGATATCAAAATATCATATTCACTTCATAAATATCGCTTCATTTCAAAATACCATATTTACATGTCATTTTCACTTGAAAATATCATTTCAATTTCCAACTTAGGTTATAACCTCATTTAACCACATTCGCATTTAAATCAACGATTTAAATATGAACATTCCAACTGGCACAGTTTGAATTTTTAGAAAATAGTTTGAATAGTTTAAATAGTATAAATAGTTTTAAAATAGTTTAAAATAGTTTAAATAGTTTGATATAAAATGGTTTGAGTATTGAAAATGGTTTATATGGTAAAATTGTTTGGAAAATCAAGATAATTTAACTATTAAAAAAATAGATTTTAAACAGTTTATATTAAAATAATTTATTTTGAAAATAATATCAAATCAAATTGTTTCTTTCCCTTTCAACAAATCTGGCCCCATGTCCAAATTTCAAATCAACAAAACTCAATTTCAAATCTTTCAATTCAATTTCAATTTAGTTTCAAATCAACTTGATTTCAGTTGTAATTCGAAATAACTTCAATTTTTGAAAACATTCATTTTTAACATCAAATTCGATTCAACAATTCAATTCAGTGATTTAAAATTCCAATTCAATCCTTATTTTAAACCATTTCAATTTATGTCAATTTCATTTCCAATTTCAATTTACCGATTTAAATCGCTAAAATTAGTTTCAACCTCATTGTTCAATTTTAAGGTCCCAAATCTTACAATAATTTAATTTCCAAAACTAAAGACATATATCAATTACAACTTCACATTTTCAATTCAATTTTCTTTTAAAAACAATTTCCTTTAAACAATTTCAGTTTCAACATCTCAAAGCTTAATTTGGAAAATTCAATTCATGAAAATCCACGATTTATTTCCTTCAAAGCAATATCATTAACCAAAATCCAAATTCAATATTTTCAAACCATTTAATTTAACCAATCCGGTGTTCGTATATAATTTTCCACCATATAGTCAAGTGATCAGTTATTTCATTTTTAATTATAGGGATGGATATATATCATTTCAATCCAAATCAAAGTGTCATAGGTATATATCATTTCAACCTATTTCTTAATTTATTCATAACAATTTAAATAATAGTTTATATGCTGTCACTTAATATACAGAGTGATAACATGGATATATAAAATAAATAAATAAACATCCAATCATCCAACATGTCAACAAATAGGCATCCATCACAATCAATATCCAAATAAGCCAATAAATCACAACAATTAATTGATTATCAATATCAGGTATTTAACTAGCAATTAAATTCAATATTAATTTAAATGGCAATTTAATTCAATAAAATTCAATTCCAATTAAAATGTCAACTTAAGCTATCACACAACAACCAATAACATTCTTATCACTTCATAAATTTAATTCAACAAACATAAGAAAATTTAGTATTGTGTAAGTGGGTTAAATCACCCACCTTTGATTTTAGCCTATAAAAATCCAAACAGTAGCGCAAAATTCCAAAAGTCTTCAAATTCAACCAAACCAGTTCCATGTTGTCTGGAATTTCGATACGAACCCAACGCAAGAAACCGCACATCAAATGAGGCTCGTGTGAAAAAGTTATGATAGTTAGATGTTATAAATTAAAATAAAATTAAAATAAACAAAAAGGGGTAAAAAGTAATTACGTTACCATCGTCCTTTCCATGAAACCTACAAAAAAGCAAGCCAACCTACAGGCTACAACCGCCCACGTTTGACCACCACCTACCGCCTCTACACATGTTGCCCCCCATATCGAACAACGTCGCCGACCTCCTCGTCCAAGGCCGCACCATCCGCGTCCGTGTGGTGAGCTCTGCCGCCACCAATAGCCTCCGCCGCCGCTCCTATTCACAGCCAAATTCCGACGAATCTGGATGCCATCTCGATGACCTGAGCCCATAGATGCACTCTGTTCGACCTCCTCTACACGCTGCAACTTCCCAATCGACCAATCATTGCAAATTTACGGTTGATCGCGAAACCCTAACATGGACGGCCGAGAAAGATCGCCAATTTCTGGACAAAGGAGCCTCCAATCGAAAAACGAATTGCAAAGGCAGATTACGTTCGTCGAGAGCTTCACGATGATATATTATATGACATGATATGAGTAGTTTGAATTTTGGATTTTGATTTGAAATTATAATTAGGGTTTTGAGAAGTTTGCCATTGAGAAGGAACAAATAATGAAATAGATAGATAGAAATTGTACGTACAGACAACAAAATAAAGGACTGCTAGGGATTATAACAGACTATATATAGAAAGAGAAGGATAAGAATGGATGGAACAGATTAAATGGGTTGAAGCGATAACAATGGCCCAAAAAGCCCGTTTCGTTCCCGAAACGAAAATAGGTCATCCCATATATCGAAATATAGGTTTTCGATATTTTAAACTCAATGGAACTAGTTTCAAACCCTAATTCTATTGTAAGATTTAAATGATTCATTCGTCTCTAGATCATTGGGTTATCATGCTAAAATTTAGCTATAACAATTTGAATTTGAATTAAAATTTTAAATGTTGAAAATATTCAAATTATATTTTGAACATTTGAATTACATAAATTTGAAGTTAAATTGAATTCTAAGTTTGAATATAAGGATATCTGAAGTTTGATAGAGTTATGGGTATATCATAGGGGAAAGTAGGTAATTTGTTACATAAATCTAACTCGATAATTGATCATGTTCGAAATAAAAGGTGCTTCCTTTTTGTTATATACTTTCATAAAATGTTATAAATAATTAATTAGTTAATTTAAGTACATCTGTCAGAAAGTCCATAAATGATGTGTTTGTGATAGTAATTACAAATAGTTGTAACCGTGAGTATTTATCACAATAGGAAAATAATATGAAGGACAAAATTCGTCAATTTTTTAGCTTCAAGGACATACTTTCATTTTTTAGTGAGAAGAAAAAACTTTTCAAATAAATATAGGAAAAGGACAAAAATTCGATAAGAAGGACAATGCTACCATGTAGTATTAGTTTTGTATTTATTGAATTAAAAGAAGGATAGAACACTTATGTTTTAATTTTATCATGTAATAGTTGATCTTACCTTGTGGTAGCATTTTATTTTCAAATGATATGACTTGTTAGCAATTTGTACTTGATAGTTTCATTTTGGGATAATGTTTTTATATAATGACAGTATCATTTTTTACCTAATGTGTCCTTATGACCAAATTTTAAAGAGGATGCCCTGGAGGTTAAAAAACTTTGGGAATTTGTCCTTCAGACAACAAAATTCCCCTTATCACAATATGGTAAGCACGTCATTTTAAATATCCATATCAATATATATTGAGACTGAACATTGATGCATCCACTAAGACGAAAATACGCAACACTCTCCAAATGTTGGGCAATGTATTACTCATGCGTGATGGGAGCACCAAGGGGTTACATATTGATAGTTATTGGATAACTAGGACTGACTCATCGATAGTTTTCTATTGGTTAATATAACTAAGGTCAAATAGAAAATATAGAAGTGAATAATTGACACTTGACGTAAGAATACTGTTGATCTTCAATATAAAAGCTCCATATTGAATATAGTTAAATCATGTCATGACATCCATCGAATGACTATAGTTGGGTCAAGTAGAAGTATTGGAAGTGAAACACTATTCAAAAGAGGATTTGTCACCTCGGTTATATGGGGTTAGTATCTAGCTACATTAAAGTCAACTCAAAGTCAAATTCTCTGGGCATAGTAGTTCAGTTAATAATAATTATTATTGTTGAACCAATGATTTTGTGTTTGGATTATAAAGTTGAATATGGATGATATTGGAATTTTGACCATTACCAAATTCCATAAGCCTAAAGTGATATAGTTTTGACGAAGAGAATTGGTATAAATAATCATCACTATCGGGTAATGCTTAACAAAGTAAAATTGGATTTTATCGACACCAAGTAAGCGATAAATTTGGCTAAAATATCACACCACATACTAAGTGACGTATGAACGTTAATATTCAAAATTGTTCGATATTAATCACTGATCAAATTTATACCTAAGAGTCATATAACCAAAACATTGAATATTCCTTTGACCAGCTGATTTCATATAATTATTATAAATTAATTAAAATAATTAATATTTATGAAATACTAATTATAAATTTTGTTTGATGTACTGAACATGATCAAAAAATATGTTTAAAATAGTTATATATACCGAACGATATACAATATCATTGCACGTTTAAATTAGATTTAAATGTAGGAATATTTTGTACGGACATAAATGTGTTTAAGGTCCATAAACAAGCACACATAATCAACCATCAATTGCCTTACTACGGTCGGCCATGACATAAGGAAAAAATGGGAGTTTTGTCTTTAAATTTGAAATGAAAAGTCAAGTGTTAAAGGAGATTAATGACAACATTAACTCACTTTTCTTTAATAAAAACTTACCCTTTCATTTCTTTAAAATCACTTCACTCAAAACCACATTTCTAGACCATAAAATTTCAGCCATGGCTTCCTTAAAACAATACAAAATATTTCCAAGTTCATATTACATCAAATTCAACACTATTCGATAGTCAGTGGTTGGCAATTTGGAAGCTAGGACCTTCTAATTTGTGAGCTGATTCTAGAAGATCAATTCAACTTTCATCATTTATGTAAAGGCTTTGATGAAAAGTAAATCTGCGTATTAATTTTGTTATTTTATAATTATATGTTATATTAGGGGATGTTGATTATATCACGAATCTTATATATCGAAATGTTGTCACAGAATTAGTTGGTTGTGTGTGCAGTTGCATCTATAATATATATATATATATATAACATATTATGGGATGTTTACTATGCTAATGCTCATGACCAGCAAAAAAAGAAATTTTATATTTTTATGATAACTTATTATTATTACTGATTTCGGTAAAGTAGTAATTCTTTCTAAATGTTATAAATCATATATTTCATGTTTTAAAATTCATAAATTATTTATGTAAAACATAAATTAATAAAAAAATTATTTTATTTAATATATATACATTTTTTCTATTAATATATAATTGATTATTCAACTTAAATTGATCAAATAAATAAATGTATGAATATATGTTTATATGCATAACATTAAATTTGTATAAGCTTTATGAAAATCATATCAGGCATTTTTGGACTTGAAAGATGCAAATGAAGGGGTTTTTATTTTTGAATTTTGAAATGAAACGGTTGTATTAAAGGAGATTAATAGCCATATTAGTAACAACATTAATTCTTCTTCTTCAATATAACTTAGCTCTTTCATTTATAATAGAACATCATTCTAAATAGTGAGCATAAGTAAATATTTAAATATAAATTTTATTATTATTATTTATATTATATATATATATATGATAATTTAAATATACATATAAGATAAAGAGAAGAATTAATTTTAAATGAAAAGGCTATCTTAATTATAAGGAGATGAAGAGGCTTTATGTAACACCTTTAATTTTAATTAAACATTATTCAGTATATTTAATTTGATAGATTAAATGGAATAATGTAAATGATTGAGGAGAATGAGAATTGGTTATTAACAAGGTCATGCCTTAATAACTTAAGGAATGAGATTGTTTTGAAAAACTTAACATATAAGAGAGTATACGAGAGAGGTAAAATAGGTAGATCCATCTTTTAAACTATAAACCCTCTCCCCCTTATATCATTTTTAGTTTACTCACTCCAAAAACAATCAAAAAGAACAAAAATAGGCCCTCCATTAATCAAGTTAGGGAGAATCAAAATCAAAGGGGATTCAAGGGAAAAGCTTAGAGAAGCTAAACACTAATCAAATCTCAACCCCAACAGTTAATTTATGGTGAATAATACATGAACCATCTCTATTTTCTTGTTCTATAATTCGATTATGGGCAGTATCCGAATTATTTTGATGATTTTTGCCAAGTTGTGGTTGTTTGATCTTAGTTTGGATAGTATAATGATTTATGGAATTTTTATGAGATTATTTGAATGGGTTTTAAGGGTAAACATACGTTTTAAATCCTTAAAAGCTTTTATTTTCTATTATGTTGTATAAAACATTAATTTGGAGATGGGTTTTTAATTTTATAATTTTCTGAGTTAAGATAAATATTTTGGGAATTTTCTAAGATGGAAATTTAGTTTATTTGGGTTTTAACAATTAAAAACAATAAAATATAGATTTTGGTCCCGAAATTTTTATGTGAGAAAGAAAACATTAAATCTGAATTTATGTGAATTTTTGATATTTTTCACAAGTGATTATGATTTATTATGAAATTATTATGCTAGATAAATATTTAAATTATTAATTAATTAAGGCTAGTAATTAGTTAAGTTGAAAAATGTTTTGGAACTTTAAAAATGTATGCGGTAGTATTTCTAAAAAGAGTTGGTAAAGATATTGTTTTATCCAATGAAATTGGACAAGAATTGCGATTTGGTGAAAAGTAATTGCTTTTATTAGTAATAAATCAATTTTCATGCTAATTACGATAATGTCATGCCGCTTGTATCATCGCCGAGCTTAAGACAATGCCACATCTATGAGTGTTGACGGTGATAAGGAGGGAAGTATAGGATAACTACTTATGCAGTTGTGGAATGTTTCCAACCAAGCTGATGTGGATATCGACGACAACCCATCATTAGGGATATCGCATTACCAAATCATTGATCTTGCCTATGTTAACTTTGACCCTATATATATGTGTGTGTGTGTGTTTGGCAGCATACTAGCCGAAGTATGCTATGTTAATGGTTTAGATAACGATGTCGCCATTCATCAGAGTCAACGACCTTATACACCATGGTTTTATTCTTCATTGCTTTTGACAGTGATGCTGCGTTACATCAATGTCACGTTTCTTACTTCAACGCTGGTTAGGATTGCTTTCATATAAACTTAAGACAAGTTTCAAAGGTGGTGTACCCTACGTTTTAAGAAGGTCGATAACCTTCTAATTTCGGCAGTTAGCCACGCGTTTTACAAATTAAACTTTTGTTTTATAACCTTGGAGAGAGGTTCGATAATGATTAGTGTGACGTGAATGCTTCATATCTTTTTATTAATGGCAGTAAACCCTAAGTTTTACTATATCGACATTGTTCATTGGGGATACCAATGTGTATTGATTTTGACATGCGATATGTTTGATGACTTCGACTTTAATTCCTAGGGGTACTATTGTATTTAACTTTATGAATTTCAACACTAATCATTAGGGATGCTAATGTAAAATTTTCTTTAATGAGTTCGACATAGATCATTAGGGATACCAATGCATGTTATTTTGAGATGATATAAGTTTAAAGGGTAAAAAACCTAATTGGGGACACTAACAGACATAGGTTATCAATGTAGGTAAAATATGAATTAAATGAATATGTAGTGGGTTCCTAGTTATCTTAGAAAACTATGGGATGTGCGATGGAAAATCCACATCATGTCGGAGATGAATAGTCTCTATGAGGTTAATGAAGGGTTCACCTAGAAAAACTATAGAATGTGTGATGGATAGTCCACATTATTCAAATGAATGGAATCTGTGGGATGGATAGTCCACATAATTTAAATAGCTAAACCATGTGTGATGGGTAGTCCATATGGTAAAGAATGGGTAATCCAAGTAATAATTACATGTGGGATGGATAGTCCACATAATTTTGTTAATGAAATCTTGTGTGATGGGTTATCCACATGGGAGGGGATAAATAATCCATAAAAAAGATTCATATGTGAGATGGATAGTCCCCCACCCCCCCCCACACACACACACATATATATATAAATATATATATAAATATATATATATATATATATATATATCGAAAGAGTGTATGGATCGTGTATTTGTATTTAATATGTAAGTGTAATAAAATGTTAACTTATAACTAGCAGAGTAAGGTAAATAAACGTAAAGAAACAATCACACCAGAGTTTTTATACTGGTTAGGACCTCCCATCCTACATCCAGTCCTGAAGCTCACCTTCAGCCTTAACTAGTAAACAACCCTCGCTTTGCCCGGAGGAATAGGCCTGATACAAAGAATCTTTTTTGATAAGTATATGTTCTGAGTAACACTGATTTTGACTATTCAGTACAGATCTTCCTATAATTTCCTTTGAGTAGTATGTGTACATGAAGCTTTGCTTTTAAGAAGCAGTAAAACTGATATATCGAATGCTTTTAGAAATCAGAATATGCAAAGAGTACAGATATAAGATTCAGAAAGTTCAAGTGGTTTGTTTCTTATAATATGTACATATTTATAGATGCTAAAGGGTTTTCATGAAGAGTAGCATCCATTAGTGATTTCTATTTCATCATAAAGGTTGCAATCATTGAGGAGGAAGAGATGAAGTGAAGAGATATATAAGCATCCGTTAGAATAAAGAAGGTGACTTTTCAATATTTTTGGCGTTACCCATCACAAACATCTGTCAATAACATTTAGACGTCTATGTATATATATATTTTTTAACAGAGGCCAGAGTCAGATGCATGAATGTATGTACATACATCTGATAAGTATTAGTTGTTTAAATTCAAAGACTATAGTTAGATGTCTGGTATATAATGTCAGACGTCTGACATATGTTATTTTCTACAGTTTAGCATGTTTGATATATGAAGAGTTGAAAAGTTTTGTCGTGCAATTTTTGTGTTGAAAACTACTAAAGGAGATTTTACAAGCTATATATCTATGACAATAACACACTATATTAGCTTTTCTAATACCGATGATTCTTCTCCTTTGTTGGTCGTCTTCAAGTTGAATTCTGAATGCTTTTTACATGCAAGTAGATGGAATATATATTGTATGTGTATGATTGTATAGTTGTTGTCATCGAAATCATAGAGTAGAAGTTCTAGCATTCTTCCTTTTTTGATGATGACAACTATACAATCACTTTATCAAATAAACATATAACTCCCCCTGAAAGTGATTTCTCCCCTATATACATGTAGTATGATATTTATCCCTCTTTGGCATTATCAAAAAGAAAAATAGATATAACGAAATATGGAAAAAGACAAAGAACAGATTTTCACAAATAATCACAGATAAGTTTTAGTAGTCATACAGACACATTGTTTGGAAAAAATCAAAATAAGGATACATAAATACTGCCAAATTTATAAAAGAAAAACTTATTGATAGTGGTAGTAACCCCAGAAGTTAGAAGAGTCTTCATCATATGTACCTTGTTGCCATTGAGACTAGTCATTATACTCCTCATCCTCCTGAATAGAGAGACCTTGGAATGACGTATAGTAACTATAGTCTTAGGGGTCTTATGAAGCTTGAGGATCTTCTGAAGGAAATGATATACCTTCACTCTCTTCGGTATCAAGACATATTGGCGCTTTGCCATAACGAGAATATTGTGGTGGTTCTTGTGAAGGCCCTGCGCCTGAAGATGGTCCTGAGTGAAACACTGGTGGTGGTGGTGGTGGTGTAGGGGACGGAGAATATGAAGAGCGAGATAAGGAACGACCACGAACCTTTCTGAGAACTTTTCCCAAAGTTCAAACGACTTTGTCTAACATTTTTTCTACTTTGGTGATGCGAATAGAAAAAGATCGTTCCAAACGAGACATCTTTTTATCTAACACCTATTGATTTAAGGAAAGGAGAGGTTGGTTTTGAAGTGCAACATCTCGATAGTTCTCACCTGGTCATGGTGCAATTATGGCTTCTTGTATTTCGGAATCAGAGTAATACTCTATAGGTGCTGAAGCTCTAGCAGGTTGGGAAGGTCAAGTTGGAGGTGCTTGTTGTTGTTGTTGAGTTTGTTGGTAATGGGAAAAGGGAACTATGTTTGGCGGTGTTTCTAGGAGATGCATCAGAGAGTGAAATATAATGCCAATATCTTTTACGGAGATTTCTTCATATTGAAAGAGATATGAAGGAATTCATAATGACCATAGAATTCTCATTATGTAGGGAGCATAAACAATGCTATGACGGGTAGGTGTCCAAAAGCTTTTAATTTGGTCAAAAATATATTATGGCCAATTAACTTTAATTTGACCAAAAAAGCATAGAAAGCTTTACGATCGTCTTCATACACTTATTCGTGACTATCTAACCTAGGGATGACTATGTTTATGAGCATTCGGTTAAGAAGTCGAGCTCGTGGGCGGAAACTAGACGTTTTTAATTTCTGCAAATCGTCTTCCCTGATAAGATGAGTAATGACATCTCTGGAGCCATAGTGTTTATCAGAACTTCTTTTAATGGAATTCCCTCATAAGAATAGTTAAGGATTTGCCCAATCATTTAACATTAAGTTTTATCAAGTGACCATAGACATTGGTCCAAATCCAGTTATCCTCATCGAATGGTTTCCAAAGGCTTAAGGAACAAATATTAATTAAAAAGAGAAATATCGCTAATTGATTAATCTTCCCAGCATTGTCGTCATAGTTGACTAGGTGGTAGAGCTGAGCATCATCAAATAGATCCATTACATCGTAGTGGATGAAGTGACGAATGGGATAGAATGGACCAGCATGGAAGGGCTTCTTTTCCAATTCTTGTCATTTTTGTTTCCCATTTTCCTTTTCCACAATCCACTCCTCTATGTGATGGTCGGTGACAAATTGTTGAGAAGGTGGTTGTGAACTTTGACCTGTAGTAGCTTTTCGATGTTTTGCAACCGGATATTTAGCCTTAGGAGCCATTGATTTGAAATTTGAAAAGGCAAATTGAATTTGGGAATTAGGGTTTTTGAGGGTTTGGAAAGAAAGAACGGTGAAAAAATGAGGGGAGGTAAAAGATAATATATAGAGAGCTGAAAAAGGTGTGGGATCAGGTTAAATAGGCGTCTGTTTTATGGAGAGCAGACGTCTGATCATGGCTGAATTATAGACAGAACGGTAGGACAAACGTCTGAGTAGGAATCCAGATATCTATCTCTGGAAAACTTATATTTCCAGAGAGTTTCGTCAAACGTTTGGGAATTTCATCAAACGTTTAAGCTGAAGCTATATTGTTTTTTTGTTTGACGGAAAGAATTCACAGATGTTTGGTATTTCGTACAGACGTCTGTGCTGAAACATAATTTTTGTTCTCGAATTTTAGATGGCTGATGGTATTCTGAGTTGAAGCAGTAATATTCTTGGACTTGTTTTCAGACGTCTCGCTATTCTTATCAGGCGTCTGATCGGGTGTAATTTTTCTTATTAACTCTGTGTGCTTTGCTATATAATTTTTTTATTAAAAACGAAAGAATTATAAATGATTATTAAAACACATATTTATTTAATATATATTAACCATGTAACGACTCGGGGTTTCGGTCACTTAAACTAGGCAATTTTTTGTAGTTAATAAATGAATTTTAATAGATAAATAAACTCAGTTTTAATTAATTAATAATAATGGTAGAGTCGTTTTCAAAAAAAATTACCAAATTAAATAGTTCGTAGAAAAATAGGAAATGTGACCGAAGAACGTTTTCCGGAATTTCGACTTTTCGACACCGAAAAGTTGTCGGACACGATGTTCGTCTTTGTGCACTATATATATACACATATATAAGAGTTAATTAACTAGATAATAATATACTTAAGAATATTATCTTATTATTAATTTTTATTTAACAAGTGATGTGACAACACATAATAATTATATATATATTTATAAAGAGATTGATGTGACTAGACATAATAATAATTATTATATTTATATATTTATAAAGAGAGTGATGTGACAACACATAATAATTATAAATATATATATATATATATTTATAAAGAGACTGATGTGACAACACATAATAATTATATATATTTATAAAGAGACTAATGTGACAACACATAATAATTATATATACATATATATATATATGTTTATAAAGAGACTGATGCGACGACACATAATAATTATATATAAATATATATTTATAAAAGGAGTGATGTGACTAGACAACATTATTATAAATTATTTTATATATATACATATAAATAAGTTGATGTGATGTGAGATTTTTTTGCTTATACATAGCCATAAGTTTTTTTTCATTTTTATTTTTTTTCAAACTCTCTTCTTCTTAATTTTAGACTCTAATGCTTTTAGTGGATTCCTTAGCATTTTAAAGTTTTATATTTTCAAGTTTGAACTTTTTAAATTTAGCTTCAAACTCCTTCTTTTCCATTCAAATTCCTCTATTTTTACCCGAAATAGTTTCGGCCATAACTTCTTACAACCAACTCCAAAATCATAATTTTCTTTCTGAAACAATGTATATTTCCAGTGGCTACAACTTGGTAGTTTACCACTTTTTCTGATTTCGAGTTTAGGTGCTCCAAAAATTCATTTTTTGCAAGAGTGTTTTTGAACCTAGATTTTGATGTACGAAAATACTCTTCACCGTTTTGGCCATAACTTCCTCAAAATTTAACATTTTTGATTTAAAAGATAAAGGCAAGAATAATATAAAACTTTTATTTTGACCACTTTTCCAAAATCTATGAGGAAAGGGTCCATAAGTTGAGTGCAAAATGACCCATTTTTCGAGAAGAAATCGTGGTTTTTCAAGCTTTCCGAACGCAAAAGTATTTCAAGTTTTCAAGATATTTGGTAAGGAAACTTCTAACTTTTTGGAACGATTCTATCTTTAAATATATTTTTTCTATTTGGTTATATGTATGTGGTTAGTTGGTTTGATTGCGTATGATTTGGATATATATGTATGTGCGAACTTGTGGTTAGCATTTAACTTTGAATTGTTGGTTAAATTGATGAGTTTGGATATAAATTAACGATCTTGTGGTATTTTTGGTGATGATACATTGTGGTATATGGAACCTTGAGTCTATGGTTAACTGGTTATGGAAGTTAGCAAGTTTTATGTGTGAAAGACTTAAGAAAATCAAATGGGGTTTGCTAGTTCGTTTACTAAAGGAATTTCAAGTTTAACTTTAATGTTGATTTCAACTTTGTTAACTTTATTTTAATTTGAGACTTATGTTTTAAAGAGTTAGCAAAACTTTAGGTGTTAAATTTCAAAAGGAAGTTAAAAAAACAAGTTGGAAATTATGGGTATCCATAGTGATAGTCGCTATGGATGTAGTTCGTTTAAAAAAATTCGATTTTTGCAAAGTTTGGTTTTTATACTTCAAATTGTCTTGTAGATGTTTTATAAACTAAATAACGATATTTTAAAAAGTTAATTAAGTTTTTAATAATTACTTTTTAATTATTAAGTTTTTAATAATTAGTAATTAATTAAGGATTAAACATGGTTTAATAATTATAATTAAGTGACGATTAGTTATAAATTAATTATCTTTTAAATTTAAGATTTATTTTAATTAATTATTAATTAAGTTAATTAATTTTGAAATCAATTATGAGTTAAGTAAATGATTTATATTTAATTTATAATTAATTAAGTATATGGTCAATTACTAATTATTAATCAAGTGTTAATTATTTTTAATTTTATATTATCAAAGGTTTTAATTTATAATAAATTATTTATAAAAGGTCTAATTTATTATTTAAGTTTAATTAAAGATTATTTAATTAATCGAGATTGATTAATATTTAAAAGGTCTACTGTTTACAAACAAAAGCTAATAAATTTACGTACTAATTAATTTATTTCATATTCTATAATAAACCTATTCCAATTTATAACATATAATTTCAACATTTAATTTATTCCTTATTTACAATTATAATCAAATTAGCTTTTCAATTATTTCAATTAATTGAAATTATATTAAAATAGTTGTCAATAACATTCAAACAGCATTATTAAAATCATATTCTAATTATTTTTCTCATTAATAAATCATAAATTTTAATTTCTCACAATATTAAATTTCAAAATCTTATTTAATTTAATAGTTTTAATTATCAAAAATACGGGTCGTTACAATGTTACACTTTGTTAATTGGTATTAGTCACATATCAATGTCTACATTCAGTTGCTCCTTTAATAAGTGATTGTCGTTTCATTTTTCATTCGTTGTTCTCTTCAACGTAACACTTAATTAATTTTACAATATGGTTTTGTGTGTGTAAATATAATTTACAAACGTTTCAAGAATGGGAGCAGGGCTAGCTAGCGCCTAAACATCCGGGGTGGAAATTCACTAACTTTTGCACTAGTCCAGATGCAAAGAATTATTTTTCATTCACAAATCCATCCTTGTCTATGCTGCTCACTCTCGGTTTATTATTTTAACTTCAATAGAAATGGAGACACATATATTTACTTATATATATTCATATACATTATGTATATAATATTTTGAGACGCACGCACACACACATATACACATTTAGACAACGAATCGAATACAAGAGGAGCTAACATGTGTGTTGCAGTGTAAATCCTAGCACCACACACGAGCATGTTAAATCATAGACACATTATTTTGTTGTACGTGCACGAACACACATATGTGTATATGATACACACATACAAAATATAATACATATTAAATTAAAATAAACTTTACTTATGAAATTAAATTAAATATTGACTTTAGTTGAATAAAATTTAGAATAATTCTAATTGAATTAGAGTCCGTAGGCCCATGTAATATCTAATAAAGATTTTTTTTTTGAAATTTACCCTTTAACTCCACTACAGGCCAGCCCAGTCGCAACAAAGTTCATACTATACTTGAATTTTAAAATTTGAATTTACATTTGAGAAACTAAGTTTTGAAATTTCACATTTGACTTTGAATTTGAAATTTTGTAAACTTTAGACTAAAAATGTGAAAATTTGAATTTTGATGAAAATTGAAATTAAAACTTGAAATTTTGATTATTTTAGATTTCAAAAAGTAAAATTAGAATTCAAATATTTGTATATTTTCTTGATATTTTATTTGTCAAAATCTAATTAAATATTTAAATGGATAATTTACTTATTAAATTAGTTGAGTCTGATAGAACGATGTATTAAGCGGATCAAAATGAATGGTTCATAAATGGATTCGACTCAACCCATTTTCGTTTATGCTCCAACCTTAATCATTTGATGTGTTGGCTCAAAATATTAGGATTCGTTTGATTTCATTTTGTGTTTTGTGTTTTCAACCTTTATAACAAAATATGAGAACGACGTAAGAGAAATATAAATTTTGAACCACTGCGACGACTATGATGGGACGACGGAGGGGATGATATTGTTTTCCATTCTTTTGTTATTTCTTCAAAAACGAAAAACAAAATAAAATTGTTTTCTATTTTATATGTTAATTTCATTTTTCAAATCGGTTGTTTTTTCAAAAATACATACGTGGTGTGTACGTTTTTTTGCCAAAAACACAAAACTAAAAATAAAAAACTAAAGGGGACGTTACCTGAAAATCATTGAAATGGGAGGCATTTACTGAAAAGGGTGCCGTAGGTAAATAAAATAGTTACAACATCTTGAGTGAAGGTTTGTGCAACTGCGGTAAACATTAGAGTACTCTCACACCATACATGAAATCAAAAGCCGCATCCCAATTTTTTCGAAACATATTTCTGCAATTAAAATCTTCAAAATCCCCGAATAATCAGTGAGTCTTCTTTTAATCTACTTTCAGTTATTACAAATGGTATTATTGTGAAGTTAGGGTTTTTTTGCCCCCCTATTTTGATTTCAGTCTTTCAAAATGATGAAATATTACTTCTTTGGCTCTGAACAGTCATTTGTGAGCAAGTTCAATTAATGAAAAGTGTTCTGTTTTCCTTCAGTTGCTTGATACTTCAAAATCATGTGTTTGCGATGATACTGAACATAATTTGAGCTATATTTGGTTGAACCGATTATGTTCACATAATCTTAGTACAGGAGCTGCTGCTAATTTGTAAATTAGTCAATGCTCACTAAAAGTTCCTGTGTTAGTTTAGTGTAATCTATGTTTTTAGAGCTAGGTTGATTTACGTAGTTATTTGTCGATAATTTGTACAGTTAATACTCCTTGCATCATATTTCTCATCTCTAAGTTTGTTGGTCATTCTGTCATTTTGTTGATGCATAATGCTCCTGTCTTTTACATTGTTCTCTAGCTATATTTTCTATATCTTTGAGCTAATTTGGCATGATTGGCTGCTGTAAGTATTCAAAATCCTTAATATTTATCCGTTCATTCCTAGATTGTTCATTGCCTGGTTTAGACTAACGAGTAACTTTGAGATTGTACTATATTGGCAAAACAAAGATTAAATAGCTAGTTAATGAGTCAGATATTGCATAACACTTTGCAGGGGTTATTAGCTAGTTGAACCAAAATGATGCATGGGAATGTGAATGGTGGAAATGGATTGATTGAAGATAATGTTGATCTTGAAGTCGATAACATAAACTTTTGGGCTAATCTTGGTGTAACCCCACATGTCAATCCAGTCGATCCTGTTCATCCAATTCAATCCCATCATCACAATCATAGTCACTATCACAATCAACATCATCACCAAGAGTCAATCGAACCTCAACTTGAACTTGTAGAACAACTAGTCAGAAGAGAGTTGTTTGAAGTTGATTGTGATCCAAGGCTTGAACCATTTATAGGTATGGAATTCGATTCTGGTGAGGCAGCCAAAACCTTTTATATTGCTTATGCAGGCCGGATTGGGTTTTCTGTTCGAATTGCTCGATCACGTAGATCAAAATGTAGTGAATCAGTAATCATGCTTCGGTTTGTTTGTTCAAGAGAAGGATTCAGTCGTGAAAAGAGAATTATTGCTGGTAAGAAGACAAGAAAAAGAGCTGCTTCTATAAGAGAAGGTTGTAAAGCGATGCTTGAAGTAATTCGAAGAGCAGATGGGAAATGGTCAGTTACGAAACTCATAAAAGAGCATAATCATGAAGTCGGAATGCCAAGTAGAGTTCATTATATAGCTACTGAGGTAGAAGGAGATATGGAACCTTATCTAGGCATGGAGTTTGAATCTCTTGAGATTGCAAAGACATTCTATTATGTTTATGCTAGTCGTGTTGGATTTGAAGCACGAGTTAGACAGTCGCGTCGATCACCCCATGATGAGTGTCTTAAAATGTTGAAATTGGTCTGTTCAATGCACAAATATCATTCTGGAAGAGATAATAATGGTGAAGATAGTAGAAGGCTGATCCAAGATACTGGAAAAGAAGGCTGTGATGCATTATTTGAGATAATCAGAAAAGATAATGGCATTTGGGTGGTTTCTAAGCTTGTTCTAGAGCACAGTCATGAGCTGATTCCATCACCACCCAGCAAAGTTAAATGTGTACGATCGCAGGGAGAGATGCTTGTCATCGCAAAGAACTTTTCCGACACTCGAAACCTTTTATTAAGTGGCCAAGACTCGCAAAACTATCTCAGAGAGGTCAGGTACAATGATTTAGGACCTGAAGATGCTCAGGATTTTCTTGAATATTTGAAGAAAGCACAAGCGGAGAATCCCACCTTTTATTATGGGGTTCAAGTCGAGAACAATGATGTAATGACCAACATCTTTTGGGCTGATGCAAAAGCTCGAATGGATTACAACTATTTTGGCGATGCTGTAACATTTGACATGACATTTAAAAACGACAAAGAAATGATGCCAATAGTCACTTTCAGAGGTGTCAATCATCATGCACAGCCCATAGTTTTTGGGTGTGCCTTGCTTGTTGATGAGTCCGAGACATCATTTATTTGGCTACTCAAACAGTTGCTGGCAGCCATGGATTCTAGAGAACCAGTGTCATTAATAACCGACCTAAATAGAGCAATTTCTAATGCAGTTGCTAAAGTTTTTCCAAACACCCGCCATTGCTTTTGCAGGAGGCATATCTTGAACACTATTCAAGATGAGTTTGCAGATTTATTTTCACCGCATAATCTTTTCCAGGAGGAGCTTATGAAATGCATTGATGAATCAGAAACATGCGAATCTTTTGAATCCTGCTGGGATGCAGTGCTAGATAAATACGACTTGAGAGACCATACATTATTGCAGTCTTTATATAACATTCGCCATCAGTGGGTGCCTGTATACATGAAAGACACATTCTTTGCAGAATTAGACTTTTCTAGGAAATCAGTTGACCTTGAAGCTATTATTGCAAACTGCTGTAATTCAAAAAACTCATTGGCACTGGGCATTAAGCAACTAGGACTAGCACTTGCAAGTACATACGAAAACGAAGCTCAAGCAGACTTCCTTACAATGTTCGAGAAACCATATATTAGAACAGCTTCACCACTTGAAAAGCAAGCGGCTGGCATATACACAAGGGCAGTGTTTGATAGGTATCAGGAAGAATTCTTAGAAGCCCTTGGTTATCATGTGAACAAATATGAGGATGGAGTAGCTACTAGGTTTCAGTTGACAAGGGACGATGGAAAGGATATGTACACGGTCACGTTTAGTGCTTCTGAAATCAAAGTTCATTGTAGTTGCTGCTTGTTTGAAGTAGCAGGCATTCTTTGTAGACATGTATTAAGAGTATTCATAGTGAGTGGTGTACGTACGCTGCCAAAAGAATATATATTGAAGAGATGGACAAAACATGCAAAGAGTTACAGTGTAGGAGATGAATGTGGGGTTGAAATTAGAGGAAGTAGTGAAGAACCCACGTCTTCAAGATATAATGATCTTTGTAAGGATGCCATTCGATGTGCAAGAGAGGGCTCTACCTCTGGTGAACTGTACAATTTTGCAAAAGATGAACTACAGAAAGTTTTTGCCCAAATAGTTACAATAAAGCAGAAAAGAGAGCAGCAGTCTTTGGAAAGTTATATGAAACCTCAATCTAAGCATGCAAAAAGACATGGTAAAGTGATGGTGAAAAAAGATTTTTCCAGCAACAATGTGAAGAGATCAGGGTCGAAGTTATCAGCGGAAGATGAATATAGGTAAAACAATTTTTTGTTGTATGGTGGTGATCAACACATGAGATGATATGTGAAGGTTATGATAATCATGTTATTGTAGATTATTAATTGTTTTGTTATGAAAAAAGAGTAGAGACAAGTTAAACGTCAATTTACTAATGAGGGGTAGTAGCTAGCGATCAATTATCTTTCACTTGCTAGTCTTACTACCCTTATTTTATTATCAAGTGCAGCAACGTTGATGAAACATGTGTCAGTGGTACATGTATGTTACCTGTACTGAGCTACAGAGTGTTTCAAATATGAAGCATGCTTAATGGGTTTCAAAAGATACGTATGTTGAATGATATGGGTTTCAAAAGATATGTATGTTGAATGATATGGGTTTCAAAAGATTTTCATTCATGTTTAACGTTGAATATAGCATATTTGAATTCATGATCTTGTGCCAGCTACAACTTAGACTGCATTTGAAGCAAAGA
Source organism: Allium fistulosum (assembly GCA_030737815.1). NCBI lineage: Eukaryota > Viridiplantae > Streptophyta > Magnoliopsida > Asparagales > Amaryllidaceae > Allium > Allium fistulosum. The sequence goes on from CM060902.1 coordinate 530,032,628, forward strand.
ACTTGAGCTTCATTGACTTTGAGCTTAATTGATATTTAGTTCTAGTAGAAAAGATGGTAGTTGACCATGACGGAAGACATCATCTGCTCTGCTGCATACCTAAGTTTTGAGTAGCGGGCTCAGCTATCTCAAAAGTGGTGGTTGTGTATTGTAGAACGAATCATAGACACTACTTCATTTCATTTTGAAGTAACCGTAACTCGTGAGCTCTGTTGCACAAAGGCGAGAATCATCTTGAAAGTTGAAACATGGCCTTTGCTGCCTATGCACTCTCTTGGTAAGTGTTTGCTCTAGAAATGGACAAACATCTTTAGAGATTGATAAGTACCAACAATTTTTGAAATGCAGCGGTTGGCGTAAGTTATAAGAGAGCATGTATCTCTAATTAACCAAGGGTTTTGGATGTAATTCTGTATTCTAAACCAACTTAAACAGAACATAAGCAAACACATCAGAAATATTTATAACGTATCGATGATAACCGATCCATGTCCGCTCTATATTTTATTAAAGATTATTATTTGATTACGACAACATATACGACTAATGATTCTCGAAATTTCAGTAAAATGAAAATCCATTTGACATTTTGGCTGGGTCTCAGCTTTTTTTTCTTAAGAACTTCAATACCCATTCAAGTGAAACTTTAGGGTATTTATAGGTGATTCATGGTTAGATTCCAGAATATCACGAAATTTCACCATTATACTCATGTGAACTTGAATATGTCTAACCCCACCAAATCCGAAGGAAGAATGGGACCTCATTTACCCGGTTTTAAGTAGTTGTAGTGTGGTTTAGTAATTTATTGGATCAATAAAATTGGTTTTGATAAGCATTATTTTAATAATGGGTTGGACTGGTAGATGTGTAGGTAATTGAACGGAAGATGCTACCAAGATTGGTTCAGCAATCCTAGGTTGTGTAACAACCCGTCCTTCGAGAATATCCAAACATAGGGATCGTCGGAGTAAAATTAGAATAAAACACTAAACCAAAACATCGATAAGATCCCACAACGGTATGACAATATATAATATACTGAATGAGGTTTCCAGTCGACTGAATTTCTGGGCCAGTGAGCACTTTGGGGAATTTCTTCCCCGTTTGAGCGCTGTTCTTCGTGGTGTCTTGGCTTGACTTTAGGGAGGTTTAGAGCTACTCGAAGCGGTAGGACGTAAGGCGAAGTTCGTGATTTGTATACGAATGTTAAGTGATTTCTTTAGAATCGATAATGATCACGCACAATTACGTCCGGCAACCGTGGACAATCGAATAAAGTGAATGTATACCTTCGGGGGTTGACTCCAGGGTATGTATAGTTAGATAAATTGTACTGATCTTATATTGATGATCACACATAGTATTGGCTTTATATTAGTGGCCATGCGTATTATTAGATCCTGATAGTCGTTTAGGTACGTTAGTGTGCTGGCTCTATTTATTATGGGATCGTGGTAGAGGTCTTGATACGTTTTTGTGCCGACTCTACTTATTATAAGATCGCGATAGATGAAGTCTGGGTACGTTAGTGTACTGACTTCATATGTTGATAGATCACGATAGATGAAGTCTGGATATGTTAGTATACTGACTTCATATGTTGATTGATCGTGATAAATGATGTCTAGATACGATAGTGTATTGAGTCTATTTGTTAATAGGCTACAATAGTTGATGTATGAGTACGTTAGTGTACTAACTCCAATTATTATTGGATCGAGATAGATATTCGGGTATGTTGGAGTACCGACTCTAAGTATGATTGGATCGTGATAGATGTCTGGATATGATAGTGTACCGACTCTGTTTATTATTGGACCGCGGCAGATGTCCGTAATTGACTCCCCCCGTCAGTAATGACGGGTACTGATATGTGTTACTTAGTTATCTTCCATTGTTATGTTGTGCGTGTTATTAGTTGGCTGTTGTTGCTATTGCTGCTTTTACTATTATTTTGTACTGTGCGATAGACTTATATTATGATCACCCTACTTTTGGACGTTGGGTTACTTTCATCATAAAATGATATTTATGTTTTAATCACATTATATTAGTTGCTGACTCGTTGATTACAGGAGAATAGCAGGTTATGGTATGATCCCTTATTTTTGAGATGGATTTACTATACTTGTTTCTAGGTAGTCCGGATTATCCCTGAGCCACGTTTATGGAGAGGGCCGGCTATGATTTAGTAGTTCCTGTTTATTTGTATATAGTTTTAATATACAGTAATTTTGAGATAGTGTAACATCCCCCTACTTGGAGGTCCAAAACTAACGGCCACGGATGCTGCAGTCATTCATATTTATTAATTCTCGGCAACCAAATACGACAATGTTAGATACATTGATACACAGAATCACATGAATATGGAGAAATTTTAAAACATCAAACAAGTTTCACATTACATTTCAAATTCATTACATAATCCCACAATCGTTAACCACGTTCAGAAAAATATACTTATTACAACATACGCCAAGAGCGACATATGAAGTTGCTTCATTGGATGATCAGATTATATATAGGCAATTTAACAATTTTGCCTTTACAAAATCAACACAGCGGAACCAAAATGAAAGAGAACTCTGGATAGCTATCATGCCTCATGCACGTCTCCGGAAGCTTATTCGTCTAAGAGGTACATGAAAACTCCAACTCTCAACCTACTCAAAATCAATTGAGTACACGAGAGTTTAAGGGGAAAACATAAATTTCGAATCGGATATAGGTGACTATTAACATAATAGTTATAGTTTAAGCACTCCCTGTCCAATTACATAGTTTTCATGGGATCACTATGAACCTATAGGTGACTTTGGTATCTTTACACTTATCCTAGTTTTCATGGGTTGACTACCTACTAGTAACTCCAATATCTTTTCTTCTTATCCTAGTTTTCATGGGCCGACTAGGAACCTATTGACATCTGTCAATATCTTAATACAGTTATAGTTTTAATGGACTAACTACAAACCTACCGGCCTCTGCCAGTATCAAATCATAGTTTTCATGGGCTAACTATGAACTTGTCATTCTGACATCTTTTATACATAGTTTTCATGGGCTAATTATGAACCTATTGGCCCCTGCCAATATCTTTTCTTATACACAATTTTCATGGGCTTACTGAGAACCTATTGACCCGTGCCAATATCTTTTCCTTTAATATTTAGCATCCTATATTCTGGTCTTTCCGACCTCCTGGATGCAATTCTACTCATTCAGGAGTTAACTTAATTTATATTCACTACTGTGTCAACCTAACTAGTTATTCTGCCCTTCCTCAAAATACAGTTGTGGGTCCATTACAAAGTGAATATATACATATATGAAGAAGCAAACACAATAACTTGGTTAATTTTCTTTAACCCTTTAATCAAAGAAAACTTCTTCAAAAAATTCTTTTTCAAAACACTTTATTTATTTATGTCATAGTTTTCTTTCAAAATGAGATTGGGTTATTTGCTTTGAAAACTAAGGTTATCGAAACCTTCGATACTTTGCTTTCGACTCTCCTTCGAAAGCATATAAATCTCTTTTCAAAACTTTAGGCCCCTGCCTTTTGAAACACTTTAAAACTTCTCTTTCGAAAGCTTTGGAATGTAATAAAGTATTACTTATTATCTTTTAGAAGTATAGCTTCGAAATCATTGAAAGTACCCCTTTCGAAACCTTAGGAAGTATCCTTTTCGAAACCATTGAAAGTCCCTCATTCGAAACCATTGGGTTTATATTTAAAAATATCATTTGGGTCAAAGTGAATATAAATGAATGTATCTCTTCCAAAACCATTCATTATCATATAAAAATATTGGGAAAAACTTGATGGTGTCGGCACCATCCCTTTTGAAATCTTCAAATCATTTGATCAAAATACTGAAGGATAGCATCGAAAACCCCTTTCGAAGCCATTGTCTTTGGAACCCTTGGACCCTTTCGAAAGCATTTAGGAAGTGGCTTAGAACATCTTTAAAACAAAACTACCCTTCGAAGGCATTGATGACTTCAATATACTCGAAAGGCAAAAGAACGACAACAGGGCTTCGACTTGGTCGGAACCCCTACTTTCGAAAGCATTATTTTTATAAATAAAGAAACCCATTCGAAAACTTATTCTTTAAAACATAAGATGGCGACCCCTTCGAAAGCTTTTAGAAAACCTCTTTCGAAAACATATGCTTCGACTCCTTCGAAAGCTTTAATAAAACAAAGGCAGACACTTTACTTTTTAAAACAAACAAAGGTATCGACCCCATCGGAAAGCAATGCTTTCGACACATAATCTTTCGCCTTTCTCCAATCCACTACGCATCATCTAAGTGATACCTTGTGTATTGGTTTCGACTTAGTGGGTTTCGACTTGGTTGAAGGCGGAAGCTCTGAGTCGAAAGGTACTTCTAAAGAAGGCGGAACCAACTTTTCTGGGTAAACCTTATATACTACTAATTAAAGCAATCACTTTCTAACTAACCTAGAACGTGTTAACACAAGATTGGTTGCCTTAACTTTTCAAATTATTTACTAAAATAACTGCTGCTAATTTCAGATCTAAACTATGGTTAAGTTAGCAAATAAGCCCTTCCATTAAGCAACACCAATATCGCAAAGAAGTCCCTCTTCTAAAATAATTTAATTTGCATAGCAAATCACTTAGGAAAAATCCCCAAAAATTCCAGAAATTCACTTTATTCATGTTATCTAACATATCAAAATTTTAGATCCAAATTCTCAGTATAATTTCTGAAATAAATTTATAAACCCAACTAACCATTTTTCCTTTGAAAATTCATAGTAATCTTTCCATAGCTTGGAAAATTATCAAAATTAAAACCCAACTCCAAAATCATTTTTTACACAACAAAAAAAATTTCCACGGCATTTAAACATCAATATAAATCGGTTTTTCCCTAAAACCGCATATAATCTTATTTAAACATTCTTGTTTAAATCAAACAAATTGTAACTCATGCATATCATCATCCAAATCATCATAAAAACGAATTTACCTTTAATTTCGAAAATATAAGATTATAAAACATAATAGAGATGGAATGAATTATTATTCACCTTGATTAAGATAAGGAGATTGGATTGAGATTTATTCCCTTAGCTTTAACCTTAGCTTTACTTTGATTTGAATTCTCTTCTCTTTTCTTCCTAACTATGGTCGGTTCCTCTTTATATTTGCATTTTATGTTTTTGTGGAAATGAGAATAAACGAAAATAGATGGCATGCCGTGGATATATATATATATATATATATATATATATATATATATATATGTGTGTGTGTGTGTGTGTGTGTGTGTAAGGGTTATGGAATTAAGGTGCGGCTAATACCGAATATACCTTTGTGTAAACTAATTAGCCTATAAGCCATTCTTAATCCCGTTTAAATTAATTAATTAAGCATGGCCACTTAGTATTTATTCAAACCTCAATCCCCTTATCACTTAACATTTACATTATTCTATTTAATTTATCTAATTAAATCTCCTGAATAATGTGATCAAAAATTAGGTGTGTTACAGATAGTTTCCCTCACACCAGGTTTTATATCTGACTCGTGGTTTGTCTTTGTCTGCTTATGTCATGACAACTCTTGGATACTCGATCAAGTAGTTTTGGAGTCAGGTACTTTTGGGGATTCGCTTTTAGGAGGTGCAGCTGGAGCACTTTGGAGCTGTGGTATCAATATTTTGGGATATATATACTTGACATTTAGTAGTACATGACAGACCTATTATTTGTATAAAAGACTGTTGTATCAGATAATTATTCAGAACTCTTATTTTTGGAGTTGATGTATTCTGATTTTCTGTACTGATACTTATTTATCAGTTGCTTCCGCTAGTGTGGTCTCTTATATATTATTATTTTATTCTGTTCATATATTCAGTATATTATATGTTGTCATTCAGTTATGAGATCTTATCGATGTCTTGGTTTAGTGTTTTGCTTTAATTTTACCCCAATGATTAGTCTTTTTGGGTATTCCCGAAGGGGGGTTGCTTTAATTTTTCGAAGGGTGAGTAAGTGATAATGACTTGTGCCTTTCAGGCATTACCTGGTCCTAGCGGGCTTACGACTTAGGAAAATTGGAAGGAGCTTATGTAGTGAGGTATGCTCTATTTTTGGGAACTCACTTCTATTCCTTTTGAAACTTGAGCATTATATTTTATCTGTAGCTAGCACTCGGTAAATAGCTAAACTTAACACCTTTTGTAGTAGGTAAATACTTTGATAGAGATAAACCTTGTATGAGTCATCTTAGTTGCAAAGCTGAGGTGAAGCGACCGAGAGTATTACCATATGAACTTGATACACAAGCTTTTGAGTTGAGTGGGTTCGATCGTTGAAGTGTGACTTGGATTTATATCCAACTAGGGTTGGATGGCTGTCCAGTAATGAGAAGAGACCATTTAGATGACTTAAAGGTGTTTTCCTAGAGTCGTTCGTGTTATAATTGTTTTTCTTTGTGTCAGTAAACCTTAGGTGATGTGTAGCACCCTACTTTTATACTCATACTATCTAAGAGTATTACTATGTAATACTGTCAGATAATACAGAGAATAAGACGATATGGGGCACACACATGAATATTCCCTTGAGCTAACACTGGTATGTATTAATACTTTGAATAAGTAACTCACTTATACGTACACAATATCGGCACAAAGCAATAAACACGTGTGCCTTCAGGATAGAACAATATACAATATACAGTAAATATTAGAGATCATAGAGTCAATCACAGTGATAATACAGAATACACAATATACAATATATGTACAATACAAATCACAACAATATACACACAAGTGACTATACAATGCATGATCATAATCTAAAATATAGAATATCTAGTCTCCTCTATACCCATAACATACAAGCTGGTCTCGTCGTCCCTGAACCTGTAATGTATCGGGCTGACCCGAGTATTTTATAAATAACACACAGATCAGACTATATCAAAATCAAGTATCATAATAAGAGTAGCATAATGTAAATAAAAAATAACAGTATAATATCATCATTAGAGATACTCAAACTATCGGACATATATTTGTATATATATGTGTGTGTGTGTGTGTAGTTATTAAAATGTATATCCAAAATATCTATATAATACTATAAATAATCATCAAGGCATTATATCAATAAAATAACTCAAATCCACACGAAACAGTTAACATTGACATCAAGAGATGTCATCACCCATATAGAAACACATCAAATCAGAAATATCAGAATCAACACAAATGGGTGAATCATACATATCTAGAATCATCAGCAGTCCAAAAATCATCAATAAATGAGATATCCTCAAGTATAATCGAGATAGAACACAAAAACACCTAAATATATATATCAATCTCAGCAATACAAACATCAACATAAATATATAAATATAGGTCGCCTATCAAAGAAATCATTTCCAATAAAAATATGAGAATCCACTATATTCTGGACACCTATCCAGATATAATCTCATCTCTTCATGTATAATAAATCAAAACATATCGTGACGGGGAATGACTATACGACGGACACGCGGTCCAAAATTGAGTCATATGTACATCAATATGTGGGTCACCTAACTCATATCTATAATTAAGTGAGGGTATCAATAATATATGACAATCTACTACTCCGCTAGAATCAAAAGGGAGACTGATGGCCGTACGCTCGCTCTAGGAACCCAGGGTCTACTACCGTATGCTTATAGCTGGATCTATTCCTACAGCCTTCATTACCGCGACAGAAATCGTGACTCCTATCCCCCAATGGCTCGTCAATGCATAGCCTCGGTCATGACCCTGCTTTGCCCCTATATGTAATAGACTGCTGGCCTAAGCGACACAAAGGGGCTGTATGGCACCTACCCTATGGGTTACCTAACCCAAACCTTTTGATGCACATTAAATATAATAACAATAGTGTCGCGGATCGGGGGTGCGACCTAACGACTAGTCCGCTAGGGTGGATTCTAGTCATCTGGTTCTCTCCTAAACCATAAAGGGAGTACATCATGGTAGTGACACATAGAATCAACAAATATAAGGGCACCTACCCTACTCACACCAATGAGAATCACCTCATGTAAGTATTATCTTATAATACAATCCCCGTCACGTGAGTGTCGTCTACTTACAATGAATAACCGAATGAATATCACAACAGCATCCCATACCACTGCATGATACTCAAACGTTTATTCATTGCTTATAAACTACACTCAATCCTCACAATATTCTATATAACGAGTTCAATGAATAATCAGAGAAATATTACCGAATGTCCCATCCCAAATAGTGTTATAACTCCATTTAATCAGATTCCTCGTCATACAGAATAAAAATATTAAGAAATCACATAGAAAGATGCCATCGCCGTATCATCTTAAATCATCAATCAAATAAATATCAACGGTGAATCACTCATATCATCTAAATCGGTATTGAGAAGATAAGAAATAGTTAATAAACGTCCATATATACCAAATCAATATACAGGGAAAGATTGATCCAGAAAATTATGAAATAGATTATCCAAATAAATATAATTAAAAAATAACTAGATTGATATAAAAAATCATTATTATCATTTTTATCTCATATAAGAAAATAAATACTTATAAACGAATAATAAATAGATCTTCAAATTTTAATTTAATTTAATAATCATTTGCATATTCAGAGAGTACTTATACTACCTTTGAAATCCCAAAATAAATTATAAAACCAAATTTTACTCGTAACGTTTAATTCAATGTACATGAAATAAATAATTAGGAAAATAATATAAACAAATTATCCAAATAGGTATAAATATGAAACATTCAAACCGATGCCTAAAATAATCATTTACAACATTTCAACTCACATAAGGGAGAAAATACTTAGAAATGAACTAGAATTTACTAAAATTTTAATTATATTATAAATTTATTATATACAGTAAATATTTAGGTTTCCAATCTTTTGTATAAATAATCAATTAAATTCATTTTTAAAACTTATAATATATTACTATATGATTTTTAATTCGAGTTTTATAATCAATAGAAAACTATATTTATGTTTATAATTAAAATATATTTGTAAATTTAAAAATAACTATATTAAATAAATTTTAGTAAACTATTTATAGATTGCGTTTAATAAGATTTTAAAACACTTAAATAATATTTCTAAGCCTTCAAAATATTCGTTAAAATAAGCAATGAATAAATATATATATATATATATATATGTATGTATATAATTATGGAGTAAAATTACTCCACGTATATATCAACCAACATCACTATCATAACGCGTGGCCCGAGTCGAGTTCCATCAAACTCCAATCATCTATAAAATTCACACTTTGACATACAAATAAATATTCAATTACAAATGGACAAAGCTCTGTTTGTAAATTAATGCATCCAACTAACACACTTGATTAATTTATCACAACATCAGCCATATCAATTAAATTCATCATAATACAAAATAAAAAATCCAACCAAGAAATTTTAAATAATCTACAAGATGAATTCATAATATTCAATGGATTTAGATATGTATATAATTAGCAGACGATGTAATCGATATAGATGTGAGTTGAAATACTCACCTCAAGCGATGCTTGAATCTTCCAAATAATGACTACACTCAGTCCTAGTACAATGCTGTCTTCGCTCACCTCATCAGTGCCAATACTTCACATTGCGAGCCCCAATCATCTCCATCGTCATCGAATCACTGCAGCCAACAACACTCTAATATCATCAGTCGCATAAATCAACCGCCAACCCTATGCCTAAGTCGAGCATACTCCATCTTGAGCAAGCCAACATCGTGTGCCTCCCAAGCTATGTCCACACAAACCTAAACTGGGTCGACATCTCCTTCCCATCACCTCAAATCTAGGTTGAATTTGCTGTCATTTGGCTAAGTCATGATCACGCCTCATCCACCTGCGGCTTCGCTGTCATGCCTCCCTCAGTGCTATCGTTGATCTTATGTTCGAATTGCATAGAACATTCGTGATTTTTTGTTTTTCCCTTTTTTCGTTTTTTCATCTAAGTTGTGATTTCTTTCGAGGTTAGGGCAGGCAAAAAAAATGGAGATAGGGTAATGCGGGTTTGATTTTATGAGTGGTGAGGCCAAGCTAGAAATGCCTAAAAAGGAGAATGAAAGAAGAAAATAGGCCTAATTAATCTGGCCTTACTTTTAATCAATTCAGTTTTAATTACTTCCGTTTATGTTTAAATTTAAATTATTATAAACATTTTAATATGAAAATTATTTACTATAAAAATATTTCATATCTATTAAAACATTTAGTTTAATTTTGATATATTTCTAAAAAGAATTTATTGATTTAATTTAATTTATTAAAATAAAATCTTTTATTAAATAGAATTTAACCAGCTAAAAATTTATTTTAAAAAATATAAATACTTAATATCGAATTCGAATAATTTTTTTAACTTATATATTTATACTACATAGAAAGCAAGGTTGTTACATGATGGGAGTAACCCCATGTGCTGAAAGGGAGATTTCCTAAAGATTGGTCCATTCACATGTAGGTTCTTGATCTATAGTTTGGGTGCAGAGTTCTAGGTGATTTCCACCAGTTAGGAAAGGGCTTTTCACTTGATTCTGATAGACGAGCACCTGAGTTGGCTCCTTGAGATAACTAAATTTTTTTCGCAACACGGCCTTAGTCGTGCAAGGATATTTCAGTAATTGGATCAAGGAACCGGATCGGAGTTTGCATGGATAGAGTTAGGTGGCTGACCTTAATTTAACAAAGAAACCTTACGAACAAGCGAAGAATTAGAACGGGCGTCGCATCATTTGGGATGATCTTTAGTTATTATAAAATTTTAGAGTAGTATAATTGTTATTGCATGGGACATTTCGAGGAAAGATTTCTTGACAAGTTTTTTGGAAATTTGAATAATCTTCTAAGTGACGAGATGATACTTGCCTGTGCAAGCGCCGTACTTATTAATGTTGTGCGGTCGAGGTGAGTTTGAACCCAAGCAAACCCAGGCAATTGTAAATCTTCACTTAATGGTGATCTAATTAGTATAATTTTCTCTCCTAAAGAATGAGTTTTGTTCTGAAAGAAAGGAAAGTTGAGTCATTGGTTGCTGGATTTATTCGAGAGTTTTGAGACTCGATGATCCTACATATCGTATGGGTTTTCCCTTCTCATAGCGTGAGGTGTAAGTCTTTCGTGTATTATATTCACAAAAGAGGTTACACCACTTAGGCATCTATTCCTTTTAAATGTCAAACAGACTCATAGGAGTTCATGGTTTGACATGCACGTTTGACTCTTGATGGTTACCGTGCATGTTGGTATGGACTGTTTTTAAATATTTCATTATTTTGCATGCTTGCTATTGCTTGTTGATTTAATGGCTGCTTTGTTGCTTGTTACTTGCTATTGTTTGTTGCTTGTTATTGCTTATTGCTTGCTGATGTCTGGGTACGTTAGTGTACTATCTCTGTTCGTTAATCTATTTCAATAGATGATGTCTGGGTACGTTAGTGTACTGACTCCATATGTTGGTAGATTGCAATAGAAGATGTCTGGGTACGTTAGTGTACTGACTCTGTTCATTAATAGATTGCAATAGATGAAGTCTGGGTACGTTAGTGTACTGACTCTATATGTTGATAGATCGCGATAGATGATCTTTGGATACAATTGTGTATTAACTCCATATGTTGATAGATCGTGATAAATGATGTCTGGGTACGTTAGTGTATCGACACTATTCGTTAATAGATTGCGATAGTGTTGGAAATGCGGATTACGGATCTTAAGGCTGGATTAACACTAGAGGGGGGGTGTGAATAGTGTTTAATCGATTTATGGAATTTTTGAAATATTTTTAAATTAAACACATACAGATGCAATTTCACAAACACAGAGATAATCACAGAATCAGACACAGATGCAAATAGTAAATAAAAGCAGTAAAGGAAAGAACACATCGGAATTTTATACTGGTTTGGAGTTACCCTACATCCAGTCCCACACAATTTCTTATGCAGATTTCTATTCAAATATAATGTCGATATTACAACCTCGATTTCAAGGCCACGAGATACACCCCCTAACTCCGAGTCCAGGGTAAACTCTCTTGATTTAACCAGGCTACAAGATCACCTAAATGATTTACGGGCTACAATCACACCCAATTGATTTACGAGCCACAATCACACTGTTTCCAATATCACTTCGATAGACAGAGAGACTCGATACACTTCTTTGATTATGATCCTATAACTCTGAATAGCACTAAAATCTTTGAGAGAGAGTGGCAGAGAATCAAACTAGAAATGATCGAGTTCGATTCACTTCAGATTTCGGCAGAGTTCCGTTAAAATATAACAGAATACTTGAGTGGAGAAGAAGAAGTGAAGAAGTGAAGAAATGAATAAAAATTAACTTAAAATTCATTGAAAACAACTGGTATATATAGGAGAACAACAGTCATGTCCATTCGCGAAAGGTTATGACGAATAGACACTTCTTTTGAAATTTTGAAATTTGAATTCTACGGTCACCATGTCAACATGGGGGGATGAGAGATGTCGACATGCCTATGTGAATTTTGAAAATTAATTTTGCTTTAAAATGATTTTGATTCTAAAACTTGTCAAAAAAATTTCTAATCTTTGTAAACCATTTTGAATATAGTTTAAACTTATAAAAGAGATGTAAAAAGTAATCTTAAAAATATATAATCTATAATATAAAAGTAATAAAAGCTCAATATAAATATTTTGAGATTAAAGCTAAAACCATTAACTCCAGGAGATAGTTTAAAATCAAGAAATGATTTTGAAATTAAAAAATTGTTAAGGCTAAAATATTTAAACCTAGAGAGATAACTTTTAAAAACATAGTTTTGAAAAAAAACTTAAAAATAAATCATTTTGAAAATTTCGCGGATTCCATTCCACTAGAGAAGGTCGTGGGTTCCATCCCACTAAAGAGGTTGTGGGTTCCATCCGACTATTAAAACGAGAAGGTGAATTCTATTCCATAATTAAAATCCGAATAAAGATTTTAGTGCCATTATGAAGTTTTAACATAAATCTAGACTCTATTACTTACCTTGATATCTTGAACTCTAAATAATCTTGATATCTTGAACTCTTGATACTCATGAGTTTTCAGTCTTGATTTCTTCAGCCTTGAATTCGTCAGTCTTGAATCTTTATACTCAGTCTTGAATCTTTATATTGTACAGTTTTCATTCTCAGTACGTGCATATATATACCCTGCATATACATATATATCTAGAAAAGAATATTAGTATTTATATTTTATAACAAGTCCTAAGGTTGTCGTCATCAAAACCATCATCTCAGGAACTAACAATCTCCCCCTTTTTGATGATGACAACCTTTGTTTATAAAATCTTCTCCATAAACTTCGATTCTACTTCGACCCCCCTTATTCCAACAACTCCCCCTTAATCTACAAACTCCCCCTTATTCTAAGCCTATCTAACCTATTTTATAATTCTCCCCATTTGTCATCAACAAAAACTAATCCTAAACTTCATAACTCCCCCTAAATCTTATACTATAGCATCATATACTAACATAGTATAATAGAATGTAAATGAGACAGATAATAATATGAGTAAAATATAGTAAGGTAAATGTGAGAGATATGAAAATTTTAAACACAATCAATCATTATATACATCATGTTTTTATCAAACCACACCATACAATATTCAAATCAATCCAAACCATACTAAATCAAATCAAACCAAATCAAATCAAACAAAATCAAAGTAAATCAAACCACATATGTTAAATCAAACATTTGTTGGAACTTCAACCCATCCTTCTTCACCAAAGATAGGATCTGCTTTTATAGCATCCCATTCTTCATTATCTTTGTTTAGAGTTCCTTCTGGATTCACTTCAAGTTCTTCTTTGTTGAGGGCTGAGATCATCCACCGAATGGCATCGAAGTGCCTTTCTTGTTCTTTTATCATCTGCATTTGGCTTAATTCTAAGTGTCATTGATTGCGAAGGACAAAAGTAAGTATGTTCTTGAAAGAATTGAGAGTTTCTTCAAGATTCTCACTTAGATTATGAATAGGAGAGGCCATTTTTTGATAAAATATGAAGAAATTCAATAGAAAATAAGGAGAATAAAAAATATGCATTTTCTGGAAGAAACAGGTATTTAAATAGTTAGAAAGTCGTTTGAAATGAAAAGACACAAGGTAGTTATGTCAATTTCAATTTCAAAACAAAAACAATTTTCTGGCCGTTACATGTCGACATGGGGGGTAAGGGGAAGTCAACATGCCCTGTTTATTTTGGCAATTTGCTTTGTTTCTTTATATTATGTACAAGTCTATTTATATAAACTTATATAATATAATAACAAGCATTCTAGAGATATTTTAGAGCTAATAAACAGAAAATAAAGGATTTTCATTGATAAATTTAGTTAACATTACATAAACGATACATAACATTAACTAAAGAGATACAAACTAATACAACATGAAATGAAACTAGTATTAGTTAGAGGATGAAGATGATGATAATCCAAGCTTGCGACTCACTTTCCCAAAGAACTTGTTCGTTCTGGTGGAAATTTTGTCCAACTTTTTACTAACGGATTTTTTGATAATCCGTTGGTTTTCTACGATAATTTTTGGTTTTTGAGAAGTGTTTTGTTGGATGGATTGTTAGGAGTGATAGGGTATTCAATGCTTTCCAATGTAGTTTCTTCCTCCTCCTCCTCCTCCTCACCTTCTTCTTCAATTTCCATCTCCTCCCCTTCTTCCTCCTCTTCCTTTTCTTCTTCCATCTCTTCATGAGCCAACCTTTCATCCTTTTCGGCAAGTGTTTCATATGGTTGAAACACAAGCGTAATTTTCATGAGAGAGATATTAGCATGGTTAAACACTTTTCTAGAAACGAACTCCTCTCTCTTATAATCAACACCAAAATAGTTAAAAATCCGAGTAAGATAAATCCCATGATATAAAGTTTTTTCTCCTAAAGTAAAATTTTTGGGACAAAGTTCATCCAAAATTACTTGCGCCCAATTAATGTCATAGTGCCCAAAAATAGCAAAAAGAGCCTTACAAACTTTTAAGGTCGGGTGATTGAAATTTCCCGATCTTAGAGTTATGGTATGTTGCAAAAGAAGGTTTACAATTCTTGCTTTAGGATGAAAATTTCGGTTTATAAATTCAAAGTTATCATCCCTTTAAATAATATGATGAAATGTCTCACCATTATGTTCATCAATTTTAAAATCTGAAAGATCCATTCCCGTAAATTTGCAACCAAGAATGTTACCCAAAATTTCACTAAAATAATACACGTTTAATGCTACTCCACACTTCCCCTTCATTTCCTTCATAAAAACAACGATTCAAATTTGCATAAAACATTTTAAAAGATTAGGATAACAAATAAAATCATTTTGAGAGTCATCAATTAAACTAAGAATTTGATTCTCTTCGAAAAGAACATTGAGTTCATATGAAGGAAAATCATAAAAGATAGCAAATTTTCCCGTATGGACTTCTCCAAAGTTTACATAGCTTATGTAAGCTTTAATAGCTTTTGGATCATTGTAGAGGAACTCTTTGATGGCCTTGGATAGCCTTATGGTGGAGGGAGTGCTTGAGGAAGCCATTTTTGAAGAGAGTAGAGAGCTTGAGAGTTTGGAAGAGAGTTTGAATTTTGAAATGAAAGTGAAAAGATAGGATAAAGTTAAGGAGATAAATATATATCTAAGTGTCATGTTCTCTGTTCAAGAGACACCTTTTTAGAGCTTTTGAGTTGGTGCAAAGGTGGAGGAAAATTCAAAATTTTGAATTCAATTTTGAATTTCAAAATTCTGGTAGGGATGTCAACATGAGGGGTAGGGTCATGTCGACATGGGTCCTTTAATTCATATGACTTATTTTTCCTATTTTATTTAATATATATATATCCTATAATCTAATTTATATTTTAACTAAAATAATATTAAATATGATAACACTTTAATATTAATATTTTAATATTAAAATATTATTATTTTGAAAACCAAAAATTTTAAATTCAAACAACAAGCAATTTCAAAACATGCAAACAATCAAACAAGCAATTTCAATCAATATAATTTAAATGCGTACCTATTTTTAGATCCATATTTCCTAGATCATTAGATTCGTGAATAGTTGTAAAGCACATGTTTGAATTTTCTGTCTCTTGATCTACATCACTAGAGGATGAGTCTGAATCGTCTAGTGTAGCAGTATATGCCCTCTTTCTTTTCTTTGACGAATCATTACTTGGAGGAAATTTATGCTTATCCAGATGCAGACAATCTCTTTTTAAGTGGCCTGGCTCATCACAATTGTAGAATCTGACGTTGTTGTGAGTCTCATTATTATTTCCAAAATTCTTGTGATCATTCTTTATGTAGTTGTTCATCTTTCTGTATTTCAGAAACTTTCTAAAATTCCTTGTCATCAATGTTATTTCTTCATCATCGTCACTGTTTGAGTCTGAACCATCTGTTATTGCATTGAACGCTATTGACTTCTTTTCTGATGCCTTGCTTTCTCTTCTCCCTTGCATTTGTACTTCAAATGACAACAAATTCCCAATTAATTCTTCAATTTTCAGAGTACTAATATCATTAGCCTCTTCAATTGCTAGAGTCTTCTGATCCCATTCCGGAGTGAGTGAATTCAGAATTTTTCTAACTTAATCTTCTTCCGAAAAGTTCTTTCCTAATGCAATTAATGAGTGCACAATGTCTTGAAACCTACTGTACATGTCTGAAATGGACTCATTTGGATTCATCTTGAATAATTGAAACTAATTGTGTAACGACCTGCCTTTTTGGACAGTTTAAATCGACGATAAACCACACACGTCAGACTCAAATCATACAAAAGGGCAGAATGTTATTGGGGTAAATAAGAAAAAGTAGGGAAAGAAAAACAAATACAGAATCTCACAGCGGAATAACAAAATATAATAATCAAATAAACAGTTCATGAAGCTGTTTTATAAATACATTTGATTATTCTTTACACCACAAAATCAAAGTTACATAAAACAGGAATAAATAAATGAATGAATGCAGCGGAACAACATGATGCAGTGGAATAACTATAATAGATAATAATAGTACAAAATCTTCGTCTTCATCCTCCAAAAAGGAATCTTCGATAAACTGAAAAGCTCAGGCTGACCCAAGGTAATTGAAAAGACGAAACACTTGAGTCAGAACTAAAGGATCTTATGTAAGTTAAATCAACAGTATATAAATATGATTGTAACGACGTCAGAGATGTTTACGGGGTTTGACATCTCCTATCTAGTGTCTAACGTGGGTGCAATAAATTAAGAGATGTTCGGGATTTCCATCTCCTAAGGATCCATTAAACTATTTACTATGTAGTACAATACGCTATTATAATAGTGTCTACAGTAAAGTAAAGTATTAAAATAGCATTAAGGTGTTACCCATATCCCCGTTAACACATTTTATATATTCCCGTAGTCTATACAATACCGTACGCTCCACCAAACCGGTGGTTTACCCAGAGGACACCCCATAGGTACGGTACAAAACAAACTCGTAGAAGGCGCTCTAGGGCATGTGAACACGGCACTCGAGGCGTTGCCAAGGTAGATTTAACAATTGCAGAACTGGGCTTGTGGTAACGCATAACAGCTACTACCGCCCACCTCGGAACACACCCCCATAATCAAAATTGAAGGGTAGCCACCAAATCATCACAAAGTCATAATATGGTATCGAAGAAGCATGCCCGATCGGAGGAATGACCCCACTTGGCCCAGGTATTGCTCCTGTTTTAGTCACATCTAAGCTGACTCACGGGAGTCAGGGTCATGTCAATACCTCATATAGAAATCGTTCGCCAAACCATCCCACTTCATTTTTGGAATCTCCACCACGTACACAGTTGTTAAAGTGGTTTTCGGTATTGACAGAGAGTATGACAATATCTGATCCCGGTCTCTTTAACAACCAAACGCTTATTTCATACCGGATGGTTCTTTTACATTTCAAAAAGGTCAATTCACAATTTATATCAAAATATCATATTCAATTTCAAATCATATCTCTTTCAAAATCATATTCGCTTTCAAACTATATTCACTTTCAAAATCATATTCACTTCCAAAATCATATTCACTTTCAAATCATATTCACTTTTGAAATCATATTCACTTGGAAATTATTGATAAGTTATGTTAATTAATTCATCATTTCAAAATCATCTTATTCACTCAAATATGTCATTTCACAAAAAGGTATCAATTCGAATTACCAACTTAGGTTGTATCATTATCAAGGATTTAAATATAAATACTTCATCTTTACACAGTCTGAAATTTTAGAAAATAGTTTAGGTGATTATAAATAGTTTATATAGTTTTAAAATAGTTTAAATAGATTTAAAATAGTTTAAATAGTAAAAATAGTAAAAATAGATTTAAATTTGATTTAATTAGTTTTAAAATGATTTAAATAGATTAAATATAGATTTAATAGATTTAAATTATATTAAATGGGTTTAACATAGATTAAATAAATTTAATTAGTTTAAAATATGTGAAATAGGTAAAATTGGATTAAATAGGTTGTAATAGATTAATGTAAATTAAAATAGTTTTAAATTGATTGAAATGGTTAACTTAATTAAATAGCTTAAATTAGTTTAAATAGATTTCAGAGTTGTATCCCAACATTTTTAGCAACTCAATTCCAATAAATTCATTTATATTTGACACTTCAACTTTGAAATTTAAATTTAAATCCTTTGAGCAATTCATTAAACCAATTCCAATTCAACATTCAACACTTGGATTACGAAAATAATTCTGTTTATATAAATCAATTTCTATTTCAAAATACCATCCAACTGAACTCCAAATTTAAAGATTCAAAAATCATTAAATTTAACCAATTCGGTGTCCGTATATAATTCTCTATCCCAGGGTCAAGTGATACAGATATTTATCATTTCAACCCACAAAATTAAATTTTTAAGGTTATATATCATTTCAAACCGCTATCCCGAATTAAATAAAAATCCATAAAATCGCTCGAGTCTATCATTTCAACCCATGACGATTTTTCCCTAATCTATAGATCATTTGGGTATGTATCATTTCAACCCATAGGGAACTTGCAGTGTTAAAACAATATAAAATACAACATCCAGTCATCCAATATCAACAATCAAACATCCATCACAATCATCATCCACATCAACCAATAAACATTAATAGATAACTGATCATCAATAACAGATATTAAATAGTCAATTTAAATTCAATATTAAATTAAATGATGATTAAATGCAATAAAAGTCAAATTTAACTAGAATGATAATTTAAATATATGAAACATCGATCAATAAATTTCTAATCACATCATAAATTTAATTTAACCAACATAAGAAATTTTTAGAAGTTGTGAGTTGGTTAAAACACTCACCTTCGATTTTAAATCGAATTAAAATCCAATTTAAGGCTTAAATTTCAACGGTCTCAGAATTCATCCAAACCAACTTCAAAATGTTCGGAATTTTGATACGATCCTAGCGGGACAAACCGCGCGTGAATTGGACCTCGTATGCAAAAGTTATAACGATTTGAAGATATATAATTTAAATTATAAAATAAATAAAATAATAAAACAAAAATACATGTCACCTCAATTTCTCAACAGCGAAACCCTAACTGCCTCATACTGTTCGTTCGTGATCCAACTGGCCGTCGCTACTGAAGCCATTAACGCCGATGAACCATGCGGCTATGCATCGATCAGGCCTCGTCATCCTACCCATCGCCTCAAGCCGCTCCCTACCTTGCAGCGCCGCCCCTCCCGGTCCACTAGAGGCGAACGCGACCGCCACCCTTGATGGCCAATTTCTGGCGAATCAAGGTGGCATATACGACGACTAACCATATGGATCGGTGCTGCTTCATCCCCCGTATCTACTGATCACCTCCGATCGAACCATCTTTGAAGATCCGCCGTTAATCGAGGTTTTGGCCAATGAGACCGAGAATGATTCGCGAATTATGGACAAACTGTGGTACAATGACAAAAAAAAATTGCAGATCTGGGTTACGCTCATCGAGAGCTGCAAAACGATACATAATTTGATAGGGTTTAGAGGAGTTTGATTTTGGTTTGCAATTTGAATTTGGAATTGGTTTTGGTTTATCTACCATTAGAAAGAGAGAAGCAGATAGAATTGTGCGTACAGACACTTGGAATAAGAAATAGCTAGGGTTTATGATAGGCTATATATAGGCAGATCAGAAATAGAAATGAATGGACTAGATCGATTTGAAAGTTGAACGATAAACGACCCGGAAAGCCCATTTCATTCCCGGAACGAAAATGGGTCATCCCATATATCAAAATTGATGTTTTTAATATTTTTAAATTCAGTGGAATAGGTTTCAAGTCCAATTTCCATCGTATGAAGAAGTTAGCTTTAAAATCAGCTTATTTCAAATTGATTTCAATTGATTTCGATTAAATTGATTTCTGGGCGTTTCGAGTCTGTATGATCGAACGACAATTCCGATCGCTACGAAACTTGAAATCCTACAATAATTCACCGTTATGGATCCGATGAAACTGGTTTCATCGAAATCCGAGACAGTGGCCAAAATGGCTATTTTCACGTTAATTAAATAAATTAAAATTAAATTAGTTAATCACTTTTTAATTCAAATTTTACAATCTACAAATTTTTATCACTCTAGATTACTTAGTAATTTATAATCCCTTAAAAAAAATTCTATATCAATTCAATATTCAATATTGCACAAATTACAGTATTTGATTTCTATTTCAATAAATTTAGAAATTATAAATTAAATTTCCAATAAATCCATTTGTTTGACTTTTCAATCTTGTTATTCAATCAATTATTACCCTAAGGATATAATTAACATTAGTTTATCTCTTACTACATTAATAATTTACAATTTCATCTTAATTTCCATTAACGTAGTATTTAATTACATTTAATTGTAATAAATCCATTTATTATAGCTTAAATTCCAATAAATCGATCAAACTTGATTTCAATTCTTTTTATTCAATTAATTATCATATTATGAATAAAATTTACATTGGTTACATCTTATTGAATTAATATTCTACAATTATCAACTTAATCTACATTAACTGCACTAATTAAGTGAATTAATTGCAATTGATTTCCAATTTATTTTTAATAGGTTAAATAAATAGGTAACATATAATAATTGTCACCATTTACCTTTAGTCGCATTTTATAAGTTTATTATCCACAGCAAGTGTTATAATTTCTACTAGAGCACTAATTTTACTCAATTACAATTTATTTCACATTATTTCATTAATTAATACAACCTTTAATTTATCAACTACTCTTTTAATCCAATTATCAATTAATACACACATTATTACAATTAATTTACAATCTATAACCAATTATAACTTTTTAATCATTTTAATTAATTGGAATTACATTCAAAGCCATTATCAATTACCTTAAATTAATACATTTCATTTCATTCCAGTTATATTCTTATTATTAAATCATAAATTTTTATCTCTCCCAACATTAAATCACAAAACTCTATTAAATTAACAAATTTTTAATTATCGAAAATTACGGGTCGTTACAGATTGGTTAAAATGGATATTTTGGTCTGTTTAACTTTCCTTGCCCCTTCATGAGTAACTTACAAAGTTTTCCAGATCTCATATTCAGACTTACAGACAGACACTCTATTAAACTCATTCCTATCAAGTGAACAGAATAGAATATTCATGGCTTTGGAATTGTTTTGTGCAACAGTCTTTTGCTCAACAGTCCACTGTGCAAAATTAGTTGTGGGTTTAATGTACTCAGTTTATGTGATATTCCAAGTGTCTAATCCTATTGATTGTAAATAGATTTTCATCTGACATGCCCAATATGCGTAGTTACTGCCATTAAAAAGTGGTGGTCTGGCAGTAGACCGACCCTCTACCAATGAACTAGTGATAGTGTTGACATTACCAGTGTTGGTATCCATTTGAAAACTTTTCAAAAATCAGATTAGGAAAACTTTGAAAACCAATGCTCTAATACCAAATGTTGGAAATATGGATTACGGATCTTAAGGATGGCTTAACACTAGAAGGGGGGTGAATAGTGTTTAATCGATTTTGTGGAATTTTTTGAAATCTTTTTAAATTAAACACATACAGATGCAATTTCACAAACATAGAGACAATCACAGAATTAGACACAGATGCAAATAGTAAATAAAAGTAGTAAAGGAAAGAACACACTAGAATTTTATATTGGTTCGGAGTTACCCGACATTCAGTCCCACACAATTTCTTATGCAGATTTCTTTTCAAATATAATGTCGATATTACAACCTCGATTTCAAGGCCACGAGATACACCCTCTTGTCTCCGAGTCCAAGGCAAACTCTCTTGATTTAACCAGGCTACAAAATCACCTGATTGATTTACGGGCTACAATCACACCCAATTGATTTACGAGCCACAATTACACCGTTTCCAATATCACTTTGATAGATAGAGAGACTCGATACACTTCTTTGATTACAAATGATCCTATAACTCTGAATAACACTAAGATCTTTGAGAGAGAGTGTAATGACCCAAGATTTTAGGAATTTATCTTGAAAAAAATATATATATATAAGCTTAAAATAATTTTTAAACAGTTTTTAAAACCATGTTTAAGGGAAAGATGAGATAGCTTGATATGGTGTAATAAAATGATGTGCATTTGTACACAGAAAATACACATGAGTAAAGCTAGATCCCTGGATACTATGAATGTGCACATGATGCTATGTATGGAAAATGTATATATGTATGTATATATATATATATATATTTACTGATAAAGGAAGAAAACCCTCAAATGTGCTATATGCAGAAATACACAAAATGTAATTAAGTATATATGTGCATATGTGTATCAGAATAAAATAATATAGAAGTATATATGGATATAAGTTATTGTCTGTAAAACATATATGTAAGTATACTAACTAAGTATTAGAATTTAAACTAGTAATAAGAGACACACAAATATGTTTTTCTCTGGTGGGTAAATAAGAAGAAAAACACCAGATAATAAAGTAAAGGCTAAAAATAGAAAATGGGAGGAAAACAAAAATGTATTTTGTATGGGCTGAATTAAGAAAGAAAGAAATATGTATATAATATTGCTGGAAATCAGATCACACATTTAGCATGCAAATAGACAAGAGAAAAAGCATTGTATGAAAAAGCAAGATTTCTGAAAATAACCAAAGTAGATAACCACTTTTCTCTTCACCAAATTAAGCCGGGGAGGGTAGAATCTTGGGTTCAAATAAAATGCAGATAACATGATTTTCTGGTGGGCAAAAATGGCTTTAGCCAATACCCAAAACCCTAAGGAGAACTCTGTATATTTATAAGCAGCAGCCTCCTCTCCTTCTCAAAAAGAACTTTGAAAAAAAAACACCATATAAAAACATAAGGCAAGTGAAGGAAGAGAGCTTGAGGCTAGAGCAGAAGTTATCAATTAATTAAGAAAGCAAAGGAGAGAGCTAGGTGAGAAAACTCACTTAAAAGCTTAAGGCACTAAGTCCTAAAGAAGGCAGCCTGTTATAAATTAATTTTTCTCAAAAGAGTATGAGATTGTTTATTTTTAGAAATTAAGAATGCTTTAATGCTTGATGGTTGTTCTGATTGTTTTATTATGTGAATATTCTTAATATGATCAGTATGCACGAATAAGTAATTTAAAAACCCAGATCTCTTTCTGATATGATATTGGATAGAAATATAAATAAATACCCAGAAAATAAAATGTTGAATATAAGCAAATAATGTTGGTTTTGGCTCAAACCAGAAGGACTGATAAGCATATGGGCTGCAATATACATATGTATATGTGCTGAGGCTTAAAATGAAAAGGAATTAGGAGTGCAATAGGCTTGCCTATGTGCTGACACTCCTGATTCAAAGAAAATATACAATACCCACCCAGCAAATAGATTTTGTGATTTAGGAAGCTTGGTCAATCTGAGTTAACTAAAGCACAGATGTTTGCAATAAAATCTTCCCATAAAGCCATAAACCAATGTTAGTTGTCTATATCTCTTTAAAATTGCAAGAACATGTTTTAATAAGTACCAATACTTAAATTGCTTGGTTGTCTCTGTTTGTTTATGAGAATGATGAGGAATGCTATGAGATGAATGCTTGTTTTTGTAAAGTGACTCACTGATTGGGTTTGCCCTGAAAAAACTAAAAAGAGAAAGTACCTAAGAACTTGATTAGGAAATGGGGTCAAGATTACTGCAGGAATGACTTGTGTTCTTGAGTAATACAAGTTGACACATGGCTTGTTCAAGTCCTGAGATCTTTGTGTAATGGAGTGAATTAGTTCATTACAGTGTGTCCATTGATTCATAAAATTGCAGACGAGACCAGGGTAGATAAATATATCAAGGGGAGAATATTTGATATGATGATAAACTAGAGTTTTCCCAGAAATGAGATATGAGGAAAGAATGAATGATTTAACTCATATTGGTTATTTTCTGTTTGGTAGGAATGATTATTTGATTTATATTGAATGCCTGAGTGTATGTGCCATATCTACACAAAGTCTCTGGAAAGAAAGGTTAAAGTGTACACATGCACAATGACACAGAACATGCACACAAGTATTACTTGTTTTCAAAGGGCAGAACTTCATGTATATGTACTTAATTCAATTTTAACTTAATTAATTAATTGCTTTAGTGGATTTTCTCATACCAGACATGTGTCTGACCCTAGTGTGCTAATGGCATCTGGGGTGTCTCATTTAAAATGAGGCAGCTTCAAATGTTTTTTCAGGAACAGCAGCCTCTAGGTAGGAGTAGAAGCAAAGCATTGAGAAGAAGATTATAGCATGCTAGAATTAGATAGATAAGAGCTTAAAAGATGAAATCTGCATGTATTGATATTTTGAAATTTCCATTGTAGCAAGTACTGAGTGATGTTGGATATTTGGTTAAATATTTTGTTAAGAATTTAACTTGTGACTGGAATTTAAATTATCTGAGTTTCATTATCTGGAAGGTTGAAAGGTTTTATCTTTAATTTTGTAAGTAAACTGTGTAAGGATGTAAGCAAATAGTAGAATCACATTTTATAAATGTATTAGTCAAATCTTGAAGTCTATGAATAATTTTAAGGATTGAAAAAGTAGAAACAGTTGGGTCTTGAAGATCAACATAGAAAATCTTACTTAGTGAAAAATGTATCCAGAACATAAAGGCATGTAGTAAGAGAATTAGGAGTCTGCATGTTTTCAGAATTTCCATTTACCTCATGCCATTGTCTATACCTGGATTGCATTTCATTTAGCTTAGTATCATGGCATCAAGGAATCAAGCCTCTGGAATATGATAATTCATTTAAAAATACCCCAGATATGAGTTTGCATATAAGGTAGATTTATAGGAAAGCAAACATAAGAAATGATAGAAGCTTATATCATTTTCAAAGCACAGAAACACTACTATTAATTTTACAGATAATCATAACATAATTATCTGGGTTCTATGGATCATATTTCATAGGTAACAACATGATTAATCAATCCCCACATAGCTAAATTTCGTTTATGTAATAAAATTGTTTGTTCAAATAGGTAACAACATGATTTTTGTTCTTTGATAGCTTGCTGGACCCTCTATGAAATATGATCCATAGAACCCAGATAATTATGTTATGATTATCTGTAAAATTAATAGTAGAGTTACTGTGCTTTGAAAATGATATAAGCTTCTATCATTTCTTATGTTTGCTTTCCTATAAATCTACCTTATATGCAAACTCATATCTGGGGTATTTTTAAATGAATTATCATATTCCAGAGGCTTGATTCCTTGATGCCATGATACTAAGCTAAATGAAATGCAATCCAGGTATAGACAATGGCATGAGGTAAATGGAAATTCTAAAAACATGCAGACTCCTAATTCTCTTAGTACATGCCTTTATGTTCTGGATACATTTTTCACTAAGTAAGATTTTCTATGTTGATCTTCAAGACCCAACTGTTTCTACTTTTTCAATCCTTAAAATTATTCATAGACTTCAAGATTTGACTAATACATTTATAAAATGTGATTCTACTATTTGCTTACATCCTTACACAGTTTACTTACAAAATTAAAGATAAAACCTTTCAACCTTCCAGATAATGAAACTCAGATAATTTAAATTCCAGTCACAAGTTAAATTCTTAACAAAATATTTAACCAAATATCCAACATCACTCAGTACTTGCTACAATGGAAATTTCAAAATATCAATACATGCAGATTTCATCTTTTAAGCTCTTATCTATCTAATTCTAGCATGCTATAATCTTCTTCTCAATGCTTTGCTTCTACTCCTACCTAGAGGCTGCTGTTCCTGAAAAAACATTTGAAGCTGCCTCATTTTAAATGAGACACCCCAGATGCCATTAGCACACTAGGGTCAGACACATGTCTGGTATGAGAAAATCCACTAAAGCAATTAATTAATTAAGTTAAAATTGAATTAAGTACATATACATGAAGTTCTGCCCTTTGAAAACAAGTAATACTTGTGTGCATGTTCTGTGTCATTGTGCATGTGTACATTTTAATCTTTCTTTCCAGAGACTTTGTGTAGATATGGCACATACACTCAGGCATTCAATATAAATCAAATAATCATTCCTACCAAACAGAAAATAACCAATATGAGTTAAATCATTCATTCTTTCCTCATATCTCATTTCTGGGAAAACTCTAGTTTATCATCATATCAAATATTCTCCCCTTGATATATTTATCTACCCTGGTCTCGTCTGCAATTTTATGAATCAATGGACACACTGTAATGAACTAATTCACTCCATTACACAAAGATCTCAGGACTTGAACAAGCCATGTGTCAACTTGTATTACTCAAGAACACGAGTCATTCCTGCAGTAATCTTGACCCCATTTCCTAATCAAGTTCTTAGGTACTTTCTCTTTTTAGATTTTTCAGGGCAAACCCAATCAGTGAGTCACTTTACAAAAACAAGCATTCATCTCATAGCATTCCTCATCATTCTCATAAACAAACAGAGACAACCAAGCAATTTAAGTATTGGTACTTATTAAAACATGTTCTTGCAATTTTAAAGAGATATAGACAACTAACATTGGTTTATGGCTCTATGGGAAGATTTTATTGCAAACATCTGTGCTTTAGTTAACTCAGATTGACCAAGCTTCCTAAATCACAAAATCTATTTGCTGGGTGGGTATTGTATATTTTCTTTGAATCAGGAGTGTCAGCACATAGGCAAGCCTATTGCACTCCTAATTCCTTTTCATTTTAAGCCTCAGCACATATACATATGTATATTGCAGCCCATATGCTTATCAGTCCTTCTGGTTTGAGCCAAAACCAACATTATTTGCTTATATTCAACATTTTATTTTCTGGGTATTTATTTATATTTCTATCCAATATCATATCAGAAAGAGATCTGGGTTTTTAAATTACTTATTCATGCATACTGATCATATTAAGAATATTCACAGAATAAAACAATCAGAACAACCATCAAGCATTAAAGCATTCTTAATTTCTAAAAAAAAACAATCTCATACTCTTTTGAGAAAAATTAATTTATAACAGGCTGCCTTCTTTAGGACTTAGTGCCTTAAGCTTTTGAGTGAGTTTTCTCACCTAGCTCTCTCCTTTGCTTTCTTAATTAATTGATAACTTCTGCTCTAGCCTCAAGCTCTCTTCCTTCACTTGCCTTATGTTTTTATATGGTGTTTTTTTTTCAAAGTTCTTTTTGAGAAGGAGAGGAGGCTGCTGCTTATAAATATACAGAGTTCTCCTTAGGGTTTTGGGTATTGGCTAAAGCCATTTTTGCCCACCAGAAAATCATGTTATCTGCATTTTATTTGAACCCAAGATTCTACCCTCCCCGGCTTAATTTGGTGAAGAGAAAAGTGGTTATCTACTTTGGTTATTTTCAGAAATCTTGCGTTTTCATACAATGCTTTTTCTCTTGTCTATTTGCATGCTAAATGTGTGATCTGATTTCCAGCAATATTATATACATATTTCTTTCTTTCTTAATTCAGCCCATACAAAATACATTTTGTTTTCCTCCCATTTTCTATTTTTAGCCTTTACTTTATTATCTGGTGTTTTTCTTCTTATTTACCCACTAGAGAAAAACATATTTGTGTGTCTCTTATTACTAGTTTGAATTCTAATACTTAGTTAGTATACTTACATATATGTTTTACAGACAATAACTTATATCCATATATACTTCTGTATTATTTTATTCTGATACACATATGCACATGTATACTTAATTACATTTTGTGTATTTCTGCATATAGCACATTTGAGGGTTTTCTTCCTTTATCAGTAAATATATATATATATATACATATATACATTTTCCATACATAGCATCATGTGCACATTCATAGTATCCAGGGATCTAGCTTTACTCATGTGTATTTTCTGTGTACAAATGCACATCATTTTATTACACCATATCAAGCTATCTCATCTTTCCCTTAAACATGGTTTTAAAAACTGTTTAAAAATTATTTTAAGCTTATTTATATATATTTTTTTCAAGATAAATTCCTAAAATCTTGGGTCTTTACATACACCCCACCTTTTAGGAATTGTGTCCCACAATTTTCCAAGCTTAAATCAGAAAACAAGTACTCCTCAACCATTTAGATTTCTAGTTCTATGATAATAACTAAAAATACATGCATCCAAAAGAAAAGAAAAATAAAAAAAATAGATTTACCTCTAATCTGAGAATAGCTTAGGGTAGCTCATCCTAACCTTGTCCTCTAATTCCCATGTGCAATCACTGGGATCAAGACTCCACTGTACTTTCACAAGTTTCAGTGATTTATTTCTTAATTTCTTCACATCCTTTGCCAAAATTCCTACTGGACCTTTTTCATATATCAAATTAGGATTTATTTGCACTTGGGTTGGGGTCTCCAGAATTTCTGCCTTGTCATGTACCCACCTTCTCAGTTGTGATACATGAAAAACATCATGTATGCCTTGCATGTTTTCTGGCAATTCCAACTTATATGCCAAGGGACCAATTCTTTCCAGAATTTTGTATGGTCCAATATATCTCGGGGTTAACTTGCCTTGTTTCCCAAATCTCAACACATTTTTCATGGGTGAGATTTTGATGAAAACAAAATTTCCCACTTCATATTCTACCTGCCGCCTTTTCTTGTCTGCAAATTTCTTTTGCCTATCTTGTGCTGCTGCCATTCTTCTCCTTATCAACTCAATTTTCTCCTTAGTTTCTTGTATGTATTCAGGCCCTAAAATAACCCTTTCTCCTGCTTCCACCCAACAAACAGGTGACAAACAAGGCTTACCATATAAGGCTTCAAATGGAGCCATTCCTATGGTGCTTTGATAGCTGTTGTTGTATGTAAATTCAACTAGATGAAGATGATCTTCCCAGTTGCTCCCAAAATCCAATATACATGCTCTCAACATGTCCTCCAAAACCTTGTTTACTACCTCAGTCTTCCCATCTGACTGAGGATGGTAGGCAGTACTTAAACATAGTTCACTTCCCATTGCTTCTTGAAAGCTTCTCCAGAATTTCAAAGTGAAGATGGTATCCCTATCACTCACAATGGTTTTGGGAATGCCATGCAATTTTACCACTTCCTTCATAAAAATTTGAGCTAATTTTGGTGTTGTCCTTTCTGACTTGACTGGGATGAAGTGTGCTACTTTGGTTAGCCTATCAACTATCACCCATATACTTGTATTTCCTCTCTTAGATCTAGGTAACCCATCTATGAAATCCATAGATACATCTTCCCACTTCCACTGTGGTACACTAAGAGGCTGCATCAACCCTGATGGCCTTTGGGTTTCAGCCTTGACTTATTGGCAAGTCATACATTTGGCAATGTATTTAGCTACATCAGATTTCATCCCCTTCCACTAGAAGTCTCTTTTCAAATTTTGGTACATTTTTGTGTTGCCTGGGTGTATGGAGTATTTACTTCTGTGATATTCATTCAATATCTCTTTCTTCAATTCGGTGTCCTATGGCACACACATCCTATTTTGGTATCTTAGATAACCATTTCTATCAATATGGTAATTCATCACTTCCTCCCCTTTTGAGAGGAGAATTTTCTTCTCTAATAAGTTTGCATCCTGTTCTTGCATTTTTTCTACCTTCAGAATTAAATCTGGTTGAAGTGTCATTAAGCTTAACTTCCCTTTATTTTCTTGTGCACCATGTATCTGCTCATCAATGTGCACACAACCATTCTCCCCAATTTCTAACTCAGTTAGCAAAGACAAGTCCTTAAATTCTTCTATCATCATCATAGCCAATTTAGCATGCTGTCTACTTAGAGCATCTGCAACTTTGTTTGCTTTGCCTGGTGTATAGAGTATGTCAAAGTCATAGGCAGCTAAGAACTCCACCCATCTATGTTGCCTCATGTTCAAATCTTTTTGTGAAAATAAATATTTTAGAGACTTGTGGTCAGTGTAAAGTTCAAACTTAGTGCCTAACAAATAATGTCTCCAAAGTTTCAAAGCATAGATCATAGCTGCTAATTCAAGATCATGTGTGGCATACCTAACTTCATGGGGTTTAAGTTGTCTGGAGGCATATGTAATGACTTGGCCTTGTTGCATCAACACTGCACCCAAGCCAAATCCACTAGCATCAGTGTATACAACTAATTCTTCATTTCCATGAGGTACCTTTAAAATTGGAGCATTCACCAATGCCTCCTTCAACTGTTCAAAAGACTTTTCACATTTTTCTGACCAAACAAAAGCTTGGTTCTTTCTGGTTAGGTTAGTAAGTGGTGTAGAAATTTTTGAAAAATCTTTTATAAACCTCCTATAATACCCTGCCATCCCCATGAATGACCTCACTTCACTCACAGTGCTTGGCCTCTTCCATGCTTGGATAGCCACTACTTTATTGGGGTTCACAGAAATTCCTTGGGCAGATATAACATGGCCAATAAAATGCACTTCTTCTTTCCAAAATTCACATTTTTAGTATTTTGCCTTTAAGTCTTTTTCCCTTAGTCTAGACAAAACCATGTGCAGATGACTTTCATGCTCCTCCATTGTTTTGGAATAAATTAAAATGTCATCTATAAAAATAAGCACAAACTTGTCTAAATAATCTCTAAAGGTTCTATTCATTAAATCTACAAAGTATGATGGTGCATTGGTCAAGCCAAATGGCATAACCAAATATTCATACAACCCATATCTAGTGTTAAAGGCAGTGTACTTGATGCTTGATTCTTCCACCTTCATTTGGTGAAAACCAGATGCTAAATCCAGCCTAGAGAATACTCTTGCTCCAGCCAATTGATCAAAAAGTTCATCTATTCTTGGCAGTGGGTATTTATTTTTAATGGTTACTTTGTTTAATTCCCTATAATCTATGCAGAGTCTCAAAGTACCATCTTGTTTCTTAACAAACACCACTGGTGCCCCCCAGCAAGAATTACTGGGTCTTATAAAACCCTTATTTTCTAATTCCTCTAATTGTTTCTTTAATTCTTTTAGTTCATTTGGCCCCATTCTTGTTGGCTTTTTAATCACTGGGCTTGCTCCTGGGACTAAATGAATTTGGAATTCCACTGGCCTATGGTTTGGAACACCATTAACCTCCTCAAAAACATCCAAGTATTTATTGACTATGGGAATTTCCTCAATAATATGTTCACTGAAATCTTTTCCCAAATCAATCAAATGACACAATTTTCTTCCCTTGGACACTTCACACAAAATTGTGGTCCTCTGGTTTCCATGGTTTTGCAATGATATGGTGGATGAGTCTAAGTTAATTATGGCCTTGAATTGCCTTAACCAGTCTACTCCCAAAATAACACCTATATTTGGGTAATTTAAAACATATAAATTGGAAATAAAAGTATCTCCTCCTATGTTTAATCCCACATCCACACAGATCATGTTTAAAACACTAGAACTTCCCAGTGGACTTTGTATATGTAAAGGGGTTTCAACCAATATGCAACTTAATTTCAGCATTTTAACTAATTCATAGGAAATTAAGGAATGAGTTGCTCCAGTATCATATACTACTGCTATGGGTACATTACAAATAAATAGTGTACCTTCCACTTGACTGTGCTTCTCAGCATTGATCTCCACTGTTCTGGCTTTTTCTTCCAAGTTTGCTAATTTTCCTTGCTGCTTATTCTCAGGACAATTTCTTTTCATGTGCCCTTCTTTCCCACATAAATAACACTTGAAAGCTCCTCCTTTCAATTCTGGACATCTTTGTTTGATATGTCCTTCTTTTCCACATTGATGGCACACAATCTTCTTGGTTTCCTTAGCTTTAATATCCCCAGTAGACTTAGTACTGGCCTCTTCTTTCTTCTTATCATAAGGATGATATCTCCCCTTACCCTTCTTACTGTTATTGTTCTTGAAATTTCTGAATTTTTCCCTTTCCTTGTCATGCTGCTCCAACCTCAAAGCTAAGTCTATCACATGGTCAAAGGTCCTGTCAGCATAGGGTAACATGGCTCTGCTAAGTCCTGGGTTCAAACCTTTTATGTACCTATCATTTTTGGATGCTTCATCTGCTACAAGCATTGCTCCATATGTGGAAAGCCCTTCAAACTTTTGAGTGTATTCTGTGACAGTCATAGTTCCTTGCCTAAGCCTAATAAATTCTTCTAGCAAGATAGTCTTAGCTGATGCTGGTACGAACCTTGCTTCCAACATCTCTTTGAATTGATTCCAAGTGATTTCATTCTCATTTCTTCCTGCAATGATTACTTCCCACCAGCTTAAAGCTACTCCTTTTAGCTGTCTCGAAGCCACTTACCTCTTTCTTTGATCATCAAGTTGCATGTCATTGAAAATTCTATCCAATGTTCTCAACCATGCTTGAATTTCCATAATACTCTCTGTCCCTTCAAAGCTTTTGCCTCCTAAATGAGTATATGTCTTAAGTAATTTTGAGAGTTCTTCATAGGGATTTTCTTGCCTTTGTCCTGCCCCATCCCTAAATGCTCTCATCAAGTCTTGCAGATTGACCATTGGTGGTGCATTGGAAGATCCTGCTCCTTGATTTGGTGGTCTTCCTACCATAGTTTGCTAATAATAATTTACATAGCTGGTTAGTTTGATTGGTAATTTTTATTATTTCAGTGGTTTTATTTACACTGAAAACATCGTTATATATTTAGTCTCTTTAAATTTTTATTTCTATCAGAGAACTTGATATTTATTTTCTGCTATGTTTAATAACATAGCTCTGATACCAAATGCAATGACCCTCTCTTTTCTACCTTCATTTTGTAAGGATTTTTTTTTACAAAGTGATATATATATATCATATATTAACAAACATCTTTCCCCAGGGAGTGGTAGAGAATCAAAGTAGAGATGATCGAGTTTGATTCACTTTGGATTTCGGCAGAGTTTTGTTAAAATATAAGAGAATACTTGAATGGAGAAGGAGTGAAGAAATGAATAAAAAATTAACTTAAAATTC
Organism: Allium fistulosum; assembly: GCA_030737815.1. Classification (NCBI taxonomy): domain Eukaryota; kingdom Viridiplantae; phylum Streptophyta; class Magnoliopsida; order Asparagales; family Amaryllidaceae; genus Allium; species Allium fistulosum. The sequence goes on from CM060902.1 coordinate 530,066,334, forward strand.
ATTGAAAACAACTGGTATATATAGGAGAACAACAGTCATGTCCATTCGTGAAAGGTTATGACGAATAGACACTTCTTTTGAAAATTTGAAAATTGAATTCTACGGTCACCATGTTGACATGGGGGGATGAGGGATGTCGACATGCCTATGTGAATTTTGAAAATTAATTTTGCCTTAAAATGATTTCTATTCTAAAACTTGTTACAACAATTTCTAATCTTTGTAAACCATTTTGAATATTGTTTAAACTTATAAAGGAGATTTAAAAAGTAATCTTAAAAATATATAATCTATAACATAAAAGTAATAAAAGCTCAATATAAATATTTTGAGATTAAAACTAAAACCATTAAAACCAGGAGATAGTTTAAAAACAAGAAATGATTTTGAAATTAAAAAATAGTTAAGGCTAAAATATCTAAACCTAGAGAGAGAACTTTTAAAAAGATAGTTTTGAAAAAAAATTTAAAATAAATCATTTTGAATCGTGGATTCCATTCCGCTAGAGAAGGTCGTGGGTTCCATCCCACTAAAGAGGTCGTGAGTTCCATCCCACTATTAAAGTGAGAAGGTGGATTCCATTCCACAATTAAAATCTGAATAAAGATTTTAGTGCTATTATGAAGTTTTAACATAAATCTAGACTCTATTACTTATCTTGATATCTTGAACTCTTGAACTCTTGATAATCTTGATATCTTTAACTCTTGATAATCTTGATATCTTGAACTCTTGATACTCATGAGTCTTCAGTCTTGATTTCTTCAATCTTGAATTCGTCAGTCTTGAATCTCTATACTCAGTCTTGAATCTTTATACTATACAGTCCTCATTCTCAGTACCTGCATATATATACCCTGCATATACATATATTTCTAGACAAGAATATTAGTATTTATATTTTATAACAAGTCCTAAGGTTGTTGTCATCAAAACCATCATCTCAGGAACTAACTGATAGATGAAGTCTGAGTAGTTAGTGTACTAAGTCCATATGTTGATAGATCACAATAGATGATGTCTAGATATAATTGCATATTAACTCTACTTGTTGATAGGTCACAATATGTAATGTATGAGTAAGTTAGTGTACTAACTCCAATTATTATTTGATCGAAATAGATGTCCGGATAGGATAGTGTACCGACTCTATTTATTATTCAACTGCGGCAGATGTCCATAATTGACTCCACCCATCAATAATGACGGGTATTGATTTGTATTCCTTAGTTATCTTCCATTGTATGTTGTGCATGTTATTAGTAAATTGCTGCTGTTATTGCTGAATTTACTGTTATTTTGTACTTCACGATAGACTTACATTATGATCATCTTGCTTTTGGATGTTGGGTTACTTTTATCATAGTATGATATTTACATTTTAGTCACATTATGTTAGTTTTGTTGAATCATTGATTACAGGAGAAGAGTGGGTAATTGTATGATTCCTTATTTTTGAGATGGGTTTACTGCACTTGTTATAGGCAGTCCGAATTACCCTTGAGCCACGTTTATAGAGAAGGCTGGCTTCAGCCCACAAGCCGACACCGTTTGCAAAGCCAAACACTTGGTGTAGTGAATAATTGTCGTCCTTAGGATTACCAAACATCACAGGCATACATAGTAGACATAGTCAAACGGTTGGTGAACGAGAGTAAAAACCGAAGAGATGATGAATGGAGATCCGCTCTAAGTCGGACTCCCTTTACCGATGAAATCTTGAATGAAAAATATCCAGACAAATTCACAATACCAACTATCCCATCCTACGATGGGACAAACAATCCAAAACCCCATCTATACAAGTATAGCTGGTATATGGACGGAGCCAACACTTCAGAGGCTGTTCGTTGCCGATGTTTTCCTATCTTTCTAGATGGAGTTGCGTCTATGTGGTTCACCAAACTTCCCCTGAGATCTATCTCTACCTTTGACCAATTAGCGGCAAAATTCCTTAACCAATTCAGGCTCCATACCGCGCAACCAAAAGATGTCATGTCCCTATCTAGATTGTTCCAGGGACGAACGAGTCGCTGAAATATTTCATGAACTGGTACGATACCGCGGTAACAGAAGTAAGTAACCCCAATGAGGACATGGTTTTTATGGTGTTAGTTCGTGCCATTCATCTGGAGACCGAATTTGGGAAATGGATTAAAATGAAGCAGCCTACCACAAGGAATGACTTAAATCATAAAGCGAGTTGATACTTAAGATTGGAGGAAATAGAGGAGCTGGAAAGAAAGTCTACTGGTGTGCAACCGATGGGCATCGGACAGAGCGATGTGGCAATGAATCAAAACGCGCATGATTCTAGAACTACTCAAGGAGTCGTGGGGAAAGATGGGAATCAAAAGAGGAAAAATCAGAACTCCGGTAAAATAAATAGCAATGGCGGCAACAAAATATTTAAGGAGTTCCAACACGAAGATTATACCCCTCTAAATGACACTCCGGAAAATATTTATATCGCAACACAGGAAATTGAAGAATACAAGAAGCCCCCTATGAGGGAGGCAACTGAGCAGCAAAAGCGCTCAGGGAAATTCTGCCACTTCCACGAGACACATGGCCACAATACAAACGAATGCCACCACCTAAAGAATCTCATTGAAGAGTTGATCGAAGACAATAAACTCTAGCAATACGTGAGAAAGCCACAAAACCCCAATCAACCTACGGCCCCTCAGCCTCCTAGAGAACGAAGAAATCAAGCTGGAACTAGTGATGAAGGGTTGAAACGAACCAACCAAAGGCTTATTATTGGAACAATATCTAGGGGACCACACCCCACGCAAAGAAGTTGGAGAGAGATGGAATGGCACGCAAGCTCGTTGAAACATGCTCTGAAAGACTCATGTCTCGCACTAGAAGACGAAACCCCAGCCAAGCTGCAGAAAGTATTGAGTGATGATATAGTGTTCTGAAATCAAGAAACTGAAGGGGTCGAAGCCCCAACTCTCGATCCAATGGTGGTGACGGTGGGAATCGGTCCCACTGTTGTTCGGCAAGTGTTGGTTGATAGTGGTAGCTCTATTAATATTCTTTTCAAACGTACTATTGACCAGATGAAAATCGGCATGAAAAGCGTGTCTGCATACCAAACAAATATCCAAGGGTTCACTAGCAAGCCCAAGCAACCTGTGGGAACAAACGACCTACCAATGGAGCTTGTAGAGGGCGATCGAAGAGTCACCTCATTCAGACTTTTGTAATCGTGGATGAAATGTCAGCATATAACGCCTTCTTGGGGTGGCCCACTCTAGCAGATTTCAAAATAGCTCTGGCCCAATGGTGTCTAACCATGAAGTTCCCTACTGCAAATGGAATCGGAGTGGTGAAAGGAGATCAGTGTACTGTCGGAGAATGTTACATTGTAGAATTACGTGAACCCAGAAGAAAGGAAAAAGGGAAAGACGTGGGGAGAACTCTCAACATCCGTGAACCCTCCGAATAGCAACTACAGAGCTGTCCCTGGCTTAGGGACCATAGTCGATTCAACAAGGCTTTGGATCCTAGAAAGAAGAGCTCAGGGGAGGAACGGGCGGCGCTGGCAGAATTGACGGTGTCTGTCCCGGTCAACATGGGCGACCCAACTAAAGTTTTGAAAATCGGATCACACCTTGGAAACAAGATGCGTATGGAGCTTATTAAATTTCTCTGCGCCGACTTGGATGTGTTCGCATGGACACATTCCGATATGTGTGGGGTGTCTCTAGAAATCGCATGTCACGCGCTCAACATTGACCCCAAGTTCACACCAGTAAAACAAAAGAGGCGTAGCCTAGGTCCTGAACGATCCAACGCGCTAAGAGAAGAGGTGGACAAGTTAATAGCCAACGGTTTCATCCATGATGCAATTTATCCAGAATGGGTATCAAATCCAATCTTAGTCAAAAAGTCCAACGGGAAGTGGCGAACCTATATCGACTACTCGGACTTAAACAAAGCTTGCCCAAAAGACAACTCCCTCTCCCCAGAATAGACCAACTTGTGGACGAAACGGCAGAACACGAGCTGCTATCATTCATGGACGCATACTCCAGGTACAACCAAATCCTGATGCATGAACCCGATCAAGAAAACACCAGCTTCGTCACCGACTTGGGCCTATACTGCTACAGAGTAATGCCATTTGGTTCGAAGAACATAGGGGCAACTTATCAAAGGTTGGTAAATACCATGTTCAAGTGCCAAATCGAGAAAGCGATGGAGGTTTGTGTGGACGACATGTTAGTCAAATCATGAATAGTTGTTAACCACCTGGATAACCTCGTTGAAATGTTCGAAATACTCTAAAAATACGGAATGAAACTTAATCCACTCAAGTGTCACTTTAGAGTGGCCTTTGGAAAATTCCTAGGGTTCATCGTAAGTGCCAGGGGCATCGAAGCAAATCCTGAACAAATAATGGCACTACGAGAAGTCCAAGCTTCGAAGAATAAGAAGGAACTGCAAAGTTTGAATGGAAAAGTTGCAGCGCTAAGTCAATTTATCTCGAAAGCTATCGACAAGTGTATACCATTCTTCGATGCGCTGAAGAAATGAAAGAAGAAATTCGAATGGAGTGAAGCTTGTCAAACAACATTCAAAGAACTACTGCGGCACATGGAGGCTCCGCCAATCCTATCAAAGCCTGTAGATGGATAAGACCTTTACATTTACTTAGCGATCTCACCCCATGCATTGAGCGCTGCTCTAGTGTGTGAAGAAGCAAAAATCCAGCGACTCGTGTGTTACATTAGCAAGCAGTTCACTGGAGCAGAGAAAAACTACCCGAAACTGGAAAATCTAGCGTATTGCTTCTTGATCGCATCTAGGAAGTTACGGCCATACTTTCAGGCTCATATAATTAAAGTGTTGACTGACTAGCCCCTGAAGAAAGTGTTATACTGACCGAAAACTTCTGGACGACTTCTCAAGTGGAATATAAACTGAGCTAGTATGATATCACATACCACCTAAGGAAAGCCATCAATGGGAAAGCATTGGCAGACTTCATCGCCGAATTTACTATACGGGATGACGCAGAAGAAGTTCAGCTAGAAGTAGACATGCAATGGAAGCTCTTTGTCGATGACGCATCTAACAACCTCTGTTCGGGAGCAGGACTAGTGCTTGAAACCCCCCAAGGGCGAGCCATTAGCTATGCTTTACACTTGGAATTCCGTGATACAAACAATGAAGCGGAATACGAAGCACTGATTGTTGGATTGAAAGTTTTGAAAGAGCTCAAGATAAAATCTATTCACATATACAGCGACTCCCAGTTGGTCGTCTGTCAAGTAAAAGGGGAGTACCAGGCTCGTGGGGAGAATCTTGCCCCGTACATGTCCAAAGTATAAGAACTGCTAAGTGACATCGAACACTACAATATAACTCACATTCTACGGGAACAAAACACCAAGGCGGATTATTTGGCTAAACTAGCAAGTTCCGGAGAACCTCAGTCATTAGGGCTAGTCCCAGTTGAAACTCTAACCAACCCAAGCATAAACGAAATGGACGTCGACTGGATCCTCGAGATCATCATCGAACCAAATACGTGGATGACACCGATAAAGGAATATTTACTTATAGGTACTCTTCCAACTGACCGAAATCAACATAAAAAGCTTCTCCGAAATGCACCCCAATTCATGATACAAGATGGAACACTCTACCGAAGGGGATTCTCGACCCCCCTCCTTAGGAGTGTGTCCGATGACGAAGCCCGATGAATCCTAAAGTAAGTGCACGAAGGCGAATGCGCAGACCACACTAGGGGCAAACCCTTGCGATGAAAATCCTCCGGTACGGATACTTCTGGCCAACAATAAACCGCAATGCTGCAAAATACGCCAGAAGATGTGATCGCTGCCAAAGATTCAGCAAAATTAAAAGAACTCCTTCGATAAATTTAATGCAGATGGTCAGCCCGTGGCAATTTGCAATATGGGGAATAGACTTCATTGGCGTCCTACCGATAGCAAAAGGAGGAGCCAAATAGGCTATAGTTACTGTAGATTATTTCACAAAATAGGCCGAAGCGGAACCGCTGGCCACCATAACCACAAAGAAAGTCATTAATTTTGTTACTAAAAACATTATTTGCAGGTTTGGTGTGCCACAGAAAATTATCACTGACAATGGAACCCAATTCGAAAGCGTCGAGTTCAAAGACTTCTGCAAACGCTTCCGGATTGAGAAAAGCTTCTCAGCAGTGCTCATCCACAAGCAAACAGGCAAGTGGAATCAATAAACAAGATCATAAAATCTACCATCAAAAAGCCACTAACTAAAGCCAAGAGAAACTGGGTTGATGAACTTCCACTCGCGCTATGGGCTTACCGAACCACCCACAAAGCGGCAACCGGCCACACTCCATTCGCTCTAGCGTACGGCTCAAAAGCAATGATCCCTATTGAATTGGAAGTCCCCTCGCACCGAAGGCAAAATTTCAATCAAAAGCAAAATGAGCAGCTCCTACTCGAATCACTAGATATGATAGATGAAAGAAGGGAAGAAGCCGAGTTGAGAACTGTCGCCCACCAAAAAAGGATCGCACGGTACGTCAACTCCAAAGTTCACAACTAAACCTTCGAAGTGGGAGATCTTGTGCTCAAGAGAGTCTACCCCATTCTAGGGGCCTTCAGACCAAACTGGGAAGGACCATACATCATCAATCAAAACCTAAGAGACATAACTTTCAAGCTAACAACCGTCGACGGAATTCAAATTCCCAGGGCATGGAATAGCGAATCACTGCACCGTTACTTCATTTGAAAACTACTTTATGTACTCTCTATTTTTCAGCAAAGAAGCCATCCCGGAATGTCGGGGGCATTGTAAATAGGCAAAAAATCTACCCTGCTTTCCTTAATAAAATCTGATTCACTCTTTGAGCCGACAAAACTATGTTCATAATAACTACTCGTCGGGTCGATGGAAGCAAATCGACTCAAAACGCTGGATCGGCGGAACCCAATCCTTGCCTTGTAAAAACCGATGTTGCTCCGGAAACATTGGGAAGGCCAAAAATTACGCTCCTCACACTGCCCAAAGATAGGCAACGCTGAGGAGTACCAAAAGCGGTGCATTTCATAAGTCGCGTGCTAACTCCCAAAACATACGCTCCTCACATTGCCCTAAGATAGGCAACACCGAGGAGCATGAAAATCCGTGCATTTCGTAAGCCACGCCAAAACATACGCTCCTCACGTTTCCCAAAGATAGGGATAACCGAGGAAAACTAAAAGCCGTGCATCCAATAAGCCATGCACTAACTTTCAAAACACAAACCTCTCATGTTGCCCGAAGATAGGTAGCACAAAGGAATGTCAAAATCCGCGCACCAACTCCTCAACATTGCCCGAAGATAGGCAACAACGAGGAACGTCGTTGAAAAATCACACTCCTAAAGCGGAAACTCCTCATGTTGCCCGAAGATAGGCAGCGCTGGGGAGGATCAGAACCGAATCGACGGGCCATATCGATCTTGAAAACCGCGCATCTGATAACCAGCGCCACCACTTCTATGATTGGGAATAATGGGCACAACTCCAACAAAATTGGAGTGCTACAAACCAACATAAAAGTTTCAACTGATGACACTTAATGACTAAAACTACCCTCAGTTAACCCATGCAATATGCACCTCTCAACCATGCATATATTGCATACTTACCAGAATATCACAAGAAACTTGGATTACATGCTAAAGTTGCAAAACTTTCGAAAGAAGGAAAATCAACCTGTGACTTAGCCAAATTTCAAGTTTAATATGAAAATTATCTAAACTATAAGTTGCCAGTCATTTGAAGTAAAAGCCCTGTGAACTGGGGGGCACACACGGTACTTAAATAAAAACAATTGAAAACAATAAGTTCACAAGTTCTATTACTCCAAACAAAGAATTGTTGCTCCAAATAAAAAAATTGACGGCAATCAAAAAAATTGGATAAGTGTAAACAAAACAAGCACAAGTGCACAGAACACATATGAACAGACAGATAAGATTACAATCAAAATATCAATGTATTCCTTATAATTTTCTTTATGCAGGGTCAAAACGTGGGGGCCATGCCGACACAATACCGGCCAACTAAAAGAAAATACAGACTCCACGACAAAAACACTAAGTGCAGACTCTACACTTGAACAAAATGACTCAAAAAGAACCAAAATCAGATCGGTCTTCACACAAGCTCATCAACGCTACCTTCCACCGCTCCCCTTTTCGCCATTTGTTTGTAGTTTATGCCTCGTCTCGGGAGTGGTGTCGCTGCCGGTAATATCAACAAACTCCTCGGTGGCAATGTCCTCCTCTTGCTCCACCGCCTTCTCAGAAGCTTCTCCCTTTGCTTTGTGCTTCCGTGATTTACAGGAGCTCTTTGAGGCTTTGATCACTTCAACCTTCTCCTTCTTGATAGCGACCAATTCATGTTATGTCTTACGAGGTTGCTCCGTTTGAACTTCCTGCTCCTTAACTTCTGCCATTGTTACGTCGCCCTCCAAATACACAGAAGAGTCATCCAAGCCATGAAGCGCGACTATCTTTTCGGACTCCGGCCCCGGCTGCGAGCCAGACACGGACATGGAAACAGGAATAGGGACAAAAACGAGTGCGGAGGCTGTGGAAATAGCAGCAGGTCAGGGCGCTGAGGAAGCTGGCATATCAACAGGAAAGGTGGACGGACCTATAAGATCAAAAATGAAAGCATTAAATTCTTCTTGCTCTTGCACCGTAAGCTGGAAACTCCCAAACTCGGGAGAAACGGGAGGATTACTCACGCCAGAAGAGTGTCCAACAATGTCGACATCATACTCACCGCCTTCGCCTTCTTTCGACGGTTCCACTACCTGAGGAAAAGTCTCAAGCCCTGAACTTGTTGGCAGGTCGTGGGGCTGCTCTTATGGTTCGCCGGCGCCAGAAATAAAAGGCATAGTGAGCACTTCGGCGGCAGCTGTCATGGCAGCATCAGTGGCTTCTTTCTTTCTTTCGACTCGTAGAATTTTCCAGCCCTCGAGCAACGCCTTCTTTGATTCTTCATTAAGGTAAGTATCCTCCAACTTCCGCTCGTTATAGACGTCACCGCTATTAGAAAAGCGGGACCAGATTTCTTCCCATACCAAAGCAAGAGTGCACGGGAATTTCGGGCCTAAGTAGTTGAGACTCCCCTGGTGCAATAGGGAGTTAACATAGAAATTCAGAATGGTCGCGTCCATCTTCCTCTCGAAAGTGTTTTGAAGCTCCAGATAATCCACCGTAATGAATGCCTTTTCGACCTCAATGCGAGACTTGTCAGCACTAAGCTGCGCAACTTGGTTCTGCAGTCGGGCGATCGTCGCAGCCTGATCAGAGATAGTCTTATTGTGCCCCTCGACGATAAGGTCATGGTTAGAGATAGTTTTCTTCTAGGCTTCAATCGTTGCATTGCAAGTAGCCACTTCTCCTTTTAATTTTGCCTCCTCGACATGAGCCTTTTTTATCTCGTCCCTATAGACGATCTCAATTCTGGTGTGAGCCTCTTTCACTTCTTTTAGCAAGTCGGCGTTCCTCTTGCCCTCTTGCAGCGCTGCTTCTTTCTCCACCTCCAACAGTATAATTCTGGCATCGCATTCTGACAACGCTTTTTCAAAATCATCCTTCTTTGACTCGAAAGAGAGGATTTTCTGGTAGTTATTGCAATTGGTGTCTGCCAACTGCTTACACAATTTTTCCCACCCTTCGGCCTGGTCTAAATCGTTTTGAATAGCCTGAAGGTGTGGCATGTATGAATCTTTGCGAACCGGGTGCAGATCGCGGTCAAACTTAACTCCCCTCAAGAACCATCTGGGGAGCACTGCCTCGAGCTTAGGACGACCCGAAGGAAGAATATAGGAAGGTCTCCGATGGGGACATGAAGCACCAGGGGTAGGAACAATAGAAGATGGCGGATGTAGGTTGAAGGTGGAATAAGGACCAAATTAACGGGAATTTCTTGGGCCGTTGAAGAGTGCATCAAAGCAAAAGGTTGTTGCTTAGAAGAATGGGAACGGTTATCGAATTTTGACCTCTTCGATGGCTCATCCCTCTCATCAATGGTCCTTCTCTTCTCGTACCTACCTTTGTATGACCGGCTCCGATCTCTTATGTCTTGGCGACGGGCTTCGGCCTCTAGTTTCTTACTCCTTCTGTGCTCCTCCTCCATTTTTCGGGGCTGATAACGGCCGGAAGGACGTTTAGACCAGCGCTGGGAGTCGGTGAATTCTTCGAAGTCATCATAGAGGCCACGTCCTCTCGTCATATCTGACACGAAGAAGAAATGAAAGATCTTAGTAATGGGGGATAAAAATAAGTAGGATGTGCAAAAACAAGTGTAACCCTAGTGAAATATGTAGTGTGTTTCGGGGGAAGGCTTAAAGCATCGTCACGAACCAGATTGAGCGGCCATCGTAGGCGGAATTGGGCTAACTTCACGTGCAATACCACTCGAACGAGGTGGCACCTCCTCAAATTTGAAATACTCCCTCATAAGCGCATCGAAATCGACGTAAACATCACTCAAATCTCCAAACTCTACGCCGGCATCTTTACTCGAAGAATCCTGATGCTCTTTAATTTCTAGGGCATTGTCTTTATCGCTCGTATATGGAGGAGGTGAGCTTAGAAGGACGGGACTCATTCCCGGAGTCTTATCGCACGATTCCGAATCCTTATCATTGGATTCTGCGTAGAAGTCATCGCTAAAGGTGGACTCATCGCTACTACTCTCGAGTTCCCCTTCCTCTTTCTCTAAGCCCATTGCGGCCTTGCCTTCCCTCTGTTGGAACTCCTCTTCTCCTTCTTTCGGGATCGGAGGCATTCTGACCAAGCCGCTAACTCCGGTCGCGGTAGCATCTCCTCCTTCGTGGGCCTCTTCGGTTGATTCCTTGAACAAGCCCTCTCTCTCTTGAGAAGCGCCTTCTTTGGAACCGTGAGAAGAAGAAGTAGATCGTGTGAGAATCGTAGATCGAGCAGGGGAAGGGACCTCAACTTGAACAGTGGATCTCCCTGGATGCAATAATCCGAATCGGAGCAAGTTTTTGTTAGTCAAGAAAAATTTGACGGACCTCTCCTCATCGTCGATAGCCTTTAGGGTCCGACAAACTTCATCGAGAGTTACATCCCTATTTGGTCTTAGGATAACTGTAAGAAGTATACGGCTTGTTAGAAACTCGATAGCAACGCGTCAGAACTCGATAAGTAGGGAACGAAACTTACCCCCTATCGTCCAAAGACGGTTAAACCCCTAGGGTATCTAATGAAGAAATACTGCATCTTGAACTGGGATAAGTTGCTCTGTAGATGCAAAACGATTTTTCGGTTCCTTTGAGCCTCAATTACAATCAAGGATGGACATTCATCTCTCCTCTTGAATGACAAAAAGTACCGCAACTCGTCAAAGCATGGAGCGCAGTTGAATGTTCGCATGAAAAGAACGTGCAAGCAAGTCAATATGGCATAACTATTAGGATGAATCTGGAATGGGGCAATGCCTAAGTTTGAAAGAGTCTAACGCAAAAAGTTGTTAAAGGAAGGCACGGCTCTATTCAGACACATATACCGATGGAAAGTGGTATAACTCGAAGGAGGATTGTGAGCAAACTCGTTCTTCTCCGGTAAACGTACGTCCTCCTCTGGTGTACCATACTGCATGTAGATATTGTGCAGAACTTTAGCAGAAACCACCGAAGAAGCTCACTAGCAGGTTGAGTAGAACTCTAAAATTAGGGGGTGTTCGGTCCAAGACCGGACCAACTGGAACCAACTGGCCGTATTAAACTTGCAAAGTGGAAGGAGAAAGGGCGACGAATGATGACTCGGTTGTCGAAAGTGCTGGGCTTCCCCTGCTCGATTTACGGTGCAAAGATGGGTGCTTTATTCGAAAACATCGGAACTCCCATTCAAAACGGTCAGGTGATCCTATTCTAAATTAATAATTTCCCCTACAACGCTTGAATTCTTGAGAGATATCGATACATGCCCATGCAATGGATTTCAAATGTGTACCGGGGCAAGAGCAGTGTATTGTCTATAGGGAGTGAGCTCGGTGTCTGAAACACTACAAATGCTCTACCCTGTGTAGATAGTTCACTCGTAGTGGAAAAGGAAAAGAATTTCCCACATCGTTTTCATTTGTTTTTACTTCCTCTACACTTACCCATTATCGATCAACGATCGATAAAGGATCCATTGTCCAAAGTGATGTGGAAAATTCTTCTCATTGTAGGGACACAGAGCATGCAACAAGCAAGCAAGATAAGTCCAAATCCTCCGAAAGAGTCAGGACCAATTCGCGATGTGTCGTGCAGTATCAGCTACGAAACTTGGCACAAGTCAATTCTGGCTTAATGGACGAAGATAGAAAAGCGTTTCAAGCACTAGCCAAGGCCCGAATGTCGTTCTGGGAGAAACTCAAGACTCGATTTACTAACTTCCTCCATCGAGCCGCAATTAACTCAAACTTCTCACGTCCAACATCACGAACGCGACCTCACCATCAAATTGTTAAACGAACACTATGATTAGCAAACCCACCACTAATTGAACTCTAAAACACAAGAGTGATCGAAGACTTAGAATTAGCAAGATGGATTTGGGTCGGTGGTGAGCTAAGGGATGGACCGGCGGCGATCTAAGGCGATGGCGCGCTAGGGTTTCGGTCAGAGATGAACTGAGAAGGTGGGAATTCCTCGATGACGGTGGCGCAAAAGGAAATCGCGGCGGAAACCTTTGACAAGGATGGATCTTAGGAAACACTGGATTGGGTCGAGCAAGCTAGGTTAAATCGCTGAAGAAGGAGCTCGGATCGCATGAAAGAAGAAGGGTTCAGGTCGCATAAAAGTGAAGAGAAGGGTCGGCTCGAATGGCTTATATAGGCAAGTGGATAGAAAAACACAAAAAATCTCTAAGTACCAGGGTCGCTAGCGATCTATTAGCAATGGATCGCCAGCGATCCATCGGCTATGGATCTTCAGCGATCCATCAGCTATGGATCACAAGCGGTCCATAGAATTGCTCATCTTCGAGTTCAAATTTTCATTGCGACCTCCACCCATCATTTCAAACTACACCAAGAAGCTATGGAGAGAAATTTAATTCGTTACGACAAGCGGTAGCAGTCAAGAACAAGACTAGGTAATCAACAGCATAACCTACTACGTGTCCGCAAAACTCTAATGCAATTATTTGGAACTCAGTAAACAGATACTATAATCGATAACTTCCAGAGCACGTCTTGTTTCTAATGAAAACGTACTCTGGGGGGAAACTGTTATCCGAGTTTTTAACCCAGCAGGATCCAATAGAAGACGGAATAAGTTGATGAAGTCAGAATGGCTCGGAACTTTGCCAAAAGGGTTAAAGCAACAAGTTAAAGAGAGCCAAATCATATTACTAAAGCATCAGTTGAATTTGATTAAACCAATGGATCAACGTCCGTTCAGTCCAATCAGTAGTTAAGCACAACCAGCTAGTAGATCAACTAGTAGGTCGTCATCAAAACGGAGCAACGTGCAATGAGACAACGCGAAAAACGTCAGTACAAGACCATGAAAGCACTCCAAACTTCAAACTCCTAAAATAATCCAAGTACTTGGATCGCTAGCGATCCATACTCTGTGGATCGCTGGCGATCCATGCAACATGATGGTTTGCTAAGAGAAACATGAGCTAAGGAGCCTAGAAGACAAAATACAAAATATACTAAGTGGATGGATCGCTAGCAATCCATACACAATGGATCGACAACGATCCATATGAAGGCACGATGCACTTGCGACCTAGCATTGTAAAATGATGGAGACAACAGCTAAGTCATTATCTCGTTAGCAAGCTAAATCTATGGATCGCTAGCGATCCATAAACCATGGATCGCTAGCGATCCATGCTTTTGGCTCGGGTTGCGAGCTAAACTCCTATAGGTCCTCATACAGCCATCTGCAAGCAATTGGTAAACTGGCCTGGCCCAGAAGCTCTCTGATCTCTATAAATACCATCCTACCTACAACATAAAGAGGATCTTCATTTCCATACTGGTTGCTAAAGCTCTATTGGAAACTTTCTTCACTCTCAACCTCCCTCACAACAATCTCCAAAGGGATTCACTATGATTCTCCAGTGGATTCCAACTATGGGGATTCAATCTAGCTAAGGACAATCAAAAGCCTTGTAACCAAACACTACTTGTAATAGCAATCAGTCTATAATAGACGCGGGCTTCATTAACAGCCGACCCACTATAAAAATCCCTTGTCTTCTTTCTTTTACTGTCTTTTTTTTCTATACCTATTATCTATATTATTGCTCTGTGAGAACAGGGCTGGTGCTTTCACACTCAGACCAGGGTGTTGATCCATTTTTTGGGTTAACACAAACACAATCACCGCCAACTCCAAACTGTGAGTCTGATACTTCCTCTCATGCGGTTTCAACTACCGACTAGCATAGGTGACAACTTTTCCTTTCTGCATCAATACCGCACCTAATCAAGTACCACAGACGTCTATGTACACTGTCAACTCCTCATTTCCGCTCTGAATGGTCAATACTGGTGCAATCATAAACCTCTCCTTCAGAATTACAAACGCATGCTCATACTTCGTGTCCCAAACAAATGTCTGATTCTTCTGCATTAAACTGGTCAACGGTGCTGCTACCTTCAAGAAGTCCTTGATAAAACATCTATAATATCCCGCTAATCCTAGGTAACTCCTCACATCTGTAGCTTTCTTGGGCTGGCTCTAATCCTAAACCCCTAACACCTTGGTAGGATCTACTGTGATGCCCTGATCAGAGATGATATGATCCAAGAATCTCACTTCCCTTTTCCAAAAGTGACATTTTAAAAACTTTGCCCCCAATTTGTGCTTCCTCAATACCTCAAGCATGATCCTCAAGTGCATCTTGTGTTCCTCCTCTGTCATAGAATAGATCAGAATGTCATCCATGAACAAAAGCGCAAACTTGTTTAGGTTATCCCTAATGACATGGTTCATGAGATCAAAAAAATATGCTAGAGCATTGGTTAGCTCGAAAGGCATAACTAACCACTAAAACCAAACGACATATGAAACGCGGTGATCAACACACTCTCCTTCGCTACCCTCAACTGGTGAAATCTCGTCGCCAAATCCAATTGGGAGAACACCTTCGCATCATGGATCTTATCGAAAAAGTCATCAATAAGTGGGAATGGATACTTGTTCTTCTTCGTCACCCTATTCAGCTCACAGAAATCTACACGCAACCTCAAAGAGACATCCACCTTAGTGGCGAATACTACAGGTAAGCCCCACTCAGATATACTCCAACAAATGAACCCTCTCTTTAATAGGTCATTCACTTGCACCTCTCAATCCTTCTGCTCTCTGGGTGCCATACACCTCAAAGGCATAACTATTGGTCTGGCATCCTGCATCAAGTTTATACGAAACTCAATCTCTCTATGCGGTGGTAATTCGGTCGCCTCCTCAAACACATTCAGATACTCTCTAACGATAGGCACAAATGACAACCCATCTTGTGGAACATCGAGCGAATGTAGAAAGCTAACCACAGCCCCATCCTCTAGTAGGCAGCCAATCACTACCATCCACCCATCCACGGCCCCAATCGACACTAACAGCCTCTCGCAATCTACTACTAGTGCATACTTCCTTGCCAGACCATTCCTAAGATAATTCGAAACCCAACAAAATTCAAAACAATAACACACAAAAGAGCATCCAAGACTCGATAAGACCAAACCAGGACAAACCATGTACATGCTAGTAGAGCCTCCAACAGGGTTCATCAGAACCAAAGGTCAATTAACTAATTCGGGTTTTAATCCTAGTCTATCTACTAGGTCTCTAGATATGAAGGAATATAAAGCCTTGGTATCAAATAAAACACGTACGGGAACATCATAAATGGAAAGCATACCTTAAATAACGATGTCATTCCCCTTCACTTTAACCAAGAGAGCACTCGATAAAGTCGAAACAGCATCCAAAGTGTTCGGACGGCTAAATGTCCATCGAATTAGAAAATAGCCGAACAAATTTTGAAATAAAATTAACCGCAAGCGCATGGCGTACACTTGTAGTACGTGGCGAATACGGGTCGATCCGCAGGGAATTGATGATTTTAAAAATCTATTCAATCAAATTATACCAAAGTCGAGAGATTGTTAAGCTAGAAAAATGAGAAAACTAACAAACTAGCAAAAGAAAATAGATTAAAATATGAAAGTTAAATGACAATTTAGAGATAAATCCACTCTTTAGATCATATAATTCAACAATTAATGAAATTATGATCTCTTTTTTGGTCAAAAGTGAGTTTAAATGAAGTGTTTATCATAAGTATGGCTTATTTGTGCTATTAATTAGCTCAACATAAGCCATCAAACTCTAACACACCCCTTAAACCACTTACTAACTCTCATGAAAACAACAACAAAGTTGAAAATGAAATCTATTTTAAGTATGGCCAATTAACTATTGATTAGAAATATAGACCATCAAATTTTAATTTCAAATCACTCTCCTTTGCCATAATCATATTTTGATGAAGAAGCAATTAGTGTTAGTGATTGTTTAAGCATAGCCTATTTGGTGTCAACAATATAGGCTATCAAATTCAAGGCAAAAACAACAATTAAACCACTTCAACCATTCTTCATTAAGCATAAAAAGAGAGCTATAATTATCAAAATGTTGAAGCTACATGATTAGAGGCTTCATTACCCCTAAATTGAAGGGATTAGCCTCTCATATTTGTTATCAAAACAACAAATGTAGCTACCAACATGAAAGAAAGGAAAATGAAAGCTAATGGAAAAGAGAAGCTAATTGACAAGAATTAAACTAATCTACTTTGCATGAATGTAAATCTACACTACCAACATTAAAGTAAATGAACAAGGAAAGAAAATGAACAAGTAATTAAATTGCATAAGAAAAAGAAAGGAAATTACATGAAAATAAAAATGGCTAAGTAGCCATGAAAAGAGAAAGAGAAGAGAGCTTGTCTTTTTATTTTGAGCCTAAACTAAACTAAGAGAGACTAAGAAGAGAGGAGTTACATGAAGATATGGGGTATTTATACAAGTGTTAAACCCTAATTCATATTTTTGGGGAATACCCAAAATACCCTCTTAGGAAGTGTGGAGGCCAAGTAATCATTAGCTTCAAATAATCCTCATTAAAGTGTACTTGAAGCCATTAATTCCATAAGAATGTGCATTAGCCTCTAGTTTGTACATTAAGGTAGGTGGGTAGGTGGGGTCCTCTATTATCTTCACTTTGAATTATTTCCATCTTCATTTGTTCTCTTCACTCTTGTGCATGCATATATCATCATGTAACCCCTTGTAAAATTCACCAAATTTCCTACAAAACAACATAGAAAATTCCAAGTAAATTTTCACAATTTAATAAATGCACAAAAAATGACCATTTTGCCCCTATATGAAGATGAATATGTGACAATTTCAAATAATTTGAATTTTGGTTTAAACAAGTTAAAATACCCAATATGATCATTTATTTAATTGAAATAGATTAAATATGGTGGTAAAAATATGCACATTTACGTGCACATCACAAAGCATATGGCTTCACAACCTGTTTCTACTATGCTGGTTCTGGACAATTTTTCTGCATATGTCCAAGCTTACCACAGTTATAACACTTCTTCTTCCCGTCAGCTTTGCAGTCTCTAATCATATGACCCCTGTCTCCATAACCATAATAGATGGGCTCCCATTTGGCTTTCTTTTGGGCATTCTTTCCCTAAGAATGCTTCCTCTTTCCATTCCATTTCTTCTTGCCTTCACCATCTTGTTGCGGTTTTGGCTCTTCTTTAACAATAATAGCTGATTTGGACTTAGGGTATAAACTTTCCTAGCGAAGAGCTTTCTCGACAAGTTTCTCAAACGGATCATCGATATGATTCACTAACTTCACCCCCATATAATCATCCAATCCCATAATAAGCTTCTCATTCTTCTTTAACGAAGTGTCGATGAAAGGCGTCTTGTACTTCGACAAAGGGTCAAACTTATTAATATACTCGAAGACAGACATATCTCCCTGCTTTAAATTAGCAAATTTCTTGAATAGACCAACTTCAGAGAACCCGAAACAAACTTCTCCTCAATCCTGCCTTGAACTAGTCCTAAATGAACTGACTCGGGTGTAGCAATAGTAATGGCATTCCACCAGTTCATGGTCTGCCCTTAAAGCCATCTACGGGCCAGCTTCCTCTTTATGGCATCATCTACTTCCATGTCACCAAAGATGCACTTGCAGGTGTCCAACCAATCCTACACTTCAATAGCCAACTCTATTCCAAGGTATGGTTTGTCTCCCAGGGTGGAGTAATCCTTAGATAGATTAGCAAAGTCATCTCTCGGTGCCTACACTTGAGCACCACCACCAACAGTAACATTTGGAGCGACCACTTGTGCATTCTGAAGCATGTTCACCATCACCCCATTGAATATAGCTTGCAAGTCAGGGTTAGCAGCTCCCGAACCTACTCCTTCCTTAACTCTAGAGACGGGGTTCCTCACAATGTTTCTTATTTGCTGGGTCATTCTCGATATATAAGAAGAATGACCAGTTTCTCAAAAAGAAAACTATGTCGATGGTACTCGTGTGTGCATGCGACCTATATACTACTATATAGTTTTGAAATTCAAAATATATAACAAGTACGCACTTTCTCATATATACATATACTCTCGATCTAGTCTAGGATGATAACTCCTTCCCTATCTCTACCGGATCATGATATCAACTCAAGTAAATCACATAGCTTAAGCTCTAATACCAAATATGACGACCACCCTATACCACCGACATCCAATATAACTATATAGTGCGCCTCTTACGTACCCGACCGATGTAGGATGATCATCAAGGGTTAGAAAATGAAATAAAACATCATAGAACATGTCATATATCTCACAGCGCATGGAATAAAATATAATATACAATAAAGATACAAAACAAGGGAGACGGTCATAACTAAGTGATCCAAATATCAAAGTACATATTTATAGAGTTATACAACAAGTAACAGAGTTTATACAATGGAAATGAACCCAAATAACTTCTCATAATAATAGCAGTAATAAGAAAGCACTGTCAAGGCTCTACAGCGTTGCATAACGAAATAAGCATAGTAATCCACATATAACATGAGATAGCTCCATTAGCTCGTCCTCTACACAGCTACTGTATCACACCTAGACTTGTTATCTAGTCTGCTCATTTAAGAGTACCCAAGATAATAAGAAGCAAAGAAAAAAACCTCGGATCAGGCAACAGTCTGGTGTGGGCGTAAATGAATCTCAAAATACTATACTAGTAGACATGGAAAGGAACAAGGGTATATGAACCATACCTGACCTGTCTCTGCAACCAAAGAGTTAGCACATAATGAACATAACATGCTACTCTACGAATATAATAAAGGTATACTACAAACCAAGTATGATGACAGTGCCCAAACATCCACATCCCCAATACTATCAGTAGCGACATCCCTAGAGTGATAGACTGCAGAAGAAAACAACCAAATCAATAATAGCATCTATCAAATGATACTCGCTATCACTCATATGCACCCTGGATATATGATAACTCATATGACCTTTCACCTGTCAAGGACTAGTGGAGATCTGGATTTTCAGTGTACTCACATATCTCAAGCCAGAAGCTGATATAAAACGCATTCTACCGGTCCAGGGTACACGGAACCTTTCAAATGATTCAGGGTACCTTTCAAAGTACCCACGAGTGTCCACACAATACGCTTGCTTTTGAGTACATTAGAAAGCATTCTGAGTATCAACGATCTCTAGCATGTGTATCTGAGTCCCTTCCTTGATCCATCTAGCCTCAATTATTCACAAGGAACTATTCCACATTCCTCTATTCTATGATAGAACCATTCAAACATTCTATCCATGGGTCACCCTTCCTAGAACCTGCCCTATGTGGATAACTACCCTCACGACTCCTTTCAACATTGAGCCGCTGTCATCGAAAACTAAATCCTTTCACCATCGAGTTACAATCATTGAAGTCCCAAAGCTATCACTGTGCTACTACATCACTATCAAAGCCAAATCGAACCAACAAACACCTTCAGCACGACCTACAGGGCCTCTATTTCTCTCCTTGGAAGTTTCACCATGACCCCATTAATCAAAACCTATCGGTATCGATCAATAGCTGTTGGTATCGAGTTGTGTACTTAGCCAATTTTGGCTAACTTTCTTTCCTTACTTCTAGTATTCCATCTTCCAAGTGCTTTGACCCCGACCACTTCCCACCAAAGCTCTTGGCATCAAATTCAAAGCTCCTGCTACAAACTAAAAAATCCCTCATTTCTATGCCCTCTAAAGCTCTCGATATGTAGCCAAATTCTTGCACTTGGCCTTCACTCATTACCCCTAGCTTTGCCTTGAAGAACCAAGCCTCCACCGATCACTTTGCACCACTAGAAAGTAGTCGATACCAACCAAAAGCCCTCGATACTGATTCCTCTCCTTAGCTCCAATTCTTGTGCGACTTGAATCATGGGCTTCTTCTATGCTACAGAACCTCCCTCCAAGTTTCATCCAATTCCGATCATCTTTGCCTTTGATTTGCTTATTCGGCCACTTCTTTCCTAACTACTTAAAAGCACTAGCAAACCACATCAAAGCACAAAATACAAACATGGAATATCATACATGTACATCCATTCATACATGCAATACATAAGAATATGATAATCAAGCAAATCCTAATCTAATCTAACTTTTACACTAACATATGCACATAAACAAAAGGAGTTAACAAATCGTTTAAAAACTACTTTAAATCCTTTAAAATTCGGCCATAAGTATCTCCAAAAGTGTGATTAAAGTTAGAAAACATTTTAGGATTGAAAACATGTCAAAAATATCATTTTTAACCATATAATGATGCATAGTAGAGTGAGAGTTCAAGAACCACTCACCAAACACATAAAATACCAATTCCTCCCCTTAGATCTAAAGTGGACAGCAAAGGAGAAGGATTCAAATTAGCCAAAATGATAATCCCAAGCTTCTATATGCTAATCACCTCTTTAATTGATGATTTGGCTAGGATTAATAAGAAAACAGTAGATTTTTTGATGGAATTAGGCTTAATGTGGATATAAAGCTATTTTGAGGAAGATGGAAATGACTTAGATCGGTTCATACAGCCTCCCTTTAGCATAATTTTCGAGATGGGTTAGTGGGCCTAAGGACGGGCTTAGTTAATTACCCACTAATTCAGGCCAATAGCAGCCAAAATTTAAAACAGATATAGCTTTCAAATAGTAAGTTCTTTGTTCTACTATGACCATTATAGGAATGGGAAACCATCATCTTGAAACAACAGAAGTGGTTTGAGATCTTAATTCATCACCTATCAAAAGTTATAGTCCAAACAATGTTTTCTGGGTCAAAATGGTCACATAGAAATTCGGCAAAAATCACGGATGTGGGAAATGTCCCTAAGAGTCACTTTTTAGAATTTAGGATCATACTACCTCGTACGGATAAAATAAAAATATTTTACTATCCTTCGATGCGTAAAATACGGTCGTTACACTAATACCCAAGGAGCAAAACGCTAAGGCCGATCAGTTGGCCAAGGCAGTAAGTGACACAGAAAAAGTCACTCCTTGGGTTCTCTTGGAAATTCGAAGCACTCCTTGCTTCGAGCTAGGGGAAACAACTATGGAAATAGACGCGCTATTAATGGACAATTGGATGGCGTCCCTTATTGCGTACTTAAAGAGTGAGGAACTTCCTACCGACCGTAAGGAAGCTAGAAAGATTCTCTATCATATTCCTACACGATCATAGATGGGAGGCTCTACAATCTGGGGTACTCTACACCACTGTAGCGGTGTGTGTCTGAAGACGAAGACAACTGGATCCTAGAAGAGCTATATGAACGATTTTGTGGGGATCACGCTGGGGGAAAAACCTAGCAAAAAAGGCCGCCCAGCAAGGCTACTATTGGCCTACTATGATTAAAAATTATATGGACAACATCAAGAAATGCAAGCGGGGTCAATGGTTCACCAAGATCTCCAAAGCCTATCCTACCCTCCTTACCCCTATGATTTCATCATAGCCAATTGATGTGTGGGGAATTGATTTGATAGGAAAGTTTCCTAATGCCAAGGAAGGGTATAATCATGCCATAGTCGCCATCGACTACTTCACCAAATGGGTCGAGGCCAAGCTCCATAGTGGAGTCACTACCCCAAGATACCCAACTTTGTCACAAAGAATATCGTTTTTCATTTCATCCTACCAAAGAAGATTATCACCAACAATGGCACTCAATTTGAGAGCATCCTCTTTCAAGACTTCTTTGTAAAGAATGGAATTGAGTAGTTTTTATTTTCCATCGCCTATTCTCAATACAGTGGACAAGTCGAGGCCATTAATGAAACCATCAACTGAACACTCTCAAAACGCCTTGCAAAAGCTAAGGGATCGATGAACTGAAATTCGTTCTTTAGTCCTATCGTACCTCTAGTCGCACTTCAATCGACCATACTCCTTTCTCGCTTTCCTATAGGTATGAAGCCATGTTGTCTATAGAAGTAGATGTCCCCTCTCCTTGGTGTCTAACTTATGAGCCCGAGCAAAACGAAGAGCTACTCATGCTCAAAATCGACATGGTAGAAGAACGAAAAGTTGAAGCCGAACTCCTTACAGAAGCCTACAAAAGGAAGAATGCCAAGCACTACAACTCAAGAGTGAAGCTCCAACAATTCATTGTCGATGACCTAGTTCTACATTGGATGTTCGCCAGTACAAAAAACCCGACCGAAGGAGTGCTAGGCCCGAATTGGGAGGTGTCATGTGTTATAAGCGCGATCCTAACAAATGGTGCTTACTGCCTCTCTCACCTGGATGAAACCCACATTTCCACCACTTGGAACCCCATGCACCTACCGACCTATCATGTCTAAATGCTAGCTATAATTATAAGGCTATGTAACACATCTTTTGTGAAGAATACATCAAAGACTTCATAGCCAACTTTGTTCAACACGATTTCCAAGGCTATCCAACATGGATGAGTTATTATGTGCTCATTACATTGTTTTTGGATTGCCGACCTCTGTCACAAGGACCATGCAAGCCATTCAACGCTCTCATCCTTGCCAGTCGGTTATCCAATGAGGTTGAATTATAGTGCATTCATTTCCTTACTTGGGAACTACCAAGATGGCGATGTGTCTCTGAGAGAACCTTCAAGCCCACGCTTTTGTATATGTCGAGACCCCCTCCCCTCCCCCACCCCCCCCCCTCCGGCTTACCTTTATAGGATATCCGGTGAGGATGAGTTATCATGTGCTCATTACCTCGTTTGGGGACTGCTGACCTTCGCGCCAAGGATGAAGCAAGCCTCGGTTCCCTTCCTTGTCGGTCGGCTATCTAGGAGGATGAATTACCATACGTTCACTTCCTTGTTGGGAACTTCTAGGCTATCCAGCAAGATTGAATCACCATGCATTCACTTTAATACTCGGGGGATGTCCATTGCCCTATGAATTTGGGTGAGATATCTCTCCTTATCGTGTCTGGGTGTATCAACGAGCTGAGATGTGATTACAACAATCCTATATTCATCGCCCATGATGTCGCCTATCCCTCGTGCGAGATGGGGAATTGTTGTTGTGAATGGCGCTATTACACCGAGTGACGCCGAAGTCTGGCATTCATAGTGCACCTGCATAAAAATAAGTCAGGCTCATCGTCAATTAGCAACGTGTCACCCAAGAGTACTCTCGATCCCAGCAACATTCAGGGTCATGCCAAGACCGCCTGCCACTCAATCCTTCTGCATGTCACCGAGGAGAACCTTCAAGCCACCAAACGCTCAGGTTCGTGTAGGGACCGCTCAATATCAAAAGAACATAAGAAGGTCTGGCAACCATATCCCTACCTCGGTTCTCTATTACGACCGGACTCTCCAGCATATGCTCGCATCTGAGCCCACATGCCAGCCTAGCACTAAGTATGTATAAGTCACTCTCAAACTAAATACATTCTTCCCATGAACGGGTCGCTCATAATGTCTGTCTCATTACCATACTGTTGTTTTATCTATCTTGTGAAAAATATACAAGCATAGAGAAATAGGGGCTATATTGATTACTCAAAGAATGCTACCCTACATGCTATGTAGAAAGACAAGAGCAGATAAAGCAGCAAAATACTTTGACAAATATTATAAAAAGAATTCCATTCATTTACAAAATGCTAGGCACACTTCTCATCCCGTTGGGTATACAAAAAGAGGATAGAAAAATATCTAGAAGGATGGCCCATCAGCAGGCTAAGACATGGAGTCCAACTGCTCCTGGGTAAGGACCAAGGTCTTGGCATTAAACTTAATGACGGAGATAGAAAATTGAAAGTTTTCCCTGATTATAACCCTTATCGTATTCTTCAGCCAATTGGCCCACCTGCCACCTCCTCCTTAGCAGCCCCAACGTCTGCATCCGACCGACATCCAGGCTCAGCTACTACAAATAGTTGTCTTCCATTAGCTCGTGCAACTAGATCAATGGTCAGGAATGCTTCTTGCCAATTTTACTATGCAATCTCAATCATCCATCTCAGCTACTACAAATACCCCATGTCTTACAACATCAAATGGGTTAATTTTTATACTCGAAATACCCATTTCTAGTAAGAAAATTGTGACGACCGCCCATGACCCCTGCACCGAATCTAGAGATAAAGCGCTGTAAAGTGTGCCAGGCGACCATGGATGATTGTCAAGGTAAGATTTAAAACAACAGAATCTATCGTATTACTCACAGCGCATGGACAAAATACAATAGAACATATGTATAGTGAAGCATTACAGAACAAAATGACATCACATAAAACTCCATAATAGTTGAGTACAAGCATCCAAATAGTCAATACATCAAGCCTCACTACATATCTCTCAGAGAATACAAAACAGCGGAATATCCAGTACATATAAGAAGATAATAAGCAACCCTCTAGCTCGTCTTCGATATCAGCATCGTGAGAAGAGAACAGCACCTATCACCTGCTACCTAGTCTGCCCATCCCAAAAATGGACGAACAGCCCAAGGTAATAAGAATTAAAAACATAAAGCCTTGAGTCAGACAACAGTCTTAGTGAGCAGTAAATTAACTAACATCATACCAAAAGAGCATAAAGGAAAAGGAATAGGAATACAACCCTCCCACTCCAACCTCATTCTACAGTGATAGCCCCCAGACACACACTAAGCAGAAGCAAACTTAGCAGAGCATACAATTTAAAGTAAAGCTACTATCACTCGAGTCAAGGGCGATGTTTTCCAAGTACGAAGGCCTAAATCAGATAAGCACCCAGGAAATACCGCTCTTGAGTCTGAATGACGATACAACCAAACATCCATGACTCTGGCTATCACTGTTATCATTGCATCGATATCACCGTTAATTGAATGACCGGCACATTCTTTCAGCCGTCCGTCAAGGGCTAATGGAAACCCCGGTTCTAGACATAACTCACGCACGTCGTCGCAGCCCGTGCCTAGGACTATCGAATCTGCCCAGAGTACTCGACCATCAACAGTTAGCCGTTGGGACTATCGAATCTGCCCAAACGTACTCTTGCTTAGAGCATGCTAGAACCTTCAACAACGATGCTATCCAAGCCTCCTAGTCATCCTCCTCGACGACTATTCTCATATCCATTCATTATCCTCAACTCGAATCATATCACCGAGTTATCAACATGCTTGGAATGATCCTGTCTGGATTAGACCAAGTCTTCATCACATGATTGCCTCGCTTCATTACATCCTCGCAAAGCCTCATCTCAACATCACATCATCAAATCTATGCATAAGAGCTTCATCATCCCGCTACATATGCCACGAGCAGCTTTTCCAATTCAAGAGCCTTTCCCTTAGCTTTTGAATCACCTTCGATCTAAATCTAATCATCAATCATCTAGTTCATAACAATCAATCAAATCAAACATCAATCCAAGCAATCAAGCATTCAAAAATGATCTAAGTAGACAATTATAACAATAATGGCATTTTCGTAATTAAAGAGTTGAAAGTCCAATAAGCATGAAAACATGGATTATATCTCTACAAACTTGATGAATGAACTTGCATAGGTTAACATATGATAAAATGGATGTAACATCATCATGAACAATGGATCTATATGGATCTACACTTAGGATGAAGAAAATGCATGGAAATCTCTATTTTAACACCAAATCGAGCCAACAATCCGATATACTCCTTTGGATCCGTGTGAGAGATAATCACCACTCACCAAATCACCTAAACAACCACAAATCCACACGCTTCAGATCTGGACAGCGAAGGATCAAGCTTGATCTATCACGAATCCGTTTTAAACGAAGAAATCTCTCTTGAAAAGATGAAGATCTTCAATCTAAGCTCTTGAATCTTCAATCTTGATCTTCGATTTGGATGGATGGATGGAAGCACTAGATTAGAGTGGAGAAAAGAAGTGAAGAAGTGTAGAAGTCGAGCTCTCAAAATGGCAGCACTTCGTCGCTTCAAAATCCGGATCTCAAAAAGTGAGAACAACCCCTCCTATTTATAGCAGAAAATTCCTTAAGTCGAAATTTGGCTATCTCCTTAAGTCGCTTCCGACTTACGACCTAAGCCTCTTCGACCTAACACTTCTGCGCATCCAAACACCCAGCGACCTACGACCTAACGCAACGCGCGACTTAACACATGCGCTTCCACTTGTATACGACTTACGACCTAACACAGATCACGACCTAACACTTAGACAAAACCTTGCGACCTAACAACTTAGCAACCCATGCGACCAACAGATGCTACGACTTAACTCCTCAGCGACCTAACGCATGACGACCTAAAACAACACGCGACCTAACATAAGTCGCAAACAACTGGACTTCGACCTAACTACTAAGCCAAAGCCCAGCGACCTAACACTCGCACGACCTACGACTTAGAATACACGCGACCTAACACTTAAACTATCTCCTACGACCTAACAACTCATACAACAAACTACTCACGCGACCTAACTGGGTTATGTTCTAACTCCTTAAGTCGCCTAACTCTTAGGTCGCTAACATGCTACCCTTCTTAGGTCGCTAACCTATAGGTCGCTCCAAGATACTAAGTCGCTAACCCGGTAACCATTAGGTCGCTAACTCGCCCTGCCGACCTAACACTTAGCTCACC
The DNA here is from genome assembly GCA_030737815.1 of Allium fistulosum. Classification (NCBI taxonomy): domain Eukaryota; kingdom Viridiplantae; phylum Streptophyta; class Magnoliopsida; order Asparagales; family Amaryllidaceae; genus Allium; species Allium fistulosum. The sequence continues at coordinate 530,093,617 of CM060902.1, forward strand.
GAAACTCTTAGGTCGCTCACAATAGTTTCCTTAGGTCGTTGCCGACCTAACTCTACCCCAGAATACTTAGGTCGCCTACTACTCTTCCTTAGGTCGCAGACCTTCTCTAAGTCGCTCACGACTTATCTCCTAAGTCGCCAACAACATTTAGTTCTCTAGGTCGCATACGACCTAGGACTTAGGCAATTTCAACCAAAATCTGAAACAACTAGAAAATGCTGAAAACCCCAGATTTTGACAAACTTTTCGATCCGTAAAATACGGGTCGTTACATTCTCTCCCCCTTAGGAATTTCGCCCCCGAAATTCCAAGCAATCATAGCAATCAAAGACTATTCTGTACGCCTACCATCCATAGCAATCAACAAACCATGCATTCAATTCTAGCTTAGCGTACAGAATTCTAAGACTTAGAACAAGTTACAATATCGCGAGATGAGACGACACCTTAGGGCCATACCTTGAAGAGTTCAGGATGAGCTGCCTTCATCCTCTCTTCCACCTCCCACGTACAGTCGTTATCATCATCACTCCATTGTATCTTGAGCAACTTAACTACCTTCCTCCTAAGCTGTTTCGTGTCGGTTTCAACAACACGAAGCGGTTTACGAGGTCTTCTATCAACTGGATCAACTTCAAAATCTTCATAGCTATCTGCAGAAACTACTGCATTTGAGTCGTGCACATACTTCCGTAGATATGATACATGAAAAACATTGTGCACACTCGACATCTTCTCTGGTAACTCCAATCTGTAAGCGAGCTTTCCAATTCGTTCGATGATCGGGAATGGTCCAACAAATCTCGGAGTCAATTTTCCTCTCTTCCCGAATCGAATAACATTCTTCAGTGGAGAAATCTTCACAAAAACCATATCTCCTACGTCGAATTCCAAATCCTTTCGACGCTTATCGGCATAACTCTTCTGACGATCTTGGGCTGCCTTCATTCGTTGCCGAATGATTTCTATACAATCTGAAGTCTGTCGAATCATCTCTGGCCCAAGTATCAGCTTTTCTCCAGTTTCCAACCAACATGTCGGAGAGTTACACGGTCTTCCATACAATGCCTCATACGGTGCCATACCAATGCTTGACTGGTAACTGTTATTGTACGCAAACTCCACCAAATGAAGGTGATCTTCCCATGATCCTCCGAAATCCAAAACACAAGCTCTGAGGAGATCTTCCAAAACTCGGTTGACTCTCTCGGTCTGACCATCTGTTTGAGGATGATAAGCTGTACTCAAACACAACTCGGTTCCCAAGACTTCCTGGAAGCTCTTCCAAAATCCACTAGTGAACAATGGGTCTCGATCGCTCACTATACTCTTCAGAATACCATGGAAACGAACTATCCACTTAACATACAACTCAGCCAACTTTGATGCAGTCCTAGTCGATCGAACAGGAATGAATCGTGCACTCTTAGTCAGACGATCCACAATGACCCAAATCCCTTCATTTCCCGTTCTGGTTCTAGGCAATCCATCGATAAAATCCATCGACACTTGTTCCCACTTCCATGTAGGAACTTCTAATGGCTGAAGCAATCCACTTGGCTTCTTCTGTTCGGCTTTTACCAACTGGCAGTTCATACATTTGGAAATAAAATTTCCAACATCCTTCTTCATACCTTCCCAGTAGTAGGTTCTCTTCATATCCCGATACATCTTATTTCCACCTGGATGAATTGTCAGCTTCGAGTGATGACTTTCCTTCAGAACTTCACTCCTCAATTCATCTATATCGGGAACAACTAGTCGTCCTTGCTTCCGAAGCCAACCCTCTCGATCGACCTCGAATCCTTTATCCTTTTCTGGATCCAATCCAGATTCCAATTCACGGATAATCTTGACAAGCTTATCATCTCGCTTTTGGCCCTCGCCAATCCTTTCCACAAGAGTGGGTCTTATCGATAAGTTTGCCAACATTTCAGGTTCCAATTCGCATCTGGGCCTGAAATCAAATCCAGCTAGATACTCGAGACTCTTCCATTCTGAAAACATGGCTCCCAATCCTGCATGTCTTCGACTTAACGCATCTGCCACTGCGTTACCTTTTCCTGGAGTATAAGCTATACCAAAATCATATGATGCTAAAAACTCTAGCCAACGTTGCTGCCGAAGATTCAAATCCTTTTGGGAGAAAAGATACTTCAACGACTTATGATCCGTAAACAACTCGAATCGAACTCCCAACAGATAATGCCTCCACATCTTCAGAGCAAATACAATCGCCGCTAACTCCAAATCATGAGTTGGGTAATTCCTTTCATGCGGCTTCAGTTGTCGACTTGCATACGCAACAACTTTATCCTTCTGCATCAGCACTGCTCCAAGTCCCGTACCACATGCATCGGTGTAAACCACCATCTCATCATTCCCACTTGGAATAGTCAATACAGGAGCACTCGTCAATCTCTCTTTCAGGATTCTGAAAGCTTGCTCACACATAGCGTTCCAACTGAACACTTGGTTCTTTTTCGTCAATCCTGTTAACGGTGCAGCTACCTTGGAGAAGTCTTTGATAAACCGTCGATAATATCCTGCTAATCCAAGAAAACTTCTCACATCTGATGCATTCTTAGGTCTAACCCAATCCTGGATTGCTGCCACCTTAGCGGGATCAACCGCTATTCCATTTCCAGAAATAACATGGCCTAAGAACCTCACTTCACTCTTCCAGAAGTGACACTTCGAAAACTTAGCCTTCAGCTGATGTTTCCGTAAGATTTCCAAAACAATACGCAAGTGCGTCTTGTGATCTTCTTCCGTTCTGGAATAAATCAGAATATCATCCACGAACACAAGTACGAACTTGTTCAACTGATCTCTGAACACTCTATTCATAAGATCCACAAAATATGCTGGCGCGTTAGTCAATCCAAACGGCATTACCAGCCACTCAAAGAAACCAGATGGTGTCCTAAAAGCAGTCTTCGGCACACTATCCTTAGCCACTCTCAACTGGTGAAATCCCGTTGCCAAATCCATCTGAGAAAACACCTTGGCTTCGTGAAGCTGATCAAACAAGTCATCTATTCTCGGCAATGGATACTTGTTCTTCTTAGTCACCTTATTCAGCTCACGATAATCGACGCACAATCTCAACGACCCATCTGCCTTGGTTGCAAACACAACTGGTGCACCCCACTCGGACACACTACGCCGAATGAATCCTTTCTGCAAAAGATCATCAACTTGCACCCTCAACTCTTGCTGTTCCCTAGGCGCCATCCGCCTAAGAGGCATCACAACAGGTCTGGCTCCTTCAACTAGATCTATACGAAACTCGATCTCTCTATGCGGCGGCAACCCTTTGACTTCGTCAAAGACATCCTCGAATCCATTAGCGATCGGCACTGATGACAGTCCATCCCGTGGAACAACTAGCGAATACATGAAGCTCATGAAGACGCCTTCTTCATGCTTACATCGTATCACAATCTTTCGCCCCTCCACATTCTCGACTGTCACTTCCAACCTTTCGCAATCAACCTTAGCCGCATACTTCCTAAGCCAGTCCATACCCAAAATAATTCCGAACCCCGCAAAGTTCAGAACAAAGCAATCACAAACAAAAGAGCAACCATGACTCGATACAACTAGACCACGGCATAACATACACAAACAAGACGAACCCCCAACTGGATTAGTCACAACCAATGGCCTATCAACAATATCCGGCTTCAAATCTAACCGGCCTACTAGTTCATTACAAACAAACGAATGCGATGCTCCAGTATCAAACAAAACTCTAACTGGAATACCACATAGGAAAAGAGTACCTTGAACAACCACACTCTTTCCTTTCTCTTCAGCAGTAGGAGCTTTCGAAGACGACGGAACAGCTCCCAAAGCATAAGCTTGCACAATCTGCTTATCTCTCCTCGGTTCTGGACAATTCTTCCTGAAATGCCCCGGCTTGTCACAGTTGTGACACTTCATTGGCACCTTAGAATTCTTACAATCCTTCGAGAAATGGCCCTTCTGCTGACAATTGTAGCAAGTCACCTCGCCTTTCGGCTTCTTCTGGCCATCCTTACCCTTCTGCTGCTGCTGCTTCCTCTTCTTGTTTCCACCCTGCTGGGGTTTAGACTCTTCCCTGGTCACAGCAACAACAGATCCATCCTTAGGAAACAGACTCTCATGCCTGAGAGCTTTCTCCACAAGCTTCTCAAATGAATCGTCCAAATGATCCACCAACTGTCTCCCGAGATAACTGTCCAAGCCTATCACAAACTTCTCATTCTTCTGATAAGCGGATTCAATATATGACCGGGCATACTTGGACAAAGCCTCAAACTCAGAAACATACTCAAGAACAGATCTTCCACCCTGCTTGAGTTCTACAAACTTCTTGAACAGAACAGACTTCTGAGCTGTAGAAATGAACTTAGCTTCAAATCTAGCTTGGAATTGCTCCCAAGTAATCTCTTCCTCCGCAGTATTGATGGTAATAGAGTTCCACCAATCAGAGGCTCTCCCTTGAAGCTGCCTTGATGCCAACTTCCTCTTAGTTGCATCATCAATTCCCAAATCACCAAAGATCCTTCTACAAGCATCTATCCACCTCTGGACCTCAATGGTAGATTCTGTTCCCAAGAAAACCTTCCCTCCAAGAGCAGTATAATCCTTGCACAGCTTAGCAAAATCTACTGGTTTCGGAGTTTGGACTTGAACTCCAACATCAATTGCTGCCCCCGGAACTGGTATCCTTCTCATGATCGAAGTCATCATAACTTCGAACATGGCTGCATAATCGGCAGTCTCTTCAGTAGCACGGCCTTCCCTAGCAGCTGGTCTCCCCCTTCGACTCATTCTCAATATCTATAAAAAGGAATGATTAGAACATCTAGAGAAACAACTGCATAAAGGACTCAACTCTACTAAGCTATTATATTATATATAGTATTCATCCATCAAAATACAATTACGTCTCTCATACGTGGTTACTTCAGCGAGCGTTGGGTAAAATCGATTAACCAATGCTCTGATACCAAATGTGACGACCGCCCATGACCCCTGCACCGAATCTAGAGATAAAGCGCTGTAAAGTGTGCCAGGCGACCATGGACGATTGTCAAGGTAAGATTTAAAACAACAGAATCTATCGTATTACTCACAGCGCATGGACAAAATACAATAGAACATATGTATAGTGAAGCTTTACAGAACAAAATGACATCACATAAAACTCCATAATAGTTGAGTACAAGCATCCAAATAGTCAATACATCAAGCCTCACTACATATCTCTCAGAGAATACAAAACAGCGGAATATCCAGTACATATAAGAAGATAATAAGCAACCCTCTAGCTCGTCTTCGATATCAGCATCGTGAGAAGAGAACAGCACCTGTCACCTGCTACCTAGTCTGCCCGTCCCAAAAATGGACGAACAGCCCAAGGCAATAAGAATTAAAAACATAAAGCCTTGAGTCAGACAACAGTCTTAGTGAGCAGTAAATTAACTAACATCATACCAAAAGAGCATAAAGGAAAAGGAATAGGAATACAACCCTCCACTCCAACCTCATTCTACAGTGATAGCCCCCAGACACACACTAAGCAGAAGCAAACTTAGCAAAGCATACAATTTAAAGTAAAGCTACTATCACTCGAGTCAAGGGCGATGTTTTCCAAGTACCAAGGCCTAAATCAGATAAGCACCCAGGAAATACCGCTCTTGAGTCCGAATGACGATACAACCAAACATCCATGACTTTGGCTATCACTGTTATCATTGCATCGATATCACCGTTAATTGAATGACCGACACATTCTTTCAGCCGTCTGTCAAGGGCTAATGGAAACCCCGGTTCTAGACATAACTCCCGCACGTCGTCGCAGCCCGTGCCTAGGACTATCGAATCTGCCCAGAGTACTCGACCATCAACAGTTAGCCGTTGGGACTATCGAATCTGCCCAAACGTACTCTTGCTTAGAGCATGCTAGAACCTTCAACAACGATGCTATCCAAGCATCCTAGTCATCCTCCTCGACGACTATTCTCATATCCATTCATTATCCTCAACTCGAATCATATCACCGAGTTATCAACATGCTTGGAATGATCCCGTCTGGATTAGACCAAGTCTTCATCACATGATTGCCTCGCTTCATTACATCCTCGCAAAGCCTCATCTCAACATCACATCATCAAATCTATGCATAAGAGCTTCATCATCCCGCTACATATGCCACGAGCAGCTTTTCCAATTCAAGAGCCTTTCCCTTAGCTTTTGAATCACCTTCGATCTAAATCTAATCATCAATCATCTAGTTCATAACAATCAATCAAATCAAACATCAATCCAAGCAATCAAGCATTCAAAAATGATCTAAGTAGACAATTATAACAATAATGGCATTTTCGTAATTAAAGAGTTGAAAGTCCAATAAGCATGAAAACATGGATTATATCTCTACAAACTTGATGAATGAACTTGCATAGGTTAACATATGATAAAATGGATGTAACATCATCATGAACAATGGATCTATATGGATCTACACTTAGGATGAAGAAAATGCATGGAAATCTCTATTTTAACACCAAATCGAGCCAACAATCCGATATACTCCTTTGGATCCGTGTGAGAGATAATCACCACTCACCAAATCACCTAAACAACCACAAATCCACACGCTTCAGATCTGGACAGCGAAGGATCAAGCTTGATCTATCACGAATCCGTTTTAAACGAAGAAATCTCTCTTGAAAAGATGAAGATCTTCAATCTAAGCTCTTGAATCTTCAATCTTGATCTTCGATTTGGATGGATGGATGGAAGCACTAGATTAGAGTGGAGAAAAGAAGTGAAGAAGTGTAGAAGTCGAGCTCTCAAAATGGCAGCACTTCGTCGCTTCAAAATCCGGATCCCAAAAAGTGAGAACAACCCCTCCTATTTATAGCAGAAAATTCCTTAAGTCGAAATTTGGCTATCTCCTTAAGTCGCTTCCGACTTACGACCTAAGCCTCTCCGACCTAACACTTCTGCGCATCCAAACACCCAGCGACCTACGACCTAACGCAACGCGCGACTTAACACATGCGCTTCCACTTGTATACGACTTACGACCTAACACAGATCACGACCTAACACTTAGACAAAACCTTGCGACCTAACAACTTAGCAACCCATGCGACCAACAGATGCTACGACTTAACTCCTCAGCGACCTAACGCATGACGACCTAAAACAACACGCGACCTAACATAAGTCGCAAACAACTGGACTTCGACCTAACTACTAAGCCAAAGCCCAGCGACCTAACACTCGCGCGACCTACGACTTAGAATACACGCGACCTAACACTTAAACTATCTCCTACGACCTAACAACTCATACAACAAACTACTCACGCGACCTAACTGGGTTATGTTCTAACTCCTTAAGTCGCCTAACTCTTAGGTCGCTAACACGCTACCCTTCTTAGGTCGCTAACCTATAGGTCGCTCCAAGATACTAAGTCGCTAACCCGGTAACCATTAGGTCGCTAACTCGCCCTGCCGACCTAACACTTAGCTCACCAAAACTCTTAGGTCGCTCACAATAGTTTCCTTAGGTCGTTGCCGACCTAACTCTACCCCAGAATACTTAGGTCGCCTACTACTCTTCCTTAGGTCGCAGACCTTCTCTAAGTCGCTCACGACTTATCTCCTAAGTCGCCAACAACATTTAGTTCTCTAGGTCGCGTACGACCTAGGACTTAGGCAATTTCAACCAAAATCTGAAACAACTAGAAAATGCTGAAAACCCCAGATTTTGACAAACTTTTCGATCCGTAAAATACGGGTCGTTACAAAAATCCTCACAAAACTCTTAGATTTAGAATCATTATAAACTAAATGCTAATTTTCATATTATTCTCCTATAATTTCTTATAATTGTAAGAGATAAATATAGTAAGACATCTTCATAGTGGACATAGCAAATCTATGCAAACTAGTCTACATCTTGTATCATTTACATTATTTGCTTGTTTTACTCCTTATTTTATTTTTTTTAAGCCTAGTACTAGCAAGTGCCTCTTTGATAATACAACGCATTAGTCTAATTATGATACTGGCTAATTTATTAGTCAACAAATGTAAGTATAATATATATGTATATATGATTGATATAAATCTCAATATCTATATGTGTATATATATAGCTATACACATGTTCATTCATTATAGTGATATCATATTAGTGTGTGAATATACTAGATATATTCAAAAAATATTAATAAATTAATTAATATAATTAATTAAACAAACATAACATAAAATTTGATTTTAATAAAATAAATTTGATTTAATGCTAGTTAGTAGATTACATGGACACATTAAGTCCCGCCAATGAGAAATGCATTTTATTTTGCAAGCAAACGAAGTTGACTCTATCGAACCTCTCTAGTTTGGTGAAATCTGAACTAAAATCTTCCAAACTATGTGGTGCCATTGTCACAAAATTACATGTTAATATTGTTGCTGGTATTTCTCGAGTACTATGGCCACTATAGACAATGCTTTTTCTTTGATTATCGACGTTCACTCCAAAGCATGCAGTGTGGCGCTCTTCTTAAGACATAATTTTCCCCACTACCATTTGATGAACAAGTGGGTGCATAAAGATAGAAAAACCATCTCCCAAGATACAATGGAAGTCGAGTATTAAACTCTCTAATAGATTGTGGTCGTACAACCGAAGTTTGATCCCAACTATCTCAAAATGATTGTAGTGGCTAGAGAATCGAGATCGTAGCGTATAGTATTACGAACTTGATATAATTATTAGAAATAGAGCCGAGGTTAGAGAGAAGAAGAAGAACTCGGAGTGAAGAATAAAGTAATTTTTGTTTTAGAAATGAAGGCCTGTTTATAGGCAACAAACGGTTGTGTCTATTACAATGGTCATGTGCATTCACTTCAGTGGCCATAACTGTTTGTTCCAAATGACCATAACTGTTCATTCCAATGGCCATAATTTTTGTTTAAAGAATACGCTTGTTGAAGATTTTCCCACCCCTAACACTCCTTTGAATTTTCAAATTCAAGTATTTCTAGGGCCTTTTATTGGGCTAAAAAATATAGTTTGAATATATAAATTTTATCCAAAAAAATATTATAATTTTGAACCCAAAGATCGAAGTCGTGACCATCTCGGCATGGCTTGGCTCGGCATGGCACAACATGGCAAAAGCGACCCGCTTGTGTTTGTGTTAAGATGCATACCCTCCCTCTTGAACATAAGAGAAAACATTGAGGTGCCCACCAAAACTTTCTCTTTTTAGTTATGTATTTAAATAAATACAATCCTAAATTTTCAATGGTGTGGAATTTTTTTATCCATGTATATATACATATAAACATGGTTGTAGTCATCAAAAAATTTATAGAGGAAAGACATATTGAGATGCAGTTGATTAAAGATGTATATCATGTATAAAAATCATCAAACATCACCAAAACACATCGAACAACCCTCGAAGTAAACCTTTAAAAGAATAATTCCAAAATGTGCAAACACAACGAAACTAGTCGATCTATGAAATTCAATCATATCTTTTCCATTAGAAAATATAATTCTGGTGTACTAGCACAACAAGCATACCAAATCCCACATTCTCTAACTAACCATGCGTACTCAACACCAAATTTCGTACAAATAAAACAAGCGGAGAAAAAAAAGTTGGGTGATTTTTTATCGAAATTACAATGGACATAACTTATTCTTTACGAGTCTAAAATGATTGACCAAAAATCTTATCAAAGCTTAATATGTCCTCGACCTACTTATAATGTTTCACACCTGAGCACATGCAAGCTTGTATAACTCCAATAACATAAGCACTTGCCCTAACCCAAACTAATATAGGCAGTGTCTTTTACCAACTTTTAAATTGATAGAGTTAAGAGGTGTCCTAGGGGAACGTGAAGACCCACCATTCCTAGCACTCTGAATCGACTCCCATTTAGCAGTCCAATTTTGCAATTATCAGAACACGATGTTCCTACAATCAATAAAAACTAAAACTATGCATCTTGCAACTGTAAGCCTTTTCCAGAAATGATATTTAATTCGGTCAATTCTGAAAAATTAGTGGTCCATTTATTATGGGAAGTTACCCTATTTAATCTCCCCACTTTTTGATAACCACCCATTTGCTTACTCGCGTTCTTTTCACATTCTCAACCAACGGCTCTTTGATGGCAAGAGCATTATAAAGGAGAACTTGAGTCTAATTTTCTGATAAGGTCACTAAACCTACTCTCTCAAAAAAGAAAAATACACCATCTAAGGAAAGAGTGTGAAGGTTTAGCACTATATTGGAAACTGTAGTGCAAAGTGGATGAGTTTGTAGATCCGTTTTGCTGAATTTCATACGCTTCACGAATTCAACTGCAATGGATGGAGGTAAATAAATTGATCTTGATTATAGCTTCTGCTTTAAATCTCCAATTCAGTTTTTTTTTGTATGTTTCAGTTTTGTATGTTACAGAAAAATGATTAAGTTACAAACTGAAACTAACATTTGGTATCAGAGCCAGGTTACTTCTGCCTTGCTTGATATTAAAATCATGTTACTTTAATACTTTTTGTATGGAGTTTCAGATCTTGATGCATTAATGAATTTACTAATGCTTTAATGAATTTGCATGAGTCTCATGTGAAATAATGCAAACTGTAACTGTCATTTTATATTTTTGCATGAGTTTCATGAGTAATTAATTCAAATTATCATTTATGTTTATGAATTGCAAAACTTTCGTGTGAATTGTTGTAGAGCATTATTTCTGTTATGGATTTGCAAGAGTTAAATGGTGGGCCATATAAAATTAATGCTTACTAATTATTTTATGTGAATGTTTGGATATAAACAACTGTCATGTATTATGTTCATTCACAAATCTATTAATTTTAGTCCCACATTCTAAAAATATTGAAGATAATACTCATATATACATAGAGTTGCACATGCTCTATTAGTTGAAAGAGCAATGAGAGAAGAAGAAAATGGCACCACCATATCACACACGCGCAAAAAGCACTTTGCACGTGCGTGTGCGAGAATATCCATATATTCGTTTTTTTCTTCTCTCTTCGCTGTCGTCGTCCGTCTGCAAAGGTTATTTTTTTGATGAAGAGAGTGGCCACAGCATCTCTGCTTACTGCAACCTTTGCTGCTCTGTGCATGCATGTGATATTATGAAACTTTCCCACAGGAAATTCATTATATCTGTTTGTTTGGGTACCATGAAACATTTTTGTTCTGTTTCTTAATCTACCCACAGGAATTAAGGAACTGAACTTATAGTTTCATCATTGAGTTATTATGAATCTATTCGAGTACGACTTTAGCCCACAGGCAAGTTTTATGTCAACAGATTCATGTATATATTTCCCGCATGATTTACATTGGTAAAGCATGATAAACTTTTACGCCTCAAAATTCTTGTTTCTAAGCATGTATTTTATTTTGTTTACAGTAGTTTTACCTGGAACTTCTTCTGATGTAAAATGTGACATTCCTGAATTAAAGGGTGATAACTATAAGGTGTGGAAAAAAAGAGTGCTGCTACAGTTAGGATGGATGGATATCGATTATGCTATTAGGAAAGATGAACCACGTAACATTACTGAGACTAGTACTCCAGATGCAATTAGCCTTTATGAAAAGTGGGAGAGATTTAACCGTCTCTTTGTTATGTTCATAAAGACCAAAATTTGTGCTAATATTCGTGGTTCCGTTCGATCAGCATACTAAAGTTAGAGATCTCCTTAAAGCCATAGATGAGCAGTTTACAACTTCAGACAAAGCTCTTGCTAGCACCTTAATAATGCAATTTTCATCCATGAGGCTCACTGAGATTAAAGAGGTGCGTGATTATATCATGCGCATGAGGGACATTGCGGCTCAACTGAATAATTTAGAAGTTACCATGTCCGAGTCCTTCCTAGTGCATTTCATTTTATGCACTCTTCCTCATCAATATGGTCCTTTTAAAGTATCTTACAACACACACAAGGATAAGTGGTCAATTAATGAACTCATGACCATGCGTGTTCAAGAAGAAGGAAGACTGATGGTGGAAGAGGGTGAAAAAGTGAACCTTACTACTTCTGAAAAGAAGAAGGATTGCACGAAGGAAAAAGGTAAAGGAAAGATGTCGGCTAAGCAGGCCATTAAAAAGGATGGGTGTAACTTCTGTAAAAAGAAGGGACACATAAAGAAAGGTTGTCCTAAATTCAAGATCTGGCTTGCAAAGAAAGGTAATTTTCTTGCATTTGTGTGTTATGAATCTAATATGGTAAATGTCAATCATAATACTTGGTGGATTGATTCTGGTACTACAATCCATGTTTCGAATACCTTGCAGGGTATGACAAACCTAAGAAAACCAGTGGGCAGTGAATACTACATCTATTCTGGGAGCCAGATGGGTTCACGTGTGGAAGCCGTTGGGACATGCAGTTTAACTTTAAGTAGTGGTTTTGTTTTGCATTTAGAAAAGACGTTTTATGTACCAAATTTCGCTAGAAATTTGATTTCAGTTTCAAGACTTGTACCTTTGGGATTTTCTTTTAATTTTCAAATTCTGGTTTCAGTTTATCTAGAAATTCTGAAATTATTGATCATGGTATTTTGTCTGATGGTTTGTATCGTCTTGAACTGCAAAATGACATCCATCATAGTTCATTGCATATTAATACTGGTTTAAAGAGATGTATTATGAATGAAAAATCCTCTATGTTGTGGCACCGGAGATTGGGACATATCTCCATTGAGAGAGTTAAGAGATTAGTAAAGGATGGAGTGCTTTCTACTCTAGACTTTACTAATTTTGAAACTTGTATTGGTTGCATTAAGGGCAAGCAAACTAACATACATAAGAAAGGTGCAAAGAGGAGTTCTAAATTATTAGAAATCATACATACAGATATTTGTTGTCCGGATATGAACACTAATGATCCAAAATACTTTATCACTTTTATAGACGATTATTCACGATATATGTATCTCTATTTGCTTCGTTCCAAAGACGAAGCTTTGGAAGCCTTCCAAATGTTTAAGGCCAAAGTAGAGAATCAATGTGGTAAGCACATTAAAATCGTGAGATCAGATAGAGGTGGTGAGTACTATGGTAGATACACGGAGAACGGACAAGCATGTGGTTCATTTGCAAAATTTCTTCAAGAGTATGGGATTGTTTCCCAATACACTATGCCCGGTTCTCCGGACCAGAATGGTGTAGCAAAAAGAAGAAATCGAACCTTAATGGACATGGTGAGAAGTATGAGAAGTAATGTTAAACTTCCACCATTCTTATGGATTGAAGCTCTTAAGACGGCAGCATACATATTAAACCGGGTTCCTTCCAAGGCTGTCTCTAAGACGCCTTTTGAGTTGTTCAAAGGTTGGAAACCAAGTTTGCGACATGTACGCGTTTGGGGATGCCCGTCGGAAGTGAGAATTTACAATCCACAAGACAAGAAGCTTGACCCAAGGACTATTAGTGGGTATTTCATTGGATATGCCGAGAAGTCAAAGGGTTATAGATTCTATTGTCCATCACATTGTACCAGGATTGTGGAATCAAGAAATGCTAAATTTCTTGAGAATGATTTGATCAATGGGAGTGATCAATTTCAGAATATTAGTCCTAAAATAGACCACACTAAGGTTCCACCCTCTGATTTAAGCGATAGGTTGATTGTCATTCACGCTCCTTAAGTTTAACCGAGTGTTAGACAGCCAAATACAGAAATTCCACAAATTGTTGATCAAAATCCGATAGATCATGTTATAAATGAGGAACCAGTTCATCATGAGAATGAAGAAATCCCATTAAGGAGATCTACTCGAGAAAGACGATCAGCTATTCCTGACGATTATGAAGTGTACCTACAAGAATCGAATTATAATATTGGAGTCGATAATGACCCTCTGTCATTTTTACAAGCCATAAGTTCTGCAGATTCAAACTTATGGATGAATGCTATGAAAGAAGAGATGAATTCTATGGCGTCTAATCGAGTTTGGAACCTCGTCAAGTTGCCTGATGGTGTAAAAATCATTGGATGCAAGTGGGTTTTTAAGACAAAAAGAGACTCACTAGGCAACATCGAGAGATATAAGGCAAGACTCATTGACAAAGGGTTTACTCAAAGGGAAGGAATCGATTATACAGAAACTTTTTCTCCTATATCAAAGAAAGATTCTTTCCGAGTGGTCATGGCACTAGTAGCTCATTTTGACTTCGAGCTGCATCAGATGGATGTGAAAACGGCTTTTCTGAATGGGGATTTAGAGGAAGAGGTTTATATGAAACAACCTGAAGGATTCTCCTCTAAAGAAGGTGAGCATTTGGTTTGTAAGCTAAATAAATCCATATACGGGTTAAAACAAGCCTCCCGCCAGTGGTATAATAAATTCCATGAAATAATTACTTCATTCGGTTTTGAAGAAAATATCATGGATCAATGTATATATCTTAAGGTCAGTGGGAGTAAAGTTTGTTTTCTTGTGTTGTACGTGGATGATATTTTGCTTGCGACTAATGATAAAGGGATGCTACATGAGGTGAAACAATTCCTTTCAAGTAACTTTGATATGAAAGATATGGGAGAGGCATCTTATGTCATTGTCATTAAGATCCATAGAGATAGATCTCGAGGCATTTTGGGATTGTCTCAAGAAGCCTATATCGACAAAGTACTTGAAAGATTTAGAATGAAAGATTGTTCACCAAATGTAGCACCCATTGTAAATGGTGATCAGGTTAGTTTGGGCCAGTGCCCTAGGAATGATATTGAAAGGGAACAGATGACAAATATTCCATATGCTTCAGCTGTTGGTAGCATAATGTATGCTCAGGTCTGTACCAGACCCGATATTGCATATGCAGTTGGGGTATTAGGAAGATATCAGAGTAACCCAGGGATCGATCACTGGAAGGCTGCAAAGAAAGTGTTAAGGTATCTTAAAGGTACTAAGGATTACATGCTTATGTATAGATGGACAGATAGCCTTGAAGCGATAGGCTACTCCGACTCCGACTCCGATTACGGTGGCTGCATTGATTCACGAAAATCCACTTCAGGATATGTGTTTATGCTAGCTGATGGTGCCATTTCATGGAGGAGTGCGAAGCAAACCTTGACGGCCACTTCTACTATGGAGGCCGAGTTCGTTTTTTGTTTTAAGGCTACCTTGCATGGTGTATGGTTGAAAAGTTTCATATCTGGATTGCGATTCATGGACTCTATTTGTCACCCAATAAGAATGTATTCTGATAACTCAGTTGCTGTTTTTATGGCTAAAAACAACAAGAGTGGAAGTCGAAGGAAGCACATCGACATAAAGTTTCGAGCCATAAAGGAACGTGTTCAGGAAAAGAAGGTGATCATTGAACACATTAGCACTCAGCTTATGATTGCTGATCCCTTGACTAAAGGCATGCAAATCAAGAGTTTCAAGGGTCACGTAGTGAAAATGGGACTTGGCTCTGTCATGTGATACATTCATTTATGTTGTATTGAAATTTTATTCAGTTGGATATTTCTAGTTTGAGTTTATGTACGTATATATTTGATAATTACTGAGAAATAACATTATGTTTGACCTAAAGTAAACATAGGGTTTACTCATTAAGTTATAGCGCGAGTGAAGAGAGATCTAGTATAATGTGATACATGGAAGATCAATTCTCGTTTTAAGAGAATTTGTCGCTATGATCCATATATGAAGTCTCTCTAGTTAAATGGACAAGTGGGAGAATGTAAGCCTTTTCCAGAAATGATATTTAACTCGGTCAATTCTGAAAAATTAGTAATCCATTTATTAAGGGAAGTTACCCTATTTAATCTCCCCACTTTTTGATAACCATCCATTTGCTTACTCACGTTCTTTTCACGTTCTCAACCAACGGCTCTTTGATGGCAAGAGCATTATAAAGGAGAACTTGAATCTAATTTTCTGATAAGGTCACTAAACCTACTCTCTCAAAAAAAAAATACACCATCTAAGGAAAGAGTGTGAAGGTTTAGCACTATATTGGAAACTGTAGTGCAAAGTGGACGAGTTTGTAGATCCGTTTTGCTGAATTTCATACGCTTCACGAATTCAACTGCAATGGCTGGAGGTAAATAAATTGATCTTGATTATAGCTTCCGCTTTAAATCTTCAGTTCAGTTTTTTTTTTATGTTTCAGTTTTGCATGTTACAGAAAAATGATTAAGTTACAAACTGAAACTAACATCCATCCATAAATTCTTGGCAGAAGGAAACTCATATGATAGTAAATATTGCAGTACATCATGCTAGATATAGTACATGAGATACGTCAGAATCTTTGAAATATGATAGTTCATCTCATATATAAATACGTGCTGCTCCTCCTTATATTGAATTAAGGAGCGATCGCATCTCTTCATAATCAATGGTTATGAATGTTTGGAATGTAAGGGGGCAATGGGTTTAAATTTCCATTTAAAGCAGCTAGATGTTTAATAAGTATTAAAAACAAAGTAATGTGTCTTTAGTTGGGCTCCTTGAACACAGACTAACCTAAAATAAAATCATGGAAGTATTTAAATTTATAATAAAGAGTGGAATTATGTGTAAAACAACAAGCAACATGAGAGAGGGAGAATCATGGGAATGTGGGATAAAAAACAGTGGGATAACTCAGTTATACACAAAAATAAACAATATATAACTTGTTTATGCCTAACAAGCTGGGTATGGCATTTTTATGTACTACAGTGTATGCTTGTAATCAATTGGGAAAGAGAAAGTGGTTATGGGAATACATCAAATAACAAGCAAGCAAAATCAAAATGCCTTGGGTGATAGTGAGGGATTTTAGTGCTATTTTATACTATCGTGGCAGAAGAAAGAGTGGCATTTATATCCTTACCGTGGATTCATATTTTGTAGGCTCCATTGGTGCAGCAAATTTGTAAGAACCAAATCCTATAGGGAACTATCATACATGGAGGGTGGAGTAGATGTGTAAGTGCATAACAAAATTGATAGACCTGCTATGATAAATTCCCATAATTTTCTGTCCATTTTGCTAGCTAGTTACTCAACAAGTAATCATACCCCTATAATATTCACTGTTGCAGCACAGAGGCAATATAGGAAAAATCAAAGTTTCAAATACAACAATGCATGGAATTTCAAAGCGAAATATAGGGGTAGGTAGAAATATAATGGAACTCAACATGTGCATGAAATCCTTTATTTCAGCTAATTTCAAAACTTAAAAACCAAATTATGCCTTAAAAAATGAAGTACAGATTATTAGGCCATTCAGAATAGTGCAGAAATACTGAGGAAGAAACTAGATGGAATATACACACAACCTATCAACCAACCAGATAATGAGCAAATAATCAACATGAACATGCAGAAGGTGGATCAACTTGCATAGGCAGACTACAGAAAACATTCAAAGGGCTAAATAAAATGGTTAACTCAAGGGGACAGAGCAACGCACTTCTTTCATGCAAATATCTCTCATACAAAAACAAATTCAACCAGTAAGATGATGATAGATGCACATGGAATTTGGGTGAACACGGATGAAGCACTCAACAGGGAAGCCATATGTTATTTTTATAACTTAAGTAATGCTTGAACTCTAAATCATAATTTCTCATAAGTTGTGTGAAAAAAATTTCTTTTTGGAAATGTTAGAAATGCAATGGATAGGCCCTTTAAATTGGAAGAAGTTAAAGAAAAAGTCTTTCAAATTGAGGAAAACAGCTCCCCATGACCAAATAAGTTCAATTTAAAATTTTACAAAATACATTGGAAGCTCATTAAAAATGATTTACCTTAAGCAATGTTGGGCATTCAGTATTCTTGTAAGATCATAAAAGAAATTAACCATACCTTTGTTTGCTTAATCCCAATGACCATGGATCCCAAAAAATTATAGATTTTAGATCAATTACTTTATGTAAGATTTTATATAAAATTCTGAAAAATATGTTATGCAATAGGATATAGTACTTAAATAACTTAATATCAATAAACCAAAATGCTTTTATTCCTGGTAGACTCATAATATAAAATACGCTGCTTGCATATGAATGATAAGAGGGTTCAATAAGAAGACCTCAAATAACATGCATATGAAAGTAGGCATGCATAAAGCCTACGATAAAATAAGTAGAGAATTCATGTATCATATGTTAATATATACGAGGTTTTCTAGAAAATTTGCAAGTATGATATACGAATATATCAGCTGCTACATTTTTCACTATCGATTGATGGAAATACAGTCACTACTAGAAAATAAAGTATTAGAGGCCCCTTAGGAGAGGCAAAATAAATTATGCGCCTCTACCAATAGCCGATTAAGGGCAATAAAATGTTCTGTCTCTATTGGTACTATTTTCGACCTATGCAAACGCCTTTAGTATAGTTTGGTAGTTTGCTCCCTCAAGCTCATTTTTACCTACGTGGATTGTTCAGCTGGGTTTTGAAATAAATGCGGTAATTTAATTTAGCTTTGTATTAATATGGCGGCAATGTAAATTTAGGAAAGTGAAAACTTAACCCTAAATCGATTGATGTCCAACCTTCCTCCAAATTGAAATCCGTATTATTCTAAAAAATCTCTTAGTCAAATTAATTTGATGACAACCCTAACAATTTGGTGTTTGTGAAATTTTTTACCAGTTTGCGTTACTGCAACTCAAAGTTGTTTTCTCTTTCAGGAAGTTTCAATCGTAATCCTTCTCGATTGTATTGAAGAAATCTAATGAATACTCTCTAGCTTGACAAGAAGATGGGGAAGCGAGACTTACCAATTGCAGATCTAGGTATGCCAAGTTTACAATTGAATATTGTATTAAAATATACGCCAGAAAAACTATTTATGAGACTTTTTGTTATAATTTGGCACTATAAAGTAAATCTCAATGATAACCTAATTTTTTATACAACTAATTATGTATGTTTGGTATTGTACAGTTTATATATGATTGATACAATCTTAATTTTAGATATTTATCATTTAGTTCTCAAGTTCATCAAATTTGTTTAAGGAAATCTAATATAGTTCAATTTTAGGCACAACTAGATAGTTGCTTTTAACTTAGACAAGATAATATGCATTTATTTATATAGTGGTAAAAGTGTTATATGTATGGGTTTTCTTTATAAAGAAATGTGTTTTCGATGATACCACTTGAGCTAAAAAGGTCATTTAATAGTATTTCAATTTTTCGGCTTACCATTTTCAATGAGAATAATGACATCATGTTTTCCTGAAAGGATATGCTCTATCTTTACCTAAAATAGTTACTGTTTGAATTTGACAACTGGCTTATGTCAAGGTTCATGGCATCAAGGTGTCATTGCTTTGTGCAATTTGTTTCCAGTGTGTTTCTAATGGCAATCGAGCTTACTGCTAAATTTTTTAGCTTGTACTAGGTGTCTTCCATTCCTGCCTTTGTATTTTCTTCTGATTTTGATAGCTCCTCTATGCCATAAAGCTTTTTTTCTTCCTTATTTTTGTTTAATCTAAAATTTTGATTTTTTTCCCTCCTTGGTATATGGTCTGCTTTGTAATAGCTTCATCATTACTATTGGTACCCTCACTAAATGTTGTGTTTAATTTATAAGGTTCATATATTAAATCAGATTATAACATAAATTTGTCTTTGAGAACTTTATGTATTATTTGATCATGAACTGTATTTCTTTATGGGTTAATATTTCATAGGTAAATTGTAGAATCAAAAGTAAGACAATTACCTATTGGTGTAATTATTTTGTTGGTGGGATTAATATTCAGGGTTGTTTGTAAATAGGTCTTTGCGTGAAAACTCGTAATATCAGTTTTCAAGCGATTGTATAAGTTTATACATAATTAACTTTGGAGTTGTCTACTTAACTTAAATTCTTCCATCGCTTAGTAGGATCTGAAAGAATAAACTTTTGTTTCCTTCAACATATACACAAATAAAACATTGTAAATACGGGAAATCATTCTCATGTCCAAATAATTGTCACTTGATAAGAAAATTTTAACTTATCATACTCCACATCTTTACCATCATCTTCATCATCAATTTCAAACTCAACTCAATTTTGTCCAAAAGTAGTGTGACAATTGCAAGTCAACTCAGGAGCAATTGCTCAATGGAAAGAAGCTTACATCAGAGCTGTGATCAAATAAATCATTGGATTGTAGTATTGAACCTTTTATGTTCTAGAATTGGGTGTGTATTCGAGTAGTTTTATACTAACGTTCAAGTGATTCATCTCTATAGATATTGAGTCATATTATATATACAAAATTCCTATAAAATATAATTTTAAAATGGTATAGGTAATGTGGACTGCAAATTTTATTATACTAACACCAATACATGTGCTGCAAGCGAGATCGGAACTGTAATCCAACTTTTTACATAATAAAAAGTTAAAGTTTTCCAAAATATCTTAGGGCGATTTCTTAATAATTTTATCAATGTGTCACAAATTATCGATAGATTAATGAATTCGTATATTCCAAGTAATAATAAACATGCTTCATGTACTAATAGGTTGGAGATATGTTGACACTTAGCTATATGTTTATGTTCAAAATAAAAGCAATATGATTATTCATCAACTCTTTTCCTGGATAAGTACAACTAAAAACTATCATAGAAAAATTTTCAAGTCTCGTTTTCTAATAAAAAACTTACAAATTATATATCATGTTTCCGAGCTCACAAAAATAATCTTCGAAGAAGCACAGAGAAATATAAGAACCATTCCATCATAATTTTTATTGTGTTGACTACATTTTAGTTTCAGGTTAAGAAGAGTGCTTTTCATTTTACCAAAAAGACTTAGCTAAAAAAGTGAATGCTAGTGGTGATGCTCTGAACTAATACTTAAGATGGCATGTAATCTGATGTGCTTAGCTATGAAATTAAAGGTGCAAACTCAATTTCCAATTTTTCAATTTATTTTCATTTTTATCTTCCAATATGTTTCCAACTCTTTTAGAAGCCTTACATTCATCAACTTTGTCCCTGATTCATTGTTTTCCTAATTATTATATTTAAATTGATTTTGGTATGATTGTAGTCTTTGTTGCTTTAATGAAGTTGATTTTTTTTTTTGAGAATTTGAATGAAGTTGGGAATTCATTCTTTTTAGTTAATGAGGTACTATTGCCTACATTTGAAGTTCTTAAACATCACATTTACATATAAATAAGGTGCCACTGGTTACATTTTTGCTTTATTATTTACTTATAAAATAAGTTCTAAGCAAGCCTCGGTTTCAATTATATGACACAATTCTGCATTTTCTTACTATATTATTTGAACTCCCAATTTGCTTATGACAGTAAATGTTAAGAATAATTAAATTGTCTAATGATTTTATGGCTCGAACATTGCAAATCTTTTGTTATATCTAAAGTAATCATCATGCATCTGGATCCATTTTCGAGCTGCTATCAGTTTCCATAAAAAAAAATTATCATGGGAAAGTTTTTTTCATAACTTTGCAGTGCTTGAGGTTCATTTTATAAAAGTTATTTATCACCTTCTAACTATATTAGTTTTATAGCTCTTTTACCAGCTGAAATATTAACAAATGTATGTCATTCTATTTATCTATAAGCAACTACAATGTGTTAGATTGCCACTTATTCTTATGTGGTTTTGCTATGTAATTGGAAAAGAAAATTATCACGATGTCTAAGTTGTTTGAATATTTAAGTTCTTATTTTATTTTATTATAGATAGAAGTATAAAAATATAATTGATCATATAAAAGTAGTTCTTATTTTATTGCACTTTAATATTAATTGCGAGGGTTAAGTTCAACTGTTCTTATTTTGGAGGTACCGAGGCCTGCTATGATTTTGATTTTGAAATTGTCAAAAACTTTAATTTTGAAATTCAACTGTTCTTATTAATCAAAGTTTCAATATCAAAGATTTTGGAGGTGAGAAATTAGTCTGTTAACACTGCTCTACTAACTCCACCAATATGATACAATTAACCACCTTAGTTGATGTTCATGTTGTATCATTAGTTGATTACTTTTAACACTTTGTCTTAGCTTAGTTTTTTCTTCTAAACCTACAATAAAGACTTTCTTCATATTTGAGCATGATTATTTATTAATTATAATGCTACTTCAATGTTATATTTCATTATTTGTTACAGGTGCAGCAGCAATTGTATCTTTTGGTGATAATTCTGCTAGGCTTCTTGTGGAAAATAGACACATGACTTCAAAGGCATTTAGTTTATGCAGGGATGACAATTTAGATCTTTCTGTCGATCTTTTTGCAGCCTTTTTATTTTCAGCTCAACATGGGTACTTTCAAAGGCTTGTCTTTGATTTGACGAGGTTAAATGCACGCATAAATATTCCTTCTGCTTCAATGTTTGTGTTTGGTGATGCTTGTTTAGTAGAGAAACTTTACAATTCTCAAGTTCCAGATTCAAAGGCCATCTGTGCTGTTTGCCCAGAGCTGACCGTATCTCTTCAGCAACAGGTATTCATGTTATAACATCCTAAGCATTATTGGTTAAATCTTTGTAGTCTTGGGCCTCTTGGCCCCAGTGTGATAGGTTATAATATTCAAGGTATAGTTACTTTGTTTATTTAAAAAAACTCAAGTTATGGATTTATGAACATCCCATGCGCATTAAAATTTAATACCGCAAAGCCAAATGATTGCATCAAGAAACATACAAGTTGATTACGTGCATTTGTTTTTGGTATCAAAAATATTACGCTAACCATTTTTCTTAGTCACTGAGCTAAACGAAACACTATCTGCAATTTTTCTATATGCAAGCCTTATCATGATTAAAATTGCCTTGCATAAAATAAACGTACAGATCAACAGTGTTAGATATATAGTTAAAGTGCTTGGGTTCACAAACTTGTTATGATTGACTAAATTACTCCACAATTATAGTTACTAAGAGAAAGCCCATTCTTCATCCAGTTAGCTTCAACTTTTAGATTAGGGACCAGTGATAAATCAAATTTTGGGCCCCAAGGAGTATGGCATGTCCGTGCATGAACACACACAACCACCGCTCACACCCCCCCCCCCCCGAACCCCCGACCCCACGCGAAACAATATTAATTATCATAATCTTCGATTGCAATGTTTTAGCCAAATACATCAAGATACCAAATATTAGGCCACTGTTTGAAATCTTGCTTCAACAAATATTTTAATAGCTCAGTTTATTTCTTGCCAAATATCAGACTATTTGTTTCGTATAAAGAGGTAATTTAGAGTTTACATTTTTGACTTGGTGTATCTTGTTTTCGCAATTAAAAAGTAAAATGACCGACCTAAAACATTGGGTATTATGTGTTTTAACGTACATTATTTGTTCCATTTTAGTTACAAAACCACAAGCAAGCCAATTTAGTAACAATTAGCCAGTAAATCACATTGTTTATGTTTAATTATTTACAATTTATGCATTGTTCTAACAAATGCATAGTTTAACATGTCAGATTAGTTGTTTATGTTTCATTTTGATTAGTTGTTATTATGATGGGTACTATACTGTTTTCTTTCCAAATATATAAAAATAAAGCATTTCCTAGCAGTTTAACAAGCTAAAAAAATGTTTAACTCCAATTCCCAAAATGGCAAAAAAATAAATATGTACCGATACATGAATGTAAGCTTATATGATTATATATTACAATATTGAAATGATCATTAGTTGAAAGGTACAAATACTGAAAGGATATTGCACTCATTTTCTCTACTCGATCTAGTACGTGCTAACTATCAAATGCAGATTCAAAAGACCTAGAGTTGAAGACATCTATTTACCGGAAGCTTACAAGTGACAAGTACATAGCAAAATATAAAAGGAAGACGAACCTAGAACGGCATGCGACACAGTATTGTGAAACTATAAAATCTTCACCTTTCAAAGGCCCCACGTGTAAATGCTTAGAGAAAGTGATAGAGGCATCAACAAATTACACGTCCTAAATCCGCATCCGCGTACATTCCAAATTCTCACAAATGGACGTAGGTCCCCTAATAATCATCAATCAAGAAAACAGATAGTGTACAAAATAATGTACTTCTCTAGAACAGAGCTATTGTAAAATACTCACTAATGGCCCCAATCATTACTTGTCATTATCGGCCAAAACTCTAAAGAAGAAAAGTACCAGGTGGATGTTTTTCCTAAACCATTATAAATCAAGTATATGTAAGAAATAAGAAGGATCCGAGTTAAGTCAGGTTTTGAGATGAGTTAACGCTTTCCTTAAAACAATATTTGCCTCCACTCGTTCAGAGTTTGCTAACGGGTCAATGGGAAACTGCTTCGCAGGATACAACAACACCGGAATCCAGAGAATAACAATGTATGTGGATTTGCTATGAATTTATTGTTTAAAAATTGAGAAGAGCTGATATTTTAGGCGTATATATAATGTAAGTACGGATGTTAGTCGAATGAGTGCGACCGTTAGAAAACAGTCGTAACCGTTTGCAATTAACAGTTCAAATTCGAAGAGAAAAATAGATTCAAAAAATACAATAGTCGGTAGCCAATAGTTATTCTAATTGATAGAGCATGTGAGGTTTCATATATATACACAAATATTAAAACAATTTTTCTGATGTGGGACTAATAACATATTTCGTAACCATTCAGCCTCTTTTACAACGGCCGCAAGCGCATATCACCGGAATAAAAATAAAAACATGGCTTTCATCATCTTATAGAGATATATGTTTGGGTTCTCAGAAGAAAGGATGAGCATTGACGTTGGGTTAATAATTTATCATAGAAAACATGGTGAGACCGAATCCTTTTGGCAATATCTTTTAATTTTTAATGAGATGTTTTCTAGCATGATAAGAATATCTGCTATACATAGTTGCATAATGTCAGTTTAAACGTATGATGTATAACCTGTTTCCTCATAATATACATCTAATCAGTAGTGAATTGTTATCATTTTACTAATGAAGTTGTAGAATAACATTATAGGTTGTAGTGTTAGTAAATTAATTGTATCAGTACTCTTTCTTACCCATTTATTACTACTCTTTCTTACCCATTTATTATGCAAATTACTTATAATATTAAATATAATACTTACTATAATATTGGATATCTTCCAATGACCAGTCTTTGGTGGTAGATTTTCTAGCTTGATTTGTTAGTAGAACTCATGGATTCGTCCACTAAACATACATTAGAGTCAATATTAAAAAAAGGATATTTTATGCATATGCACGTATTATGAATGCAAAATTTTTAATATTTTATGTTACTTGGCCTTTGATATTAGATGAATAGTCCACCTACTACAGTGAATATTTTTTCTTTCTAAACTATTGAATCATTTGACATAAAAAATATTATTCAAACTATGTACATTAACCCATGTCTAGGATATCTGCTTTGGTCATCCATGACATACCTGCATGTGTAACAAAATAGATATTGTTTTAACTTTTATTAACCTGATTTTATCTGTCTGACTGCATTTATTATTTCAGCAACATCATCCAGCTTATGTGCACCAATATCCCACACTATTTGAGATATTACATCACTCTCAATGATATGGATTCCTTACAACAATGTGTGCATCCACATGGGATAAGTAATGTGTTAGCATCAACGTTATAACGTACTATTTTGGTCCTCTTGAACGATTTGATTAGAGTGAGGTTGAAGCGGTATCAACAAAAAACTTCAATTGCTTTTACGAAGTTTCTTATTCTGTGTCATATATCAGTGTAAATTTTACGTTTTTCTTATAATGCTCTTCTTGATTAAAATGTGTAATATTTTTTGTGATGCTAGTTATATGCACCCAATGTTGATATTCGCTTTGTTTTGTTCTTTTGAATGACGTATAGAATGGTATGTTGTGGCACAAATTTCTTTTTGTTGAATGAAATGTATGATGTTATATTGCAGTATCAACTGTTTGTAAAATATTGAAGTGTATATACTTTACTGTATTTAGGTTTTGACACGTTGGTTGTAGGGTGTATTATTTATAATACTCACTAAGGGCACATAGTTCTGCCACTATTTAAATTCATGGTTCTAACAAAGTTTAGCAATAGAGGCATTTTCACATGTCCCTAGTATATTTTGAGCTTTAGTTCTTACGTGGCATACATTTTATTGGAGGCAGATAAAAAACACTATTTGCCCCTATTTACCTTTAGGGACTTGATTTTTAAAGGCAAACTTTAATTTGCCTCTCATAATCATAGAGGCAAACTAATGCATTTTTTGGCCTCTACTTAAAATGTTAGGGGCATTTCAAAATGCCCTTACTACTCTCATTTTTGGTAGTGAGTGGAACATTTCAGTAGTAACAGAGGCATAAGAAAACAAGACCCTTTGTCTCCTTATCCTTTTGTAATAGCAAAGGAGTATTTCATAATATTTTACTTGGGAATATCATGAGGAAAATTTAACTTCATTCTTCCAACTGAATCAACTCCATTACTAGATGGAAATCCAGTGGGACATTTCATTAGTAGCAGAAGCATAAAGAAAGGAGACCCTTTGTCTCCTTATCTTTTTGCAATGGTAATGGAGTATTTCACAATATTTTACTTGACATGGAGAATCATGAAGGAAATTTAACCCCATTCTTTCAACTGAACCAACTCTCACACATTTAATCTACTTAGATGATATCTTGGTGTTTACAAAGGCTTGTAAAAGAAATGCAAAAATAATCAATAAAGTCATGGAAAATATTAAAGAATTTATAGGTCTTGAATTGAATGAGCAAAAAACAACTTTATTTTGTTATAAAGGAGCAAAGGAAAACGAGCAGAAAAAAACATTTAGAATGTCCAAATACACAATCTCCCTCCTTTATTGTACAGAAAATTAAAATCAAGAAACTTTGGGACGTTGATTGATAAAATAAATAAGAATTAACTAAAAAAATAGACTACTCGACATTACTAGTAGAATCGAGCAAATAAAAATAGTGATCTCCCCCTTAATTATGTTTTGGATGCAAATTTGCCAACTTTTGTTATCAGTCCTAACCAAAATAAATGCTATATGTTCCAATTTTGTGTGGAAAACAAATATCATAACATAAATTGGATTGGTGTATGGTGTTTTGGGCATTTTTGCCCACGACATGGTGAATACGAAAAGACGTTAAGGAGCAAAGAAATGGCCGAAAGGTGCATAATAAAGGCATCATTATTTAATCACAAGGGCAAGGCAAAGCGCTAGTGGCAAATTTGGCAGAGTTGGGAAATATGGTCAAAGTACTTGAAAAATGTTCCTAGGATCGGGACATGCACATAGGTTGAAACCGCATCTCAATCCGAGCTACGCATTGGAAGATGTGACCATCTTAAAATTTGTCCATCACCAAACCGACTCAGGCCCCACCTTGGAGAGCTACTACCTAATTCAGGCAAATGGAACATTCAGAGGCATTGAAATACTCTACTTAATGGTACAAAGCTACGGGTCCAAGTTTCATTCAATTCTGACTTGAAATGAAGAAGTTATGACACAAAAGACATATGTAGCTCAAGTGGTTGAGCACCAAGCTTCCAACGGAGAGTAATGAGTTTGAATCCTGAGAAGCACGTTATTTTTATGGAACATGAGGAATGGTCCGATAGAGAATCAAACTGCTAAGTGTCTAACCATTGCTAACTAAGGAAGGAAAAAAAGTGAAGGAAAGACACAAGGCAGAAGGATAGGAGGATCAAAGGAGTAAAGAGAGAGGCCAACCCCCCTTGATTGGTACCCCAGGGTACAAAACAGGAAATCATGTTCGGTACTCCAGGGCGCCAAACAGGAACTCTTATTCGGTACCATGGGTACACTGGAGTACCGAACAGGATTATGTAAGGAGGAGGGAGGCTGAACCAAGTGGGGCACCAAGGGAAGATCGGACCGTGTTCTGACATGGGAAGCCAAACCAAGGAGAAGCCGAACCAAGCATGGGAGTCCGAGCCAAAGCCTGAAGGGCCAAACCAATAAAGGGGATGAATGAACTTAGCCAACAAGATGACCACATACATTCCACTGAACCAACCTACCTCGGACATCGCTTCTAGCCGAAACCGAACAATGCATATGAAATCCATACATATCGGAAAATTACTAATTACACTTGGCATATTCAAGAATATTCCATCTGGGCATCTTATATAGGGAAACTATCAACCTAACCTCCCTATACCTTCACTCCTATAAATACCCAAGCTTCTAACAACAATGGATAACGATTCGGGAGAGACAAGCTTACAGCAGTAATGGCAGACAAGTCACAAGCTAGCAAGAACGGGCTAGCAGGATCTGCTTAACAGGATCTGCTTAGCAGGATCTACCTAACAGGAGCAGCCTAGCATGAGCTACCTTGTTGGAAATGTCTGTTAGGAACAACCTAGCATGAACTGCCTAGCAGGAATTACCTAGCAGAGACAACTGATCATGAATAGCAGTCAAGAATAGCCGAACAGACTTCCTAGGGCTATATCTTACTTTCAATTGGGCCTCTGATCATTGTATTTTATATCTCATACATTAAATCAAAGATCTATACGAAGAATAATGAAAATGGACAGTGGATGTAGGCACATTCTGACAGAACCACTATAAATCTCTTTGTTCATTACTTTACTGCAATTTACTTTCTTCATGACCTTTACGTGATCTGCCCTATGAAAATAAATCATAATACTAATATAACAGTTGTTTTATACACTTCGCATCCACGACTCTACAACAAGTTGACTGGAGTGTTTGTCCATTTTATATGCAAACTTTTATGTGCTTTTACCTAGAACTGATTCTCAACATGCCTTTGAGATCAAAGAATAATGTTAGTGCTACAAGCAGTGATGTAGGGAGCGCCAGCGCACCGAATCAAATAACTACCAATTAGGATGATCATTTAGCAAGTACTCCTAGTAGATGTAATTACTAAAGGCAAGTTGGATAGTAGAGTTGTAGCCAAAATAAATGAATGTTTCACTGCCCAACATCAAGTGTGGTGGACTAACTTATGGCATGCTTGGGGCAGGCGCGAACTATTGGTCGCAACACATGAACACAAGGGAGATCCCAGTCTAGGGGATCCAGAAGACGAAGGGTGTCACATGCTAACAAATAAAGAATATCCAAGAGCTAGAAGAAGAAATACTGAAGGGAGGAAACGAGCAAGAGTTCAGCTCGAAGCTAGGCCCGGAAAGCGGTTCGGCACTGAACGAAACAGGATAATGTCAATCCAAGGGTAGCTGCAGCAAAATCTTCTTATCCCCTCATTGAAATTACAATCAATAGAGGAAAGAATAATCAGTGGGACCAATTTAAGAGCCATAACCATGCCCGTAACTAAAGATCAAGTCATCATAAGGAAGATGAAAGAAATCATCCCCCGAATGGAATGACCGAGCTAACATTGACAATCACCCAAACCGGAGGATGGGATGGCCCGAACCATTAAACCATTTGTTCAAATGTGATCAAGTGGAATGTGGAATTGGATCTTCGCTTAGCAGTACTTCTCCCTAGATATAGGACTACCAGGGACCCTAGAGACTTCAGGATGCCTATATGGAACCATATCAAGAACTTTCTGATCCTGTGGTGCATTTACAATGGTATGCCCAGTACATACTGGTAATCGAAGTTACAGAAGAAGCCTTATGCAAGTGCTTTCCTCTATTCTTACCGAACTTAGCTCCTATGTGGTTATGTGGTTGACCCCAGTGCTCAATTCATTCTTGTGTGATTTACCGTGATGACTTGTATAGTGGAGTGCACCTTAGAGCAAAGTTTACTAAAAGATCAACAATGGAGAAACCAACCACATTAGAGGAGTTCGTCTATAAGTCGGCAAAGTACGTGAGGTTGGAATGTGCTGCATCAGGAAGGCGGTCCGGTATAGCTACTAGATAATAGTCTGACTCATGGAGCATGAAGCACCTATGCAGGTCCAGAGAGACTGAGTCTGAAATTCTATTTCCAAACCATCATAAGGAAGCGGGTAAGGCAGGGAGGAGCCATGAAAATTTGGACTTCCACAAACTGAATCGGCTATGGCTCGAACCAAATCGGACCGATGCAGAACTAATCAATACTGAACCAATGGTATAGCCCATGCCGGACTAGGGGAGGATGTCTCACTAGAAGTCAACACTAATGTTAGAACCACACAATTGGCTGTTGAAATAGGACCATCGAAGTTCATGCCGACAGGTACACAGGTGGTTTATCCATTGCCAGGGGCACGATGTGGCCCACTAAGCAAACTAAGGAAGCATTCCAGTAGTGGGAGAAAGTCGTTGGACTAATGTGTCGAGTGTTAGGCGTGCGGAGCAAGAGACCAGAGCTTGACAAGATGAACCATAGTCAGTTCACTCCAAATATTAGATATGTAGTCAACCCTCGAATTTTAAGACACTGGTTGTGGAACAATGTTGGAAAAACCAACCCTTGAACACATTTGAGGCGCTATATCTAGTGCATGGAAATAGTTGGAGCTACGAAGGGAGAGGACTTCCTTGTTTACCTCCATTTATGTTATATTTATAGACTATTTGGTTTAGTTATTTAGGGCACTAATTTGTTAACACTTGGATATCAAGTAAAAGGATGGGTAAATGTCAACTAGGTTGAAGACGAAAAACCTAGGAAAGGAAATATTTCAAAAGATAGGGCAAGTTCTGTTTTCACTACTTACGGAAACTCCAGAAATAATCTATCCTGCTATAGGAGAAACCATGGATTGCAATAAATTAAGGATCAAAGAGTCAACGGCCGCAAAGATTGGAATCGACAAATATCACACATTCCCTAAGATTTGTGGTTATGAGATTAATGGACACAGATAGATCTCGTAGGTATGCTCTGGGTTGAAACACTAGGGTTAATACATCGAGAATTCCATTAACTCCAGACCACGGTCTCTCAACGAAAATGAGGAAATACTGTAAAGCACGCTTGGGGACACGGTGTTAGATCCCCCTATGGACATTAGAGCATGCCCTCCTACAGGATATATGAAGATAGATGTGCATGAAAATTGTGAGGAACAGAGTAATTAGAGGGTGGAGCATAAACTTCCTAGTCTCGGAGTTAGGGTACTAATACATCAAAGAGAATAGGAGACTATGTTCATCTCCTCTAAAGATAGTGGAGTGTAATTCTGACCCATTCCATAGGTAGGATCGGACATCTCTAGAGATGGTAGATCATAATCTTTTCAGAAAGCCCCAGAGACAGAGTCAACTTCATATGAATATGAAGCATGATACCATGGAGACTGAATACCCCCATAGAGCATGGGGATAACAATGCAGGTGTGACTTTAATGAATAAATTTCAAATGATTTTTAATGAAAATACCCGAGGCAAAAGTAACACCATGCCACATGACTATATGACACTCGCGGAAGTGAGAAAAGTACAAATGGTTGGGTAAGAACGAATGTTCTCAACCCCTACAGGTCGGCTAGATCTCTTACCTTGCAAGCTAGACCGAACGACGGAGTATAGTACACTAACAACAAAACTGGAAATAGCAAAATAATTGGGAATCTAGACATTATATATCTAGCAACCTGCAAATGGCTGTGAATCAAGCATTTTGGGAGTTCTAAGTCAGCGGAGAATGGTTGGCATATTACTTATAAAGAAAAAGGGAAAAGGCTTTGCTTAATGTGCAAGAATGGTATGTGGTTAATGTAGGAACTAGGCTAACCGCAGCGAAAGAAATGAATGAATTTCAAAAAAGTTACAATTTTGGATTTTTAATGGGGCTGCGAAGTCTAAATTTCATTTAGAACTTTTCTAAATTTGGTTTAAATAAAATCATGTGTTCTATTTAAATTATTTAAAGGGAAGTTTAAATAAATTTAATTTTAAATGTATAGCGTATCAAATACACTTAACATTTATTTATAAGAGTTAAAGCATAGGGAATGAAACCTTTCATTTCTTTCCCTAAAACAAGAATTAATTGAGAGCATTAATTGCATTAAATGGAGAAAGAAACCTTTCAATTTCTCTCTTTAATTTAAATTGATTGATTCGTTAAATGTCATTGATTAATAAATTATTCATGGCATGAATTATTACTATGTCCATATGTATTCTATCTTTATAAATTGACTACAATGATTTTATTAAATTTATAAATTACAGCTTGAGATTTATTTAATTTTTGTTTTATTATATAAGTAAACATATATATGTATCATATATATACACATGTGTGTGTGTATGTATATCTGTGTGTGTGCGCGCGCGTGTGTAACATAGCAATCCGTGTAGAGAATAACATGCCCGTTTATAACTATTGGGATTTACATCGCAACGGACACATTAGATCATTTTGAATGTATTGTATGCTGTCAAATATGTGCATGAACATATAATTATAAATTTCAAATGATTGTTTGACTCTGTGTATATAAATGTATGTGTGTGTGTATTATTGAATTAAGCAGTTTCTGCCATAATAAATTATTATAAAATAATTATATGATAAAATTACAAGTTTTATAATTTTAGAAAATCTGAAAACATATTTTTGGGCCTGGGGAAAATTTTTGGAATTTTTCCAATGAAAAAAATATTTGTTATTAAATAATTGATAATAGCCCGAAATCAAATTAGTTCTTAAAATATATGAAATCAAGTTAAAAAATTCTGAAACATTTTTTGAAGGTACCAGAGACACGTTTTGGGCTTAGGAAAAATTTATTGAATTTTCTTAATTGAAATTTCATTTTTAATTAAATAATTAATTGCAAGACAAAAAAAAATTAATTTTTAACATAACAAATTAAATTTAAAAAATCTGGAAAAACATTTGAAGGTACCCGAAACACATTTTGGGCTTAAGAAATTTTTTTATAATTTTTCTAATTCAAAATTTATTTTTAATTAAATAATTTCTTTCAGGCCGAAAATAAATTAATTTTAAAACATATTAAATTAAGTTCAAAAAATCTAAAAAAATTTTAAAGATTTCTGACATGAAAAATTGATTTTAGAAATTATAAAATTGATTTTCAGTAACAAGAATTATTTTATAAGAATTTATTGATTCATATAGCCATTAAATATTAATAATGATATATATATATATATTATAAAAATTATTCTTAGCACTTTCAATTATAAACATAAAAAGGTGTCTGAAAACTTTTAGATCAATATTATACATAGTATATGAAAATATATGTTCTAATTTAAATTGTATGTGAATATCATAATCATAAATTGATACATATATAAATATAAACATGTATGATTTCAAACCCAAATTTATTTTAACATTCAACATCAGACCTGAAACATACATTATAAAATAGATCTTCAAATTTCATACACAAATTCAATCTCCATTGTGACAACAACAATATATGCAAAAATCTCACCTAACTAATGAAATAACAACAATCTAATTACGTGTATAAGATTAACTAATTAACAAATCAAGAAAACACAAGAATAGGATTATCATACAAACAAAATTACTCGGATTAGATGCCATAAAGTCGACCTTGAAACAATGAATCATCTTCTTCTAAAATTCCTTGATTCTACAAATTGCTAATCTAGAATCAACGACCAATCACTATCAAATAGCTTTGTGTTTTTATTTGAATTGGATTTGAGATTTTGGGATGTTTGAGAGAATAGTTGCTGCCATTAGAAGGAAGAAGAAGAAAAAAAAAGTGGCGGCTCAAAAATGGATTAGAATTAGATTAGGGTTTTGAGATTATTATTTATATGTGTAGGATAAGAGAGTAAACTATGTAAGTTTCTCACAAGATCTTAGCCACACATCTCCAAACCTTAGTCCTATGTTGTAGCCGCCTCTAACTCTAACCAGACCCGCACCTATCATCTCCAAACATCATGGGTTGCAAGCCCGTTTAACCCAAATTAAATATGAACAATCATATTTCATCTATTTTTTTATCGATGTCTCATATCAAATAATATATTCATAACTATTATGAATATATGCAACAATTTTATTTCTCAAATCACATTCAAATTTCATAATTAATATTTCATAAATATTAATTAATTTATAATAACTATAAACTAATTAAATCGTTTGGTCTAAAGAGAATTCATCATTTTGGTTGTGTGACTCTTGGATGTAAATTCGATTAGCGATTAACATCGAACTATTCGAAATTAACGTTCACACTTCACTTAGCAAGTGGTGTAACATTATGGTCAAATTTATCACTTACTCAGCTTCGAAAAAATCTAATTTCACTTTATTAAGCATTACCCAGTTGTGACAATTATTTACATCAATTCTTTTCGTAAAAACTATATCACTTTGGATTTATTGAATGTGGTAATGGTCAAAATTCCAACATCGTCCACTTTCAACTCTATAGTCCAAAAACAAAGTCCTCGATTCAATAATAACAATTTTTATTAATCGAACTACTCTGGCCAGAGATTTTGACTTTAGGTTGACTTGAGTTGACGGTGATACTAACCTCATGTAACTGAGGAGACAAATCCTCTTTTGAATAGTGCTTCACTTCTAATACTTCCACCCGATCCAACTATAGTCACTCGATGGACGTTGTGCCATGATTTGACTATAATCAAAGTAGAGCTTTCATATTAAAGGTTCACAATATTCTCAAGTCGAAAGAGCTATGTAAATTATTCACATCAATATTTTTTGTTTGACCTCAGTTATATTAACCAACAAAAAACTATCGAATGAGTCGTTCCATGGTTATCCAATAACTATTAGTATGTAATCCGTAGGTGCCCCTAACAGTCATCATCAATACACTACCCAACATTTAGAGAGCGTTGGATACTCTAGTTTAAACGGATATATCGATATCTAGTCTTCATACATCTTTACTAGGAACATTTAAAATGGTATATTTAATTTTATTGTGATAAATTACTCACATTTACAACACTTTGTAACTACTATCACAAAACATACCATTTCTGGATTTTCTATTAAATATATTTTAATTAAATTAATTAATTTAATTAATTAATATAACCACATTATATCAAGTATATAATAGAAAGAAAATACATTTATTTCAAACAAGATTGGTCAACAAGTTAGATATATGCAACAAATTATATAATTACCCCTAGGGCATATCCCAAACTCTATTAGTTAAGCACATCCCATAGGAGGAAAATTGAGATGCTGATGGTTTAGGAAAGGTTGGCTTTACTCAGGAAATGGATCACTTTTGGATTGGTCCTAGTAAAAACTTCACCCTTAAAACGGAATGAAGCAAGAAGGTGATGTGCAAGGCGACTGGGTACACCGTACATGATGGCAACCTATACAGGAGAGTTTTCACTAACCTGCTACTAAGGCGCATTGTTGCAAGAGAGGCTAAGGAAATATTGGATAATGTACATCAAGGCAGTTAAGGAGACCATACTGAGGGGCAGACACTAGAAAGGGAAATCTCATAGGCCTTAATCTAAATGAAGAACTTCTAATAGCTATGGGTAGAGCTAAGTATGCAGTAGTGGTTGCATATTACTTTATCGAGTATGGAGTTTAGCCCCAGATGATCCTGTACAAGGGATGGTAATTTGATAGTCATGAATTCGCCAACTTCTATTGGTAACATGGAATTAGGATAAGCTTTCATACAGTGCTTCACCTGTAGGCCAATGGATAGGTTGAAGAGGTCAACAAAGTTCTCAAAACTCACATAAAGGAGCATTTGAAAAATGATAAGGGAGCTTGGATAGATGAGCTGCCATTAGACTTTATACGTATCGGACTTCCCAGAAACTACAATGGGATATACTCCCTTTGCTTTGGCCTACGATTTGTTGGTTATGCTTCCCATCGAAACAATAGTCTCATCTCATAAGATAATCCACTATAAATTAGATGGGAATGATGAATTGATAAACATGTCCTTAGATTTGATCAAGGAGAAGCGGGACGAGGCTACTTTGAAAACTGCGGTGCTCTAACAAAAAGCAATGAAACAATACAACTCTAGAATAGAGCATCACCCGCTTTAGAAAGTAAACCTACTCCTGGAGCAAACTTCCCCTTTGCTTAAGGGCACCTTACCTGTAGGATCGATTTCACCCTAGAGGGGGGGTGAATAGGGTGATACAATTAATTATAAAAATTTATTGCGGAAGTATATAAAATAATTTCAACATAGATCACAGCAGAATAATAGCAGCACGGATAAAAGCAGAATATAAAAAACAGAAAACAAAACACACAGATTTACCCAGCTTCGGCAAAACACTGCCTACGTGCTGCCCCCAAGGTTTCTACTAGAAATTAAGTAGTCAGACGCTTACACACGTAAACTCGCGACACCCGCTATCGACTAACCTAACTCTACACTCAAAACCCTGCCACAACTCAGCCACTGAGTTGCGAATTCTCGAACTACACCACCGTAGTTCGTCCCCTAGTCACATGACTAGAAATTACAAAAGATTAAAGGAAAAATAAAAATTTAAAAACAATTAAAAACTCAAAACCCTAATTTTTAAATATTAGGCCCAATAAAAAATGTAAAGAAGCCGGCCCAAATAAATGTGAATCCCCTTTTTAATTTTTATACATCTTTGGCATGGTATCCTTGCGTTGAGAAAATATGGCTGCTTCCTTTAGCTTGTTCGTTCCTCTTTCAGTTTCTAGGGCTTTGTTAAATTCGAAGGCGCCGCTTTCTATTGATCGATCGAAATGATTCTCCTGCTTGCTTTGACAATCAATTGTCTTCTGATTTGCGCACGGCTCCTTCAAATTTGATCGAGTTCGGTATGAATTGGTATGTGATTTTATGCTCTTTGCTTTACTAGTTAATTTCCTTGAACTCGATGCCTTTGAGGCCGATGATGATTGGGTTTAAATAGGAATCAAATTCCTATGATTTCGTTTATTTGAATTTGTCATTTAATTTGCCTCAGGCGTTCGATGTTGCTTGGATGTTGATGATGATTTCTGACATTTTCAATTTGTATATTTTCGTTGCTTGTTTACTTGATAATCACGGCTTTGAATTTTGTTGGACTCCTTGGCCACCACGGATCTGACTTGATTTGACGATGTTGATTTCGGTCTTTGTGCTATTCATTTTATTCTTTTGACTTCGGCATGTCTGTTCATCCCTGTAGCATACTTGACTTGTTCAATTGTCGTTCCATGACTTTTGAACTCGTGTGCATTTTTGGCTTGTTCGAATTCTTTGCCTTGAAACTGACACTGCTCAGTTGCTTGTATCGACTGGTTCGATAATTTATTGTTGCATTTCATATATATGATTTGTACTTGTCCACTGATATTTTGTTGTAGTCTGATTCTTCAAGTGTACTTTGTTTTTGGTCTTCATGTAGCTTGCATTTGAACTCATGCCTGGTTTTCATTTTGAAATTGAGTCTGTCGAATTACATTTTGTTTGATCATTAGCTTGTTGTTGCCTCTGGTTTCACTGCACATATATGTTCATGTTATACTGCTCTATATATTTGTTCACGTATGTGTATATATTCACTGCCTCCATCTTTATGTTGCATAGTCTGTTGGTTCATCATTGTTATTGCTTTGAGTCATGTAAACTTCTGGTTTGTATATGACACTTCAATTTGTATCTGCACTGTTCATTCGAGTCTGGTCTCTGTGTTGATGTTGTTTCAACTCCACTATCGAGTCTTGTGCTTGGCCATATGCATATTGCTGTTTATCATGAATTCTTGATGTTTATTTGGGTCTGGTCTTTGTAGCATATATAAGTTACTTGTTGTTTTGGCCTCTGTTGGTCTGGTTCACCTGGTTACGGTACTAGTTCTGGTTACGTATGTACTGCCTATATATGTGTACATGTGTTTGCATTGACATCATGTAGTCTTCACTTTGATTCCATGTTGCCAGGCTTGAAGTCTTGATAGCATTTGTTTATGTGGTCTTATATTGCCTACTTCATATGTACACTTGATTTTGGTTGCTTTGTACATAGTCACCTATTAACTTGCAGTTTGAACAGATGTTGTTATCTTTGATGATAGAATTCATGTGTACATTTGGATTGCACCTGTGTTGAATCCAGCTTATAGCTCGGGTTTGACCTTGTGCTGATATCGTGACTTAATATTTATTTCACTTGAGTTGAA
Organism: Allium fistulosum; assembly: GCA_030737815.1. Taxonomy (NCBI): domain Eukaryota; kingdom Viridiplantae; phylum Streptophyta; class Magnoliopsida; order Asparagales; family Amaryllidaceae; genus Allium; species Allium fistulosum. Next base: position 530,131,786 of record CM060902.1, read on the forward strand.
CCCGGCTTTTGATTTGGGTTTGACCTTGTGCTCACCTGTCACTGCAATTTTATCAAGTGTATATCGGTGTGCATGGCCTTGTGGCATGTACAATGATGCACTATGCCGTCACAAGCTGTTCGTGTATGATGAATTAAAATTAAATGATGACGAACAACCCAAATAACTAAGGCAAATAATATTTTTTTAAATCAAATTTCTTTTTCAATTTTACTGTAACAGTGTATATTTTTCAGATAGCTCAGATGCTGGATTCAATCTGGACTAGAGTTGAAGATAAATACGACTGAATGAGTGATATGTAGTGAGGTGCATTTGTAAATGAAAAATTGTGATGTGATTGAAATTGTATTGTAATCAAAGATTGTATATATATAGTGAGAGCTCAAATTTGTACTATTCAAAATTGTAATAAATATTTGTTTGAATAAAATATCCGGTTGAATTTAAATTATGTGTTATTTATTTTATTCAGCAAATATTTATTTAATTATGTGAAAAATAAAATAGTATATTATCAAATACATTTAAATGAATATATATATGTTTATTATCATCAAACAAAAATCATATACTCGCATATTCAACAATCTCCCCCTTTTGATGATAACAAACATATATTTAAGATTTTGAATTTATTAAATGTATTTGATTATTCAATTTGCTCCCCCTATTTGAATGTTCCCTCTTTACACAAAGCTTCCCCTTCATATATGCATGAAAATAAATAAAAATATGCAAATGAGCCAAGATGCAAATACAAAATACAAAATAAAATATTTGACCTTTATTTACAAAATCTTAACTATTCTCTCCCCCTTTTGTTATTAGCAAAAGAGTAATAGTGTTAGAAAAATAGAGATAAAGTGATAGACATTAATACAACATTAATACCCAATCGAGTATAAATATTAAATTTCAAACAAAAATCATAAATACTCTGTTTGGCGCATATTCCACTTTAGAATGATAGGGGTAATGTCATCATATAAAATAGTTATGTCTATTTGTGGTATATTTATATTAGGAATTTGAATATCTACTAACCATGCATAACCATTAGGACTTTTAAATGAGATTAGTAGTATTCCAAATGTTTATTAAAAAATGAATTCAAGTATCTTCTAACCACTCATAACCGTGAGGACTTTTAAATGGGATTAGAATCAACTTGTCTATTTAATCAATCAATTTTGATATGCGTTCCATACATGCATAACCGTGAGGAATTTTAAATGAGCATGGAAGCAAATAATAAAAAATTCCAAGTAATTCACCCATGCATAACCGTGAGGACTTTTAAATGATAGTGAATACTTTGGATGTTTTTATTTGTTAAAATATAATGAAATGAAAAACGAATAATTTCCCATTTAAAATACCACATATTGACATACTATATTGGATTTTGATGGGTGATGGTCGATAGAAATATGATAGAATTAGGAATGGTCATGGAATTTTTACCAACAAAAAGTTTTTATAACTCTTGTTTAAGTTAATAAAGAAATTTACTAAATATACTGTCTCAAATTATAATATATGATCAATATCAACGCTCGTCACTTTTTCAATCACTATTTATCTCTTTGATAATCAATAGGGAGTCAGATTAGTTAATGTAGTCATTTAAAATCAAATCCAGAAATAATTATAAAATCAAATTTCCTAAAATGAATAATCTGAAACAAGGTCAACAAAAATGATTTTCTGGAAGGGGTTTTATAAAAGAAAAATGTCTGCTAATTGAAAATTATTTGAAATGAAAAATATGCAGATATTTTCTTTGAAAAAATGATGCAATTACTGAATGTCTCAACATAAATCACGTTCCACTAGTAATTTTTCTATCAACTAGATTACCAATGTAATCTGCATCTGAATTTTTCTTTCACTCGAGGTTATCATTAGTTGGATGCTATAGACCAGACCGTGATGTGTGCAACAAATTTCCTTAAAATCATTTTTCTAGCTTTTAAATGAAATTCTCTTGAATTTGAATTGAAACCATGCAAATAAGCAAACAGTGACCATAGTGCCAAATAAGATAAACAAATATATCCACTTGTATCATGAGTAAACAGTAATCAATAAAACATCATCATTAGTCCAAGCAAATCTATATGAAATAGTTCAAAGATTATTGGTCAACGTTTTGAATAAGTCAGAATTAAAATCGTCATTCATTATAACTGGCTGATTCAATTCAGATTATGGTGCAGATAATCACATTAAATATATCGTTCAAAAAAATATACCATTACCTGTTTTACCTTTACGATAATTTTTCGTTGTTACCCATTGTGATTCTGTCACCTTTGTACTTAGGCTAAGGAACTTTGATTTGTTGCCCATTGTGTGTCTGAAACAGCCACACCTACACGATAAAAGATTTTTGTGACCTATTTGTTTTTATAGGTCCATGGTTGTTAGTGGCAAATGATTTTGAAAAATATTTTTGTGGAGACCCAGAACTATTTATATATGTTCCTTTCGGCACCCAGATTTGTTTAACTTTAAGGGATTTTATATTTGTGCATTTAGGAACCCAAATTGGAATAGTTTTCACGTGTTTGGGTCAATAACAACAATTATTTTGATTGTGTCCAAATTTTATACAAATTGTGCACATGGAATTGACTTGTTTAATTTCGTTTCTAACACATTCAGATTGATTATACCCAAGTCCTTGTCTAACAGTATTAATAGTTTGTTTCCCTAATAACATACCTAGCGATCTTTCACTTTTTGAAAATTTTCCTAAAGTCGTAGACAGTTGTTGGACTTGTGTTTTGAGAGATTCATTTTCATTTAATAATTGTGTGCACTTTTTAATAGAATTTTCTCTCCTCGTATTTTCAATTTCTTTCAAAATCAAAATTTCATTTTCAAGCGATTTAATTTTAATTTCTTATTTTTTAATTTCTTCTTCGAATGTTGGACACTTATCACACTTAGGGCACTTCCTTTGATAGTTTTTAACTAATTGATCGAGTTGTTTATTTAAATCTATCAAAGTATCTCTTTATGATTCAAGTTTAGCGTATTTCTCCCTAAGTCGTTCGAAACAGCCATTTACTTCGTGAAAATAAATAAGCAACTATGAATGAGTAAGTTTTGATACCTCGCTTGGCTCATCGTCGTCGTCACTGTCAGTTATATCGCCTCGAAGGCACAGATCTGCTTTTTCACTCTCACTGCCAGTGCTTTTATCATCCTCATCTGTTTCATCCCAAGTGGCTGCAAAAATTCTCCTTTTCTGTTTCTTTCCGTGGTTGAATCGATTCTGTGGACAATTGGGCTTGATATGACCGGGTTTGTTGCACTTGTGACAAATGATCTCTTGCTCGTCTGAGTTGTCTGGTGCTTTTACTATTCTGCTTTTCAATTTTTGATTTAGAGCTGGATTTCCATATTTGCGGTTCCACTTTTTGAATCCTTTTATTAGTAGTGCCAGCTCAGCTGCTCCATCATCATCATCATCACTTTCCATTGTTCCTTTAAGAGCTATCGATTTCATTCGAGTATCACCTCCTTCACGCTCTTCCTTGAATTTCATTTCTAGTTCATAAGTGGTGAGATTTCCGATGAGTTCTTCAACTTTGATCTGCTTTAAATCCTTTGATTCTTGAATAGCTGTGACTTTTTCTTCAAAACTCCGTGGAAGGACTCTGAGGATTTTTCGAACTATTTCCAACTCTGTGTATGATTTTCCGAGAGCTTTTGATTTGTATACGATATTGGAAAGTCGTCCGTACATCTCTTTGACATTTTCTTCCTTGGCCATTTTGAAATTCTCGTATTCACTACTCAGCATGGCAAGGCGAGATTCCTTGACTTGAGATGTTCCTTCGTGAGTCACTTCTAGTGTGTGCTAGATTTCCTACGCAGTTAGACAATGTGAGACACGATTAAATTCAATTTGATCCAATGAACAGATAGTAGAATTCATAGCTTTAGCATTAGTATTATGTAGTCTATTTTCTAAATCCGTCCATTGATCCATCGGTTTTTCTATTTCCTGATTATCTATAACTATAGTTGGTGCTCTATAACCTGTCTCAACAATATTCAAAGCATCAATGGTTTTCAGAAAGATTTTCATTCTATTTTTCCAGTAAGCATATTCACCATTGAACATTGGTGGTCTAACTATGGACTGACCCTCAGCAAAAGCATTATTAAAAGAAACCATTCAAATTTTTTTTAAACAAAATTCGGTTTTTGAAAAATCAAATTTTTTAATCACAAAAAAAATTCACTTCTGTTCCTAGCTCTGATACCACTAGTAGGATCGATTTCACCCTAGAGGGAGGGTGAATAGGGTGATGCTATTAATTATAAAAATTTATTGTGGAAGTATATAAAATAATTTCAACATAGATCACACCAGAATAATAGCAGCACAGATAAAAGCAGAATATAAAAACAGAAAACAGAACACATAGATTTACCCAGCTTCGGCAAAACCCTGCCTACGTGTTGCCCCCAAGGTTTCTACTAGAAATTAAGTAGTCAGACGCTTACACACGTAAACTCGCGACACCCGCTATCGACAAACCTAACTCTACGCTCAAAACTCTGCCACAACTCAGCCACTGAGTTGCGAATTCTCGAACTACACCACCATAGTTCGTCCCCTAGTCACACGACTAGAAATTACAAAAGATTAAAGGAAAAATAAAATTTTAAAAACAATTAAAAACTCAAAACCCTAATTTTTAAATATTAGGCCCAATAAAAAATGTAAAGAAACCGGCCCAAATAAATGTGAATCCCCTTTTTAATTTCTATACATCTTTGACCTGGTATCCTTGCGTTGAGAAAATATGGCCGCTTCCTTTAGCTCATTCGTTCCTCTTTCAATTTTTTAGGCTTTGTTAAATTCGAAGGTGCCGCTTTCTGTTGATCTATCGAAATGATTCTCGTGCTTGCTTTGACGATCAATTGTCTTCTGATTTGCGCATAGCTCCTTCAAATTTGATCGAGTTCAGTATGAATTGGTATGTGATTTTATGCTCTTTGCTTTACTGGTTAATTTCCTTGAACTCGATGCCTTTGAGGCCGATGATGATTGGGTTTAAATAGGAATCGAATTCCTATGATTTCGTTTATTTGAATTTGTCATTTAATTTACCTCGGCCGTTTGATGTTGCTTGGATGTTGATGATGATTTCTGACTTTCTCAATTTGTATATTTTCATTGCTTGTTTACTTGATAATCACGACTTTGAATTTTGTTGGACTCCTTGGCCACCACGGCTCTGACTTGATTTGACGATGTTGATTTCGTTCTTTTTGCTGTTCATTTTATTCTTTTGACTTCGGCATGTCTGTTCATCCCTGTAGCATACTTGACTTGTTCAATTGTCGTTCCATGACTTTTGAACTCGTGTGCATTTTTGGCTTGTTCGAATTCTTTGCCTTGAAACTGACACTGCTCAGTTGCTTGTATCGACTAGTTCGATAATTTATTGCTGCATTTCATATATATGATTTGTACTTGTCCACTAATATTTTGTTGCAGTCTGATTCTTCAAGTGTACTTTGTTATTGGTCTTCATGTAGCTTGCATTTGAACTCATGCCTGGTTTGCATTTTGAAATTGAGTCTGTCGAATTACATTTTGTTTGATCATTAGCTTGTTGTTGCCTCTGGTTTCACTGCACATATATGTTCATGTTATACTAGGGCTGCACACAACCCATATCCAACCCGACCCAACCCACCAACCCGACCCAACCCACATAAACCCGACCCAACCCATCCTAGTTCGGGTCGGATATGGGTTACAATTTGTAACCCATACTATATATGGGTCGGGTGTGTTATTTTGTTCAACCCAACCCTACTTTAACCCAACCCAACCCTATATATATTAAAAACCTAATTTAATATCAATACACTTAAAATTAGAATAGTCTAATCCTAGAATAATGTTTATGTATTCTACAGTAAATATACGAAAAAACATATTTTATGTCAACCCAAACAAGGTAGAATTTGGCAAAGATTTTCCAAAGGGCATTTTAATGTATTTTAAAATGAAACACTTGTTCTACTATGTAGTGAACTAATTTCATATGATGTGTTTTACAATGAAATTTTAATAAAATATATGTTATAATGAATTAGTTAGTTTAAGTGCGTTATGCTAGCTAAAATCTAATATATTATGTTGAGCATTTTAATGTTATTTTTTGAAAATATTCCCTTATATTTTCATTTTTTATTAGATTCATGCAACCCAACCCAACCCTACTAAACCCGACCCAACCCATACTTCGACCCAACCCATATCCAACCTCATATAGGATCGGATACGGGTTGAGCTACCTTAAACCCATACCTATGCGGGTCGGATGAAATATTTGCTCTGACCCGACCCAACCCATACTTTGTGCAGCCCTATGTTATACCGCTCTATATATATGTTCACGTATGTGTATATATTCACTGCCTCCATCTTTATGTTGCATAGTCTGTTGGTTCATCATTGTTATTGATTTGAGTCATGTAAACTTCTGGTTTGTATATGACACTTCAATTTGTATCTGCACTGTTCATTCGAGTCTGGTCTCTGTGTTGATGTTGGTTCAACTCCACTATCGAGTCTTGTGCTTGGCCATATGCATATTGCTGTTTATCATGAATTCTTGATGTTGATTTGGGTCTGGTCTTTGTAGCATATATAAGTTACTTGTTGTTTTGGCCTCTGTTGGTCTGGTTCACCTGGTTATGGTACTAGTTCTGGTTACGTATGTACTGCCTATATATGTGTACATGTGTTTGCATTGACTTCATGTAGTCTTCACTTTGATTCCATGTTGTCAGGCTTGAAGTCTTGATAGCATTTGTTTATGTGGTCTTATATTGCCTACTTCATATGAACACTTGATTTTGGTTGCTTTGTACATAGTCACCTATTAACTTCCTGTTTGAACTGATGTTGTTATCTTGATCATAGCATTCATGTATACATTTTGGATTGCACCTGTGTTGAATCCAGCTTATAGCTCAGGTTTGACCTTGTGCTGATATCGTGACTTAATATTTATTTCACTTGAGTTGAACCTGGCTTTTGATTTGGGTTTGACCTTGTGCTCACCTGTCCCTGCAATTTTATCAAGTGTATATCGATGTGCATGGCCTTGTGGCATGTACAGTGATGCACTGTGCTTGTCACAAGCTGTTCGTGTATGATGAATTTAAATTAAATGATGACGAACAACCCAAATAACTGAGGCAAATAATATTATTAAAAATCATTTTATTTTACACTACAAAAATATTTCTTTTTCAATTTTACTGCTTCAGTGTATATTTTTTCAGATAGCTCAGATGTTGGATTCAATTTGGACTAGAGTTGAAGGTAAATACGAGTGAATGAGTGATATGTAGTGAGGTGCATTTGTAAATGAAAAATTGTGATGTGATTGAAATTGTATTGCAATCAAAGATTGTATATATATAGTGAGAGCTCAAATTTGTACTATTCAAAATTGTAATAAATATTTGTTTGAATAAAATATCCATTTGAATTTAAATTCTATGTTATTTATTTTATTCAGCAAATATTTATTTAATTATGTGTAAAATAAAATAGTACATTATCAAATACATTTAAATGAATATATATATATATATGTTTATTATCATCAAACAAAAATCATATACTCGCATATTCAACACTACCCTATCTGGGAAAGGTTATATTCTTATCAGCATGGACCCAGAAAATGAAGCCATATTTTCATCACCATGGACGGAGAAGTATCCGGGAAAATATGGAGCGCTCAAAACCTCTGTTTCATTTTATCGTACTGACTATTGCAACTGCATGGATTATGAATATGTGTATTGTCAATTGTCACGGTCTTACCAAATCGCATGGAAAGGGTGTGTGAAACCATGACAGACGACCAATGCTATGACGCCCCACCCCGAGACCCACATTAACAAAGAGTATTACCGAGTAATACTGTCAAGCTGTGATGCCCCAACCCGAGACCCACATTAACAAAGAGTATTACCGAGTAATACTCTCTGCTAATGCGGAGAATAGGACTGGTTAGGAGTGACCATCTGTAAGCTTTGTCTTAAACATCTATTGAATACGTCGATTGGGTGTTCTAATTTTTTTCTCTTTTATCTTTCTCAAGTGGATCGACATACTCAATAAATGTTTAATACAAAACTATGGTGGCTAACAGATCTATCAGAACAAAATATAATAACAAATGTAAATAGATCACAGATCAGCAGTCAGACATATATATACATATACAAAGATACATCATAGTACACTACATAGTGATACAAAAGAAGTGGTACATGGACCATAATATATACATCGATTCAAAATGAATAGGTACATATCAGACTTTATAAAATATCAACAAGGCTAAACAAAAGGTGACTAGTAGATAATCCAAAGCGGAAGCAGCATAGCAAATATCTAAGATAGGTGTCTAACCTGAAATAACTCGGTCTGACCCGAGTATATAAAAATACACAGATCAGTCTAGCTTAAAATAAACTGATTAGCATATATAGGTGAAATTAAGGGATAAACGATAATATTTCTTCTCGAAAGAGAAGAAGTAATACAAAGATATGTCAACTACTCCATATGAGATAATATCACTAAATACATAATATGGTATAAACTCGAATGAGGCAAGTTCAACGAAAATATCAATTCATCACAAATAATTGCCTCATATCATCGGCATCAATAATCAAAATAATGGCGTCCTTCAACACCATAATTCCTGAATAGGAAATCAATAATCTCAAAATGCCAAAGGATGCAACCATAAATCACAATATATAGAACTCGACTAAGAGTTCAACTCCAAAATGTAATCACCATATAATAAACAACACGATAGCACTCAGGCTATATAAATAATCCAACAGAGGCAATCATGGTGAAAACATTTATAAATCATTAAAATTCTAGAAATCAACATAAAGAAATCTATAAAAACTACAATGTAAAGAATAAGACCCAACAACCTAATAATAGTCCAACAGCTATAAATGTAGAAAGGACCCAACGGCCCAATCAGTGGCCCAACAGCCTGCCAAGTACAATGTATAAGAGACCCAATAGCTTCAAATAGGACCCAACAGCCCAATATTAGCCCAACAGCTATAAATGTATACATAGGACCCAACAGCCCAAGCACTAGCAATAACAACCCGAAGGTCAATGATATGTGTATAGCTTCAAACGAACGAGTCCGGAATTAACTGAAAAAGTAAACGCATGTGTCCCATACCACATGTTTTACTAAATCGTTTAATTCACTTTCTCATACGCTCTAAGAGTGCAAAAATAGTGTATTTTATATAGAAAATAATTTGTTTTGAGAAAACTAGTTTTAAAATAATTTTTGAAATAGTTTTGCAAATTTTTGGCTTTGAAATCCTCTTTATTATAGAGAATATATAAATTCTAATAGCTTTTAAAAATGATTATAAATATTGTAAAATATTTATTTCGAAAGCTATTCTATTATAAAAATCATTTCAAAATCGTTTTAGAAATCCTATGTTCGAAAACATCAAAAACCACTGAAAACGCTGAAATTCAGCATATGAAATCATTTCCAAAAACATGTCAATCTGAAGTACGGATCAACCCAAAATGTTGGCTTACCAATTGATAGGTTAAAGCCCTTTAAAACAGTGTGGAATATCACAAGAATTGGTTGTCAAAAATCACTAGAAGAAGTAAAATGAACAGAACAATACAAAGGAAGGAAAGGAAATCGAGCTGGACAAATGCAAGTGCCCAGGTCGACATGTAGGACGACCTATAGGTCGACCTTCAGGTTGCATAGGTCGACCCTAAGGTCGACTCCTATGGTATTCAGGTCAACCATCATGTCGCGATTTTCTATAGGCTATTTTGTCTTGTTCGATTCAATTTTTGAGCAAATGATTCAAGCAATTCCAGAATGAATTTGAAGATGAAATTGGGCAGGTACAATCTACAACACATGGATAACAATTCGGAAAATTTCCGGCATAGATTCATGACAAGAACAAGGAGATATGAACACAAAACGAAGCAACCCAGAACATATTTTTACTGTAACTATTCAAGCAGGAAACTTTCGTTTACAGTAAGCAGATTCAAGCCATTCTCAGCATACATACTTACTTTAAGCTAGAAATTGTGAGTTGTATACTCACCTTATCAAAATTTTGAGCAAATAAGAGCAAGCTTGAGGAAGATAGGAGCTTGGCTTTTGATTTAGTTGTAGGAACCTGTAACAAGAAAGTATACAGACATGCAAAGAGAAACTGAAGTTACAGACAATCACAAACTCTCAAATTAATGAGTGCTTACAGGCTACATTAGGACTCGACTGATGTAGTATGCGATCTATGTGGTCTGTGTGGTGAAGTTTCATTTGGCAGCGAAATTCGAGGGCGCTGATGCCTACAGTTACATGGTTTTTGTCGTGATGGCAACGTAACCCTAGGTGTAGCTGTGATCTGTGGCGGTTCCATGGTGTAATCGAGGGGCGCGGAGGCCTACAATTTTCTATGGTTTTGCCGGGATGGCGACGTAATCATCAGGCTAACTGAGACCATGGAGGGGGTGATTATTTCCAAAGCATTCTCTCAAAAATGTTTTCTACATTTTCGCAAAATGTTTTTCAAGTATTTTCACTAGGTGTTGAAAACGGGTCTGCTAAGTACTTATAGATCTTCAGTCCTACGCCTGATCAACGTATGACCGAATTTCTGTGAGAACAAGGATGGACTTGTTGAAAACATCGAGTTATAAAAAGTATTTTTATAAAACTATTTTGATAATATTATGTAGATTTTTTTTTAAAAGTGTTTTAAAAATTTAAATAAAAAGGGTTAAGAGTTAAAAATATTTAAGAATAATTTAACTTATTGATTAAGAGTTAAAAATGTCTGGATAATTAGGTTTTTTTGAATGGATTGTTTGCTTTGGTTGTTAGTATATGGTTGATATGTATGCTTTGTTGTTTGAATATAAAAACCTTTGCTGAGAATAATTACATTATCTTTGCTTTTAATTTCGGGGACGAAATTCTTTTAAGGGGGGAGGAATGTGATGACCCGGGATTTTGGCAATATTAATTTGATGATCTTCTTATATAATTATTTAAAATTGCAAACTTATCTTTCAAACAAATAAAATATGCTATTTATTTACTATTTTTCCTATGTATATAGATTTGTGAATGGAAGCTATAATTTGAAATTCAAAGAAATCTCTCAAAAATAATTTAAATTTAAACTATGCATTTTAAAACATTTGAGATATATATATATATGTAATTAGTAATTAAAATATTAATGACTTAAGTTTGGAATAAAATAAGAATAAAATAAAAAGGGTTATAATATTAAGTGATCATTGTTAATAAAAATATAAATATAAATATAAATATAAATAAAAGGAAAATGTAAAAATAAAAATATATGACATAAAATAAAACATAAGAAAATATAAAATATTGGCATAAGGCATGTGTAAGCTAGGAAGTGTCATGTAAATTCACAAGTTTACAAGTGTCAAGTTTATTGTTTCTTCATAAAAGAAAATGATATAGAGGAACAAGGTTGTGCATATATCTCTACTCCTATCTCTTTTCATCTTTCATTTTATCAAACTAAAACCAGAAGAAAAAAAATATCAAACAACTACTTTAAGTTTTCAATCTGAAGCAAAGCAAAGAGTTTATTCAAGTTCAACCAAGTAAGATCAAGATCAAATTACAGTTTCAAATTCAAGCTTGCAGTTTCAAGTTCAAAAATCAAGTTTCCAGACTTCAAAGTTTTCCTCTGTTCAAACAATTTTAAGGTGAGTAAACTTAAAGTTAAAACATCTGCAATACCTGTGCATGCAACAATTAATCATGGAAATGATTCAAACATGTTTTGCATGGTTGTATAAATGTGTTTGCCTGGTATAAAGATTTGATTTGTTGTATATATGTGTGGGCATGTTTGTGTAAAGAATTTCTGGCCTCTGTTCTTGATTTTCAGACCTCAAACCCTTTCAAAAATTCTTACCTCTTCACTCAAATACTTTCAGGCATTGATGATTAAAGGAATTTTGTTTGTAAACATGATATCTTATTTTTTAAAATGTTTTCAAGTGAATTTATTAAGTAATTATTTAGGAAAGAAGGAAGAACAGTGAAAATCAAATCAAGTCAGAAATTAAATTATTTAAATCTCAAGTTTTGTTTATATCATCAACATCGATTTGTAAAATGATGATTTTTAATGGTAAAATCATAATTTTTAAGTTAATATTTGTGGAAAAATTATGGGTTGAACGGGATTTGGGTTTTTACTGATTTTCGGCAATTGGAGGTTATGGGGAGGTCAAGGTCGATGTTGGAGCAAGCTCGTGGGTCGAGGAGCTTGGGAAAATTGGTTCGAAGTTTTTCTGATCACCATGGCGGCTTGTCGTTGGAGAAGTAGGGTTTTGAAGCCTATTTGGGTTGACGATGTTTCCGAGGGCGATCCGTCGTCGATGTCGCATCGGAGTTAATCGGAGGTGGGGGAAACGAAGCACGGGACAGTGGCGAAGCTCTGGGTTGATCGGCGAGTTCTCGGTAGTCGTAGGCGGCGGCGCGAGGTGATTTCGTCAATCAGTTCTGGATTTCTATGGTGGCTTGACTAGCTCGATTTTGATAGGCAGAGTCAAATGCAGTTTTGGGTGGTCGGGTCGACTGAGGGGGATGTCGATGACTTGCTGGTGGTAGCGACGTTGGTCGGAGCGGTGGCGATCGGGTGTGCACGTGCACGTGTATCTTTGTGTAGTGGTTGTTGTTGTAGCTAGTGTGGGAAGAGAGAAGCTCGGGGAAGAAAGGGTTTCGCACCGGGTTTGCATAAGTCTTTGTATCGGGTTGGCTCGAGTTGTTGCTGTAGTAGAAATAGGAAGGGTCGGGAAAGATGGAGGTTGGCTCGAGTTTTGATCGGGTAGTTTGGGCTTGGGCCCGAGTATTTTAAAATGTATGATATTAACAAAGTTTTCAAAGTAATTATTAAACAAATTTTTCAAAATAAAGTGTGATCAAGTTATCAAAAACAAGTTTCAATATAAATTAAATGTTTTGAAATTTAATTTGTTTTGATTTGAATATATTTTTTTATTAGGTTAATTATTTAATTAAATCTCTAAGTGATTTCAAATGTAATTCAATGATGTACTTAATAGGTGATTAAGATAAGTATATTAGACTTTAATTAATAAAAAAGTCTCAAGTGATTTTGAATAAATTAATTTCAATCCTTTAATTTAAATAAGATTTAAACGATTTAATTAAGTAATTAATTAAGATAATGGTTTATCTTAGATTAATTAAGGACTTAAGTAATTAAGGGTTAATTAATTAACTTAAGTAATTATAGGATAATTAATTAATGTGATTAAAGGATGATTACTTAATGAAATTAATTAAAGGATAATTAATTAATGTAAGTAATTAAAGGATCATTAATTAATGTAAGTAATTAAAGGTTAATTAATTAATGTGAATGATTAATTGATTAAAGAATAATTAATTAATTTCAAAAAAATTAATTAAATGGTTTAATTAAGGTTAATTAAGAAGGATTTAAAAGTAATTAATTTATTTGTGTTTATTAAATTAATTAGAATTGTATAACTAGTTATCTTGCTTATGGATGATTAAATTATATTGAATACTTGGAGTGATTAATATCTCTAGTCTGATAAATTATGATGTTCTGTGATATGAAATGGGTTGAACTGTGATAATGTAAGTTATCGATCTGTGATGAATTGCTGTGTGAATATGTTGTTCTGAAGTTTAATTGAATTATTTAACTTAAAGAACTTGGCTTAAAAAGATGGTATTGAATTCGAAGAGACCGGGATCGGACATCAGCGATATCTGGAACCACTTCGATTAGTAATCTATAATTCTTTATAGATTTGATTTGTAAATCGAATAGGCTGGAATGGAATAAATTGAGTAATCTGGACCATTGAAACTAAGTAACGGTACTTAGACATTATTTTGTGAAATAAGTGTTTGGCTACAGAATGATTAAAACTCGTAGTGATGAACGAGTTACCCTGGTTTTCGAAGAAGTTTTACAACCTTATTATTTTTTAAATAGGTTTACTCATGCTGGTTTCCAGCCTGACTCGGGTGTTACTTTAATGTAATGATCGGGTCAGACCGAGTGTTACAGACTTTCAGGTTAGGGCGTTCTGGAGTTCAGGAGATGAGCTGGATGGCAGGGTCGTATGGAGTATATTCCGCTGTGTATTTGAGATTGTATTGATGGTAGTTAGGGACAAGTTGTTATAACTGTCCAGTTTATTTGTGAATGGTTGTACTCTGATATATTGTCTGTAAATAGACAGTTACAGCTTTTCTTGTGTAAATGATGTTATTTGATATTATATTTTATTCCGCTGCGATTGTGAGATTTTATGCTGTTGTTTTTTGTTTCTTCTTCTACCTCTTTTTCTTCTTTACCCTAACAATCTGGGATTTCCGGCGTTCGATTTCTCGGCACTTCTACAGTGAACATATTAGTGTCGAATTTTCAAGGTCGAAAATTCCGGGTCATTACAGTTCCCCTTTCCAGGAGTATACTGGATATCAAAATCATAAAAGGTTAGGAACTCGAGCCAACGTTGTTGCCGCATATTAAGCTCTTTCTAGGTGAATAGATATTTCAATGATTTATGATCGATATAAAGAATGAAGCACTCGCCTAATAAATAATGATGCCAAATCTTCAAGGCAAAGACTATGGCGGCCAACTCTAAGTCGTGGATAGCATAGCGAACTTCATTCGGATGCAATTGCCTAGAAGCATAGGCAACTACCCGATCACTCTGCATAAGCACGACACTGAGGCCACATCGACTAGCATCGGTGTAGACAACAAGATCTTGATTCCCTTCAGGAACCACAAGGATAGGAGCATTAGTGAGAAGTTCTTTCAATTTCTGAAAAGAAGCTTCACACTTATCAGACCAAATAAATCGAATGCTTTTTCTAGTAAGGCTAGTGAGAGGAAGAACAAGGCAGGAAAATTTCTTGATGAACCGACGGTAATAACCCGCCAATCCAAGGAAACTGCGAATCTCAGAAACCTTCTCTGGCCTTTTCCAATTCTAAATGGCTTCTATCTTCGATGGATCAATAGAAATGTCATCAGAAGATACAACATAGCCAAGGAACTTCACCTTATTCTCCCAAAAGTGGCACTTGGAGATTTTGGCTTTAAGTTGATGCTGACGAAGAGTATTCAAAACAATCTTCAAATGAGTAGCATGATCGTCTTTGGATTTAGAGTCGATAAGAATATCATCAATGAATACAAGGACGAACTTATCGAGATATAACCAAAATACTCGGTTCATGAGATCGACGAAATAAGCTGGAGCGTTCGTAAAATCGAACGACATAACGAGCCACTCATAAGAACCATAACGAGTGCGGAATGCGGTAAGAGAAATGCTGTTCTCCGCAACTCGTAACTGATGAAAACCGGTGGCAAGGTCGAGCTGAAAAAAGACCTTAGCACCACTCAACTAATTGAACATGCCATCGATCCTGGGCAATGGATACTTATTCTTAATGGTTAACTCGTTAAGCTTGCGGTAATCGATGCAAAGCCTGAGAGTACCATCAAATTTCTTAACAAAGACAACCGCGGCACCCCATGGTGAAGAACTGGACTAAATGAATTGCTTGGCTTCAAGCTCCAACAATTTCTTTTTGAGTTCCTTATTTTCCTTAGTGGACATCCTCGTAGGAGGACGACTAACAGGCTGAGCACCAGGAATGAAGTCAATACGGAGCTCAATTGCCCGCTTGAGTGGAAAACCCAAAAAGGGCTCAAATACATCAGCAAAATCACAAATGACTGGAATTTGAGATACATCATCATCATCTCGAGACTCAAGAGAAAATAAAGATGCTTTGGAATCACAATCAGCATTCTGAAGAACAAGAGATAACTGATCTGCCGAATTAGGATGCCTAAGATATAGAATTCTTTCATAACATAGGATTCGGGCTTGATAACATGCAAGCCAATCCATCCCCAATATCATATCAAATGCAAGATAGTGAATAACGTGCAGATTCACATGGAAAGAAAAACCACAAAGAATACATTCAACACTCTCACACGACATGCTAAGGGTTGCAGATCCCCTAATAGGATCGCAATCCTCAAAGAAGTAACAAGGCAAGAAACATCCAACGGTATAGCATCAACAAGCTCCTTCGATACGAATAAATGCGAAGCACCCGTATCGAAGAGAACTCGAATAGAACGGTCATGAAATAATATAGAACCTTCGAGAATAGAAGGAGAAGTACCTCTGGGCTGAGAAGAACCACCTGAAGCATCCACCACATTAAGCTTTCCCAAACAAGGACCCTTAGAAAAATTAGGGCACTTGGAAGACCAGTGTCCCTTTTGTTTGCAATAGCGGCAAATGATAGGCTTAGGACACTCCTGAATGAAATGATCATGCGAACCACAGTTGAAACATGACTTATAAGTAGGAGGGGCTACACTAGACTGTGAACTGGAAACAAGTGGCTTCTTCTTGTTGTTATGAGGAAAAGAGTTGGACTTCTAAAAAGGAAACTTCTTCTTATTGGGATTCATACAAACCTCGGTCTCATAACCACTATCTCTCTTCTTCTCGACTGCTTCAAGATGAAGCGCTGAGTCAACCAACTCCTCAAATGAAAGCTTAAGCTGAAGCATCAAAGACTTCTTCAAATATTTCTTTAGGCCAGAAACAAACTTGACATTCTTCTTATAAGAAGTGCTAATGTACTCGAGACCGTACTTGGACAAGGCCTCGAATTAAGATACATACTCGGAAACTGAAGACTTCCCTTGTTTCAACTCAAGGAAGCGACGGGCTAAGAGGGCTTTCTCGGACTCGGGAACGAACTTAAGTTCGAATCGCTCTCTAAACTGGATCCAAGTAAGAGTGGACTCATCAAGCTCAGTAATAAGACACTTATACCAATCAAGTGCATGCTCTAGCAACATACTCGATGCTACAAGAACTTAGTGATGGTCGAAAAGATCCATGCGAGTAAAGATACACTCGCATGTACGAAGCCATGCTTGGACCTCAAGGACAGACTCTGAGCCTTTCAAAGGATTGCCTCCAAGATGAGAGAAATCACTGCACCTACACGCAAAAGCATACTTGCGTGGAGGAGACAAAGGAGTAGGAGCTGAAGGCTGAGTGCTTCTGAATAACCCCATGAACTGATCGGCAAACATATAAACACCGTATGGATGTGAACCACTGGATGGCCCAGCATCAGAACGACGACCTCTGCCTCTTTCAGACATAAGCTGAAAGTTTAAGATAAGATAAGGATTATTCATAGGGTAGATATCATTAATTCAATTATGGAATACTACGGAATTAAAATGCATACCTAGATGTATTCCCAACTTATATCTACCCCAAGGACACGAAAAGGTTAAGAACACGATGATTAAGGAATATGTAACACTAATACTGTACTTGGATGTACCGCAATATATGTTATGTCATGTGTTTATCATATTTTGTTCTGAAGTCTGCTCTAATACCAAGCTATGACGTCCCACCCTGAGACCCACATTAACAAAGAGTATTACTGAGTAATACTATCAAGCTGTGACGCCCCACCCCGAGACCCATATTAACAAAGTGTATTACTGAGTAATACTCTCTGCTAATGCGGAGAATAGGACTGGTTAGGAGCGACCATCCGTAAGCTTTGTCTTAAACATCCATTGAATACGTCGATTGGGTGCTCTAATTTTTTTCTCTTTTATCTTTCTCAAGTAGATCGACGTACTCAATAAATGATTAATACAAAACTACGGTGGCTAATGGATCTATCAGAACAAAATATAACAACAAATGTAAACAGATCGTAGAACAACAGTCAAACATATATATACATATACACAGATACATCATATTACAGTATATAGTGATACAAAAGAAGTGGTACATGGACCACAATACATACATGGAGTCAAAATAAATAGGTACATATCAGAGTTCACAATACATCAACAAGACTAAACAAAAGGTGACTAGCAGATAATCCAAAGCGGAAGCATCATAGCATATGTCTACGACAAGTGTCTAACCTGAAATAACTCGGTCTGGCTCGAGTATATAAAAATACAAGGGTCAGTCTAGCTTAAAATAAACTGATTAGCATATGATAGGTGAAATTAAGGGATAAACAATAATATTTCTTCTCGAAAGAGAAGAAGTAACACAAAGATATGTCAACTACTCCATATGAGATAATATCACTAAATACATAATATGGTAGTAACTCGAATGAGGCAAGTTCAACGACAATATCAATTCATCACAAATAATTGCCTCATATCATCGGCATCAATAATCAAAATAATGGCGTCCTTCAACACCATAATTCCCAAATAAAAAATCAATAATCTCAAAATGCCAAAGGATGGCAACCATAAATCACAATATATAGAACTCGACTAAGAGTTCAAAACTTCAAAATGTAATCACCATATAATAAACAACACGATAGCACTCAGGCTATATAAATAATCCAACAAAGACAACCATGGTGAAAACATTTATAAATCATAAAAATTCTAGAAATCAACATAAAGAAATCTAGAAAAGCTACAATGTAAAGAATAGGATCTGGCAGCCTAATATTAGCCCAACAGCTATAAATGTAGAAAGGACCCAACAGCCAAATCAGTGGTCCAACAGCCTGCCAAGTACAATGTATAAGAGACCCAACAGCCTCAAATAGGACCCAACAGCCCAATATTAGCCCAACAGCTATAAATGTATACATAGGACCCAACAGCCCATGTACTGGCAATAACAACTTGAAGGTCAATGAAATGTGTATAGCTTCAAACGAACAAGTCTGGAATTAACCGAAAAAGTAAACGCATGTGTCACATACCACATGTTTTACTAAATCGTTTAGTTCTCATTCCCATACGCTCGAAGAGTGCAAAAATAGTGTATTTTATATAGAAAATAATTTGTTTTGAGAAAACTAGTTTTAACACAATTTTTGAAATCGTTTTGCAAATTTTTGGCTTTGAAATCCTCTTTATTATAGAGAATATATAAATTCTAATAGCTTTTAAAAATGATTACAAATATTTTAAAATATTTATTTCGAAAGCTATTCTATTATAAAAATCACTTCAAAATCTTTTAGAAATCTCATGTTCGAAAACATCAAAAACCACCGAAAACACTGAAATTCAACATATGAAATCATCTCCAAAAACATGTCAATCCGGAGTACGGATCAACCCAAAATGTTGGCTTACCAATTGATAGGTTAAAGCCCTTCAAAACAGTGTGGAATATCACAAGAATTGGTTGTCAAAAATCATTGGAAGAAGTAAAATGAACAGAACAATACAAAGGAAGGAAAGGAAATCGAACTGGGCAAATGCAAGTGCACAGGTCGACATGTAGGTCGACCTATAGTTCGACCTTCATGTTGCATAGGTCGACCCTATAGTTCGACCTATGGATAGCCTGGGTCGATCCCTATGGTATTCAGGTCGACCATCAGGTCGCGATTTTCTACAGGCTATTTTGCCTTGTTCGATTCAATTTTTGAGCAAATGATTCAAGCAATTCCAGAATGAATTTGAAGATGAAATTAGACGGGTAAAATCTACAACACATGGATAACAATCCGGAAAATTTCCGGCATGGATTCATGAAAAGAACAAGAAGATATGAACACAAAAGGAAGCAACCCAGAACATATTTTTACTGTAACTATTCAAGTAGTAAACTTTCATCTAAAGTAAGCAGATTCGAGCCATTCTCAACATACATACTTACTTTAAGCTAGAAATTGTGAGTTGTATACTCACCTTATCAAAATTTTGAGCAAATAAGAGCAAGCTTGAGGAAGATAGGAGCTTGGCCTTTGATTTAGTTGTAGGAACCTGTAAAAAGAAAGTATACAGACATGCAAAGAGAAACTGAAGTTACAGACAATCACAAACTCTCAAATTAATGAAATAATTTGTGATTTTGGTTTTGGTTACCTGTTATTATCTTTAATTTGCTAATTTTCTTGAATTTCTCTTCTTATTTTGATTAGCTTGGAGCTAGATTTGAAAACTAGAAGAAAGCAGCCATTGTTTTCTTTGTCAGGAAGGAGAAGAGGAATGAGTATTGTACGTACTCTTTTTTTTTCTCACAGCCAGAAATGAGAAATTGAGTTATTGGGTTTGGGTTTGGGCTCAAAACCACCTAATAAACCTATATGACATACTTAGTCTAAAATAAACTAAGTTAATTCATATTTTCCCTTTATTTACACAATTCTCACATTATTTAACCAAAACAACTTATTTTCTCATGTTTTCAACTTCTATAAAATCAAACTAACATGTTCTATGTTCACAAAAATGTTTTACAACATATAAAAAATATTTTAGCCATTTAAAATTATTTTCGTCATTAAATTCTTATTTTTAATTAAATGCTTTAATTTACACCTTTAATTATATAAAACACTATTTTTAACAACCAAAATTTCACAAAAATCATTCTCTTGTCCAATTAAATGTAACAAACCTTTTTAACATCACTTTTACATTCAAAAAAAAATTTAGAACAAAATTCCACCTTTTATTTACAATATTAACCATATTAAATTCAAATACTTCCTTTAAAATTAATAAAAATCGCATTTGGACATAATTTTCAAAATTATTGCATTTTATCAAATTAAAAACATATCATGTTCATTTTTATCACAAACAACCAAAATAAAGTTTTTAAAACCTTAGTTTCAACATTTTATATTTAAAACCCATTGTTTATTTAAAATAAACAATTTTAACAAATTTACATCTCCAATTTATTATATTTCTCCATTATTAAATTATAACCACCATTATAATTTAATATTACAGGTAATCACCAAAACCAGGGTTGTTACAAATGCTATCAAAAAACCACAAGAACAACCATCACATGCCAAATAAGTCCCTGATTTCTAGCATTATCTAGGCAAGGTCGCTGCATACTGGGGGCACTCAACTCTGGCACATCATGGAAAGCTTGGTCCAACCTTTGATCGGCAATGGAAAGCCAGATCAGTCCATGGTCAAGATATGACCGCCAAATGGGTGCTCACCATTGACGATCGGCCTCAAACCTTTGGCCAGCAATGGCAAGCCAGATTAGCCCATGGTTAGGATATAATCGCTAAATGAGTGCTCGCCTTCGACGATCAGCCCCAAACCTTTGGCCGACAATGGCAAGCCAGATCAACCTATGATCGGTACATGACTGCTAAATGGGTGCTCGCCATTAACGATTGACGTTAAACCTTTGGTCGACAATGGTAAGCCAGATAAGCCCATGGTCAGGACATGACTGCCAAATGGGTGCTCACTATTAACGATTGGCTTCAACCTTCTTAGCCAGCAGTAGTGGACCGAAGTGATCCATCTTCGGTTGTCCACAGTTGACGATCGGCTCAACCTTCTTAGTTGGTAGTGGTGGACCGGAGTGATGATCCATATTCGGGTGTCCACAACTGACGGTCGTCTCATCCTTTTTAGTCAGCAATGTTGGACCAAAGTGATCCTTTTTCGAATGTCCACAGCTCCCGATCTACCCTAACCTTCTTAGTGGGAAGTGGCGGACCATAGTGATCCACATTCGGGTGTCAGCAGCTGACAATTGGCTCAACCTTCTTAGCCTATAGTATTGGACTGGAGCGATCGCTATTCGGATGTCCACAGCCAACAATCGGCTACAAAATTTTAGGATGACAATGAAGAACCCGACTTACCGACGGTCGGGACATAGCAGCCGCCTAGTTGGTTCACGTCCGACATTCGGCTCTGGATTTCTGCCAGCAATGAATAATTGAGTTTGCTCATAGTAAAACGTGATTATCGATTGTATGTCCTGGTGCAAACAGTCGATACTGGAATTGCCTATGAAAATTATCAATAGACCGACACTAAGGAAAATTTGTTTAAAGTATGCATGGAATATGCACGTGATAATAAGAAAACTAGAATGCTAGATGTGCATGAAAACAAACAAGGACACATGGGACTGGACTACAAAGATACTCCACCGGGTATGTTCACTTTGCCAAACTTATCAATGATTGATCATATGCAAGTATGCCGGGGGAAAAATAAGAACAACCGAAAGAACTAGCAAAATAACACGTAACTACTTCACCAGTATTCTCATCATGTCAAACTTGTCGGCGATGGGCCCTGTACAAGTACGTGATGAAGCAATAAAGGATTACTAACAGGCTAATAGTTAAGAAAGGATACTATACAAACACAACTATTCCTGATCGGGTATGATAATTTCATTCATAATTTTTATAAGATACATATGCGCTTGTGTAAGTGTTCATACAGGAAGTATAAAGTATGGACCAAGGGAAGCATCAGTCATAGAAACTGCTTACCCTACCGAAATTGTTGGTTATTGATCATATACAAGTATGCACGATAGCGATGAGAAAGGTTTCTAACCGAATAAGCAAACCAAGCAATCATGTGTAACAAACATATCATGGTCACTAGATAGGAAAAGAAGAATATAGACACAAATAAATATTAGAAGCAACAATGCATAAACATCAAAAGAAGATTAGCTTCACAGCACAAACGCGTGATCAACCCACGTTCAAACTTCGGAAAAAAGCACTTACCTAAGCAAACATTTTTGATGATTGACCTATAAAAGTATGCATGATGGTAATAAATGAATCACTAGTGGAATACTTGACAATCATGTAAGGAAAATACATTGCAACCACCGGTCTTACTTGGCCAGACAACAATTAATGCAATAAAATACATCTCGTCAAATCCACATGTCGTGGAACCACTATATGTTCCTTTCCTTAGGGCACCTTGACATTCTTGGAACATTCATAAGACAACACGAGCCCTCGGGATACGGGGACAAGGAGGTTGAACCAAAGGGAGAAAAAGCTTCCTGAACAGAGATGAGAATCAGCAGGAAATCATGCTAAATGATTATACTACCAAGAATGAATGAACTACAAATGTCGTACCGATAAAGAATGTCTTGAAATAATCAACAAGTTTTCCTTGATTGAACAAGGTTGTGCAATATATTAACATCGGAAAATTTACCGAAAGCACGGGAATAAAGATATAGATATTCGAGGTTCAAGATAACCATCGCATAAGAAAGACGAGTTTGGGTAAAACAAAGTACACTTTGTATTTTATAAAAGTATGTTTTGTGGGGCAAATATCGTGGGCATTTCCGCCCACAGCATTGTGAATACAAAAAGACGTTAAGGAGCATAGAAACGGCCGGAATGTGCATATAAAGGCATCATCGTGTAATCACTAGGACAAGACGAAGCGCTAAGTGTAAATTTGACATAGTCAAAAAATATGGTCAAAGTCCTTGAAAATTGTTCCTAAGGTCGGGGCATGCACATAGGTCGAAACCGCGTCTCAATCTGAGCTACGGATTGGAAGATATGATCATCTTAAAATTTGTCCATCACCTAACCGACTCGGACCCCACCTTGGAGAGCTACTACCTATTTAAGACAAATGGAACACTCAGAGGCATTGGAATACTCTGCTCAATGATACGAAGCTACTAATCCAAGTTGAAAGAACTGGGTCAGCCCGCAGCAGAAGAAATGGGTGAATTTCAAAAAAAATAGTCATTTTGGATCTTTAATGGGTCGATGAAGTCTAAATATACTTAGAACTTTTCTAAGTCTCTTTTAAATAAAATCAATATTTTATTTAATTTTATAAAATAAAGTTTTACTTTAATTTAATGTGTGTGTAAATTAGAGTATATATCAAATATACTCTTACGTATATATTTGTGTGTAACGGTAACTTATTAAAAAAAATTAAAGAAGAAAACTTTTCATTTCCTTCTCTTAACTTATTCAATTAATGAGGGGACGTATTATTTATATGAAGAGACAAGCCTTTCATTTCTCTCTTTAATTAAATTGATTGATCATATGAATGTCATTAATTAGCAACATGTATATGACATGAATGTAAGTATAAACAAATATATATATATATATATATATTATAGTGTAAATTATGTAAGCACGACAGATGATAGGTGCTATCAATTGATGGCAAGGTGTAGACATATAAACAAAATGGATAGCTAATCACATAAAGGAAAAAATAGGAAACAAATAAAGGGTAACAACGATGATTGAATCAATTTCTCATTTCGTAAACTTAATTAATGTAGCATATAAATAACAAATTATAGACATCATAATATAAGGATATAAACAGTCGAAAATAAATGTGTGTGTGTATTTTTATTTTTTTTGGCAAAGCCAGCCGACTTTATAGTAGGTCGTGCCACTGTATATAAATGAAGAAAAGGTGTTTTGCACATGCACAGAAACAACTGTAAATGGTTTTATAGTGGTCATTCCACTTAGAGTACAAAACAGGTGAGAAGCAAAGGAGCCTCTGCAGCTAAATAAAGTGTCATATGGAAACATCGGTTCCTCCTTCCAAGAGGACGAAGAATCACTTCCAACAGGGCCTAACACATGCAAATAATCTGCCAACAGAGACATAATATCCAAAACAAAATCTGGGTGTTCCCTACAGTATATATATCTCCTATCCCAGCTATCATCAAGGAGAAGAGCTCTATTTCGCTTACCACGAGCTCCATCAACCGAGAGAATAAGGTCACCGTCATCTATAGAGTAATGTAATCGCCTAGATTCACCATCATCATCACTAATAAATGTGTGTGTATATTATTGCCTCATTTAAATTGTTTCCTCCTTTTGGAAAGAAATCTAATCATATTTTGACAATATGAAATACATGTAATAAATTTTATATATACAAACATACAAAAAAAATTAATTATGTGTGTATAAGATTAAATCAAGTCTTTCTACTTAATAAAAATTAGAGTCAATTTAAAAGTAGGTTTATTGTCAAAACATTAATTATATGTATGCAATATTCAATAAAATATCTCTAATTAATACAAATTAGATATTATAGTAATCAAATTAAAATTAAATTTTATTTCCAAAACATCTTCCATTTTTTTAATTTCAAAAACAATACAAACACAAATACATACATGTAAACTTTCAAATCTAAAATTACATTTTGTTTTATATGATTTAAAACATGAACATTCAATAAAACATTGTAATATTCATAAAACATTGAATTGAATGTTCACAATATTCAATAAAACACTGTAATAAAACATTCAATAAAACACTGTAATATTCAATAAAACACAAAATACATACATGACCATACAAAATTTTAGATCTACAGGATTATACTTTGAATTGAATGTTTACAATATAGATCTATAATAAAACATTGTATTCAAACATATATAAATTTTAATTTTAATTTAACAAAATAAGAACCCAATTGATAAATTGAACATACAAAATTTCTGATCTAAAAATTAGACTTTAAATTAAATGTTTAGAACATAGTTCCAAAACAAAACATTATATTCAAACATATACAACTATTAGTTTTAATTTATTAAATAAAACACCAATTGATTCATTCAACAAACAATTCAAGCTACACAAACAATTTTCAACTTAAATGAGGCAGTGATATTTACATATAAATTATGATAATTAAATTTCTCTTTCAACAAACATTACATCAAATATCATTATCTATTAAAGAAAAACATACCTTATTACCCAAAGCCTTGAAGCACATCTTAAAAATGGACTTCTCTTAGGATGTTGCCTAGAAGTCAAACCTTGAATGATGATATCTACTCAAATCTTCAAAATCCACAACCTATCCTTGCAAGAGATGGGATGAACCGCTTTTGTTTTTTTTTTATGTTTTCATATGGAGTTGAAAGAATTTTGGAATTTTTTTCTGCTATGAAAAGTTAGGAGAAGAGAAAGAAACGGACTGAATGAGAAAGAATGAATCGAACGTACAGGATGAATTAGAGAATATGTTTTATTTGAAAGATTGAAACATTTTTCATTCTTTAATTAAAACTTCCCTAATTGATTCCCTTGATTGTTTCTCTCTCACCAATCCTCTTTACACGTATGTCATCAAATGACATAAAATTTCCACAAATTATGCATCAAATGACATAAAATTTCCACAAATTATGCATCAAATGACATAAAATTTCCACAAATCATGTCATCAAATGACATAAAATTTCTATAAATCATTTCATGCAATTATCTTTAAATTACATCAACATCGTATATCAATACGCGCAATATATCTTTTATAAATGCATTAAAATAATTACAAAAAACTTCTAAACATCAAATAAATAATAATTAATATTTCTCAAATATCAATTAATTTTAATCAATTTACAACATTTTATAAATTAATTAAATCATGTGGTTTTTCAAAGAATTCATCATTGCGGTTGTGCGACTCAAAGGTGTAAATTCGATCAGCGATTAATATCGAACTATCCGAATATTAACGTTTGCACGTCACTTAGCAGGTGTTGTGACATTTTGGTTGAATTTATCGCTTACACGTCTTTTAGTAAAATCCAATTTTACTTATTATAAGCGGTACCTTATAGTGACAATTATTTACACTAATTCTCTTCGTCAAAACTATATCATTTGGATTTATGGAATTTGGTAATGATCAAAATTTCAATATTATCCACATTCAACTTTATAATCCAAACACAACGTCCTTGATTCAATAATAACAATTATTATTAACCGAAATGCTCTGGCAAGAGACTTTGACTTCGAATTGACTTTAATTGACCGTGATACTAACCTCATATAACTAAAGATACGAATCCTCTCTTGAATAGTGTTTCCTTTCCAATGCTTTCACTCGACCCAACTATAGCCGTTCGATGGACGTCGTGCCACAATTTAACTATAATCAAAGCGGAGCTTCCACATTGAAGATCAACAGTATTCTCAAGTCGAGAGAACTGTGTAAATTAGTCACATTGATATTCTCTGCTTAACCTTAGTTATATTAACCAACAGAAAACTATCGAGTGGGTCATTCCATAGTTATCCAATAACTATCAGTACGTAACCCCTTGGTGCCCCCAGCAATCATGAGTAATACACCGCCCAACATTTGGAGAGCATTATGTACTCGTCTCAACGGATACATTGATATCCAGTCTCGATGCATCTTGACTAGGAACATTTAATATGGTACATTTGTTTCATTGTGATAAATTACTTACGGTTGCAACATTTTGTAACTACTATCACAAAACATACTATTTATGGATTTTCTATTAAATATACTTTTAATTAAATTGATTAATTAATATAACCACGTTATATTAAGTATATAATAGAAATAAAATACCTTTATTTCGAACAAGATTGGTCAACGAGTTAGATATATGTAACAAATTACATAATTACCCCTAGGGCATACCCCTAACTCTACCACAAGTTTCATTCAATTCTGACTTGAAATTAAGAAGTTATTGCACAAAGACGTGTGTTGCTCAAGTAGTTGAGCACCAAGCTTCCAACAGAGAGTCAGGAGTTCGAGTCCTGGCAAGCACATTATATTTACAATATAGAATCTAACTGCTGAATGCTTAACCATTGCCAACGTAAGAAAGGAAAAGAGAGAAGACAAGACACAAGGCAGACAGATAGGCGGAGCAAAGGAGTAAAGAGAGAGGGCAAACCCCTCATGTTCGGTATCCTAGGGCACCGAACAGGAAACCATGTTCGATACCTAGGGTACCGAACCTGATCATGTAAGGAGGGAAGGCCGAACCAAGTGGGGCACCAAGGGAAGACCGAACCGTGTCCTGGCATGGAAAGCCGAACCAAGGAGAAGCCAAACAAAGCATGGGAGAGCGAGCCAAAGCCTAGAGGGTCGAACCAATGAAGGGGAAGCATGAACTTAGCCAACAAGATGACTGCATATATTCCACCGAACCAACCTACTCCGGACAGAGCTTCTAGCCAAACCGAACAGTGCATATATGGAATGAAGTCTACGCATATCACGAAATTATTAATCACATTTGGTATATTCAAGATTATTCCGTTTAGGCATCTTATACAAGGAAACTGTCGGCCTGACCTCCCTATACCTTCACTCCTATAAATACTCAAGTTTTTAACAACAATGGAGGACGATTCGGGAAAGCCAAGCTTGCAGCAGTAATGGAAAACAAGTCACAACCTAGCAAGAAGAGGCTAGCAGGATCTACCCAACAGGATCAGCCTAGCTCGATCTGCCTAACAGGAGCAGCCTAGCATGAACTGCCTAACAGGAACTATCTGTCAGGAACAACCTAGCAGGGAAGCCTAGCATGAACTGCCTAGCAGAAACTGCCTAGCAGAGACGGTCGAACATGAATAGACAGCTAGATAGACAAACGTGAATAGCCAAACGGACTTGTGTTATATCTTACTTTATATTGAACCTCAGATCATTATATTTTGTATCTCAGACATTATATCAAAGATCTACATGAATGATGAAAATAGACAGTGGATGTAGGCACATTCTAGCCGAACCAATATAAATTTCTGTGTTTTTTATTTTACTACAATTTACTTTCTGCATGACCTATAGGTGATCTGCTCTATGAAAATCAATCATAATACAAATATAACAGCTGTGTTATACACCCTGCAACCACAACTCTACAATAAGTCGATTGGAGATGTTTGCCCATTTATTTTGTAAACATATGGAATCAAAATCTGAAGGGAGTGTAGGAACTAGAAAACTGGAAATTATAACGAAAGCGGTCATGGAGATTTTTACAAAATGATTGCCTTTGGGCACTGGATGAAAAACAGATATTGTTAAAAGGGAAAATTTTTGGACTGCACAATTCATTACACACATGGAAAGTGCTACTCAAAATAAGGCAACAAATAAGTGAAATCGTTGAAAGGAAAATTGGGAACAACTTTATACTTATCCTTGGATCAATGGTCACTCGTTGAAGGATTTGTTAGGGGTGGCAAGGGATTTCAATCAGTAGAGGCCGCAACCGAAAGGTCTCCTCTCTCATTTCCAATGGACAATGAAGAGTAGACACTCTCAGTTTGCCTCCTCAAATAGCCCAACAAATTCATAAAATCCCACTTAATCATAAGCTCGGTGAAGATTTATGGATATGGAGGCCACAAAGCAATTGGGTTTCACTTTTTATCGACATGGAACTATGTCGGGGATAAACATTGAATCTAATTGGAACAAATGTTCTAATATGAAATAGTGTGTGTCCGCACCCAAAATGTTGACCCGCTCATTGTTAGCAAAGCAGATAGATTAAATGCCAAATACAAAATTTATAAATGGAACAAACAATGATCTAAAGTGTAAGCTATGCAAACAAGACAACGAAACAGGGGTTCATCTATTCTTTGGCTGTAATTATTCTAACACAATTTGGATTGGAAAGATATAAGAAGGAAGCACCAATACTAATGAATTTTTTTTGCAGATACTAGCTAACAACTATGGTAATAAATCAAGTATGAAGCTAATCAACATAGTAGTTACTATAGTAATATGGCATATTTTGAGGGAACATAATTCCAGGATTTTTCAAGGTATTGAAACACCCTCCAATATCATACTATAGATAATGATTCAAACTGCAAATAATTATTAAAGCATGCAAGAGTTGAAGAAAAGGAAATCAAGGGTAAAGAACGTATCTTCGTGAAGTTTGGTTGTTATTCTCAACAACGATGCAAAATCGAGCAAGGAGCTCAGTGGATATAAGCAGTTAACACCAAGTAAATAGATGGTAACTCATGAAATATCCTTGAGGAAGATGGAGAAGCTAATGATGAAGTGGATCTAAGTTGCAATAAGCTGAAGCATGAGATTAGAAGATTGAAATTGATGGTTCAGAGAAGCCGCTTTGAGAGATCTAAAGTTCTGACAACGAATGAATGAGCATTGAATGGAGGTACTTTATTTCTTTGTTCGGTTGGATGAATCGCGGGATTGCAATGAAGGCGGTAAGAAAATACAAAAGAATGCTTATGTTTTCTTTGCATTTTCTTTTTCTGTGTAAGAGTATATAAGGGAATCTATAGCGGTTTTTGAGTAAAAGTATTACTGTATGTCACTCTTCGTTTGTTCCCTTAATACTAAACATTGTATATATTTTCTTAGAAGTAAATAAAGTATTTAGTTTTTAAGAAAAATATTAAATTTATAATTATATCTTATATCCTATTTTCACTCCTATGTTTTATAATATATTTAGAACATATATATTAAATTTATAATTACAGGCCAGATTCTATTTTTACTCCCATGCTTTTGCAATTTAGTTCAAAAAATATTATTTTTGAACTAAAATCGGGTTTGCATATGTGTATAAGTTTACACAGCTACATATCTGAATTCATTGTTTTACAACCAAGTTTACAGAATTTACATATTTGAATTCATTTTTTTTACAATCAAACTTACACAATCTACAGATTTGAATTCATTATTTTACAATCAATTATAATGCCAAAAGCACAAAGTACTATTAAAAAGAATATATCATTATTAGATTAGAGATGAATTACATAGCTTCTTGTCATTCGTCAGTACCTCGAAATTGATTGCATTTCCTCCTTGGAATCTTCTCCTTTCTTGAAATAAAGTTGTAAAGTTTTATTCTTGGCTAGCAAACCCTGATGGGGATTTGAGTTTTGAGAGAGAGAAATCATTGTGATGGATATGATTTCATGATGACTGTTAACCCAAAAGAATAGATCAACATTCAAAAATCAGATGAAAGCACCAATTTAGACTAAATAAACAAAAAAGAAGTAAAAGAAGACACAATTTTTATAGTGGTTCGACGCAATCTCCAACCTACGTTCATTTTAATCTTTTATTAGTTGTTCTCTCTCTGTATTGCAACTAGATAGATTTGATCTGGTCACTATCTAGTGGACTTCAAATTTACAATGGAGATAAGAATGTTATTTGAGGAGAATAGAAACGAGAAAAGTGTACTGGAATCTTCTAGCC
The DNA here is from genome assembly GCA_030737815.1 of Allium fistulosum. NCBI lineage: Eukaryota > Viridiplantae > Streptophyta > Magnoliopsida > Asparagales > Amaryllidaceae > Allium > Allium fistulosum. The sequence continues at coordinate 530,162,890 of CM060902.1, forward strand.
CAAAAGTGTTGAAAGAGATCCAGCAGAAAGAATATCATATTTTGGTTACAGGTAGTTTGATATTATAGAGGAATTGAAAAGGTATGAAGTCGGATGCCCATTAGCAATTAGGTCCAGGAGATTGCTTGGAGTCACATCTGGAGTGCCAAGTTAACCTGAGTCATAAGCATAACTCGGTGTCAACCTAAGCCTATAGGTCGGACCCAAATTATGGTCCTTGGTGCAACTTGCACCACTCCCCTTGCATGTCTTTTCTAACTTCCAATTGAGTTGTTCGAACCACTACTCCATCGTCTTTGAGTTGTTCCTTGCGATCTCTTAAGTATCCATCTTCTTAAATCTTCATACTTACCCAATCCTTAGGTCGAGCCATCAATTCCTTACACCATCACTTGAGCATGACCTACTAGAGTAGAGTGATCAGAGCATGAAGTCTGAAAGGTCATTCGGTGAGCGCCCATAGGTCGGACCCGACCTATAGGATAACTCGAGGCCGAGTTTAAATGGTTAGGCCAAACCACTCTAAACTTGTTCTAAGTCCTTCCTTCTGTTTTTCTTAGTGCACATGTCAAATTTCAAGTCATTCCGATTTCGTTTCAATCTTCTACGTCCAGTTGAAGCTACTTTGAAGATAACTCGATACCAATCTTGATAACTTGGCACCGAATTATGAGCATGGCGTATTTTTTACTGGAATTTTCCCGAGTTATTTCCTTAGTTCATTTGAGTGCGCGTTCCAGATTTCAAGTCGTTTCGTTCTCGTTTGAATCTTCCGAGTCCAATTGAAATCTGCTTTGCTAAAAAGTGGGTTAACACTTATCCCCCCAAAGTGCGCCTTTCGAATGTAAGGTGTGTTTTGCTCAAGAACAGGTTTCATTAATCAGTCTTCGATAGTTGAGCTTTCCGACTACATCAATCTTGGTGAATCATGTAGTTCCTATAGGTTCTCTTATCAATCACAGTCGTTCCAAACCTGTTACAGCCTAAGACTATAGACTATGTCTAAGTGTAGTTTATACATCACAATCATTCTGATTTCATTCAGAGTTATTACTTCACTTGTCTCTCATTACATCACATATCTGATTTCATTCGAAGTTATTACATCACATATCCAAAATCGTCCCGTGTTCATCCGAAATTTATTAGTTTTATTCTAATTACAAATTCAAAAGTCCGTTTCCGTTCTAAGGTTCAATCTCCAAATCATTTTTCATTTAATTTAATCGTGCGATCTCTCCGGATCGTTTAATGTTTAAGTTAACAAGACGATCTCTTCGAATCGTTTATCGTTTAATCTAGAGTTTCGATCTCTCCGAATCATTGCTAAGTCTGCTTGCTCTTTGGTAAAGGAACTCAATGACCAAGCAAGCTCATCCGCTCACTCTCCGGTGAGGGGGCTTACTTTTCGTACAAGATCGTCCACTCGCTCTCCGACAAGGGAACTTGCACCTTGCACTCTAATCCTGTCTCTCCGACCGGGACATAAAGTAATCAATATCAGTCATCACATTCAATGTGGATTTTTCAAAATTCAAATATTCAAATCAAATCAAAGCAAACAAATAGAAATCCTAACTGTTCATCCCAACATCCGACTTAGAGCATGATTAGGGACCAATCTATGTTTTGTGCACGTCTGAGTGGTCCGGCTTTATTATTGTCCTAAATAGTCATCTCAGGCATCCACTCAAAATGTACCTAGGGACCGTTCGGGATCTCGTACACGTGTAAGCGACATGATATTATTGTTTTATTAATTAATACCAAAATAAAAAAATGCAAAAAAAGAAACAAAAAAGCAAACGCGGGAATTGGATTCGACTCCCGTTTATCCCGATCATGGGATTTCGAGTCTCGAACCAGATCCATGCTTATTCCTTGATGTGTTCGCTACAAATGGTGGTTGCTCCGGCTGCACCATTGAAGTTCGGTTCCTCACATGCAGTTGCAGCTGGTTGCTCTGAACCAGTTCTTATATCAGATCACGAAGGCGTCGGCACTCATTCGTTTCATGTCCATCCAGCTCATGGAAAATGCAAAACCTTCCATAACTTTTCTCCCGATCAGTAAGTTCCTCTTCTTGGTGGCTTCCGGTAAGAAATTTACCCCCTAGTGTCTAGATATATTCTCTCCGGGGTTTCAACCAAATCAGTGTAGGAAGTGAATTTTGGCCCCCTTCTATCATTTTGGTTCCCCAAAGTCATTATCAATTCCTCATTCCCCTTTGTCCTTTCCTATTCCAACTCCGGACAATCTCTTATCATCCACAGCATTAATTCAGCATCCTCAGCTTCATCTTCGGCTTCAGCGTCTTCCTGACGTAAAAAATTTTTCGGCTTCCTGGTAGAATTCTGTAAGATCCGTGGATGGATCCCTTTCCAGTGCAGCTTTGAAGTCGGCCTTGCTTGTGACTCCAGATGTTGCTGCCATTAGGATTAATGATGAATCCGGCTTGTCGACTGTAGCTGCTGCTGCATTGAGTCTTGTCAGATAGCTTCTCAAAGTCTCTCCAGATCTTTGCTTTATGCTTGACAGTGTCATCATATTCTTTGATCGCGAGATGTGAACTCTGAACTGCCTTAAGAATCTACTTACCAATTCGATCCATATGCTAATGGAACCATTCTCCAGCTGTCTGAACCATATTGTTGCCAAGTCCATTAAGTAGAATGGGAAACACCGCCCCATTACCTCCTTAGAAGCACACCCAACACCTCCATATGTCGGATGTATCTCATTAGATGAACCATCGGATCTGTCTTTCCATCATACATTTCCAATTGTGGAAGCTTGAAATCGAAAAGATATCTTGCATTCCAGATATTAGAAGTGAATGAATTTCTGTTCACATTCTCCAAACCCTGATCTATGGAGGTCCTCTAACCATTCTTCTTACCAACTCAGCAATCCGATTTTTACCGTCCAATGAAAGTCTTCGTCCAAAGGTCATATTCTGCCCCCTGCCCCCTGTTCTTGTAGGAAAATTCCGACACATACTCTGGCACGAACTTCACTGACTGTACATTAGCGTTCTGTCCTGCTCCGCTAGTTTCGTTTTGTCCTTCGTTCCTACGGGGTACCTCTGGCACATATTTCTATTGTTGTGCGTTTGGTTTCCGATTCGCGTTTCTAACTCCAACATCATTTGTTCTTGGATTTTCGACACGTCCCAAGCTCATACCAGCATCACACCCCCGAGTATGGTTTCTCTCGGTACCAAGTTGGTTTGGGTCGACACCGAGTTGTTCAGTCGGTCGGGGCATCGTTCCAATTTGTTATGCTCCAACCTCCAAATGCTCCAGCATTGGTTCCATGTCCTTGGTTCTAAATTCCAGCAACTCCGGTTATTCTTTGTTGTCCTATCATTTGGAAGAATTCTTCAAGCATTCTCTATTGTCTAATTATCACTCTATCCTGCATCTCCTTCATCATTCTCTCAATTTCTTCTCTAGTCACTTAGATAGATTGATGAGAATTTGGCGACACTTCCTCACTGCCCCATGCTCAGGTTGACTTGCTCCGACTTCAAAGGCCTCCTCATCTTCTCTAAACCTCAGATTCAAGCTTCAAGTTTTCCGATCTAGCTTTTTTCTCAATGAAAGCACCAAAATGTTAACCCAAGAAATAGATCAACACTATTATATATATGTAATGGTGGAAAGCCCGTCTAAATGGACCTAGATCTAACTTATCTCTCCGTACAAACCGAGCCTTGAATAAATAAAATACATCAATAGGAAGTCTATAAAATTGGGTCAACCTATGTTAATAAAAAAAATTCGACCATGATTTAAAATTATTTTTAAACAATTTAAATGCTTATTCTATTTATTTAAATATTATTCGACTATTTAAATTAATTAAAAATATATACAATATATATATATATATAATTAATCTATGACCCACCAATAATATTAATTGTCTCAAATATATTAACATAACATTCATACTAATTTCTCCATTTATAACATTTATAATTTGGTAGCCTTGGGGATTCGCTCAATCAATCTATAAGTTGTGTGACTCAACAATGCGAAGTCGATTAGCAAACAATATCAAACAAATTGGTATCAAAATCCACACCGGTTTTTGTTTCATTGGTGCGGCAATTAGACATCTAAAACTTGGTCAAAGGCAATAGCTTTAATGATAAACACGGTTAATTATAAAGACCAACTTTAAGTTGGTTCAGACAATAACAATTATTGAATAACCAAAGTGTGACCAAAGATTTTTGACTATGAATTGCCTTCCAATTACGATGATACCAACCTTTGATATCGAAGGAGACAAATTCTCTATTGACTCTAAAGATTTGGTATATATCCAAATAGAGTTGTAGCATGATCCCGATGCCATGAGTTGAATAAAATCAAAGCACAACCTCCTCATTTAAATTACACTATCATCAAATCTACATACTCGCATACCGTCACGCTAAGGTACTATGATTTAACTTAGATACATTTAACATATATGGAACTCTCGGTTCTCCAGTCATTTTGTGATCATCCAATGATCAAAATACATAACCCTTTGATGTCTCCACGATCATGAGTAATTCACCATCCAACGCTTGGAGAGTGCTACGTACCTAAATCTCAACGAATGCATCAATATCCATTTCTCGATACAACTTGATTATTAACCAAATTTTGAATATCATGACAACATCGATTTAATACTCATAGTCACGATCGACTCGCAACTTCAACTATTTGCCTCTATGACCTCTAGGACCTCAGCCTATAACGTCGTACCACTAGCCGCTTGCACTAATGGTCCTTGACATTATTAATTTCATATATGCGCGTGTGTGTATAGACACACAGCTAGTGGTACAAGAACAAATGATAAAAAGCTCATATGTGAAAACAAAAATGACTTGTATTTTTCCAAAAACTAAAACCAATGGTGTTATTAAAAATTATGAAGCACCTCAAGATAGGAAATAAAAGATAAACGTGCAAGCTCAAAAAAATCTTAAATGGCAAATCAAAAGCTACTTAAGTTTTCGTATTCATTTAATGCTACTTAAAAGCTCACATATTAATGATTACTTTCATAGTTCATGGTTGATGGTTAACATATTTTCGAAGTAAATTTCAAAATAGATCCCAATTTTTCATGATTGATAAAGACAAGTCACTGAGCTTTGCATAGGATTTTAAGAGCCGCAAGGGTCTATGAAATAGATTTCATAGGTAGGAATATCCGTCCACACAGCATCCACAGCTCACCCGTTCTTCATCATATCTCCACACACTTCAATCTAATTTTTTCCACTCTTTTTTCCCCCTGCATCTTTTCCTCTTATTCACAACCCTATCACGGTTTCTTTACAAGAATTATGTCTTTCAACCATGGTGGAAACACAAAATCATTCTACAGATGGTAACAAAAAGCATAACCACCAAAAACAAACAAACCTAAGGGGGCAGGCCAAAATGAATTCCAAGTCAGAGACAAATCATGGTAAGCTTTAATCTGATCCAAATAAAAAATAAGATCGTATAACAATATTGTACTTTCCATTCGTGTCAGGTTAATGATAAAACACAGTAAACAAATGCTAGTTATGCCTCTAAATTAATTAAACAACAATGATTTAGCAATGTCAAAAGGACCCTTCAATTTTGTTGCTTGATCGCTCAATTTTCAGAGTTGCATACTTATCAATGACGATTAGTGTAAGGGGTTTTTAGGCTCAAGGAAAAGGTTGGAGAAAATTTAATTTCAGGGACATGAAGTTTGCTTTTTAGACTGAAAGACATTTTGGTGTAAATCACAAAATGATAGTTGCAACTATCATTTTCTGTTCATACTAAAAAGTGTCCTTCAGACTAAAAACAAACTTGTTGTCCCTGAGACTAAATTTTTTTGTAACTTCTTCCGTGTGTCTATTTTCCTGTTAGTATAAAACTATGCATTTTGCAACTAACAATCAATTTTATCCTTGGATGCAACTCTACTAATCTCTGTGATTAAAGAAGCTGGTACCAGAAACACACACAGGTATTAATTTCCACATCATCCTCTCATGAAGCAATATTGGTAGTGTAATCAATAGATATATAAAGTTGAATTTTTCTCTCTGTTTCTTTCTTTTTTTATTGCACAAGCACAAGAGCAAGTATCCAAACACCCAAAAAGAATCGATATTTCGGTGAGGAGATCATCCTATAAATTATAATTCCATAATGCACTATAAAACAACAAGTTATAATGCCATGTTCTTGTCACTGTAGCCTAAAATTGGATTTGAATTATAAATAAATATATGGATCTATCCGTAAATTTGATCACCAAAGGTGGGTGTCAAACTAATTTTCAGCCCAAACAATTCAACCTCATAAGTAAAGTGTTGAAAGCTTTGATCTAGCATTTAAAATTAACGAAAAGAATTGACTGTATAGAAATGTTCATTGTTCAATGTTAATAAGTACCCTTTCGAATATTCATGTTATGTTGTATATCTCTACCTCACGTGTGTGCACATCATGTGTATCATACTAGTAACCCAACAAATAAAATATACTAAAACGATGTCAATTGTAAAGGTTTAACTGGAACAACTCATATGACAATTGTAAATAATATCAATTACTAGACTTCAAGACAAAAATATATGAACTAGCGTAAACTCCAACTATTTATGGATATGATTCTTACAACTAATAATAATTAAATAATAATCATAAGGTTATATTTCACTTTTAACAAAGAGATGGAAAAAGAAATCCCAGGTATTATCAAAGAAATGGCATGCTATACAAGTAAATTGTTTGCTATAAACATAAGGAATCTGAACAAGTACCTGAATAATTCAGCAATATCATAGAAGCCTTCTGTTTTCTGGCTGATCATGCATATCCATATGCCCTAACAAATTCATCAAATAGCAGTACAAAGCAACATGAAAGAAGCTAAAAGTTGTATCATTGTATGTGACTGTGTTACGCTCTAAAAAATCTAGTGGCAAAATACATAAATAAAGCACAAAAAGATGGGGTCAAAGAAAAGATGACTAACGGATTTCTCCATCCTCTCCGACTTCTCCATCTTCAAGCTCCTCGTCATAAGCATCACGTTTATGCAACGAGTCACGGTCTTTTTTATGCCTTTTGTGTCGGATCTCACTGTCAGAATCTGAGCTATATCCATGCTGCCAAGAAGTAACATAATTAGCCTGGATTACTGTAAACCCACATAAACGTGGACATATAAGTTAGCCAGTATGGTGCAAAATCTATGCAACTTCTAAAGTAATTTTAGCTTTCAAACCCAGAAACTGAGCTTTACCCCACCAATCAAGTATGGATCAGATGGGTTTGATGCCACTTCTCACCTCTCAATCAAGTAAATCAAATTACAAATCAACGTATTAGTATTTTGGCAAGTGAAATGACCGCATATATAAAAAATACAGACATATTATACATGATCATCGAATATGATTTTGAAAATATATTTTGGAAGTTTGGTACATCACCATGACAGTTAGTATGTATAATACAATTTATTTACTAAATATAAGAACATATCAAATAATGAACATCAAAATATATGATGCAACATTGAAGTAATTTTCATTAGTTTTTATTATTTAATATATGGTAAATAGCTGTGAAAGGAATAAGGACAATGGAAAAACATCAAAATTAGGGTAATACTCAAGGACAAAATTAATCTTAGTTTCTATGCAACTGAGAAACCACTTTGCTAGCCGGTCCTTTTCATTGTTGTTGATAAAAATTTAAGGAAAACTATTTCTATTCTATTATGAATTTTAGAAAACAGAGCTTGGTTTTTCAAGTTTTTATTTTTATCTGCCTAATTTTTAGAAGTACTTTTTTCCATCTATAATTTATTTCGGAATCTAAAAGGAAGAATATACGAATTTCTTTTTGAACTTGTTTTTTATATTATTATTTTCTTGAAATTACTATAATTCTACTGGTTATCTAAAGGATGGTTTTGGTAGTGTGCAACTTCGCATTTGCAGTTGCATCATAAAAATGTAACAGTGCAATGCTTCTCTCAACAAAATACAATGTTGAGGGATGATGATATTTAGTGGAAGTTGCCCTCTTGTAATAATCAAATGATTCATTTGTTAAGTACCAGGGCCGGTATCGACAACTAAAGCATATTCAATGACAACAATGATGCCTCTAAAAAAATTATAGTTGAAAACTGGAAAAAGTATGGTTATTAATACACAGTACAACGAATGGTATTAACTCGGTCCACAACATAAAGTTTTAAAAAGGTAAAGAAAGCTCTATATATTAAAACCATATCATATTTACTGCTGAGCTCATTTTTGGGCTGTCAAATTTGTGATTTTCTCAAAAACTTATGTCTGGTGCCTCTGTGTAATCTACCAGTACGTTAGGCACGTTTGTTAGACGTAAGCAAAATAACTAGACGCAAATTTATTTATTGTGAAATGATGGTCCAGCATAAATTATGGAAGTTACATAAGAAGATAGGAAATGCAATGAATTTGGAAAGGAAGTGAGATGTGCTGATAAGGTGGAAAATGATGTGGTGGGGTCGCGTAAAGTACAAAAATACGCTGATTACTTAATTATTGAGGGTTAAAGATGCAAGGGCAATTTTGTGATATCAAAATATTCATTTTGAGCATTCCCATTATATATAGATATGATATTTAATAAAATATAAACCCAAATTTATTACTTTGAGCATAATTAATCAAAATAAATTGACCTTAGATGAAAACCAATACAATGTACTTTATTTATTACACACATGCTGAGCAATAGAGGAATATATAAACTGTAAAACATAACTTACTAGTTACCAAAGCCTATTCTTACCTTGCGCGATTTCCTACGGTCATTTCCATGCCTATGTGATTTCTTTTCTTTTTCATCTTTTTCGGAACTCTCATCGTCTACTGGGCTATGATGACGCTTTCGATGCTTTCTATCCTTATCCTTGTCCCGTCTTTTCTCCTTTCCATTACAGCCCTCCACCGCATCAATGTCTTTTATATCTACTTCATCCTTTTTTAAACGCTCTTTGCCTTTGCTATCCTTTTCGCCTTCTCTATCTTTCTCATATTCTTTTCCTTTCTCCTTCTCATTATCTCTTTCTTTGAGCTTTCGTTCTCTCTCCTTCCTCTTCTCTTTCTCATCTCTCTCCTTTTCTTTCTTTGTCTGCGCAGTTAAAATAAGAAAATATTATTTGCAGCCACCTAACCAATAATATACTAGGACCAATGTTAAACTTGAAAAGTACAATTAGCATGATATGATATGAACCAAACAAGGAAAGCCACTTATTTCGTTTTCAAAATGAAAACAATGTATTCTGGGTCGGAAAACAAAATACTGGGCATAAATAGCGCATTAATGAAGTTCCGCTCAAGTTTACAACAAATGAGGATTAACTTTACAGCGCAATAGAGCTAAGTCCTAATTATGATGCAAATTAGTAAAAGTAAAATTATAATATCCTGCTTTTTAGTACAAGTAACCTTCCTATGCTTCGGATAGCAACATATTAGTGGATCGTGAGCTAAATGAACAAAAGCAACCGCCGGTATATTTAAAATCACAAGACAAACCTTCTCTTCTTCCCTCTTTCTTTCCTTCTCTTTTGCCTTTTCTTGCAAGTGCGTAACATACTCCTCAAATAATTGTTCCGCAATGCTCTCGTCACCTAGAGACCTATGTATAATATAACAACCGTAACATACAAACAAAAACAAAAACAGAAAAAAGAAACAATAACGGCCCGTTTGGTTTCATTTTGTATTTTGAGTTTTGTGTTTTCAACTTGCACTAAGAAATAGCAAGAAGTAAGAGAAGAAGATTTATAATTCTTAGCCATTGCGACGACCAACGGACAACGAAGGAGTTGATTGTTCTTCGTGCTTTTGTTATCTCTCGAAACACGAAAAACAAAATAAACTTGTTTTCTATTTTACATGTTAATTTCATTTTTCAAAATTGTTTGTTTTTCAACGATACATACAACGGGCGCACTTTTGTATAGACGAAAACACAAAACTAAAAACGACAAGCCAGACAGGGCCTAACATATAAACAGAAAATTATCAAGTCGTACCTATACTCTTGGCTGTCTTCGAAAAGTGCTTTGCTTTCATCCCATTTTGAAGATGTGGTTATTTCCTACAGAAGACCCAAAAAAAGATGTAGACAGATGACATTACTTATGGGAGTTAGTTGCATGGTTAATACCTTAAGAGCATGCAGTGCATCAGTGAAATCATTTGCGAGCCGTTGTCTCTTTTTAGCTTCTTTCTCTTCCTTTTCTCTCAGCCTTTCCATCAAATCGTCAAATACAAGCTACAAAAAGGAGAGGGAGGGGACTTCAACTTATGGTTCATATAACCGACTAAAGATGATGAAAGGATCTTTTGCGTAACTTTGTTCACAAATCAAAGGTATATCATGCAGGGTCATTCTATGGGTCATTCTACAAGTTTGTTTATCAAGCAAAATATTTCAAACGGGTTATTCTACACGACAATTTATTGTAAACAACAAAGGAACAAGAAGAATCTATGCTTTTGGTTGGGTTAATATTAACGTGTGCTCAGCGGGCACATGTTAATAACAAGCATAGTTACATTATGTAACAATTATTGTTCACTTTCTGGTACGCCAATGTAATTACAACTTTTTACAAAACCAGTGTAAATGCTGCATATTTCTTAAATTGTTATTTTAAAAAATTATCAACAATTGTTTCATTATGAAAAAATTGATTGATGTTAACATGTCTAACATTAACCTTTTAGTAAAAGACATCTCGAGTATACCTAATGAGTACAAGCACGTTACCTTTAAGTTTATTAATGAAACTTCTTTCATTTTTTCATCTTTTAGAACAGCATCCTTGAAACTATCATATGCCCATGTCAATGTCAGCTCAATCTGAAAGTTTGGATATCAGTACCACTTACACCAGGTTATTGTAATGATAAACTCCAAAATGCATCACCTTTTCATTTTTCATTGCCTCTTTTATCAGGGCCTTATCATCATGGTACTGTTAATAATAGATTGTCAAAGTTGAGACAGCAATGAAACAATAGATAATAGAAATAAGGTGCACGAACAAAGAACTGGCATCAAAATGATAAATAATTAAGCATGATTACATGACAACATTGAAATAAGATGTGCCAGAAAGGAACATCTCTTTTCCAATCGATGAAGTCTGAATGCTACTTAAGGTAAAATAGAAAGGTGAAACAAGACAACAAATCATTACCAATCATTAGCATAAAATGCACTTATAGATACAAATGCTAACTAGATCAAAACACATAAAAAGTTCCTTCTCAAAAACTGTTAAAAGGAATGGTCTACCATCATTATAAAGATTATAAAGCTGAAAGAGAAAAGTAAAATAAAATAAAATAAAAAACTAAGATGAGTTTCTAACATGTACAATTAAATTGATAGCATTTTCCAGTCAGAAGCCAAGAAAAATAATCTGCAGAGTGTGAACTTAATGTAAAAAGTATCTGCTTGAACCCGCCCAAGTGAATTACCTGCTTTTCAAGATCCTCCGAATAATCCTCAAAAAGGTCTTTTGGTGTAGAACCTGAAGTATTTGACGCTACTGCAAGATAGGGTGTTGAATTCTTGACCTTGAAAATCATAATACATAAAAAGATGTTTCTAAATAAAGGAATATATTTGAATACTAATTTCTATGTTAATTTTAACATACCTTAACACAATAATCACGCCAATGCGTTTTAGCTGTAAGCAAACCAGACAAAACATCTTCTTCCATCATTTTGCGGAATGCGTCGCGGTTTTTGCGCTCTTCACGCCTTAGTTGCTCCTTAATAGAATTTTTAAGGGTTAATGATATATTCACAACTAAACACAAAATATAGCTTACCATTTTTGTAATCACCATTTTGTTAAAATATTAATGATGATGTAAACTTACCTTTTGTACTTTTTTGTGCTGCTCCTCTTCTTTCTCAAGATCATATATGTACTCCTGAAAACATATGCAAGTTAGAGGAAGTACCACACATACTAAGTGATATTACAAATGAAAATAAATAAATTTGGCTTACTTGGAAAACATCCAATTGGTCAAGTAATTCAAGTTGACGACATCTCTCATCATCCTCATCCAACATGCGAGTCTGAACTTTCCTCCATGTAGTGTTGAACTAAGCATAAAAGTGGAATAATCAGTGCTATAATATAAAAAATACACAATGAAGAATAACTATGTTCAGCACCTTAATGAAATCACATGACTCGAGAAACGATCTGAATTCAGCAATACTTCGCTTGTGCTCCTCTGCTATTTTTTCTCTTTCCTACAACAGTTTTAAAACTGTGACCAAAATATTTATAGCCCAAACCTGATGTAATCTATACCAGAACTGATGATATACAAGTTTACAGCTAGTGATTGAACTTCAAAACTTCAATATTCATGCCACTTATAGATTTTATGACCAATCTCTCTTCTGATAATCATTTTCGTTTAGAAAGAAATAACACCTGTAAGCGGTGAAAGATATGCCAATCTAACAACCAACTGCTTAATGCCTCATATCCCAGAGTTGCAATATTGATTAAGGAGGAGAAACCAAAAGGTAAAATAAGAATGATAAAAAGATTATTAGAGGCATGGCAATGGCATATTCGATAATATGAAAAAGAGTGCTTAATTTTAATTCATTGTTTGATAATTTTGGTTAATATATCTTGTAGGATAGATCATGACATTCCTCCAATTCACCTTATCTTCACCCATATAAGATTTTGAGCTACAAAGTTTCAAATGAATTAAGAATGTGTTCTGACCGCTCAAGCTAATATTCAAATTTGATATATCTGGATAAATCCAACATACCCAAAATAATGTTTCAAACCAACAATTCAAATAATTAATTTTAGGAATAATATTGAATATAATGTTGAAGGATTAAAAAAATATTAGAATGTTCCAAAAGATGATGCACATAATACAAATTAAATATCCCAAAATGTGATTTGGTATTATTTTAACTCAAAATATTACACAATTATAAATAAGATGTAGTTGAGGTCTTGAAGAGGATGCAGTTGATCCATCCATTAAAACACACACAATCTGGCTCGTATGGCTATGAGATTCCAAAATAAGTCTTTAATGGATACCCAAAAAATCCAAAATCCATCTGCAACAGTTATCCAAAAGCAGGATAAACGCTGAAAAACAGATTCGGATACAAAAACATCCACATTCGAAAATTATTCATCCGGTTTTCGTCAAGATTATAGTTTATAGTATGTGTATTTTAGTAAAATTAATTATAGATGTTTCATGTTTCATCATGTTAAAAGTCTATATTATATGTATATATATAATGCATATTAACCGCTCAAAACTATTTATTATCATCATATTTATTTAAATTTTGTACTTCTATAATCAATATATCAAACCAAAATTTTCTATTTATATTTCTAGAATTTTCAATCATCGGCGAATATGATAATATTCGATATCCGTATGTATCCACGGATGCGGATATCCGAAATTGGTTTCAAATTACGAAATTATCCGTTGACATGTCTATTTCATAATGATATACGTTTTCGTAAAACTCGAGATCCCCACCTGAAAAAAAAAGTGATTCGCCTGGATAACAAAAACATATTTAAAACTTCATTCGAAATTATCAATTGAAATAGATACATCAGTGGATTATATTGACTTATAGTTATAGTTTAAGGAGCAGAATCCATTAGAAAGATTTTTATTTTTCTAGAGATGAATTGCACAATATGACTACGGATTTGATGTCCTTAATTAAATGTGCAAAATGGGTACAACAAAGTAAGGTGCAGCTAATCCCCATGTGAGATAAGCTCTATAATAGATTAAAAATGTAGAAACCTTCTTATCAAGCTCGGCTATATAATTTTCAAACAGATCCTTGCGATCTCCAGTTCTCTCAACAGCATTAAATCTTTCATCATTTTCAAATATAGTAACTGCTTCCCTGAAAAGACAACGCCGAAGATTTAAGCATTCAATTAATGGTGTAATCATTTTGGTAGCAGGAAAAAAATAAAGTGCAGGTAACTAAAATGTACGTGTGTAAACCAATCAAAGGTCGTGACAATATTAGTCGCTAAATAATTTTATTTTACATTTTGATGGACAACAAATCACATGAAAAAAGACCAACCTCCATCGGGTAGATGGTGTGAGTTCCTCACATTCCTGAAAAGCAGCAATATAAAGCCTTAGAATCTAAAGTACTTGAAGTCAGAAATATAACAGCATACAACAATACTCGCCTCTAACATTTTAGTGAACTCTTCACGTGCTTTTTTCTGCTTAATCCGCCTCTCTTCAATCTCTTGTTTTTTCCTTTGACCAAGATACTGAGACAATCATCAGATAAACCAAGTTGGGTATAATAAACAAAGTAAATGTTTAAAAGTGCTAATATAGTAAAAGCTATACAAAGATGATGGTAATCTACACACACAACCATATATGGTGAGTTGTACCTCATTAAATGCTTGCTTCCTCTCTCCGAGTGTCCTCAAAGCGCCGTATCTCTTGTCATTTACTATAGCTTTCATTGTCTGATATGATTCTAGTGTTATGATCAAAACCAGGAAAAAAACAATGCAATTATGAGAGAAATGTGAAAATAACATACACGTTCCCACGTCCAATCAGATTGAACATTTGCAGATTCAAGTAATGATTTGAAGGCATTTTTGGCCTCCTACAGTTAATCAAAAATATTTTACATCCTAGAAGCAATAAAACTAAAATATACAACGTGCAAAATCAAATCTCTGGCACTTTACCAGTTTGTTGGCAAAGACAAGTGGTTCTTCATCAACTACTTTGTCATCCACTGGAGTAATATTGACCCTTCCAGTAACAGGCATGCCATTTTTGGCTTCCTGCACCAAATACCACATAAAATGAGATTGCATATTTTTAAAATCAAATTGTACCGATGGATTTAAATATCATTTTTAAAGTATAGGTTAAGCAGATCAAAACATCAAAGAAATCATGCGTATACCTCCAAATCCTGGACAGAAACTTCATCAAGCACAATCGATGAATTTGGCATAAGTGAATTTTCACTGTTGCTTCTAAAAGTGTAATTGCTGTTTAGTTTCTCTATAATGCCGAAATATAAGATAGTTCAAATGTAAGATAAGAGTACATACTTCGTAGCAGGTGAAATGGACACGTCGACGGAATCTGTTGTTCCACCGGGAGCGGTAGAAAGTGCATTAGCAGGAGGTGTAACAATTAAGGGAGATTTTGATACCACTTGAGCCGGACTAGTTTCTATTGCAGATACATCAGAAGTTAAATTATTTGCTGCGTTTAACGAATTGGGAGTAGCAATAGAAGCATTTGTAGATGCAACATTTTCTGCTGCTATTGGCTGAGCAGCAGCTTTCTCAGCTAGTTCACGTGCTAACTAAAAAAATACGATCAGGCTATGAGAACTTTATATAAGGCCATAAAAGCACAATACACTTTCAACCAGCAAATAAAAAAGTAATGAAGATACCTTTAGATCTTCGGGAATAGTCCATTTAGATTGTTTCGTGACCTTGTTATAGTAATATCTGAAGATTGAACATTGACACAATTTAGCAGTTTATGGTAATTTTGCAAACTATGTGGCTGTCTGCAATAATAAGGTGTACGGCAACTCTTATGCGCTTCTTAGTTCTTATAAGGGAATGACTAACCTCTTGTTTACCTCTAAGAAGTAGAAATAATATACAAATGAGCAATCAAAACTTCTTTGCCCACTGATAATATATTAAATTTAAACCATGAGAGTATAATTTAATTGTTGGATCATATAGCCAAATAATATAAACCACTTCAGGAGCCAAACAAAAGGTTGCAAGCAAAATACACTACTTGAAAGAGAATTTTTTATGAATATGCATACGAATAAGTCATATTTTCTCCACAGAGAGATCTTAGCATTCCTCAAGGGGTTTTTATATGTTCGCTAAAATACTATTCAACAATTAAATATAGTTTGCAATCCTCTAAGAAGGATAAGACTATCACTGCTCTATAAATCGACGATCACCAACATACAATATGTATTTTAATAGAATGGAGATGATCGTTTGATGGTCATAATATAACATAAGATCCCATTGTAAGAGTTGCCAAAGATTATCTAAAAATAAAAAGATTTGTGTAGGAAACTGGCCCCAGAAAAAAAGAAAGAAAAAACACCAACTTTCGTCCATCTGCAGTTGTGAACTCCTTCCATTCAGTTGATGCATCTGCCCTCTGTGAGAAATTAAATGTTATTGATCTCTGATACAGGTACGGAAAACTCACGGAAGGGTATAATAAATTATGTTATAGAAAATCAATAAGTATGCCATATATTAACATCGCAAATCAAGTTATAGTGAAGCAATGAAAAGAACAGAACCATTTTTGTAAGGAGTATATGAAAAAAATGAGCTGAATTAATTCGCATGAATATTAGAAGCTCAAAATTTAAAATTGTGAGAAACGAGACGTCAAGGAAGAATCTGCCGTAGGCACTGAAAACCACATGCATGCTAAGACAATGGTCACCCTTTCTTTGATGTAAACTCAGAGGATTGTATGTGAAACTACCAATTTCTGTACAATAGTCTATGAAGATAGTTTAAGTTGGATCCATAAATTACCTTTCACCGAATATTAGGCAACATAAGGGCTATATAAATGGTAGAATACTTAAAATATAAGGACAGCAGCAAATATTTTTCATCCCTCTAAATTAAAACTTACAGCGATGACTCTCAAGTGCCAATGTATAATTATGATCTATCAAATAGGTAGACTTGGTCTATACAATGTGACAATAACTGGCACAAAAATGTGCAGCAACTGTAATTTACACTATGGCAGAACAAGGCAAACAAAATAAAGATAGGGAACTTAACCACACACCCAAATACACACACACACAGAAAAACAAAATAAAGACAGGGAACTTAACCACACACACATATACATACATACATACATACACACACACACACATGCATACATATATGATATGAAAAATGATGCACGATCAGGAGTAAACGGTCATTCGTAAGAAAACTAATAAATGATATAAATTTATCCTAAATTTAAAAAATAAATAACCTACCGTTGTGCCAACTGAGATGTGAAAATAGATAAGACATCCCCGCTAATGAAGATTAGGTGAAAACTCGCATATACAATACACGAAACTTGTCTCAAGGACAAAATTCAAACATTTTTTACAACAAGAATAACCGCCCTATTTTTTAAGCACAACAAAGTTCTTTAAAAAATAAAACAAAAATCCAAAACTTTTATCTGAAAGCCAAGAAATTTTCCACAATATTCTAGGGTGGAGCGGTGGAGGCGGCTAGGGTTGAGTGCCGGCTACGGTTTGCAAATGGCATTGGTGACCCAGTGGTGGTCAGGATTGCGAAGGGTGACGTAAGATTCGAAGAAGGCAACTTTGGTGGTGACGACTAGAGTTGGAGGCGTAACCTTGGTGATTGCGGCATTGAGAAAGTGCGATGTATAGGAAGTAGTGGTGGATAGTGGTAGAGTAGTAGCTTAAAATTGAGAAAGAAGATAGCATTGGAAAATGCTATTATCTTGCAACTTTTTTTGTTTTTTTAATTGAAAATGAATTAGTATTTTTCAGATGTTGGTATATTTTAGCTTACAATGTTATTTCTGTAGTAGCATTTTTATATTGGCAATAGCATTTTACGAATTGCGGTAACAATTTATTTTCTAACAATAACATTATATTTTTTGGCAATAACATTGTTAGGTGAAGTAGGTGCATTTTACATTACAATGTTATTTTTTATAATAAGAGTGATACTTTATTCAATAAGAACACTAATTTTGATGTCTTAGGGATCCGAATTCATAATTTCTAGAACTCAAATCTAAAGCGTCATACCACTAACCAACTGAGCCAGTGATACATGATTAGATTACAACGTTATTGTGTATTGGAATTTATGAATTATAGTAGTATCTTTTTATGAATTATAGTAGTACTTTTTTGATGAAAGAATTATAGTAGTACTTTTAGACGAATTAAATGTATATATTAACTCATAAAACTATTTACTAAAAGCATTTTTACATGAAGTTTTTTATAATTCTACCTTCTAGTGCATTTTATGATTTTTATAAAGGTGATATCATCTTTATTTTAATATGTTCTTGCATAGTGATTTGCAATTGCTAAATTTAAAAAAGAATATATCATTTATTTTTTAATTCTAACTTGTAGAGGCGTTTAATGTTTAAATGCAACATTTAACATTAAATGCTACTAGAAGGTAGAATTATAAAAAACTTCATGTAAAAATGTATAAATGCAACTTTATAATAGTATTTTGTATTTGCCGAATAAAATAAGAATGTAACATTCATTTTTTTATTGTAGTAGCATATTTCATGTTTAATTGCTACTGCATAGTAGCATAACGTACTTAATGAAATATAAATAAAGCAGACTGGCATTTTTTTATTTAGCCTGTAGTAGCATTTCATATTTTAGTGCTACTTACTATAGTAGTTTGAATCAAAAAAATGAACATGCCTTTTATAAAATTATATAATGCAATTTTAAATAATTCTTTTCATAACGCTACTGCATAATATAGTTTTGTTTGTCTAATTATAAAAAAAATAGCTGCAAGGTGGTGATGGAATTAAAATTCAATTAGGTTGAGATTATTAGCTGCAAGATTGTGTAATGATGTGACGAGACTAGGAGACGGCTAGGGTTTGTGGTTGAGGAGGAAGAGCACACTTAGGTTTTGAGATGGGTGCTGGTGATGTGGACGACACGACAAAAAGGATTATGATGGGAGGCAGAGATGGAAGGTGACGAGGGAGGGCAGCAAAGAGGGGTGATTTGAAGTTGATGAAGGTTGCGCAATTTGGAGCTGAAGGGAGACGGCGCGATTTGGAGTTATGGAAATATCGTGAAAACTGAAAGAAGAGAGAGAAGAAGAAAAAAGAGATGTGTCCTTGTGGCTAAATTGGTGGTCTAAATACTGAAAATATACACGCATTTGTCCTTTAAACAAAATACCCTTATATACAATAATAGTACATGACAATGTGTGCCCTTTTGTTCAAAAAGTAGAGAACTTGAATACGCTACTAAAATCAAACAACATCTTTTACATATCTGAAGGGTGGTCCTCATCTTTATGTTCAATGTTATGTGCGTTCAACAAAATTTTGCTCTTTAATTTGACTATCATAATAATGGGTTTTTTGACAATAATTTTCAAACAAATGTACAAAGCTTGCAGATTGACAACATTTGTGTACCCATAGAATAATGTTAAGGATAGGAGATACATATGCAATTAAACTGGATTGAAATATATGTAACTAGTAAAGCAACAAAAAGATGTATGCGGACAAGGAAGAAAAAGATTATAAACAAAGTTCCAGCTTCCAACAAAGTATGCTGGAACAACGGGATTCATTTGCATCCCAGATTTGGAATAAAGAAATACTAAGCACCTAGTTAGTGGATATTGTAGATGATATACAATTTTGCATGAATATAATGTAGAAAACAAAGAAGATGTGGTGTCTGAAGTTTGCACGAACATGTCACGAATCATGCAATGCACTAAGAATAGATTCCTGAAAACAATTGTTCAAGCTGAATGCATATGAGTACAGCAATGTAACCATGCAAACAATAGACGATGTATTTGCATGTGATGGTGATAGACCCCAGCCAAACAGTTATCGTCTCATAATACGTAATTATTTGTGTTATCAAATCCGCATATTAATTTGCATCATAAAGACAAAATAAGATGGTACAGAATTAGCTAACTCTCTACAGTGGATGCACATCAATAGTGGTATATATAGCAGTAATGCATGACTTGAAAAAGGTGAACCTGCCATCATAACAATCTTAAGGAACATGTGTTATTGCTTTTAACATGCCAATAAATATCTACAAACCAGTGGAAGGATAAGGTAAACAGAGAATATGCTTACATTGAACTTTGATTGGTTAGTGTGTTTAACGCTGCCAATTTGTTAAAGGGTTGCTTAGAAAGAATATAAACAGATAAGTTGCCAGAAGCTATAGCAGAAATTTGGACTTACTTCAATTGGTGTCATTAACTCAACAGGCTTTTCCCAGCAAGATTGCTTGGTCTTCTTATTGTAGTAATATCTATAAATAAAATCAAAGACAGCGCAATGGAATAAAAGGCAAAAACAAAGAAGAAATATCTTAAATCAATGGAATAAAAGGAAAAAACAAAGAAGAAATATCTTAAATCAAATTGCTTAAACCATTATATGTGGCATGTTAATGGTACCCATAGATAGATTAAGAAACGAAGACGACAAATAAATCACTAACAAATGAAACTAAATAGGTGATATAACTTGACAAACAGCTCATACCTTTTCCCATCAGCAGCAGCATGTTCTTGCCAATCGGAAGAATCTACATCAGTGTTGCCTGGTGTACCAAGAGGAGCAGCTGGTGTCTCAGATGTAGGCCAAGGTTGTCCTCCAACTGGCGTTATAGGAGTCTGCATTTGGGATGTTTGTAGATATTGTGGTGGGCCATTGATAGTGTTTGCTTGCTGACTATATGAAGTAGCAAACTGCGGCAAGTATACACAACGTATATAACTAAGTATAAAATTAGACATGGAATAAACACGGTTCCGGGAGCATGCATTTAAGTCAACTATGACTTATTTCAACCGAAGGCATATAAAAACTTGCTCCAATCAGTACAGACCTTAGGCTGTTGATGGATATCCAAAAATCCAACATTTTGTCCCCATTCATTCCGCAAAGTGAAAATATCCCCCCCCCCCCACTCTCCCCCCAAAACAAAACCCACACCAAATAAAAAGAAGGATAAAGAAATTATGGTTTCCACATCTGAAAATATCCTCCCAGTCCTAGCTTGTATCAAAAAATTTATATTATATATGCATTTAAGTATAATAAATTACTGAGATTCACCGAATATCTATGTTTTGGATGCAAATTAAATGTCAAGCGTTATTTTCATTATTATTATTATTATTATTATTATTATTATTATACTATTATTATTATTATTATTATATATATATATATATATATTATCAAGGACTGGTATTGAAACCATTCTTCATCAAATGATATTTCTCTACTTATTTTTTTAGATTTATCGATTGTATACATATGCATATATTAAGGACTGGCATTGAAACCGCTCTTCTTCGAAAAATATTTCTCTACTTATTTTTTTAAATCTACCGATTGTAAATGGATATAAGAAAATCCAATATCCATTTGATATCCCGGTACGGGTTACAGGTACGGATATACGATATCATGAATAGCACTATCTGTATCCATCTATATCCATGGATAGAATATAAGGACCTGCCATCCATATTAAACGACCAGTGTTCGCCAAATTGAGGTGTGTGTTTTGTAATGGCTAGTTCCAAGCCTTCTAATTCAGTTATAAAAAAAACTATAATGGACTTTAGGTAGCATACGGGACTATAACTAAAGTACATACTATTCAATTTTATTTTAACATAAAATCCAAAGTCGAAACTTTATAATATAAAGGGTGTAAAGAAAATTAAACAACCAGGCTGAAACAAAATTTGCTTTGCAGATGATCAACTTTCAAATTTGAGTATGTGAAAGCAAAACCTCAATTAACACTTATATTAGTCTGACTGTCATCTAAACAACAAAGTTTGATTTACAGTTGCTAAACGTAATATATTGTCATTTGTCACGTGTATTAAAATCTACATACACACACACATGTACATGTATGTATGTATGTATATATGTATATGTATATGTGTATGTATATACGTGTGTGTGTGTATGTATACGTGTGTGTGTATGTATATGTGTGTGTGTATATGTGTGTGTATACGTGTGTGTGCGCGTGTACGCGTGCGCGCGTGTGTTGTGTATAAATAAAGCTTACTGAGTACGGAGGAGCCACTCCAGCTGCATTTAAATGAGGAAAGTGATTGTTTGAAACTGGTGCATTTGCCTGCATATAAGGCACTGGAGGTGCAAGCTGCGGTGGATGGCCATACATGTGTTGTGCTGGGGGAAATTGATGTGATGTTGGTGGCATGTACAAATGTGCTTGCGGCTGTGAAACCATAGGTCTATACTGTGAAACACGGAAAAATAAAATGAGGTTAATACTGCTTCTGTGCCTCGAAATTTGGTACTGTGATGATATTTTTCTCAAAGATTACAAGCTTGAAATTTGAAGATAAAGATATAACACAGCTCTTGATTAAGAATTATGAATTAAAAATACGAACGATCTAACAAATGAACACCCTAAATTTACCTGTTGCCCGTTATATTGTTGATTGTTGGTCATTCTGCCAGCTACTTCGTGTTGCAATTGAACAGAAAGATCTGTAATAAACAGTATAAAAAAATAACTTAGTGCCAAAGATGGACAACTACAAGCTTTGTAATTGATGATGTCTTATGATGAGCCGTGTAAATCGTATCTATTATCTATCTCTATCTCCATCTCTCTTATTTTATTAAGAAAGGAAATTGATTGTATACAATTCACTGGTATTCTTTGTTTCGGCCACTATCAAAGTGACAAACACACTTTCATTTCTTCATATTCTATTGCATCTATTCATCATGTGCATGCACACATACATTATGCATGCCATACACAAGTAATAATCAGAAAAGTATGACTGCACAAGTGAAACATTTATCATCCTGAATGATAAAAAAGGTTTTTCTTACAAGGAGATGGAAAAACAAACTTTGTTTGTATAGAACCCTAAAAAAAAGAATTTTGTTCGCAAAAATATTTCGAAATAAGTCGAATAATCATTCAAATAATTTCTGAAAAGCTATTAATCATAAAAGTCAATGATCAATATACATATAAAACCTGAAAATTTCTGACAAACTCATTATTATGGTAATTGTCATGTTTTCTTATACAGACTCGATTTCACTTTATTTTACCAAAAGCAAACTGAAAATTCTCTTTGACAACAAAATACTATGCTTACTATTTTTTTCAAAGTGATGCAGAAGTTATAGGTACAATAAAAATATTGTACTGTAATTGTATTCTATAAATATAAAATATGATCTTTCTAATAGAAGATGACCAGATACACGCATGTATGTACACACACATTACACATACACACATATATAAAACATAGTTATTAATGGCGCATGGCGCAAAAAGATGCAAAGCCTCCCCGCGGTCTTGACGCACGGCACGGCAAAATGACGGACGCCTTTTAAATTTATTGTAATTTTTTTATATTCAATAAATAATAATTAATTTAAAAAGTTCAATATAATATTATTATTTTTAATACAACATACGTAACAAAGATTTTTTTTAGACATTTTGCAAAAAACATCGTCAAATATAATATTATAAACATAGAATTTCAAGCATAACAATATTCAAAAGCCAAAATCCAATATAGTAAATTAATAACGCATATCATTGTTATCAAAAATCCTAAAATCTTACGATTTAAATCTCGATTCAGATCGGATCTCTCCCTTTACAATTCGATTTATATTGCGATTCAAACTTAGTTAACATCGCAATTCAGAAAATGATTCAACCCATACTGATATGTTTAATATACTTATTAGGATCCACAATTCAACTTCTAATGTTTTCTAAGCAAAATAATGTGGAACAATAGAGAAAGTTGAGTTTTTGGTTTAAATTTAGAAGTTCAAATGTCAAAATCAATGTAAAAACGTGTGTAAAACTTGAAAATACGGATCTTTTGAATCTATGATTTACGATTTAAATCCCGTTTCAATTTCAAGTTTGAACTTCACGATTTACGATTTGAATCCCATATTGAAAACCTTGACGCATATTACTATTTATTGATAAACTAGAAATATGAATCTGATTCAGCAATTATATCTTCCAATCAATATCTATATCACCAGATTATAAGCTTCAGCATCTTTAATCTTTCTCATCTGTCTCATTTAGATTCATTTATTCTTCATGAAGATGTAAGGAGTCAAAGTGGGTTTCGGAAACCTCTCAATGTGGATGTTCTTCTATTTGGATATCTAGCTTCATCCAATCATGCTGCTCGAGCAGCAATACCCCCAAGTCAAATCATCATTATCATCGTCAAATACAAGTTCATCTTCATTACCGGATGCATCATCCATATTTTCCATTAATCGTTCATTACAATCATCAATACAATGACCAGAGATGTCGTACCTTCTCTTTAATGTTTGATTGTATTTAACAAATACCAAATCATGTAGTAACAAACGGTGATTGCAAAAATCGCGAGATTGTACGTTCCAAAGCGCGATTTGGAAGGAATCGCAGCCTTCCCGATCCAATGGTTAAATTGGATCGCAACCCGTGTAAAATGTGCGATTCTATTTCAGTACGAAAATATTGGAGCCCAATACCGAATCGCGATTTCAATTTAAACATCGAACTGAAACAAAATCAAAAGAGATTTGGTTCGGCATCGCGATCTCGATTCAGCAAAAAGGAAAAAAGGAAAGGAAAAAAAAGAGAATAGGAGGAAGCAGCAGCAGCAAACCTGAAATATTTTAGAAACCCTAAGCTTCAGGGAGGAAGATGACTGACAGAAAGTATACAGATTGGATCGGTTTTATGTGGGGTTGGGCATTGCTATCTCGGTCTTCATATTTGCCAAACGTAGTTAGTTTCACCAGACCAATAGACATTTGTGACCCCAACCCGTCCGTCCCATCGCGAGACCTACATTAACAAAGAGTATTATTAGATAATACTGTCTGCTAATGTGGAGAATAGAGCTGGTTAGGAGCTGTAACGATCCGTAATTTTCGATAATTAAATTTATTTATTTTATAAGTTGTTGGTAATTTAATGTTGTGAAAAATTAAAAAATTTAAGATTTAATAATGAGAAATAATTAGAATGTAATGTTAGTAATGTTAATTTAAGACAACTGATAACTATTTTATTGTAATTCCAATTTTATTGGAATGATTGAAAGGTTATAATTTGTTATAAATTATAAATAAGGAAATAGATTTAATGTTTTATTAATTTGTGAAATAATATGTAATTAATTGTAATTGGACAAAATTGGTGTTGTGTAAATAGTTAGAACATTGGTTGTAGATAACAAACTTATAAATGTGATTAAATTAAGCAAAAGGTGACAATTGTTATTTGTTACACATTTATTTGATTTGTTGAAATTAAACTAGAAAACAATTGCAATTAATCTACTTAAATATCTGAGTTAGTGTGGATTAACATGATAATTGAAGAATATTGATGAAATAAATGCAAACCAATGTTAATTATATCCATTAGGTAATGATTGATTGAATAAAAAGATTGAAATCAAATTAAATCAATTCATTGGAATTAAATTATAAATTAATTGGATTTAATTACATTTGAAATTGAACACTGTAATTAGTGTAATATTTAACACTGAATTGATATGTAAATTTGTTTTAAATTATTGTAAATGCCTAAGTAATCAAAAATTATGAAAATTGTTATTATTAAATTTGAAATTAAAAAGTGATTTAATTAATTTAATAATAATTTATTTAATTAACGTGAAAACAGCCATTTTGGCAACTGTCTCGGATTTCGACGAAACTAGTTTCATCGGATCCATAATAGTGAATAATTGTAGGATTTCAAGTTTTGTAGCGATCGGACTTGTCATTTGATCGTACGGACTCGAAACCCGTAGAAATTAATTTAATTGAAATCAATTTGAAATAAGCTGATTTTAAAGCTACCTTCTTCATACGATGGAATTAGGATTTGAAACTTGTTTCATTGAGTTTAAAAATATCGAAAAGATCTATTTTGATATATGGGATGACCCACTTTCGTTTTGGAGACAGAACGGGCTTTTTGGGTCGCTATTCGTCGTTCGAACAAATTCGATATGTGTTTATTTTTTATCGGGCTTTGTTAATATAAATAGCCTTGTTTTCCAAACCCTAGCGGTCATTTTTCTTATTCTGTACGTACATCAACTTCTGTCTATCTCCTTCTTTTCAATGGCAGAAACAAATACAATCTCAAAACCCTAAATTCAATTTTCAAATCAATTTCAAAATTTAAACTCCTTCAAACTCTATAATATTATATACCGTTTTGAAGCACTCGACGAGCGTAATTCACCGATGTAATTCGTTTTTGCATTTGAATCACCATTTGACCAGAAATTGAGGATGAACCTCGGTCGTTCATTTCTAGGGTTTACGATCTAATGGTGGATAGTCGACCGTTTAACGATCGGAAGGTGGCGTTGGGAAGGTGTTGTCGAGCAGGTCGCATCCATACGGTTCATTCATGCTAGAAGTCATTGATTTCGCCAGAAATCATGGAAAAATAGGGGCGGTGGTGCCTGATCGTGGTGGATCGGCTTGGGGGCACGTGCGTTTGGTGCTAGGTCGTGGCGACTAAATCCGTGTCGAAGTCGCGATATTGGGGGGTTAGGGTTCGAACGCGTGAACGGTGGTAAGAGGAGCTGACGTGTTAATTTCCATTTATTTATTTATTCTATGATATTAAATCGTCTAACTTCCAATCTTAATATCTTGTTCATACGATGTCGGATTTACGCGCGGTTTGTTCCGCTGCGATCGTATCGAAATTCCAGACATTTTGAAACTGGTTTGGACGAATTCTGAGACTGTTGAATTAAAGGTATGTAACGACCCGATATTTTCAACCATTTACATCCATACATGTCGGATTTGAATTGCTCAAAATATCAGATTGTTAATTTAAATTTGGCAAAACTCAGCATATACAGTAAATAAATAATCACAAAATCACAGACACAGAGTAATATAACAATAGTGCAGTGGAAACAAAAGAATAGTAGTTCATGAAGCTGCAATATATATAACAAAGTTAAAAAAGATACAACAGAAGTCTCGAATACAATAGTCAAATACAATATCAGAATACATCACCGGAATCAACCGAATATCTGAAAGCTGGATAGATAGCTGGATCTCCAAGCGAAGCTCCAACTCCAAAGGTGAGCCTCGAATACTGGTACACTCAATCTGATCCGAGCGTAAAGCAAAACACAAAACACTCGAGTCAGGATTAACATTCTTATATCAATAAATCCAACTCAAGTGAAATAACAAATGAAATTACAAGTAACTCAAAGGATGTTTGGGATAATCATCCTCTAAGGATCCATTAAACTATTTATATATAGTAGTGTACGCTAAGTAGATATGGCCTATCAGTAATATAAAGTATCAAAATAGCGTTAAGGCGTTACCATTATCCCCCTTAACACATTTTATATAAGCTTCATAGTCTATACAGCACTGTAAACTCCACCGTAAACTAGTGGGCTATCAGGGAGTACTCCATAGGTATAACACGAAACAAATCGTAGTGGTCGCGCATAGGGATACGAGTATGACAAGGCACATGAGGCAATACCCAAGGTAGTGAAACTACCGTTTGCCTGATCCGGACCGGTGAGAACGCATCGCCGCAATGATCGCAACACCGCGAAACAACACTCCCAATTCAAGGGTGCGCACCAATCAAAAACAAGTAATGAGTAGTTTACGAAGAAGTGTGTCCGCTAGAGGTAGCTAACCTCACTGGCCCGGCATGACTCATGTTTAAGTCATTTCCAATTTGACACAAGTGTCAAGGTCATCCATTATCGTTCTCTTTCTTCAAATCCCGCAACGTCATCATTCCAACCACTTTATTCTGGATCACACTCTGCGTATAATAGTTATTAAAGTGGTTTTCGGTTTAGACAGAGTGTATGTCCCAAACCGATCCCAGACTCTTTAATAACTACGTAATTATTACACCGATTGGTCATTTAATAAACTTTCAAAATAGTTTATATTTCAAAACCAAAATATCATTGCCATTTCAAAACCATATCAATACGATATAACTTCCATTTCAAAACCAAATACGATATCATTTCCATTTCAAATATATCCATCTCAAATATATCCATTTACAAAATCTTAGTACTTCAAAGTTATAACGCTTTCTAAATCAAACACTTTGGAAGTCATAATACTTTGGAAATCAAAATTTAGAAATCATAATGCTTTGGAATCATAACACTTTCTTCTTAAACATTTGAGATATTAAAATTAGTATATATAATAAAATAGTTTATAAAATAAAAATACTTTATATAAAATAGTTATAAGTTAAATAGTTTATAATAAAATAATTTATATTGAAAATGATTTATATTAAAATAGTTTATATATTAAAATAATTTATAAAGTATAATATAAATAGTTTTAGATATAGTTTAAAATACTTTACATAATAAAATAGCTTCCCCAAATTTCACAAATCGATTCAAAATCAACTCGAATTTCAAAATTCAAATTTAATTAAATCTCAAATCACCAATTTCAATTCAATTTAGTTTCTCAATAAACCCTTTCAAATTATCAATTTCAAATACATATTTGAACCATAAATAAACCATTTTAATTTCAATATATTTCAAAGCTTTAAATATTCGACATTTCAAAACTAAATTCGATAATTCCATTTATGTCTAAATTTAACCTCATTAACATTTAGTTTTGAAATATTTATTTAATTATTTCAATAACATCTAAATACAACTTCAATTTACAAATTTAAATAAACAAAATATCCCATTTCAATTTATGTAAATTTGAAATATTCAATTAAGTCATTTTTAATCAAACTTATTTAAGTAAATTCTTAAATAAATATAATTTCAAATCAATTTCAAATTTATCTTTCCAACCCGAATCATTATAAACTCTATATTTAAAAATATATATATATTTTATATAAATACT
The DNA here is from genome assembly GCA_030737815.1 of Allium fistulosum. NCBI lineage: Eukaryota > Viridiplantae > Streptophyta > Magnoliopsida > Asparagales > Amaryllidaceae > Allium > Allium fistulosum. Next base: position 530,191,852 of record CM060902.1, read on the forward strand.
TAAACATATTTTATATTGATTAAATCAACTTTATTAAATCAATTTTAATAAATCTTGAAATCCATATTTATAAAACCATATATTTCTTTCCAAATCATATAAATCATTTTCAAAACATTTATATATAGACCGACGGTGTCTGTATATAATTTTCTATCCTATGGTCAAGTGATACGGATATTTATCATTTCAATCCGCAAATTAAAATATATGCGGGTATATATCTTTTCAACCCGCAATCCCAAATTCAATGTCAATGAAAATCGCTTGGGTTTATCATTTCAACCCATAATGATTTTCTCATATTCTACAGATCGTTCAGGTATGTATGATTTCAACCCATAGTGAATTTTATACTAACATGGAACTTGTAGTGTGATAACAGATATGATAATAACATAACAGGTATATATCATCAATATAAATAACAAATAATGGTGTCAGGTGTCACGGGTGAACAGATACAGATAATGGCATATATATAGCAATATAAATAACAGATAATGGTGTCAGATGTCACAGGTGAACAGATACAGATAATGGCATATATATAGCAAATGTAAATAACTAACAGCAGCATATTTCAATTGTCGTTTCAATTGAAATCAAATTTAATAAATATAAGAACATTAATCGTGAGTGATTGCTCACCTTTCGAGGCTAGAGAGATGAGAATGAGATGAGTTACGAATTCGAATACGAATTCCAAAGCAAAGCTAAATTGTCACGAATTCAACGATTAAAGCTGATAACGAGAAATCGATGAAATAATTAGAATCCACTTGATAGAAACAAAAATTATATATATATTTTATTATTTCCATGAAGTCAAAATTTAAATTTAAACAAAACAAAACATGTATATTTAATTCAACCATTACTAATTGAACCCAAATTTTTTTTCCCATAATATATTCGAAAACCAACTCCACATACTTAGATGTAAACAACATATAACAATTGGAGAAAAACATATCTGTCATTATACAAAAACAACTTGTACCTATGCTGCCACAAAGCATGCTTATATATATAATATAATACTTAAAATTGAAGATAGTATAAAATTGTCAAAACGAAAATTTATGAAACAAAGACATAGATATAAGCTTCGAAATCTCATTTCTTTAAAGTGTACCAGAAGCTTATCAATTGGAAATATATATATATTTACAAAACTAATAAAGTTTATACACAAAGCACAAATCTTATATTTCTTATACCATATATATATATACACACACAAACCGAAAATATAAACAAAATAGCTTTTAAACAATATATAGGCATTTGAAAAAAATCATGGAAACAAAACAACTCACTGTACACATATTTATAACTAACATGCGTACAACATATACAGTAAATTATAACATATATATTCTTTTCTGGAAAGCAAGGTTTCTAAAATAACATATTATATTTCATAAACTTTGCATAAGCTTACATATATAGGTATATATATATATTCTTTTAAACATATAAAAAATATCCTTTTTCAATACTAAACAAAACAACATTTTAAAACAATATTAAACGATATCCATATACACAAAAGAGAAGACCACATGAATTTGTAAATAAATATATATACAATGAAGTCATATTTACATATAGAGATATGTAATTATTGAAAGGCGACAGGTTGAAGGACGGGAGGCCAAAAGCAATGCTGATGGAGGCTGAGGTGAATAGGCAAGGTCCGGATCGACAATAGGTGGCTACGGCGGCGACTGGATTGAGGTTGGTTATGGCAGGTAGGCCTTCGGCCGTGGGTGAGGGCGTGGCGTTAGTGGATCGCCTAGGCCGGAGGTGGAGGGCGGCTCTCTGGGCGGTGGCACAGTCAACGGGAAAGAGGGATTCGGCTGTAGAGCCAAGCGAGAGGAGAGAACTCGGTGAACGGCACTTGCTGGTAGCCATGATTAAAGAGAACAGGAGATATGTATGGGTGCTTGAATTCTTTAAGACAGAGGAGCAGAGAATGAGCGCAGAACAAAAGAGGAAGACTGGTGGAGGAAAAATAGTTGTGGCCATGGCAATTGCAAATGAAATGTACCAGAGAACAAAACGAAGGGAAAGGCAGAGGAAACAAAATGAACAAAACGAACCAACAAATAAACATTGGAACCAGTGGAAACAAAAAGTCTTGCTCGAGAATTTAGGAGATATAAATGCAAATAGCTGTATTTTGGGAATTATAAAAGCCGATGGCAGTTCAATCCAAACGGGGAAATATTGAAAGTTCACAATAACCAAAAGGCACAAAACCGGTAACGGTACGGTTACCCGTTTCGTGGTTTCCGTCGCGTACCGGGGGTTCGAAAATAGAAATGAATATACCTCTGAGATCAGCACGACGAGACGATCAAAACGGTATATAGATATTAGTGGTACGATCATCCGATCGAAAGTCAATATCGGTACCGAAAATGCTATTATTTTGCCGAAAATAAGATCAACGGAGCAATAATAGTCCAAATTTAAAGAAACGAAATATGACGTCTCACTCAGAAGATGATTTACAAATTTTCTATCGAAAAATATTCAGGTTTGGAAAACATTTTATCATCATCAAATATTAACTGATATAAATTGAAATAGAATTACACAATAAAATAAAATTTCATATTTTCAAATGAAAATTTGCCAGTTGCTGTGTTTAATTAGGCGTATTCCAAATATCAAATTTATATTTCAAAATTTTATTGTTTAAAATTTCATAAAATTTCAATTAATTATATTAATAAAACAAATAAAATTATTAAAAATTTACGGGTCGTTACAAGGTAAGTGTTTTAACCCACTCACAATTACTAAATTATCTTATGTTAGTTAAATTAAATGTATGATATGATTAGAAATTGATTGGTTGATGTTTGGTCTATTTAAATTGCCATTGCAGTTAAATCTGACTTTTATTGAATATTATCGCTATTAATTTAATATTAAATTCTGAATTGCCAGTTGATACCCGTTATTGATAATCAGTCACTTGTTATTGTTAATGATTGGTTTGAATGGTGATTGTGATGGATGTTGATTGTTAATATTGGATGTAATATTGTTATATTGTTTTAACACTGCAAGTTCCCTATGGGTTGAAATGATACATACCCGAATGATCTGATAGATCATGGAGAAATCGTTATGGGTTGAAATGATAGACTCAAGCGATTTCATGGATTTGTAATTAAATTCGGGATTACGGGTTGAAACGATATATATCTGTGAATATAAAATAATTGCAAATTGAAATGATAAATATCCGTGTTACTTGACCATATGGTAGAGAATTATATACGGACACCGGATTGGTTAAATTAAATGATCTTAAATCCTTAAATTTTGAATTTAGTTAAATGATATTTTGAAGAAAATTTGATTTATATAAACTGAATTATTTTTGAAAATCCGAGTTTTAAATGTTGAAATTGGAATTGGTTTAAATTGAAATTTTTAAAGTTAGATTTAAAGTATAAATAAAATTTATCGAAATTGAGTTACTGAAATATTTGAATATTTAAACTTCGAAATCGGCTAAATTTGAAATAGTTTGAATTTATAGTTCGAACATGGGTTTGGAATCGATATTGATTAAATGGTTTAAAGATGTGTTGAAATGAAAGAAATAGTACAATTTGATATTAATTTCAAATTAATTATTTAAATATAAACTGTTTAAATATATTTTTCTTAAATCCTAATTACTAAGATTTTCAAACTATTAAACTAATTTAATCTATTTTAAACTATTTTAATCAATTTAAAACTATTTCAACTTATTTTAATCTATTTTATCTATTTAAATCCAATTTAATCTATTTTAATTAATTTAAAAACTATTTCAACTTATTTCAATCTATTTTATCTATTTAAATCTAATTTAATCTATTTAAATCAATTTAAAAACTATTTCAACTTATTTCAATCTATTTTATCTATTTAAATCCAATTTAATCTATTTTAACCTATTTTAAACTAATTAACCCATTTTAATCTAATTTAAATCTATTTTAAATCTATTTAAACTATTTTTAATCTATTTAAAACTATTTTAATCTAATTTAAACTATTTTAGAGTACTTTAACTATTTGAAATTTATTTTTAAACTATGATAAACTATTTAAACTATTTATAACTATCTAAACTATTTTCTAAATTTTCAGATTGTGTAAAGTGAAAGTGTTTATATTTAAATCCTTGATTTTTTAAAGCGAATATGGTTAAATGATGTTATAACATAAGTTGGGATTTAAAATGATATTTGCTAGCGAAATGACATATCTGAGTAAATATGATGATTTTGAAATGAGGATTTAACCTATTTTGTCGATATGATTTCGAAAGTGAATATGATTTCGAAAGCGATTCTGAGAATATGATATTTTGATATCAATTATGAATTGATTTTGGAAATGTAAAAGTACCATCTGGTGTGAAATAAGTGTTTGGTTATTAAAGAGAGCGGGATCGGATATTGTCATACTCTCTACCAATACCGAAAACCACTTTAACAACTGTGTACGTGGTGGAGATTCCAGAATGAAGTGGGATGGTTTGGCGAACGATTCTGTATAAGGTATTTACGTAGCCCCGACTTTCGTGAGTCAGCTTGATGTGGCTAAAACAGGAGCTATACTGGGCAAAGTAAGGTCGCACCTCCTATCGGGCAGATTTCTTCGATACCATATTTTGACTTTGTGATTGATTTGGTGGCCATCCCTCGATTTTGATTATGGGAGTGTGTTCCGAGGTGGGCGGTAGTAGCTGCTATGCGTTACCACCAGTCCGGGAGTGCAAATGGTAGAATCCTACCCTGTCATTGCCTTGTGTGCCTTATCACATGTACCGTATCTATGGAGTGCCCTCTGAGTAAACCGCCGGTTTGGTGGAGCTTACGGTACTGTATAGACTACGGGAATATATAAAATGTGTTAAGGGGGATATGGGTAATGTCTTAATGCTATTTTAATACTTTACTTTACTGTAGACATATTATAATAGCGTATCGTAGGATCCTTAGGAGATGGTAATCGTGAACATCTCTTAAGTTACGGCACTCACGTTAGACACTAGATAGGAGATGTCAAACACCGTAAACGTCTCCGACGTCGCTACACTCATATTTATTTGCTGTTGATTTAACTTACATAAGATCTTTTAGTTGTGACTCGAGTGTTTTGTCTTTTCAATTCGCTCGGGTCAGTCTAAGCTTTTTCAGTTTATCGAAGACTGCTTTCTGAAGGACGAAGACGAAGATTTAATATTGTTACTATTTATTATATTTATTTCACCGCATCATGTTGTTCCGCTGCATTTATTTATTTATTCCTGTTGTATGTACTGATATGTATTGTAAAAGTATAATCAATTGTTATTTGTAAAACAGCTTCATGAACTGTTTATTTGATTATTATATTTTGTCATTCCACTGCGAGATTCTGTATTTGTTTTTCTTTCTTTTCCTGCTTTTTCTTATTTACCCCATAACAATCCTCCCTTTTGAATGGTTTGAGTTTGACTGTGAGGTTTATTGTCGATTTAAACTGTCCCAAAAGGTGGGTCATTGCAGGAGCGACCATCTATAGCTTTGTTTTAAACATCTATTAAATACGTCGATTAATGCTCTATTTTTTTCTTTCTTAAGTGGATCGACATATCCAATAAAAGCTTAATATAAAACTATAGTGGCTAACGGTCTATCAGAACAAAATATAACAACAGAATGCACAACACATCACAGAACACCAAACAATATATATATACATATACACTGATACATCCTAGTATGATACAAAATGATACATCATAAGTGGTTCGAAGACCACACTATATACAACGAGTCAAAAATATATACATATCAGAGTCAAACAAAAGGCTACAAACTACACAAAAAGGGATAAGCTGATATCTAAGCGGAAGCATCAAAGCAAAGTCCAAAAGCAGGTACCTAATCTGAAACAACTCGGTCTGACCCGAGTATAAAATACATGGGGTCAGTCTAGCTAAAACAATCAGATTAGCAATAGATATATGAAGTATAAGGGTAAAGGTGAGGTATCTTCTCGAATGAGAAGAAATAATAGTAAGAGCATGTCATTTCTTCAAATGAGGTAATTCACTAAGTATATGTCCTCGAAAGAGGTAAACTCATCGATAAAACACTAAGTATAATAAATGCCTCATATCATCAGCGAAATCCCAAAAGCAACAATAATGGTTTCTTTAAACCATAACTCCTAAATAGGAAATCTCAAAACTCAAACTCGCCAAAAATGGCAATCACAAATATATTCTCAAAATAGAGAAATTGTTATCCCAACTTTTAGCAAAGCTGGGATACCCAAAACTGACTGAAAATCAATAATAACTAGCCATGAATGTCAGCTATGCATTGCAGGATAACTATGGATATCGATGAATTTTGCCCGAGTCCGGATCGGGCCGTAATTTACAAGACATGACAAGCAAAGCCATGAAAGCCAACATTCCAATTTTCAGGTAAATCGGAGTTCGTATGAACGAGATATGATCGATACAAGTTAGATAAAATGTGTGGTTCGTATCCATCAGAGACAACCTATTCGAATCGATCAGATTCGTATCCATCAGAGAGTCATCATCAAGTTCGAATCCATCGGGACTTAGCGGCTTCGAATCTATCATCTTCGAATCGATCGTCTTTGAATCAATTAGACACGAATCGCTTCGTGGTCATGAAGCTCGTATCCATTCAGTTCGTGTCGTTCCACAGAAACCTCATTTGCACTCCATATGTTCGAATCCATGTCAACGCATCGATAACGTTCGTATCCCTCTGAAAACTACTTGGTTCATATCGATCCCCAGCCATAATCAATCGATGCGAACGAGACCTTATGAACAAACGATACGAACGCTATTGGTGCGAAGTCGATATGAATAATGAATGCGCACGTGTTGATGTAAGCAAGGCGAAAGTCTCGGAATGACTCGATCAAATCACCGCAAAGACTGGATCGATCTAGGAAACTCGCGCCACGTTATCTCATGCGCACGTGCTTCTAATCGATACGAAGGAATGGATGCGAAGCATGGATTCGAACAAGACGGCGCACACGAAAACACAATCTCGTATCGACCATATCTCACGAACCATTGATCAAAATGCAATGAAATTTTCACAGAAGCTCGAGCACAAGGTAAATAATGTTCCTGCCAAGTTTCAGCTCGATTGGACTAATTCTTGATGGATACGAAATCAATTCGTATCGATCACAGATCAAGTCGAAACTTGGTGGGACCGGTCGCGTGGGCCCACTCACGTGCCAGAAGAAGTCTCCCGAAATTTGAGCGCGATCTCAGCCTCCTACGCCTATAAATAGCCCCCTGAAGCCTACAGAAAGGGGGATCTTTTGGCTGACCAACGTCCAGACTCTACCGGATTCAATTCTACTTCTTTCCATTGCTGTTATACTCAAATTCATTCATTGTATCTAATGTAATCATCTGTAATCAGCAAAGAACATCAATAAAAGATAAAAATCATTGAAGTGGACGTAGGTCGGAGATAGCCAAACCACTATAAATCTCGTGTTCTTGTGATTTATTTCTGGATTGCTGTTTATTGCTAGCTTAGATTTGAGATGTGTGTCTGAATATTGTTGATTTATATTCATACACTGGTGCTTTCACAATACTTGAGGTTTGTGACCATTTTTGGCGCAAACACTTTGGTGCTTCCACTGAGAAGAACTAGCACCCGCTACACCAGATTCAAAGTTTAGATTTGAAAGTTTGAAGGATTCAGATTGACTCGACAATGACTCGACAAACAAGACAAAGAGTTGAGAGAAGCCAACAGGGAGGAAGTCAGGAGGCATCCTCTGGCGCTGGAGAAGGACAAGCTTCGATCTACATTACTAGAGATGAGATGGAGGCTATGAATAACCTAATGCATGAAAGAATGATGAAAAGCCAACAGGAGATGCTGCAGAATTTCTTTGAACAGATGAGAGCTGCAGGAATACAGAACCTAGGACCAGCTACAATGGCTATGAATGTGGAACAAGGAGCTAGAGTTGCGGAACCCAATGAAGGTCAGAATGCATATCCAGAAGGCAATCAACAAAGACTTGGGGGCAGACCCTCAGGATCTGATACTGGAAGGCCTACAAATGGAGCTCAACAAGCTGGAGCCAACGCTGATGCTAACGGGCCACACGAAGAGTACGTACCAGAATACCCTTCAAGACCAAGAGGGCAACCCCAGGATGGAGACGAAAAGATGGCTGGGTTGGTGCGACGACTCATGAGAGGAGGATTGTCTAGCGGAGGGTTGGAAGAAGTCAGTCGGAGTCCGTTCACACCGAATATCAGGAATGCAAGGAACCCTCCAAAGTTCAAACTTCCTATGCTGGATCCTTATGACGGAAAGTCAGAGCCAACAATGCATATTGCTCGATACATCAGGCACATGGAAGTGTTGGGGGGCATTTGAGGAAGTGATGGCTCGATGCTTCCCTCTATACTTGTCAGATTTGGCTGCACTTTGGTTCGGGCAATTAGAAACTGGATCGATCAGAACATGGGGCGAGCTGGTAGATTGCTTCATGAGACAGTTTAGGGTCCACGTGACGCGACCCAAGAGTGTGATGACTTTGGCATCGATAAAACAAAGGACTGGAGAGTCCATAAAAAACTTTCTACTACGATTCAATGCAGCGGTGGCTTCTGTAGATCGCCCGGATCCATCGATGATTTTGATGGCGGCAGTGGCAGGAGTTGGGGAAGGCACCGAATTCAAAGATTCTTTGGCAAGAGACCCACCACAAGATCTTGGAGAGTTTTACCATGAAGCTGAAAGGTTCATTCGATTAGAGGAATCACAAGCCGAGAGGCAGGAAATAAACGCTGTACAAGGCGAAGGAACCGCCAGGGAACAGCCCAGGGTGGACAAAGGAAAGAGAAAGCAGGAGGACGCACATGATGGTCCTGACAAACGGAAGAAATTCCGAGAGCCCAGATTCAGGCAATACACAGATTTGGCGGCAAGCATGGTACGAATTTACACTGAAACTCGGGGGCAACTCCCCTATCGAAAACCACCCAAGAGAGATCCCACAGAGCGGGAGCGTAGAACCGGGAAATATTGCCTATTCCATGAGCTGGATGGGCACACAACCGACGAATGCCGCCACCTAAAAGATGAGGTGGAAGAACATGCCAGGAATGGTAGATTGCCACAATATGTCAGAGAACGGGCAGCGGTAGTAAGGCCTGAACAACTACCGCCTCCACCTAACAGAAACGATCCTGGAGCGGGATCACGACTCGTCATCAACTGATTAAGATGGCAAGGGCCAAGTTCAGGATTTGAACTTCGGTCAAATAATTTCATTAGATTTGTTTTCAGAATAAACGGCTACTCTACTTACTCATGTACGGGAACCGGAGAGATCCTTAGGCATGCTCTGAGACGGAGATAGACCGATCTGCCCGAAGAGGCAATGTTTAGTTTTTTCCTGATGTTTGAGATTGAACATCTAGGACCTGAATTTAATAGATAAACTTGAATTTCTTGAAATAAACCTTTGACCGGAGAGTTAAAGGATGAGTATTAAATGTCAATATAAAAATGATCGCTTTATGACCCTACCCGGAGAGACGGGGTCCGGAATGCAAGAAGTGGGTTGCTTCGCCGGAGAGCGACAGGATCGACTCACTTAACGTCGTTTCCCATTCACCGGAGAGTGATTGGATCGGGATTCGATAAGAGCTTGGAGAGGCTATGATCGGCCCACGATTTAGGCCATGACATCGCTTAATGTTCAGATACACTGAACCGGAGTGCAAGAAGTGAGTCGCTTCGCCGGAGAGCGACAGGTCACTTAACGCATTTTCCCCTTCACCAGAGAGTGATAGGATGGGATCCAGCAGGAGCCCGAAGAGGCTACGATCGGTCCAGAACGACCAAGACATCGCTTTACGCCCTAACTGGGGCCAGAGTGCAAGGAATAGAAAGCAATGCCGGAGTGCAATAGGATCTTTCTATTCGGTCGCTAAGTCTGGAATGGGCTTGGCAAGGGTCCGGAGTGACCATCGATAGTACGGAGAGACTATGGAAATTCATTCTAAACTTCCACTGGAAAAAAATTGATAATGATTTGGCTTCAAAAAGCCATGAACTTAATGGAAATTGCTTTAAGCTTTGAACAAAACATAAATTCACTACATTAGATTTGAGACAGATCAAAACACACCTTTTACCAAAAAGGCAAGTTTTGGGGGGCAAAGTGTTATCCCAACTTTTAGCAAAGCTGGGATACCCAAAACTGACTGAAAATCAATAATAACTAGCCATGAATGTCAGCTATGCATTGCAGGATAACTATGGATATTGATGAATTTTGCCCGAGTCCGGATCGGGGCCGTAATTTACAAGACATGACAAGCAAAGCCATGAAAGCCAACGTTCCAATTTTCAGGTAAATCGGAGTTCGTATGAACGAGATATGATCGATACAAGTTAGATAAAATGTGCGGTTCGTATCCATCAGAGACAACCTATTCGAATCGATCAGATTCGTATCCATCAGAGAGTCATCGTCAAGTTCGAATCCATCGGGACTTAGCGGCTTCGAATCTATCATCTTCGAATCGATCGTCTTTGAATCAATTAGACACGAATCGCTCCGTGGTCATGAAGCTCGTATCCATTCAGTTCGTGTCGTTCCACAGAAACCTCATTTGCACTCCATATGTTCGAATCTATGTCAACGCATCGATAACGTTCGTATCCCTCTGAAAACTACTCGGTTCGTATCGATCCCCAGCCATAATCAATCGATGCGAACGAGACCTTATGAACAAACGATACGAACGCTATTGGTGCGAAGTCGATATGAATAATGAATGCGCACTTGTTGATGTAAGCAAGGCGAAAGTCTCGGAATGACTCGATCAAATCGCCGCAAAGACTGGATCGACCCAGGAAACTCGCGCCATGTTATCTCATGCGCATGTGCTTCTGATCGATACGAAGGAATGGATGCGAAGCATGGATTCGAACAAGACAGCGCACACGAAAACACAATCTCGTATCGACCATATCTCACGAACCATTGATCCAAATGCAATGAAATTTTCACAGAAGCTTGAGCACAAGGTAAAGAATGTTCCTGCCAAGTTTCAGCTCGATTGAACTAATTCTTGATGGATACGAAATCAATTCGTATCGATCACAGATCAAGTTAAAACTTGGTGGGACCAGTCGCGTGGGCCCACTCACGTGCCAGAAGAAGTCTCCCGAAATTTGAGCGTGATCTCAGCCTCCTACGCCTATAAATAGCCCCCTGAAGCCTACAGAAAGGGGGATCTTTTGGCTGACCAACGTCCAAACTCTGCCGGATTCAATTCTACTTCTTTCCATTGCTGTTATACTCAAATTCATTCATTGTATCTGCTGTAATCATCTGTAATCAGCAAAGAACATCAATAAAAGATAAAAATCATTGAAGTGGACGTAGGCCGGAGATAGCCGAACCACTATAAATCTCGTGTTCTTGTGATTTATTTCTGGATTGCTGTTTATTGCTAGCTTAGATCTGAGATGTGTGTCTGAATATTGCTGATTTATATTCATACACTAGCGCTTTCACAATACTCGGGGTTTGTGACCATTTTTGGCGCAAACAGAAATCTCAAATCTTAAAATACGCCAAAAATGGCAAACACACCTATATCTCCAAAAAGGAGATTAGAAATCTCAAAATAAACGCCAAGTGTTGGTAAACCCAAATCTTAAAGTATAGAACTCGATAAGGAGTTCAATTTCCCAAAGATGTAATCGCTATATATAATGTCTCGAACGGCTCAAATGGCCAATAATGTAAAAAGGCGATACGCTTGGAAAATCACAAATAAATCAATGAAATCATCTCAAAAGATATAGCACGTGCTCACAAATGGCCGAAGCCTGCCAAGTAATGTTTTCTCAAAATAAGGCGCCACGTCTCTTAGACAAACGTCCTGAAGGACAACATTGCGAAGGATAAATACGTCTCTTAGACAAACATCCCGAAGGACAAATGACCCGAAGGTCCAGTACTGGCAAATACGTCTCTTAGACAAATGTTTCACAAACTCTCAAATAGGAACCCGAAAAGTGTTAACGTGCATCTCATACCATACGTTCTCACTAATCGGTTTACTAACCGCTAGCCAATGCCACACTAGAAATTAGTAAAAATATTTGCCTTATCTCATCGGCAAATACAACCCGAAGGTCAAAAACGTGTATTTTATATAGAAAATAATTTGTTTGAGAAAACAAGCTTTTAAAACAATTTGTTGAAATCGTTTTTGGAAAACAATCTTTGAAATTCCCTTATTATAGAGAATATATAGTTTTCATAGCTTAAAAATAATTTATAAATATTATATAATAATTATTTCAAAAGCTGATTCATTTTAAAAATCATTTAAAAATTATTTAGAACAACCCGTGCTCAAAATCAAAGAAAAATCATCGAAAAACACCAAAACCGACATTCGAAAACATCTTAAAAATCAATTCGTTGTGAATCACAAATTCACCAAAATTCTGGCTTGCTTATTGATAGGCTTCATGGCCTTCAAAACAGTTCAAAAATATCACAAAAACAAGATGCAGAAGTCGGAAAACGGATTAGAAAACAAGGCAGAACACAAAAATGCACAAGCCATAAATAATACCCAAGTCTGAAATCTTCTCCGGGTTCAACTTTCAAACATGATTCCAATGGCTTAATGACCTCGGAATGGTCTGAAATTTGATACACACAAAGTAGAACAATTTATCTATGAACTGGAAAAAGATTCACTGAATTCCGACATGAAATGGTAAAGATATGAAATTTCAAACATAGAATCGAGCCATGTTCATGTTGAATTCTGCCCAGGTCTGAAAACCCTCTTGGGTTCAATTTATAGGCATGAAACAGGTGACCAAACTGCCTCAGATTTAACTGAAAATTGGTATGCACATAGTAGAAAACTTTAACTTTCAATAAAAAAAGAATCGATGAATTCCGACAGGAAATGAAAAAGATACGTTGTCTCAAACATGGACTCGGGCCATGTTTGCAGCAGCTCAGAAAACGAAAATATGTACAGGCCTGAAAACCATTTCGGGTTCAACTTTCAGGCATGAAACAGAGGACCAAACGACCTCAGATTGAACTGAAAATTGGTATGCACATGGTAGAAAACTTCAACTTTCAAATAAAAAAAGAATCAATGAATTCTGACAGGAAATGAAAGAGATATGTTGTATCAAACATGGACTCAGGCCATGTTTGCAACAGCTCAGAAAACGGAAATATGTACATGCTTGAAAACCATATCGGGTTCAACTTTTAGGCATGAAACAGAGGATCAAATGACCTCAGATTGAACTGAAAATCGGTATGCACATAGTAGAAAACTTCAACTTTCAAATAAAAAAGAATCAGCGAATCTCGACATAGGAATAAGAAGATATGGTCATGCAAAGTAGCACCCAAACACAGTTTTTGCAGAAACAGAAACATCAACAGAAAATCAACTACAGAGGCTATTTTTCATAGATTTTGGCATTTTGAAGCTTTTGCTTCAGCTAGCATTTGTGAGCAGTTAACTCACCTTGCAATTGAAGAGAAAATACTTGGATTACAGTTGAAAGATCGAAGCTTTGAACAAGAGATGGCTTCAACAACCTATAACTTTGAAGAATAGAAACATGCAAACCAAAAGAATAGGTTGCAGACAAACAAATTCTCAATCTCAGAATAAATGAAACAAAATTTTGGTTTTTAGTGCGATTACCTGTCGAAATAAGCTTTTAGATTGATTAAAATAGCAAATTGGTTGAATAAATTGAAGTTTGGAGCTTTGAATTGGAAAAGGGGTAAAGTTTCTCTTGTTTTCTATTTTCTGTTTACTGGAGAAAAAGAAGTGAATTTTGTACGTACAGGAGAAACTTTTTTCTCATTTCAGGTTATGTTACTTAATAGGCTTTAAACCCATAACTAAAGAAATTAATTAGCCTAAGGAATTAAGTTATCACTTAATTCACAAATATACCTATGTTATAAAACAAACAACATTTTTATACAAGTTTTAACACAAATAAATTATATAAACATATCTACAAGTTTAATAAAATATTTTACACCTAATAAAAAGATAATTTTAGTTTTAAAAATATTTTTATTAACAAAAGCTTTTATTTTTAAATAAATAACCAATTTACACTAATATACACGTAAATCACCATTTTTAACTCCAAAAATTACACAAAAATAATTTTCTTGTGTAATAAAATACAACAAACCATTTTCCATCAATTTTATGATCAAACCTTATTTTTAAACCAAATTTGTTTTTTTATTTAATATAAACACATATTTAAAATCAAATACTTCCTTTAAAAATTAGTAAAAGAAGCAATTGACAATAATTACAAGAATTATTGCATTTTCACAAAAAATCATTTTTCATTCATTATTAACACAAACAGCCAAGATAAAGTTTTAAAACTTTATTTTCACATCTTATTTCCAAAAATCTATTGTTTATTCCAAATAAACAATTTAAATCTCCAATTTATTTTAATTCGCAATAGTAAATTATAACCACCATTATAATTTAATTACATGTACTCACCAAGACCAAGGTTGTTACAAACTCCCCCTTATAAAAAATTGCGTTCTCGCAATTTCTAGAGAAGAGCTGTACTCAACACAAATTATTTCATCAAGCAAAGGAGGATAGATAAGCTCGAGTTTAAAATTTCTCACCCCAACACAAGATGATAGAAAGTCAAGATAAGATTGCTCGATTAATTCTACGGTTTCCCAAGTGCTAATATTGGGATTGGCGGACCACTGAATTTCTACGAGCAATACATCATGATTTTGAAGGCGTCTCACCTTTGAAACAAGCACACAGACAGGATGCCACATACAGAAGATCAATCGAGTGAGATTGAATTCTCAGGAGCTTCTCGAATAGAGTCGGGATTTAATAGAATTTTATCCCGGTTTCAACCAACTAGGTAATTATCGACATGACTTTCCATATATCACTATGGAAAGAACCACACCAATATTAGATTGACACAATTGAGGTAAGAAGACTCGATAAGAGGTGGATGGTTTTCTCAATGCCACCAACCCAAACGACCGCATAATTGCACAAAGGCAAGACAAACTCAAAGAATGGATTTTTATACTCCTATTAAAAATGAATTTTGGGTTCTCTCTTTTCAATTATGTGTGTCAAATATGAAAGGAGTGAAGTAGTGATGGAGGTGATGGAAGGAAAATAGAGTGACGAGGAAGGGAATGGAAGAACGACCAAAGAATGATTTGTTTTTCGTGTTTTTATGATTTTTCAAAATACGAAAAATAAAAAATATTGTTTTCTATTTTGTATGTTAATTTAGTTTTCTAAATTGATCGTTTTCCACAATATACATGCAGCTTGTGCATTTTTGTATGGACGAAAACCCAAAACTAAAAACGGCGAACCAAACACAGCCTAATTTTTCGTGCTTGCAGTATGATGAACTTATATTTTATATTGCAAAAGATGAATAGGTATACCATACAAATACAATGACACCGAGTCAACCAGAGCATGGGGAGACATCCACATTTTATCTATGTAACCGAGAAGAAAATTCAAGGGACGATGATAGGTTTGCAAGAGAGATTGATAAGTCAATAAGAAAAGATGATTAATGGATTCTTCCAAAGAGTTGAATAATAAAGTGCAGCTGGAGTTGTCGAAAATCAAAAGTGGAGGCTAGAAGGTGGAGCAGATAGATAATGAAATGAAGCGGAACAAGCTGGAATCATTCCTCAGCATGCCAACAAGTCGGTACTGAGAGGTCCAGACCAGTCAGTAGCGACATGTTTGGACATGGGAGCATAGTCGATCTGAATGTCGAGCATGGAAGGGCACGTCAGATTGATGATGTCAAGCCTCTAAATCTAAATCTAAATGCAAACTTACAACCGCAAGGATTAGAACCAGAAGTTCCCCGTGGAAATGGGGGCATGAAGAAGTTTTGAATCAAAGGCGTGTGAAGAGATTTCAACTGAATCTAGACGATCGATTAGCTGAGACGGTAAGACATGTACTTCAAGGTGAAGCTATGGATCAAAGTTTGGTGGATGTGAACGAAAACCATTTCAAACTAAACACTCGATACATTAGGAACCCATCCGATTTCAAGTTACCTATTTTGGAGCTGTATGATGGAAGGACAGATCCAACTGTTCACTTAATGATATACATCCAACGTATGAGAGTGTTAATAACTTCGGAGTAGGTGATGGGACGATGCTCCCATTGTATTTGACTGATTTGGCTACCATGTTGTTTCATCAACTAGATAATTGGTCCATTATCAATATGTGGACTGAGTTAGTGGAAAATTTTATAAGCCAATTCAGAGTTCATATAGTTTGACCAAGGAATGTGTTGCCACTTTCAAGTGTAAAGAATAGAGAGAACGAGCTTTGTAGAGTTATTTAATTAGATTTAACACATAGCCGTTGCATTTCAGAAACCATACTCGTCGATAATACTTATGGCGACGGTTTACGGAGTCGCTAATAAGACTGATTTTAAGAAAGCATTGGAAAAGGATCTGCTAGTGGATCTCACGGACTTTACTATCAAGCTAAGAGATATTTATGACAGGAGGACACATAAGCCGAGAGCGGTAAAGTTAACGCTATGGAGGATGGAGGACCATCTAAGGCAAGATTTGAAAATGATAAAGGAAAAAAGAAAAGTCGACGATGGCTTTGGATGATTGAAGCGACAAAAGTAAAAACCGAAGTTTTCCTCTTACACTAAGTTAACCGAGACCCCGAAAAGGATTTATCTTATATCAGGGTAGATTATCTAACGCTGTAATTATGTAATTTATTATAAATTATCTAACTCTGTAATAAATCTCACTTAAAATAAAATGTGTTTGATTATTTTATATAATCTGTTCTCTTGTGATATAAAGGAATTAATTAAAAATATATAAATAAGAAAGTCCTTAAATAAATTATTTTGTGATTGTAGTTGCAATTGTGAGTAATAAATCACAACACAAAGTAGCATTTTGTTTTAAATATTTCTGGTCAAGTGTTTCAAGAAAGAACGTTGATACATCCATTGAGACCGGAGTTCATAATGCTCTCAAAATGTTGGGCGGTGCAATAATCATGACTACTGGGGCACCAAAGGGTTACGTACTAGTAGTTATTGAATAACCATGAAATGTTAACATTTGAATTATTCAGTTATTAAATGATGAATAAATTCACAATTGTTAGTCGCATGATTGAATCTGTTCAGTATTAGAAACACCACTCGATTTAATTAGTTTATCATGTTTATAAATTAATTAATATTTAAGAAATATTAATTATTATAGTATTTTTATGTTTGGTGCAAGGTTTCAAATCTCGCTCATCTCGGCCGAGATCTCGGCCGAGATCTCGTTTTCAAGCTTGGGCGATTCGAAACAGGCAATTTCGTTTGAATCTCGTCTGACCCAAATCTCGGACGATATTTCGGTATCTCGTTCGATATCTCGGACGAGATTTAATAGCGAGATATCGGCCGAGTTGTTGAATTTTGGAAAAATCAACTCTTCTTCCGTATTGAGCTGGCTCATCCTTTACCTTAATTTAAGCCTTCTTAATTGTACTTTTTTTAACCCTTATTTCTTGTATAAATCTCATTTAATATTCGTCTCTTATTTTATGGCAGTGACGAATGTAAGAAGATGATAAAATCAACATCGATTATGGTAAGTATTTCACTTTACGGTTTTCATTTAGGTTTCTGATCCAAATTAATTTACATCCGATTTCAATGTTCTTTTTTCGACACTTTCTTGAGTTTTTTTCCTAACCCTATTTTTTGTGGCTATAACTTTTAAGCTTCACTTATTTAACTTTATGTTCCAAATGGATTCCCAATTTGATTTCATTTAGTCTTTGCTGCTATAATTTTTTTCCTCAAGGCTTATTTTTAAGTAATAAAGGAATTCTATTTCATCTATTAATTTCATTTGATGATTACATGTTCATTAGTACATCATTTTTTTGCTTTTCTTATAATATTACTAAATGTTTGAAAATTGTTTGTACTATATATGTTATTTTCTACGTTTGTTTGAAATTTCTATGTTATTAGTTGCTTAATGAGATTTTGTTTGCTAATAATTAAATACTATAATCAAACTAGAATATTTTAATTCTACTTGTAGACATTTGTATTTGAAGTTATAAAATTAAGATTCCCTTGCAACACTATAAATCATAAAAGCTAGAAATGAGACATTATATTGTGTAGAAAAGTTAAGTGAATGATCAAACAAAGTAAATGTGCATATATTATGGTTTGTTACTTGTCTACTTTATCTCATATGACATTATATTGAACATTATTCATGAAATCTAGTTATTTGTTTATTTTACATGATACAAGTGATATTTTTCCATATTAAATTACTAATGATAAGCATGTGATATATTCAAGGTAAGTGCATAGTGTTTTCCTTAAGGTAGTGAATAGTATTATAAATTTAGGTGTATGAAAATTAATTTTCGACATGACATATACTCCGAGATAACTCCGAAATGAATTTTAGAAACCGAGATGTAAATCCGAGATGGACGACCGAGATGCACTCATCTCGTTCGAGATCTCACCCGATACGAGATGAGCTCTCTAAATTCTTCGAGACGAGACGTGACCGAAATCCGAGATTTAAAACCTTGGTTTGGTGTGTATTTTATAATGGAGTAGCCTTTAGAAATATTTTGGGTGCTAATAGTAATATATATATATATAAGTTGTACATGTGCATGTCAATATACGATATCGATGTAGATTTAATTTGGATTTATATTGAATTGATTGCAATTGGCTTTTGTAGTTTATTAATCCGTTAAGGGACCATAAGGGGATAAAGGAAGGGTCTTGGGAGTTGGACTTAGTAGGAGAGAACAGTGGAAAATATTTTCCACTTGTCCCTCAATATAAGCAACTCAAACCTAAATTGTTTTAGTTCATGCTTTCTTCCATCCTTGGCCTCCGTTTACATCTATCCTCCCTTATCATAGTTGATCTCCATTCAGACCTCCATTTAGCCTTAAAATATTAAACAACTCAACTCAACAAAAGCGGTGATACGCCGAAACCAACAACTTTGGATAGGGATCTAAGAGATCTATGTTTATACCAAAATGTGGCACAAACACCCGAGAGAATATAGTAGAGAATAAAATGAAGAAACATAAAATGAAAATGAGTCAAAACAAGAAACCAAACATTTATAGTGGTTCGACCAAGTATTGTCTGCATCCACTTAAGATTTCTATTGCTGTATTGTTGTTTTGCAAGTACAATTCTTATGGATCGGTATGGATCTACAGGTAATTACAAGGAAATTGTGTAAAAGTTGCAAGGAAGCAAAAAGATCCCTTGAAATGACGCTCCAACCTCCTATTTATAGCTCTAGGTCGCTTGATAGTTCTCCTCCACGATCTCCGCCACATTCCCCTAAGTTCTCCTCGACGATCTCCACCACGTTCCCAACTATCTAGTAGTAGTTTTCCTCGAGAAAACGTGGCCCGATCAGCAAAAGCTATGGATCAGTACCGATCCATAGGCATGGATTGGTACTGATCCATAAGTTCCACTCATGGATTAATTCCAATGCTTTATGTTGTGGCGACTTGTTATTAGCTTCGTGGTTTCTATCTTGTTTGCACTATTATAAGCTTGTTTCTGAGCCAATAGAAGGATCGGTGGAAGAATGGAGTTGCTGATTTCATGTGATTGAGATGTTTGATAGCAAACTACATACGATCGATGCAATGGAAATAGGTTGTTGGTATCAACACTTGAGAATAGAAGGAAAATATGGCCATTTGGGTGGGGCTTTATGGATCAGTGCTGATCCATAGGGATGGATCGGTACCGATCCATCACTTAGATGGATTCTGCTTTGGCTTTTTTGGGATAGCCTTGATTCCACTTTGCGATCTTAGTTGCACTTATTTTCCGGACTCTGTGGTTATCTCTTTGGGCTTCTTACCTCGATAACTTTCAATTTCGACTCATCCAGTCCTTCCAAATGCTACGTAGTTAAAAGGCTGGATAACTCATTTCCCCAAAGTACATCTTGTTTCAAACATGATGTGCTTTGAATCAAGAAAAGTCAAGATTGCCATATGAACTCCAATACGTGCTTCGAACTGTTGATATCTTTCCTTCGGACCACTTCTATGAAGAACTGTGTCTCTAGCTATTCATCGCGGTGCTTTACCAACATCTAGCACTATAAAATTGGAATGTGCTCTCATAATATGTCATTTTGAGCTTAGTAATTTTGAATTGGTTCCTTTTCTGGATTTTTCAGGTTTGAATATGCTTTCCAATTCCAATTACGAAATGTCGAGTATGCACATCCTTGTAGAGTTCCCTAAGCATATGCACATACACATGCATGCACACATGGGTCACAATCACTTTCTTTTCTGTTTTCTTTTCATTTATATGGATCGTTCGGTACCGATCCATGGACATGTATCAGTACCGATCTAGCCCTTATGAATAGGAGAGTCAATCACCTTTTTTTTGGTTCGGAGTTGTATACCTGACCCATCAACATTACCTTCTTCACTTTATTTCTACCATTCGAGTATCAAGCTTTTGTCTGCCATTAAACCTTCTCGCCTCTAAAGTCGAACTACTGCCGCCTAACACCAGAACCGTCGTCATTACTGGTCAGTACGACCTTTAGACTTCGATCACCTATCGCCTTGCATCATTCAAACTTGAGCCATCGTCCTAAGCCCGATCAATCACTCCAACCCGGTTCAAACACTCAAATCGATTGTCTCTTCATGCTCTGACATTCTTAGGTGGGTAATGGTGGTGGCGACATTATTGGATGAACTTCTCGAAGGCGATCAAGGTTGGGATCGGGAGATGTTATGGAAAAAAGTAAGCCAAAATCCATCCAAGGGTTTGGATCGGTACTCATCCAATCCTTGGTGGTTTTTGGGTTTCAAACTCATGCTTGAATTTTGCCTTATTGGCTAATTACTCAAGTTATGCTAAACACCATCTCCCAAGTTTCAAGGGAAATGCATGGTCATTAACGTGAAGCCCGTCGGAACGGTCAATAATGACGGTCACTTCGGATAACATTCAGACTTTAAAATGAATTATCACATAATATTGGAAATCGACACTCCACGTGTAACAACCCGCATTCCAGTGAACCTAGATTTTTGCTATCCAGAAAACCCAAGTCTAATAAAATATGGATCGTTGGTTTGGTATCTTGCAAAAGAGAAATTATATCAGAGCATTAGTAGTAATAACTCACAGCAGAAATAAGCAACTGCAATAAACCACAATAATCACTGACCAAGAATTGACATCCCAAATGTCAAGCGCCTCAGCCAGACAACTGCTCCAAATCAATACTGGCACTTGCCCTTCTAAAATCCTATGGATTGTAACGAGAAGGGGGTCAGAACAACGTTCTGGTGACTGATTAATTATACATCTTATACATAACACTAGTTTATGCCGATTGTTCACTATTTCATGTTATGTTAGATTATATTATTAGTCGTTTAGACTCCATCTCTGCATACGAACCGTACTCATCTACATCCCATAGATTTATATATATATATATATATATCCCATCGTCCATTAGTGGACCTAGATACTATCCCCAATAGTATCTATCGCTCATCACCTCATAAGGATCCATCGCCTCACTGCATCATGATCATCATATCACTTGAGGAAATCTTATCGTGCGCATTGACGATCTTTACTCCATTAGGTCCCGTATTCTTCGGGATTTTCACCTTTTTCCGCTTTATATATCGTGGATTCCTAGCCCCACACACCTCCACCCCGTCTGTGTTTTGAAGGAATCACTGTATGAGTTAACTAGCCGTACCCTATCAAACAAACTAACAAACAACTGTGGCGGTGCATAACCCGACTGAATCAATCCTGGTAGGCGAAAGAGATCAGTTAGGTGTAACCTTGTCCTTCCTGTTGACCATAAGGGACCTATGATGATCTCGTTAAATATGCAACTCCTACCCCTTGTTTTGGTACCCACACATGACAGCCCTGCGCTCCCTGTTGCATAAGTCTGATCTCATCCATCGTCTATTTAGATTGTCTAGTGCAATCAAGGCAATACCCTTCTCTAACAAAATTGAAGGAGACTACTAGTGCTTGTACAGTCTCGCCATCTGTAAAAGGTCCACCAATTGCATGCAATTACGGAGGTTCCTTTCCAAGCACTCACATAACTTGAGGGTATCCCTTCATCTAAACGCAAGCGTATACTCTACACGGGTCCTATTAGTTGGATATGTTTTAGCATTCCAACTCAGTCTAATGACCTTAAGTCGTTTATTCTCTATAACTATAACTGACAATTTATAATTATTCTCACCCATCATAAATGCATATCCGAGGTTACATATATACAGATTTCATATTCATGTATATTTATTATTCTTACATTTTCGTACTGCCTTTACTCTTTTATGTTTGACTTTAGGTCTTCATTTTACCATGCATTTAACTTTTTATTTATCAAATTCATTTACCGCTTCTAATTTTCTATCATCAGTATCGTTTCTACTACATTCATTAGTTCAACTTCGATTTATATTCCATTTCATTTCTCAGCTTCTTTTTCTTGCCTATTACTCAAACTTCCATTTCCATTTGTTCCCGTTTTATTAACTATTCAGTTTCCTTCTTATCTCGTTATTCCACTTTTGGGGTTTACTACATATTAGTAAATTGAAATTCAACTTTACCACTTAAATGTTGTACAGTAAATTTCCATATCTTATCCAAAAGAGGTGGTTTTGTTTGATGTTTGTAATTACAAGAAATTCTCTTTTATTTATTTAAATAGACACCACAAAATACAGTAATCATCTCTATTTTATACATCTCTTTCTTTTATAAGTACATATCTATTCCCTGTCATTCTAAACATCACACCTTTGTTACATTTAAACTTAATAGTATATGGAAATCCACTTCGGTATACGTTCCAATAAATTAAAATATCACCAAAATCCCAAAAGTCCAATTAACTTTATTTTCAATCTCATTCATCAATACCAATTAAAATGAAATCCCAATTTTTTTTTTAGTTAATCAATCGGACATAAAACTGATAATTAAAATTCGTTTTGCAATTACAGAATTAAACCCAATCATCATGCTTCTATGATTATCCATACAATTTATAGACAAGTGTACATTCTTCAAATCTCATATATATATATATATATATGAATTCATTGCCATTTATATTCAATACATAGGCATATAGAAATAGATCTACAACGAAATAATCCAATATTATATAAAAACATATAATACTCTCACTCACCTTTAATTAGCACTTCCAAATCTCTAGATCTAATCTAGATCTAGCCCTGTTATCTGTATTTTTCATTTTGACTCCTATTTGGATTCATAAATAATATTTATACAGATCTCATTAGAAGTTGGATCAGAGAAAAGAGATTTAGGTTTATTAATTAGAACCAGATTTAGAGTTTACCTTCGATATAGTTTCTTAATTTGAACATATTCTGCAACGACCCAAAAATTATAACAGTTTTTATAACGTAATTAACTGAATTTTTGCTTGAAATTAAACAATAAAATTTGGTGATGAAAATTTGATATTTGGTATGCGTCTATTTAAACATAGCAACTGATAAATTTTTATTAGAAAATATAAAAGTTAGTTCTGTTGTATAAATTTCAATTTCAATTTAAAATCAGTTAATTTGATGAAAATAAAATATTTTAGAAATCTGAATATTTTTATATAAGAAAAGGTAGAACATTCTCTGAGTGAGACGTCATATTTCGTTTCGCCAAATTTGGACTGCTATGCTCGTTTACCTTATTTTCAGCGTTTTAGCAGCATTTTGGCAGCGAATATCGACTTTTGATAGAATGATCGTATCGCTGATATCAATGTACTATTTTGTTCATCTCTTCGTGCTGATCTCCGCGGTATATTTATTTCTGTAATTCGGCGTTCCGGTACGTGGCGAAACCGACAGAACAATTAGTCGTATCGATACCCCTTTTTAAATCTTTTTGGTCCTTGTGTCTTTCAATTATCCAGCGTATAAACTCAAAAGCTATTTGCTTTTATTATCTCCATAAATTCAGCTGTGACTATTACCATTCCATGTTTGACTTTCTCTATTCCCTATTTAGTTTTAATATGTTGGTTCATTTTGATCTGGTTCGTTTCTTTGTCACTCTTCGTTTGTTCTGGACTGTTCGTTTGCTTTGAAAAATAATAAATATAAAGCTTACACATTTACCTGAAGCTAGTCTTAGCTGTACATATATATGGATATTCGTGCTTATATTCCAAAGCCTGTTCATTCTCTTATTTGATCTCCTCGACACTTTCTTTGCTCCATCTCAAAAATGATAACAAATATAATATATATAAAAAAGGTATGCACAAATATAATTGTTTTAATACTCTCCTATCCGTTTTCATTTTCACCATGTCCGCGACAACTCCGCTCCACCTTATACGCGATCGGCCACGCCATCGCAATAGGCTCCCCAATCGCTTCTCCCCACCTCCCTCTGCAATGCCGTGCGCCCTCGCCCACGTCCATCTCTCTCGTCATCAATACGGCAGCAACCGCCACCGCATCCTTTCACCCACCCATATAGCCGAGAGCTTAAACATCCATGCGTAGCTTTCCGTCCCTCTCCCTCACGTGATGCCACAAACCCACCAATCTCCGCGCGACGACAGCCGACAGTTCATCATCCTTCCCATCAGTCACCACGCTCTCCCTTCCACTCCATTGCTCTGACTTGCCATCCCCTCCACCATAGACGAGCTACAGCCAAAAACCCCTGTCCTCCACTTAGCCACAACGTCAGCCCTCCCTCCTAACGATAGCAGCCACCAGAAGTGTTTGCCTTGTGCTCCCCCTATACCCGAACCCCTTGTGACTATCAGCCATCAACAACCCCTGCCGAAACCCCTGGCCAAGCACAGCCAAGCCTACATCACCTTTGTGACTTCCTCTCCTCACCCAGCCAGCCACCACACCACTCAAACTACACCCGATAGCCACCTCCGCCTACCACATCCTTCCGCTTCCGTCTACACTTGACAACATCATGCAATAGGCAACGACAGTGACCGTCGGCAGCTCGAGCAACCACCTGACCCACTTTCGCAACCCATGCAAGCCTTCCACCTGTATCACCAGTAGCAGCTCATCTTCCTTTACCCCAAGGCCAACTCTAAATTCATTTATATATATATATAGTTTGTGTGTGTATATATATATATATTAGTTTATATATATACGATTTGTTGGTTTAGAATGCATAAATCTATAAAGTTTATATAAATTTTATAATATGTTTGTTTATATATAAAGGTTTATATAAATTATGTGATCTGTTTGAATATATATATCATGTTTATTTGACATGTAATTCAAATTAAATATTGTTTTTAAAGAAAATCTATACTATAAATATTTTGTAATAGCTTTAAAAATACATACTATGTTTAAACGTTCAATTGAAAATTTTAGAAGAAATATATATAGATATTTTGATTTTATTAGATGTGTTTAAGAAATAATGATATATATAGACCTTGATTTTAATATATATGTGTTTAAATTTAATATTGATTTTCAAATGTATATATTATAAAGATTTTTATTTTTAGAATATGTATTTTTAATTAAATATTGATTTTAAGAAAAATAATAATAATATAATATATATTTTCAATTTATATTAAGCTAGTTGATTCGTTTCATCATTTCCAAACTATTAATCTTGGCCGTCGAATTCGTGTTTATCGTGTCGTGCTTTGGAAATTATGTTTGGATTTCTCGCATCTTGTTCTTGTTCTTCTCTAATCTCGAAAGGTGAGCAGTCACTCACGATTAACATTCTTATATTTAGTAAATTTAATTCACATGAAATGGCGATTGAAATGTGTTGTAAATTTTAATTTGTTAGTCATTAAATTGTTGAATATGATATGTTATCATTTAAATTGTTCACCTATGATTGATGTATGACACCATAACATTGTTGTTTAAATGTGATAATTGTGACATATGCTCATCATTGATATGTTATGTAATTTTTTCTATCGTTCTCACTCTGCAAGTTCCCTGATAGTTTAGAATTCCCTATGGTTTGAAATGATACATACCCGAATGATATTTTAGAATAGGGAAAATACGTTATGGGTTGAAATGATAAACCCAAGCGATTTTTATTGCTTTTGAAAATTTGATATTGCAGGTTGAAATGATATATACCCGTAAAATATTAAATTTAAATTGCGGATTGAAATGATAAATATCCGTATCACTTGACCATAGGATAGAAAAATATATACGGACACCGTTGGTCTGTTTTGAGAAAAAATGATTTCCAAAATTTTGAAAGGAAATATTTGGGTTTTAATAAATATTGATTTTAAATATAATATAAATATCTTATTTTTTATATGTGTAAAATTTAGATTTTAAAATTATACGTTTGAAGATTTTTAAAATTATAAGTTAAGTTTTAAAATGTAAATTATAAAATTTTACTTATAACTTTATTATTTAAAAATATATATATAAAATAAGATTTAAAATAGATTTAATAATAATAAGATTTAATTTAATAATTATTAATAATAAAATTTAATAAGAATTTAATTTAACTTTATTTATATAATATGTTTTGAATATTTTAAAATAGATTTTTAACTTCAACATATTAATGATGGAAAGATGAATTGAAATTGATTTGTAATTTAATTGGTTTGAAGATTGAATTTAAATTAGAATTGATTTGTAGTTTAAGTTAAATAAGAGTTGATTTGAAACTAACTGATATTAAGACTTTAAAGATATGATTTTATAAATTAATAACTTGATTTTGATAAGGGTGATTTAATGGATATTTCAAATTTAAATGAAATTGTAATTGAATATTCAATTTCGATTTAGATTTGTAAATTGAGGTTTTATTTAAATGTTATTAATGATTAAGTGGATATTTTGAAGTAAATAGGATTAAGTTGAATTTTGAATATAAATGAAATTTATCAAATTAAGTTATTGTAAATTGTTTGAATACTGAAAGCGTATTGAATTGGAAGTGATTTAAAATTTGCAGTTCAAACCTGAATTTGAAATCGATATAAATTGTTGAACTGAGCTTGATTTAAATTGAATTTTTGGAACTAAAGAGGATTTAGATTGATTTGTGGAATTTGAAGAAATTTGAAACTATTTCGATATAAACTATTTTAATATATATCTACTATTTTTATATAAAGTATTTTAAATCTACCACCTATTTTAAATATAAACTATTTAAAATTATAACTATTTTAGTATATATAAACCGTTTTAAATTATGTATGTTGGAACTATTATGATTTAGATTAAAGGGATTTAAATGCGAATACTTTAATATGATTTCGAAAGTGTATACGATTTAGAAAGTGATGTGATTTTTTGAAATGAATATGATATTTTGATATGAAGTATGAACTGTTTTGAAATAAAATGACCACGGTGTGAAATAAGTGTTTGGTTGTTAAAGAGACCGGGTGTAACGACCCATAAATTTTCAATAATTAAAGTTGTCAATTTAATAAGATTTTGCTAAATAAATTTGGAAGAAAAAAAACTTGGTAATTTAATA
This sequence comes from Allium fistulosum, assembly GCA_030737815.1. Lineage (NCBI taxonomy): Eukaryota > Viridiplantae > Streptophyta > Magnoliopsida > Asparagales > Amaryllidaceae > Allium > Allium fistulosum. The sequence continues at coordinate 530,219,675 of CM060902.1, forward strand.
ATGAAATGGATGCCAAAATGAAATGTAACAATGTATTTAAAAACTAATTATTAACAAGTGAAACGAAATTACAATTTATTGAAGTAATGTAAATTGTTATACTTGGCTATAAATTTATGTAAGAAAACAAATGCAAACATTAAAATTTATAAATGATTTAGTATGAAATAAATGACCATTGAATAAAGATTAGGTATATAAGAATGGTAACATATGTTTGTGAACAATGAATTCAAAAGTGTGATTAAAAGTTATAGTAACGGTTGTAAGTTACTATTTAATTAGTCTATTAAAAGTTCATTTACATCTCTTCTCTTTTCATTTCTCATCTCCTGAAAAAAAAATTACAAGTTTCTATTTCATGGCTTCTCCTTCTTTCCTTCTTCTTTTTATTTTTCTCTTTGTTTTTTTCTTCAAGATAGGCTCGGCCTTCATGCTCTAGCCAACCACAACCATCTCCAACACACCGGCCTCACCACCTCTTCATGACTACCAAGCCATGCCTTGAACCCTAGATCCAAAATAAATCACCATCTCCTTGTTTCAACTATAGCCGAGCCCTTGTTGATTTAAAGCAAGGTTATGTTCTTTGTTTCACCTCTTTTCATTATTTTAATTCTAAATTTTGTGTTAAATCATAATCTTATATTTATGATATTATGCTGTTTACAAGTTTGGATCTTGGTTCTCCATCTACAAAAATCTTATTCGTGCTTTGTCGTGCTTTCCGGAATTTGTTTTGTGTCTCTTGTTTGTTATCTCCAGCTTTAAAAAGGTGAGTTTTATCACTCTAGACATATGTACTTATATTATTGTGAAATGATGGCAAGTGAAGCTGTATAAATTGATATGATATTCATACATGCCTGTGATATATTATATGATGTTAAATGCTGTTTATATACCTATTACATTTCCTGATATGTTGTTATATGTTATACTGTTCATTTTAATTACTGTATCTCACACTGCAAGTTCCCTATCACTATGGGTTGAAATGATACATACCCGAACGAACATTAGAATAAGGAAAAAATCATTATGAGCTGAAATGATAGGCTTGAGTGATTTTATCATAATTTATTTGACTTGGGATTGCGGGTTTGAAATGATAGAACCCGGATTTTTCTTTTTAAATTACGGATTGAAATGATACATATCTGTATCGCTTGACCTAGGTTAGAAAATATTATACAAGCCCATGGTTAAAATTTAAATAATATTTTCTAAAAATTTATTAAGTGTTCTAATTATTTTCTGAAATTTTTTAAGTATTCTGAAATTATAAATATATGAAATTTAACTTAAATTCGACTTAAGGCTTTAATTATAAAGGTGTATTGTTTTCTATAAGTTAAATTTTATAAGTTAGTAATTGGTTTAAATGGAATTTAAAGAATTTTATTTACGATAAATAACTTAATAATGAAATGTTGATTTAATATGGAATGTTAAATATAACCTGGTAATTGTAATGAATTTTATTTTATGAAATAGACATGTTTGAATAATAAAGAGTGTATTTTAAATTGATAAAATAAAATACAGTTTTGCTTGGACTTTGGAAATAAAATTTGTTTAACTGAAATTCATAGTTATTTGATGTCAAATGAATATATTTATAAGGAAATTTGATTATTATATTAACAATGGTAAGATATTCTATTTATGAATATGTTTGTAAAATAAATTATTAGGATTTAAATGGAAGGAAATTGTAATATAAAATACGACTTAACTTGATAATTGGAAAATTTGGTTCTAACTGAAATTGTTAAGTTAAGTAAATAAATGGGAATTTAGTTTTATTTATGAAGTGGGTATTTTAAAATAAAATGTTAGGTTATTTGGTGAAATAAAAGTTAAGTAAAAGAATGTGCTTTTGACTTAATAAATGAATTATAGTTTAATTTGGATATTTATTTATAAAAGTTTATCTTATTGAATCATAAGTTTAATGATATCCAAATGAATAATTTCTGAAGTGGAAAATGTAATTTTATAGGTTAAAAATGGCTAGAATTGGAGTCTTAATGTTTCTGAAAGTTAAGCAATTTATAAAGGATTGACTAACAAATGAAATTAATTTAAATTCGACATTTATTAATAAAAATGTTGTTTTATTAAAATTTATAATTTAAGTAATATCCAAATAATTTTTTTTGGAAAGTGGAATGAGTTTGATAAGTTAAAAATGAGAAAAATTGAAGATATATCATTTTAAATGGTATAACAGAAATTATAGCGTTTCTGAAATGCTGTGGTTAAATGAACTATGGCTGGAAATATACTAAAAAGACCTATAACTGCATTTCTGAAGTGCTGTAATTTCTAGAAATTGAACTATGGCTGAAAATATACTAAAATATACTAAAAGGACCTATAACAGCATTTCTGAAGTGCTGTAATTTCTGAAAATTTGAACTATATGCTGAAATTACTAAATAGACCTATAGCAGCAGTTCTGAAATGATGTAATTTCTGATTTTGAACTATGTTTTGATATATACTTAAATATACCTACCGCAACACTTTATAAATGCTGCTGTTTTGAAAATTTCAATGTTTGAAATGATTGAACGAATGAACTTAGAAATGTTACAACTTTAAAATGAATATTATTTGACATTGAATTTAAATGGTTTGGAAATGAATTTATTTGAAATAATATTTAATTAAGAATTGTCTTTAAATATATTAGCTTGAAGCTTATTGGAATTGAAGATTTAAGAAGGTGAACTTATAAAGTGGTTTGGTTTAAGATGATTTAAAGGAATATTTCAAGTTAAATAAATTTAAAGAAATATTCAGTGATTTGGAAATTTGGGTTTTATTTAAATAATAAACTGATTTGGTTTTTGGAATTTAAATGATAATATCCATGGGTTATAATAACGATTGGTTGTTAAAAAGACCAAGATCAGATACGGGCATACTCTCCGTCGATACCGAAAACCACTTTGACAGCTGTGTACGCGGTGGAGATTCCAGAATGAAGTAGGATGGTGGCGACGATCCTATTAAGGTATGAACGTGGACCCGACTCCCGTGAGTTGGCATAAGGTGGCTAAAACAGGAGCGATTCTCGGGCCAATGAGGTAGCACCTCTGATCGGACGCATTTCTTCAATACTATTCTATTACTTTGTGATTTATTTGGTGGCCACCCTTCGATTTTTTATTTGGGAGTGTGTTCCGAGGTGGGCGGTAGTGGCTGCTATGCGTTTCCACCAGCCTGGATGCGTAATTGTTATATCTACCCTGGCATTGCCTTGTTGTGCCATGTCACCTACCATATTGAGCTTTACTACGAGTTTGGATTTATGCCGTAGCCTGTGGAGTATTGAGGGTAGCTCCCGATCTGGGGGTATGCTAATACTGGATAGACTACTGGGACTATTATGTGTTAAGGTGGAAAATGTAAATCCTTAACGCTATCTAAAAGTAAGTTTATTTTATTATTAGACATTATTATAATAGCGAATATTACTACATAGTAGACTGTTTAAGTTACTTGTACCTTTATATTACAGTTCACTTGAGTTGGTTTACATTATATAAGTATGTATGTCCTGACTCGAGTGTTTTGTGTTTTGCTTTACACTTGGGTCAGACTGAGTGATATAGCATTCAAGACTCACCTTTGGAGTTGGAGCTTTCTTGGAGATCCAGCTATCTATTTCGCTTTCAGTTATCCAGTTGATTCCAGTAATGTATTCTGATTTATACTTGAATCTTGATTATCATATTGAGACTTCTATTGTATCTTGTTACTTCAGTTGTATCTTGTAACTCTGATGTATATATAGTAGCTTCATGAACTACTATTTCTTTGCTTCCGCTGCATTGTTATATTACTCTGTGTCTGTGATCTGTGATTTATTTACTGTATATTCTGGGTTTTGCCAAATTTTATTTACAATCTATTATTTTGAATTATTCAAGTCCGACATGTGTGGATTTATTGTCGATTTGAATGGTCCAAAATAGTGGGTCGTTACAGTTGGTATAAGAGCTTTGGCTCTAGGAAAACTTAGCATATGTGGTAAATTTATTTACAGAATCACTTTCGTTCGAGCTTGAATCTCTTTCTTTTTGACTCAATTTCTTTTGAATTTTGGAACGTTCCCTGCGGTTCCAAATCCATTCTTGTTTTCCACTATTCATCTTCTTTTTGATTCTGGAGTATCCCATAACTCCACTTCGAATGATCTTTAAAATGAATAGGCGGTCTCTCCAATCTTCGAATGATTGTAAAGGGGTGAAACTCTTTTACAAGAAGCATTGATTCACCGAAGATTTCTGCATCCTCGGTTTACAATGCTATCTATCTCTCGTTATCCCGAATTCTATCTCTTGAGAACAGATGTAGGTTTGTCCCAGAACTCTACATCGATCTTATTCTTGAAGTCACGGTTGACCCGGTAAAGGCTACCCGCGATTCATATAAGTTTATTCATTTCCTTATTCTGTTATCTAATCATCTTGTCTTTTGTTTCCAACTTATCTTCAAATCATTCTTGAAGTGTATTTGGAAACTAATATTTAAATATTTTAATACATATTGTGTTGTTTGAGTTGTTGATGTTGATTTGGGTTTCCGATCGATTCGTCTGATCAACGCTATCAATAGGATCTCCAAAACACTTGAACAGAGCAAACAGACACAATATGGTTTTCAAATTTAGTAATGAATAAATTTTGTATAATTATATATATAAGTATAATTTTCTGAAATTTTATAGTTAATTGAATTGGATATTAAGAAATAATATTTGACTTTGTATATATCTTGTAATCATTGGCTTTTGTTTCATATATAAATAGTTAAACTATAAAATATGGTTATAAATTAATTTGGAAATTAAAATGATTTAAATCAAGAATTTGAGAATTTAATTTCCGATGATTTCAAACTTTGATTTTTAAAAGATTAAAGATACATTATTTAAAGTATTTTCCGAATAGAAATCGTTTCTAAAGAATTTAAAAGTTGTAAATCAGTGCTCTTCTCTTTATCGTTGGAAAATAATTTCGATGATGACTGCAACATCATCGCCGTTCATTTTCGAGTTTCGAAGTAAAGAGACCATCCTGTAGCCTTGCTACAGTTTTGTTTTGAAAATTTTAATTGATTTGAATTTCTAAAATATGACTTGATTTATAATATATATATTGATATATGATTTAAAATTTGATTTGATATATATTGTGTATATTTATTTATCTTTAAAATTTGTTTGAAGTTAATCGGAAGATTTAATTCTTAAATTTTATCTTAAAGGATGACTTAAAATTTTAAATGAATCAAAATTTTGAATAAATACTTAAGCTTGAATAATTGAATTAGAAAGTTTTATTTGTATAATACTCAATTGCATTCCAATATAACTTACCTTAATTATTTAGAAGTTAATAATGTAATTGGATAATGTACAATATAAAAGGATTTTATAAATAAAATTTGAGTGGTTATAATAAATGTTATACACTTAAATTTTTGTTATAAAGAGATTAATAGAGGTGAACGGAATGAATAGTTAATTGAATAATTTACAATATAAAATGGGTTAAAGGAATTATAAACAAATTTGAGTAGCTATAATAAGTATAAATATACTGTAATGACCCGTATTTTTAACGCTTTAAAAATACTAAATTAAATAAAATTTTAGTTAAAAATCCGATAGACATAAAATTTTACGATTTATTAAATGGAAATCTCTTTGTATATAAGTTACAAATCCAAAACCAATTTCGATAAGACCGATAATGTAATACATATTAAAAACGTAATGTAATAATATGAAATAGTTGTAACCAATAACAGAAACCAAAATAATAATTTTAACGTAAGAAACGTGCGTTTTGCGTTAAATGAAATTTTCGTTAAATAAAAATAAACAATAAAATTTTGCAGCGAAAATTCGATATTTAAAATGCGTCTATTTAAACATAGGAAATTGTAAAGTTTCGTCAGAAAATATGAAAGGAATATTTAGTCATGTCATTTCGGTTTAAATCAGTTAAAATGTAATGAAAATAAAATGTTTTCGAAACCTAAATATTTTTACATAGAAAAATTCTAAATCATCTTCTGAGCAAGACGTTATTTTTCGTTTTTCAAAATTCGGACTTCTTTAGCTCCGTCGATCTTATTTTTCTACGTTTTTGCTACATTTTCCGCTAGTAGAAAATTTGAATTTTTTTATAATTCAATCATACCACCGATATCTGTATACCATTTTGATCGTTTCGTCGTGCTGATCTTTGCGGTATATTCAACTCTGCGTTTTGATATCCGGTGCACGGCAGAATCTATAAAATGATGATCGGTAGCGATACCCGTTTTAAATCTTTTGGTCCTTGTGTTATGACTTTCTATATTCCATGTATTCATTTAAATTGCCGGTTCATTCTTATTATTTAGGTCGTTACTTTTTCTGTGCATTCTTACGTGACTTTTCCCCTTTCCATTAAATTGCCAGCTACTCATCTCCTCCAAATCCATTCTTCTTTTGTCTGTCACCTTCATATGCCTCCTCTTAAAAATAATAATATATAATGATGACAGTGCATAAACAAAGCTCATGCATATATTTTTTAACCCGCTACTTATATAGTGAAGGCCGAACCTTCCCCACCTCATGCACCCGCATGCGGCCCCCCCTCAAACCCATGACCTTAGATCCTTCCACCACACGCCGACCTCCACCAAGCTCCGGCCGAGCAAACATGCACGCGCCGCCTTCCATTCTCGAACCCTCCCTCCGAGTCTCGCCCACACCAGTTGCACCGCTACCCAGATCCACGTCCTACTGACATCTCTGCCTCGGCCGAAGCATCTTCCAACCTTGTCGACCACCTGCAGCGCCATGGCTTCCCCAAAGGCTCAGGCGTCTTCCTCTCCAACCATCTTCCTTTTATGTTAAGGTATAGGTTTATTTATTCATATAAATTGTTTTAATATATGTGTTTGTATAAATTTATAACCTGTTAGTTAAAGGTTTTTCAAAAGTTATATATATATATATATATTTCAGTTTTATTATTAAATATATGTTTAGCATCATTACTGTGATAGAATCACTCAGTTGTATCATCTTAGTAGGTGAATCTCTAATCACTAGTTTTCTTTTGTTTTTCTTGGAGTACTAAAAATTCCTTTCGAATGCATGATTTAATAAGACTTGTAGAATGATATAGGTACTGTCAGATTTGTTCTTAGTTGGAGCCATCGTTACTGTGATAGCATTTCTTCCTAGTTGATGCATTATCTAGTTATTTCTGAAATTGTATTGGATTGAAGAAACTGAAGGTCGTAATTATATAAAATATGATATGATATACTTTTTAGTTCATGGTCTTAAGTTTCAAGAACATTATGTGCTGCATGATTGCAAAGTTGAACTGATAGTCACAAGACAAGTGCATTTATGCTTTCTTCTTAAAAAAATGAATCTTGTTTTGCGTTTGTTATATTTTGAATAGGTTTATATCATTAACATACAATCGGTTTGTTATATATATAATGTTTATATAAGTTTACATTTCATCTATTTGAGTTTATAACAAAGTAAATCATATTGATTTTTATGATAAATATTAATTTTAAAATATAGTATGTATTTAAGTTTATATAAGGTTTATATATTTAGTTTACATCAAAACTGATTTTGCACTTGTTTGCATGTTTATTTTTTTTCTGAACAGCAGTTAGACTTCATGTTCACGATATCATATCTCACTCATGTTTTATCGGAATGGGTTGATTCTATTTCTAAAAAAGAGTCGAAGTTACCTAGTTTATGCCTGTCAAATTTCAGCAAAATCCGACATCGTTTGATTAGTGGTCGAGGATCTGGAAGTTAGACCCAGGCAGCTGTTCTTTTGTACTTGAAATTATTTTACACTCCTGCAAACACGACCTGAGTTCATGTTTGACGCATCGTATCTCTTCCGTCTTACGTCGGAATACAATGATTCCCTATTTGTTTAAAAGATAAAGTTTTCTACTTTCTATATATAAAATTTTAGCTTCATACGAGGTGGTTCAGTCCTCTGTTTCTTACCTGAAAGTCAGACCCAGAGGGGTTTTCAGACTTGAACATTTGACAGTCGCAACATGGCCTGAGTCTATGTTCGTGACATTGTAACTTTTCTCGTCTCTTGTCCAAATCAAGAGATTCTTTTGCAGTTTGAAATACAAGTTTTAATCTTTATTCATACCAAATTTCAGACCATTTCGATCTCGGTAGCACATAGAATTATATTGTTAAACTTTGACGCAGGACATGTTTTTTTATTTGTTGCTATGTTGAATGTTTTGCTTTGATTTCGGCAATTCTTATTTAACAGCTTTGCTCGTCGATTTTGTGCCTATCTAGTTTATTTCGGAAGTCGTGCTTGCAATTCGTAACTCAACTTCGTTGTCTATTCTCGATCTCTAGCCTCGAAAGGTGAGTAATCACTCACGATTAATGTTCTTTTATTTATTAAATTTGATTTCAATTGAAACGACAATTGAAATATGCTGCTGTTGGTTATTACACTGTTATATATGCTATTACCTGTATCTGTTCACCCATGACATCTGACACCATTATCTGTTAATTATTTATGCGATAATAATCCAGTTTGGTATATATTTGATTGATTGATGATGTTTATATTGGACATTAAATTGTTAATGTTAAAGTGATAAATAATATGCAATCGAATTGATATAGGATAGTCAACAATTTAAATTGGATCTATATGTTGAATTTGATTTGTTAAATTTGTATAATATGACCCCCTCTTAAATGTTTAATTACTCGACACGTAGTAATATGGTTAACTTCACCTTGAACCATTGAATGTATGTTGTATAAAATTGATGTTGTATGAAATTGAATAATTGATATCAAATGAAGAACCGTATTAATATTAGTGTAATAATCTTTAATCTACATGAAATGATAGTGTAGATTCTAGAAATAATTATATTAATTTGCACAAACAACAATGTGAATTAATACGATTATTTTAGGATTATTTGAATTGATTATTGGATTGATATTGGTTGTTGTTATTGCTTGTTTATTTACTTTGACACCATCCCAGTTATCACACTGTAAGTTCCCTTTGCTATGCTTTGATTTTGAATTGAATTGGAATCGGGTTGAAATGATAAATACCCAAAATGAACTTTGACATAGGATAGAGAATTAAATAAAACCCGATTGGTCAATAATTTGATTTAAAAATAAAATGAAGATTTTATTTGAATGAATAAATAATGGTTTCGAAACGAAGTTGGAATTTGATTTTTAATGAAAGGAAATGTTAATATTTAAAATATGAAACAAATATTGACATAGTAGTTGTTGAAAGATCGTTATTTTGAAATTAATTATTTGACAATTAAATTTGGAACTTATCATTGAATTAAGTTTGAAATGATTTAATAATTAAGTTTGAAATTATAATTAAGTTTTAAATGATTAAGTTTTGAAATATTTAATAATTAAATAAGATTTGATTATTTGATAATTAAATAAAAATTTGAATTCTTTGATAAGAGAAATTGAACTTTTGAATAAGTGAATTTTTACTTCGTAAATAATTGAAATTGAATTTCTTTATTAATTAAGTTTTGGAAAATTATTTAAGTAAGTAAATAAGTGAAATTGAATTTCTTTAACAAGGAATAAAATGTGATTTATTGAAATTAATGTAAGACTTGTAATTGAAAGATTTGATTTGATGAATTTAATCTAATGCAATTTGTAAGTTTTGATATAATGGAGTTGAACTTAAATAATTGATTTAATAAATTGGAACTTAAATAGAAATTGTTTGAAGGATAATTAACTTAACGAATATTGAATGAAATCGATTAATGGATTTAAATGGTTTTGAATGTAGATTAAATCATTTTAAATGATTTCGAAATGAAACTTATATACGAATTTAAATGAATATTGGAATGGTTTAAATATAAATTGAAATTGAATTATAAGATTTCGAAATGGTAATTTGAAAGTTTTGAAACGTAAATTTTGGAAATTGATTTAGAAAGTCAAATGAAATGTTGGTTTACAAATTCTAGTTGAAATTGAAATTGATTTGGTTTTGAAATATATTAAATGACCAATCGGTGTAATAATTACGGAAGTTATTAAAGAGACCGGAATCGGTTAGGGACATACTCACTGTCTAAACCGAAAACCACTTTAATAACTATACGCGGAGTGTGATCCAGAATGAAGTGGTTGGAATGATGTACGTTGATGACTGAAGAAAGAGAACAATAATGGATAGCCTTGACACTTGTGTCAAATTGGAAATGACTAAAACAGGAGCCGTGCCGGGCCAAATGGGGGCTAGCTACCTCGAGCGAACACACTTCTTCGAAAACTACTCATTACTTGTTGTCGATTGGTGCACCCTTGATTTTGGGAGTGTTGTTTCGCGGTGTTGCGATCGCTGCGGTGATGCGTTCTCACCAGTCCGGATCAGGCGAACGGTAGTTTCACTACCTTGGGTATTGCCTCATGTGCCTTGTTATACTTGGATCCCTATATACGCGACCACTACGATTTGTTTTGTGTTATACCTATGGAGTACTCCCTGATATCCCACTAGTTTACGGTGGAGTTTACAGTGCTGTATAGACTATAACGCTTATATAAAATGTGTTAAGAGGGATAATGGTAACGCCTTAACACTATTTTGATATCTTATATTACTGATAGGCATTATCTACTTATCGTACACTACTACATAGTAGATAGTTTAACGGATCCTTAAAGGATGGTTATTCCAAACATCCTTTGAGTTATTTGTATTTCAATTGCTATTTCACTTGAGTTGGATTTATTGATATAAGAATGTTAATCCTGACTCGAGTGTTTTGTGTTTTCTTTACACTCGGGTCAGACTGAGTGTACCGGTATTCGAGACTCACCTTTGAAGTTGGAGCTTTGCTTGAAGATCCAGCCATCTATTCTGCTTTCCGTATTCGATGATTCCAGTGATGTATTCTAATTTGTATCTAATGTATCGTATTACTCTTCCGTTGTATCTGGTTTAACTCTGATGTAACTTATATATTTATATAGTAGCTTCATGAACTACTATCTCTTTTATTTCCACTGCAATTATTACTCTGTGTCTGTGATCTGTGATTATTTATTTACTGTATATGCTCAGTTTTGCCAAATTTAAATTAACAATTCGGTATTTTGAATTATTCAAGTCCGACATGTGCGGATGCGAATAGTCCAAAATAATGGGTCGTTACATATACTTAATATATATGATTAAATATATTAAGTGGAATAATTTAATAATAATCTGGGATAAAGAGGAATTAAATTTAGTGAATAAGTTATGAGTATAATAAATGATTTTCAAATTCATGATTTTGGACAATTGTTAGTTTAAGATAATTGTATGATGAGATAATGAGATTAAAAATAGTTAAGATTTATTTAACTTAAGAAAGAAAATCAAATGGATGACATTAATTATTAATGTAAGATGAAATTTTCATGGTTTTAGATTTATTATCTTCTTTGCTTTCCAATCTCTTTTCTTTCAGGTTGTTTCTATTCTCCTACCTTCTTCCTTTTCGGGGACGAAAAGTTTTGAGTGGGGGAGAGTGTAACGACCCGTAAATTTTCAATAATTAAAGTTGTTAATTTAATAAGATTTTGGTAAGTAAATTTAAAAGAAAAAAAACTTGGTAATTTAATAATGAAATGAATGCCAAAATGAAATGTAACAATGTATTGAAAAACTAATTATTAACAACTGAAATGAAATTACAATTTATTGAAGTAATGTAAACTGTTATACTTGGCTATAAATTTATGTAAGAAAACAAATGCAAACATTAAAATTTATAAATGATTTAGTATGAAATAAATGACCATTGAATAAAGATAGGTATATAAGAATGGTAACATATGTTTGTGAACAATGAATTCAAAAATGTGATTAAAAGTTATAGTAACGGTTGTAAGTTACTATTTAATTGGTCTATTAATGTAGTTGTAACTGTTACATTTGGGTATAAAATTGAATATAAGTAAATAAATGTATGGTAATTGAATGAATTCAACATTATATAAGCAATTCTGATAATTAGTGGAAATAATAAACTTGAGTGTAATATAAAGTTAGTGATAACATCTATGCAAGTCACCTTTTCATTTAGGCTGCTAAATCTAGAGTAGGAAATCAATTACATTTAAATGTAGGTAAATGTTCATTAATGTGAGATAGGACTGTAACTGTAAAGTGTGAATGTAATGACATAAATGGAAATGTATATTTTATTCATAAGATGAAATAAAGGAATGAAACCAAGTTGAATAAATTGTGAGGTTTTAATTATGATAAATGTACATATTTGGCAAATTCAATATAATTGAAAATAACAGTTATTACAAAAGAAAGATGAAAATTTGAATATATATTTATGTAATGAATGATAAACAAATAATAAATAGGTTTATAGAGTAATAATAGGTTTAATAAAAAGAGTAGAAATGAAGCAAGACAAATATTTTGAAATTGATTTAATTGGAATTCAATCCGTGATAAATGGATTAATTGTAGCTAAATGAAATTGAAATTTGGATGAATTGGGAAATTATTAATGTATTAGTATATAACCAATGTTAATATTACCCATAAGAGGATAAGTTAATAGTTGATTCAATAACAAGATTGAGAAATCAAATATATGGATTTATTGGGAATTTAAAACTTATACTTTTTAAACTGGATAAATTACTGTGTTTTACACGCAATAATATTCGGTAATTTTATTTTCTATTTTAATTTGTATAAACTTGATTATATTTATTTGATTTTAGATTGGTTTTATTTTAATAATAGCTTAGAAATTTCAAGAGACATAAGTTACTTGTTTTTATTTGTTGCCTTTTTCTTTTCTCTTGCCTTTCCATTTGCATAGCCAATTACTTCCCACATTCATAGCCGTGATTTTTCTCCTATCAATCACGTACATATTGTTCCTCAAACTCTTCTTTTCATTGCATGCAAACAAAGGAAAAATTAATTAATTAAAACCCTTAAATTCTCTAGCCGTTTAAAACATTGATTACATGTCGTTTCTTTCCACTTGCCTAGCCTCTTTATTATTTGCCTGAGCCATTCACTACAAATCTTTAGCCGTTCATTTTGTTGTAACCCTAGCCGCCACTAATTTGTAATTCATGTACCAAAGTTCATTTCCATCTCTTCTCTTTTCATTTCTCATCTCTTGAAAAAAAAATTACAAGTTTCTATTCCATGGCTTCTCCTTCTTTCCTTCTTCTTTTATTTTTCTCTCTGTTTTTTTCTTCAAGATAGGCTCGGCCTTCATGCTCTAGCCGACCACAACCATCTCCACCACACCACTATGATCGGCCTCACCACCTCTTCATGACCACCAAGCCATGCCTTGAACCCTAGATCCAAAATAAATCACCATCTCCTTGTTTCAACTATAGCCGAGCCCTTGTTGATTTAAAGCAAGGTTATGTTCTTTGTTTCACCTCTTTTCATTATTTTAATTTCTAAATTTTGTGTTGAATCATAATCTTATATTTATGATATTATGTTGTTTACAAGTTTGGATCTTGGCTCTCCATCTACAAAAATCTTATTCGTGCTTTGTCGTGCTTTCCGGAATTTGTTTTGTGTCTCTTGTTTGTTATCTCCAGCTTTAAAAAGGTGAGTTTTATCACTCTAGACATATGTACTTATATTATTGTGAAATGATGGCAAGTGAAGCTGTATAAATTGATATGATATTCATACACGCCTGTGATATATTATATGATGTTAAATGTTGTTTATATACCTGTTACATTTCCTGATATGTTGTTATATGTTATACTGTTCATTTTATTACTGTATCTCACACTGCAAGTTCCCTATCACAATGAGTTGAAATGATACATACCCGAACGAACATTAGAATAAGGAAAAAATCATTATGAGCTGAAATGATAGGCTTGAGTGATTTTATCATAATTTATTTGACTTGGGATTGCGGGTTTGAAATGATAGAACCCGGATTTTTCTTTTTAAATTACGGATTGAAATGATACATATCCATATCGCTTGACCTAGGTTAGAAAATATTATACATGCCCATGGTTAAAATTTAAATAATATTTTCCTAAAAATTTATTAAGTGTTCTAATTATTTTCTGAAAATTATTAAGTATTCTGAAATTATAAATATATGAAATTTAACTTAAATTCGATTTAAGGCTTTAATTATAAAGGTGTATTGTTTTCTATAAGTTAAATTTTATAAGTTAGTAATTGGTTTAAATGGAATTTAAAGAATTTTATTTACGATAAATAACTTAATAATGAAATGTTGATTTAATATGGAATGTTAAATATAACCTGGTAATTGTAATGAATTTTATTTTATGAAATAGACATGTTTGAATAATAAAGAGTGTATTTTAAATTGATAAAATAAAATACAGTTTTGCTTGGACTTTGGAAATAAAATTTGTTTAACTGAAATTCATAGTTATTTCATGTCAAATGAATATATTTATAAGGAAATTTGATTGTTATATTAACAATGGTAAGATATTCTATTTATGAATATGTTTGTAAGGAAATTGTAATATAAAATACGACTTAACTTGATAATTGGAAAATTTGGTTCTAACTGAAATTGTTAAGTTAAGTAAATAAATGGGAATTTAGTTTTATTTATGAAGTGGGTATTTTAAAATAAAATGTTAGGTTATTTGGTGAAATAAAAGTTAAGTAAAAGAATGTGCTTTTGACTTAATAAATGAATTATAGTTTAATTTGGATATTTATTTATAAAAGTTTATCTTATTGAATCATAAGTTTAATGATATCCAAATGAATAATTTCTGAAGTGGAAAATGTAATTTTATAGGTTAAAAATGGCTAGAATTGGAGTCTTAATGTTTCTGAAAGTTAAGCAATTTATAAAGGATTGACTAACAAATGAAATTAATTTAAATTCGACATTTATTAATAAAAATGTTGTTTTATTAAAATTTATAAGTTAAGTAATATCCAAATAATTTTTTTGGAAAGTGGAATGAGTTTGATAAGTTAAAAATGAGCAAAATTGAAGATATATCGTTTTAAAGGGTATAACGGAAACTATAGCGTTTCTGAAATGCTGTGGTTAAATGAACTATGGCTGGAAATATACTAAAAAGACCTATAACTGCATTTCTGAAGTGCTGTAATTTCTAGAAATTGAACTATGGCTGAAAATATACTAAAAGGACCTATAACAGCATTTTTGAAGTGCTGTAATTTCTGAAAATTTGAACTATATGCTGAAATTACTAAATAGACCTATAACAGCAGTTCTGAAATGCTGTAGTTTCTGATTTTGAACAGTTTTGATATATACTAAATATACCTACCGTAGCACTTTATAAATGCTGCTGTTTTGAAAATTTCAATGTTTGAAATGTTTGAACGAATGAACTTAGAAATGTTACAACTTTGAAATGAATATTATTTTACATTGAATTTAAATGGTTTGGAAATGAATTTATTTGAAATAATATTTAATTAAGAATTGTCTTTAAATATATTAGCTTGAAGCTTATTGGAATTGAAGATTTAAGAAGGTGACCTTATAAAGTGGTTTGGTTTAAGATGATTTAAAGGAATATTTCAAGTTAAATAAATTTAAAGAAATATTCAGTGATTTGGAAATTTGGGTTTTATTTAAATAATATACTGATTTGGTTTTTGGAATTTAAATGATATATTATGGCTTTGGTTTTTGAAATGGGAATGATATTTTGGTTTGTGGAGTATAAACTAGTTTTGAATATGATGTTTAGGTTTTGAAGTATAACTAGTTTTGAAATGGATAATGATATTTTTGGCTTTGAAGTATAAATTATTTCGAAATAAATATCCATGGGTTATAATAACGATTGGTTGTTAAAGAGACCGGGATCAGATATGGGCATACTCTCTGTCGATACCGAAAACCACTTTGACAGCTGTGTACGCGGTGGAAATTCCAAAATGAAGTAGGATCGTGGCGACGATCCTATTGAGGTATGAACGTGGACCCGACTCCCGTGAGTTGGCATAAGGTGGCTAAAACAGGAGCGATTCTCGGGCCAATGAGGTAGCACCTCTGATCGGACGCATTTCTTCGATACTATTCTATTACTTTGTGATTTATTTGGTGGCCACCCTTCGATTTTTTATTTGGGATTGTGTTTCGAGGTGGGCGGTAGTGGCTGCTATGCGTTTCCACCAGCCCCGATGCGTAATTGGTATATCTACCCTGGCATTGCCTTGTTGTGCCGTGTCACCTACCATATCGAGCTTTACTACGAGTTTGGATTTGTGCCGTAGCCTGTTGAGTATTGAGGGTAGCTCATGATCTGGGGGTATGCTAATACTGGATAGACTACTGGGACTATTATGTGTTAAGGTGGAAAATGTAAAGCCTTAACGCTATTTAAAAGTAAGTTTATTTTATTATTAGACATTATTATAATGACGAATATTACTACATAGTAGATAGTTTAAGTTACTTGTACCTTTATATTACAGTTGACTTGAGTTGGTTTACATTATATAAGTATGTATGTCCTGACTCGAGTGTTTTGTGTTTTGCTTTACGCTCGGGTCAGACTGAGTGATACAACATTCGAGACTCACCTTTGGAGTTGGAGCTTTCTTGGAGATCCAGCTATCTATTTCGTTTTCAGTTATCCAGTTGATTCCAGTGATGGATTCTGATTTATACTTGATTATCATATTGAGACTTCTGTTGTATCTTGTTACTTAAGTTGTATCTTGTAACTCTGATGTATATATAGTAGCTTCATGAACTACTATTTCTTTGCTTCCGCTGCATTGTTATATTACTTTGTGTCTGTGATCTGTGATTTATTTACTGTATATTCTGAGTTTTGCCAAATTTTATTTACAATCTATTGTTTTGAATTATTCAAGTCCGACATGTGTGGAATTATTGTCGATTTGAATGGTCCAAAATAGTGGGTCATTACACCGGGATCAGATATTGTCATACTCTCTGCCAATTCCAAAATCCATTTTAACAACTGTGTACGTGGTGGAGATTCCAAAACGAAGTAGGATGGTTTGGTGAACGATTCTACATGAGGTATTAACATAGCCCTGACTCCCGTGAGTCAGCTTGATGTGGCTGAAACTGGAGCCACGCCGGGCCAAGTGAGGTCATTTCTCCTATCGGGCACATTTCTTCGATACCATTCTATTACTTTGGGATTTGATTGGGTGCACCTTTGATTTGGGAGTGTGTCTCGAGGTGGGCGGTAGTAGCTGCTATGCGTTACCACCAGTCCGGATCCACAAAACGGTATAATCCTACCCTGGGCATTGCCTCGCATGCCTTGTCACATGCCATATCGCGCCTTCTACGAGTTTGGTTTGTGTCATACCTATGGAGTGCTCCCTGATAGTCCACCGGTTCGGTGGAGTTTGCAGTACTGTATAGACTACGACATTATATAAAATGTGTTAAGGGGGATATGGGTAACACCTTAACTTTATTTTAATAGTTTACTTTACTATAGACATTTTCTATGTAGCGTATTGTACTATGTATGTAAATAGTTTAACGGATCCTTATAGGATGGGAATCCCAAACATCCTTTAAGTTATGTTGTATTTCAGTTGACATTTCACTTGAGTTGAATTTACTGGTATAAGAATCTTAATCCCGACTCGAGTGTTTTATGTTTTGCTTTATGCTTGGGTCAGACCGAGTGTCACAACATTTGTGACTCACCTTCGGAGCTTGGAGCTTCGCTTAAAGATAGGTCTTTGTCTATTCAGCTTTCCAGTTACTTCAGTTTATTCCAGTTGTTTTGTTCAGACTTGTCATTTGCATTTGTATTAGTAACTCCTGTGCATTCAAGATATCTATTATATTTTAATTTAAACTCTGATGTTTATATAGTAGCTTCATGAACTACTATTTATCTATTCCGCTGCTTATTGTTATATTATTCTGTGTCTGTGATTCTGTGATTGATTTATTTACTGTATATGCTAAGTTTTGCCAAATATAAATTAACAATCTGTTGTTTTGAGCAATTCAATAGTTCGAAATTCCAGGTTGTTACAAGTGGTATCAGAGCTCTGGTTTAGGTAAACTCAGCATATGGAGTAAAATTTAATTACAGAATCATATTCGTTCGAGCTTGAAATTCTTGGTTAGGATCCTCCTAGGTTAGGATTTCTTTTTGAATTTTGGAACATTCTTTTAGTTCTAAAATACATTCTCGTCTCTTCCTATTCGTGTTCTTCTTGATACTGGAGCATCCCATAGCTCCATTTCTATCCTACCAATCTTAGTATGACTTATAATGGGGTGAAACTCCTTTACTACAAGTGTCGACTAACCGGAGATTTCTATTTTCACGGTTTTGATGCTGTTATCTCTTGTAAAGTTCGAACCGTTCTCTAGTAGACGACCCGGTTAGTGATCTTGACTCCACCCGATAGTCAGGGATTATCCTGATATTTGGTGAAGTCACTCCTCTACCTCCTAAGTGGGAAATTTAATTCCGCATTGATCTTATTCCTGGAGCTCGACCTGTTGTCCTTCCTCCCGGAGGAATGGTTTCTATGAATGGTTAG
Organism: Allium fistulosum; assembly: GCA_030737815.1. Taxonomy (NCBI): domain Eukaryota; kingdom Viridiplantae; phylum Streptophyta; class Magnoliopsida; order Asparagales; family Amaryllidaceae; genus Allium; species Allium fistulosum. Next base: position 530,238,352 of record CM060902.1, read on the forward strand.
TCATGCCCTTTGGATTAACCAATGCTCCTGCCTTCTTTTTCGATCTCATAAATTGGGTTTCCGCAATGTTCTCATTAAGTTTGTCCTGGTTTTCGTTGATGATATTCTCGTCTTTTCTAAGTCCCGGTTGACCCGGTTAAGGTCGCCACGATTAATATAAGTCTATCCAGCTTTCCTCTTCTATAATTTAACTATATTATCCTTTCTTTCGAGCCTATCTTCTTAATTAGGATTCTCTTTGATTAAGGTTCCTCTAAATTTGAATCTCTATCCCGTTTCTAGAATCCATTCTCGAATCATCCTGTGAGGGAGCGTATTTGTAGTTAATATAAAAATGTTTTGTATTGTGTTGTTTGAGTTGTTAAGTTTGAATTTTGGTTTCGATCGATTCGTCCGACCAACGCTATAGATAGAAATTCCAAAACACTTGAACAAAGAAAACTGGCACGGTATTGTTTTCAAAATTGGTAAATAAAATAATTTTATGTATGATTATATTTTATATATATATAAGTATAATTTTCTGGAATATATAGTTAAAAGAATTGGTTGTTAGAAATGATAGTACTAGATTATCATTTATTGTTTTTTTAATATTCCTAAACCATTAACTATTGTTGTATGTTATAAGAAGTTGAAATTTTAAATCTGATTTGAAAATAAAATGAATTTAAATTAGGGATTTGAGAATTAATTGGTGCTTTCTAAATTTGGTTTTCAAAGTTTTGAAAAAATATATATTATTTGAAAGTATTTTTGAATGGAAATTGTTTCCAAAGAATTTTAAAAGAAGTAAGTCAGTACTCTCTTCTTTTGTCGCTGGGAAATAATTCCAATGATGACTGCGACATCATCGACATTCATTTTCGAGTCTCAAAATGGAGAGACCAGTTAGCAGCCTTGCTACATTTTGCTTTGGAAAATAGATTTGATTTGAATTTCTTGTGTACGGTTTAATTTCAATAAATATATATGTATATATTTATTTCAAATGGTTTGAAATGAAATCGAAAATTTAATTCTTAAATTCTATGCTAAGAAATGGTTCCAATTATTGAAATGAAACAAATTTTTGAATAATTGGAGTGTTTAAAATGAGAAATGAATTTGAAACAATTTGAAATAGTAAAACTAAGATAAATTTTATTTGTATAATACTCAATTGCATTCTAAAGCATATATAGCTTACCTGAAGTATTCAAAAGTTGAAATGAAATGTGAATTGGTGCTTGAAGGTTATACAAGAGAAAACTTAAGTAATAAATTAGTTAAATTAAAATGGCTTAGTAGAAATGTTGTAAATAATAGGTAAATTTGTATAGTGACACTCAAAAACATTAATATAACTTACCTAGAATAGTTAAATGTTAATAAGAATATGTAATTGGATAATATAATGTAAATGTAAGGAATAAGATGTCCAAAAATGAATCTTGATAAGGGAATTTATAAATGGAAATTGAGTTGTTATAATAAATATTTATACACTTAATCTATGTTGAAATATATTGAATAATAATTAGAGAATTCTATTTAAGTAAATAAACATGAATTTAGGAATAATTGAGATTGAATTATAAGTGGAATTAACTTAAGTAAAGTCAAATGGATTAAATTAATGGGTTAAATAAAATAAATTTTAATTTGAAAGAAAATTCTGTAACAAATGTTAATAAATTAAAACAAAATAATTGAATGAAAATACATTGAATTGAAATCAACCAAAAATGTGAATACCATGAATAGTTATTGATTGAATAAAATGAATTGAAACCAAATTTGCTGAAAATAAATCAATTTAAAAATTTGTGAAGTCTACATGGTTTTGAATTATATTATTATATCTGGTAATATGTATTTCTATTCTATATTTCCTCTGTGTTGTTTCTATTCTCCTATCTCGTTCCTTTTCAGGGACGAAAAGTTTTGAGTGGGAGAGAGTGTAACGACCCGGAAATTTTAACGGTTTTTACAATGCAATTAACTGAAATTTTGCTTGGAATTAAACAATAAAATTTGGTGATGAAAATTTGATATTTGGTATGCGTCTATTTAAACATAACAACTGGTAAATTTTTATTGGAAAATATGAAAGTTAGTTCTGTTGTGTAAATTTAAATTTCAATTTAAAAATCAGTTAATTTGATGAAAAAAAAATATTTTAGAAATCTGAATATCTTTATATAAGAAAAATGTAGAACATTCTCCGAGTGAGAGGTCATATTTTGTTTCGCCAAATTTGGACTGCTCTTGCCCCATTTATCTTATTTTCAGCGTTTTAGCAACATTTTGGCAGCAAATATCGACTTTTGATAGGATGATCGTTTCGCTGATATCTGTGTACCATTCTGTTTGTCTCGTCGTGCTGATCTCCATGGTATATTCATTTCCTGTAATTCAGCGTTCCAGTACACGGCGAAACCGACAGAACAATTAGTCGTATCGGTACCCGTTTTTAAATCTTTTTGGTCCTTATGTCTTTCAATTATCCAGCGTATAAACCCAACAGCTAATTGCTTTTATTATCTCCATAAATTCAGTTGTGACTATTACCATTCCATGTTTGACTTTCTCTATTCCCTATTCAGTTTTAATATGTCGGTTCATTTTGATCTAGTTTGTTTCTTTGTCACTCTTCGTTTGTTCTGGACTGTTCGTTTGCTTTGAAAAATAATAAATATAAAGCTTACACATTTACCTGAAGCTAGTCTTAGCTGTACATATATATGGATATTTGTGCTTATATTCCAAAGCCTGTTCATTGCCTTATTTGATCTCCTCATCACTTTCTTTGCTCCATCTCAAAAATGAAAACAAATATAATATATAAAAAAGGTACACACAAATATAATTGTTTTAATACTCTCATGTTCGTTTTCATTTCCGCCATGGCCGCGACAACTCCGCTCCAACCACCTTATACGCGATCGACCACGCCATCGCAACAGCCTCCCCAATTGCTTCTCCCCACCTCCCTCTGCAATGCCATGCGCCCTCGCCCACACCCCTCTCTCTCATCATCAACACGGCAGCAACCGCCACCGCATCCTTTCACCCACCCTTATAGCCGAGAGCTCCAACATCCATGTGTAGCTTTCCCTCCCTCTCCCTCACGTGACGCCACAAACCCACCAATCTCCGTGCGATGACTGCCGACAGTTCATCATCCTTCCCATCAGTCACCATGCTCTCTCTTCCACGCTATTACTCCGACTCACCATCCCCTCCACCATAAATGAGCTGCAGCCGAAAACCCCTGTCCTCTACTTAGCCACAAAATCAGCCCTCCCTCCTAACGATAGCAGCCACCAAAAGTGTCAGCCTTGTGCTACCCCTATACCTGAACCCCTTGCGACTGTCAGCCATCAACAACCCCTGCCGAAACCCCTGGCCGAGCACAGCCAAGCCTACATCACCTCGGTGCCTTCCTCTCCTCACCCAGGCAGCCACCACACCACTCGAACTGCACCAGATAGCCACCTCCGCCTGCCACATCCTTCCGCTTCCGTCTCCACTTGACAACCTCATGCAATTGGCAACGGTAGTGACCGTCAGCAGCTCGAGCAACCACCTGACCCACTTCCGCAACCCACGCAAGCCTTCCACCTGTATCACCAGTAGCAGCTCATCTTCCTATACCCCAAGGCTAACAATAAATTCATTTATATATATATATATATAGTTTGTATATAAATATATATTAGTTTATATATATAAGATTTGTTGGTTTAGAATGCATAAGTCTATAAAAGTTTATATAAATTTTATGATCTATTTGTTTATATATGAAGGTTTATATAAATTATGTGTATTTGACATGTAATTCAAATTAAATATTGTTTTTAAAGAAAATATATACTATAAAGATTTTGTAATAGCTTTAAAAATACATATTATGTTTAAACGTTCAATTGAAAATTTTGGAAGAAATATATATAGATATTTTGATTTTATCAGATGTGTTTAAGAAATAATGATATATATATATATATATATTTTGATTTTAATATATATATGTGTTTAAATTTAATATTGATTTCCAAATGTATATATTATAAAGATTTTTATTTTTAAAATATGTATTTTTAATTAAATATTATTTTAAGAAAAATATTAATAATATAATATATATTTTCAATTTATATCAAGCTAGTTGATTCGTTTCATCATTTCCAAACTATCAACCTTGGCCATCGAATTCGTGTTTATCGTGCCATGCTTTGGAAATTATGTTTGGATTCGTTGCATCTTGTTTTTGTTCTTCTCTAGCCTAGAAAGGTGAGCAACCACTCACGATTAACATTCTTATATTTAGTAAATTTAATTCACATGAAATGGCAATTGAAATGTGTTGTAAATTTTAATTTGTTAGTTATTAAATTGTTGAATATGGTATGTTATCATTTAAATTGTTCACCTATGATTGATGTATGACACCATAACATTGTTGTTTAAATGTGATAATTGTGATATATGCTCATCATTGATATGTTATGTAATTTTATTCTATCGTTCTCACTCTACAAGTTCCCTGTTACTTTAGAATTCCTTATGGGTTGAAATGATACATACCCGAACGATATTTTAGAATAGGAAAAAATCATTATGGGTTGAAATGATAAACCCAAGCGATTTTTATTGTTTTTGAAATTTTAGGATTGCAGGTTGAAATGATATATACCCGTAACATATTAAATTTAAATTGCAGATTGAAATGATAAATATCCGTATCACTTGACCATGAGATAGAAAATTATATACGAACACCGTTGGTTTGTTTTGAGAAAAAATGATTTCCTAAGTTTTGAAAGGAAAATATTTGGGTTTTAAAAAATATTGATTTTAAATATAATATAAATATCTTATTTTTTGTATGTGTAAAATTTATATTTTATAATTTGTTTGAAGATTTTTAAAATTATAAGTTAAGTTTTAAAATGTAAATGATAAATTTTTACTTATAACTTTATTATTTAAAAAAATATATATAAAAAATAAGATTTAAAATAAATTTAATAATAATAAGATTTAATTTAATAATTATTAATATAATAAAATTTAATAAGAATTTAGTTTAACTTCATTTATATAATATGTTTTGAATATTTTAAAATGGATTTTTAACTTCAAGAAATTAATGATGGAAAGATAAATTGAAATTGATTTGTAATTTAATTGGTTTGAAGATTGAATTTAAATAAGAATTGATTTGTAATTTAAGTTAAATAAAAGTTGATTTGAAACTTACTGATATTAAGATTTTAAAGATACGATTTTATAAATTAATAATTTGATTTTGATAAGGGTGATTTAATGGATATTTCAAATTTAAATAAAATTGTAATTGAATATTCAATTTTGATTTAGATTTTTAAATTGAGGTTTTATTTAAATGTTATTAATGATTAAGTGGATATTTTGAAGTAAATAGGATTAAGTTGAATTTTGAATATAAATGAAATTTATCAAATTAAGTTATTGTAAATTGTTTGAATACTGAAACTGTATTGAATTGGAAGTGATTTAAAATTTGCAATTCAAACCTGAATTTGAAATTGATATAAATTGTTGAACTGAGCTTGATTTAAATTAAAATTTTGGAACTAAAGCGGATTTGGATTTATTTGTGAAATTTGAAACTATTTCGATATAAACTATTTTAATATATATCAACTATTTTTATATAAACTATTTTAAATCTTCCACCTATTTTAAATATAAACTATTTTAAATTATAACTATTTTAATATATATAAACCTTTTTAAATTGTGTATGTTGGAACTATTATGATTTAGATTAAAGGGATTTAAATGCGGACACTTTAATATGATTTCGAAAGTGTATACGATTAGAAAGTGATGTGATTTTTTGAAATGAATATGATATTTTGATATGAAGTATGAACTGTTTTGAAATACAATGACCACGGTGTGAAATAAGCGTTTGGTTGTTGAAGATACCGGGATCGGATATTGTCATACTCTCTGCCAATTCCAAAATCCACTTTAACAACTGTGTACATGGTGGAGATTCTAGAACGAAGTAGGATGGTTTGGCAAACGATTGTACATGAGGTATTAACGTACCCCTGACTCCCTTGAGTCGCTTGATGTGGCTAAAACAGGAGCCACGCCGGGCCAAGTGAGGTCATTCCTCCTATCGGGCACATTTCTTCGATACCATTCTATTACTTTGTGATTTGATTGGGTGCACCTTTGATTTGGGAGTGTGTCTCGAGGTGGGAGGTAGTAGCTGCTATGCGTTACCACCAGTCCGGATCCGCAAAATGGTAGAATCCTACCCTGGCCATTGCCTCGCGTGCCTTGTCACATGCCTTATCGCGCCTTCTACGAGTTTGGTTTGTGTCGTACATATGGAGTTCTCCCTGATAGCCCACCGGTTCGGTGGAGTTTGCAGTACTGTATAGACTACGACATTATATAAAATGTGTTAAGGGGGATATGGGTAACGCCTTACGCTATTTTAATAGTTTACTTTACTATAGACATTATCTATGTAGCGTACTATACTATGTATGTAAATAGTTTAACGGATCCTTAAAGGATGGGAATCCCAAACATCCTTTAAGTTATGTTGTATTTCAGTTGACATTTCACTTGAGTTGAATTTACTGGTATAAGAATCTTAATCCTGACTCGAGTGTTTCGTGTTTTGCTTTATGCTCGGGTCAGACTGAGTGTCACAGCATTTGCGACTCACCTTCGGAGCTTGGAGCTGCGCTTGAAGATCGGTCTTTGTCTATTCAGCTTTCCAGTTACTTCAGTTTATTTCGGTTGTTTTGTTCAGACTTGTCATTTGCATTTGTATTAGTAACTCCTATGCATTCGAGATATCTGTTATATTTTAATTTAAACTTTGATGTTTATATAGTAGCTTCATGAACTACTATTTATCTATTCAGCTGCTTATTTTTATATTATTATTTCGTGTCTGTGATTCTATGATTGATTTATTTACTGTATATGCTAAGTTTTGCCAAATATAAATTGACAATCTGTTGTTTTGAGCAATTCAATGGTTTGAAATACTGGGTCATTACATATTCCCTATCCTCTATCCTTTTCTATTCTTCTTCATGTGTATCCATGCAATCAAGATCTATTTCTGTATATTTAGAAATTTTGAAGAAGAAAAGAAAGTGGCAGAGCTTTCGCGCTTATTACAAAAATAATAAGTTAGAAGTGGAACCCTATGCCTTGATTTATGGAGGTTCAAATCAACGCTAATTGTCGGATGGAAGTGAATCAGATCTTGGCCACACGGTCTAAATTTACTACCACCACCAAAAGAAGGCGGGTCAACGCCTAACCCTCACGGTCGACCGCTTATGATCAACCTGGTTTGGTTGCGGTCGACCTGTGTAGTTTAATTTGGTGCAACTTTTAACGTTATTAATTCTAATTGATTTATTCCTTTAATTATTCAATTAATGTTTAATCAACGTTATCCTTAATTAAGTTGCTTAAACGTTAAACTACTATTAGCTTTAATGGCGTAAGTTAATCATTAATTAATTTCAAATTATTTCTTAATTACATATATAATTATTTCCAACTATGAAAATTTAAATGTTGATTATGAAATAACTAATCATGGAATAACCATGCATCTTCTCACTACAGTAGACATGAAATACAACATATGAAATCTTCATATGAAATGAGAACTAAGCTTAGGGAAATAACCTTCCGATTCCTCTCTTATTTCCCCAACTTAAATCTACCAATATCCTTCATGCATGTTTATCATCTCATTATCACCTGTTACTATCTTCTTTTAATTCCATTCTTTTGATAGTATTCTCAATCCTTGATATTTTCTTTATCCATAAGCCTCCTATAAGCATATCCAAAACTTATAGAGGTGTACTTTAATATCCCCTTTATGGTTTACACACATATCAAAATTACATTCCTAGGCTCTTTTTGGTGTCCATACACTCTACAGGGATTTCTTTTTATTATTTCAAAAGCAATCATTGCTATCTCCTTCATATCCTTATAACTTTTCCCTTCTTACCTAGGTACTAATTCCTATCTACTTCATACTTAAAATTCTGGTTTGGTCTCTATCATCATTTTTTTTACAAAAATTAGAACTTAAAAAATTCTTTAAATAATTAACCCCAAAACTCTTACCTTTAAAAGTGCTACTTAAAAACTTCTATTAAATTCAAAATAATACCTGTTGTTTTAACTCTTTACAAAACTTACATTTTAATATTTTTGAATTTGATTTATTCACTAAACTTAAAAGGGAACGTTAACAATTCTAAGTTTAAAATCAAATCAGCCTTTTCTTTTAAAGATCATTCTAACTCTTATTACAAATTTGGGATTTTTAGTTCAACGGTTTATTAAGTTTTACTTTCAAAAAACTATTTATTTTCACCAAACCATTCCTTTCAAATATAGAATTTACAATGTTTCTAAAACACATTTCATAACTTTTAAGTTATAAAAATTGAAGTAGATAAGGAGAACTATCATCCTATTATTTTCCTTACATCTCCTACCCTTCCAATATTGCGCGAAATCTTTACTATCAGAAAAGGGGGGCTTTTAAAAGATACTTAAATTAAATGCACATATTAGTGGAAAATGTCCATTTTCCTTTGTTCCGCTTTTAACTTCCTATTCTCAATATAGATTACTAGCATTGTTTTTAATATAATTTACTGACACTTCTTCTAATTGCTACACTTTTTATTATATTTAAGGATTATATATTTTAATGCATTGGAACTACTTTTCCTCTAAGAGGAATTGTTAACATTATAATTCTTTATGAATCGCTTAAAAGGGGATTCATGTTTTGTGTGAAATTATAAGGAATTTTATTTCATTTCTTTATTGAAATAGATAGTACAAAATATAGAATTTTCGATATTTTCTACATCTCTTCCTTTGCATTTACATTCCTTATTATTTCAAACAAAACACTTTTATTTGTAACTTGATTGATCCATATAAACTTATTTATTACCTCTTTTCATTTCAACGAATCAAATGATAGAGTTAGGGGTATGCCATAGGAGCAATTATGTAATTTGTTGCATATATTTAACTCAATAACTAATCTTGTTCGAAATAAAAGGTATTTTATGTCTATTATATACTTGATATAATGTGTTATATTAAATAATTAATTTAATTAAAAGTATATTTAATAGAAAATCCAAAAATGGTATATTTTGTGATAGTAGCTACAAAGTGTTATAACCGTGAGTAATTTATAACAATGAATATAAATATACCATTTTAAATGTTCATAGTCAAGATACATCGAGATTAGATATCGATGTATCTGTTGAGACTAGAGTACGTAACGCTCTTCAAATATTGGGATGTGTATTAATCATGACTGCTGGAGGCACCTACGGGTTACATACTAATATAGTTATTGGATAACTATGGAATGACTCACTCGGTAGTTTTCTATTGGTTAATATGACTAAGGTCAAACAGAAAATTTCAATGTGACTGATTTACACAGTTCTCTCGACTTGAGAGTACTGTGGATCTTCAATATGAAAGCTCCACTTTGATTATAACCAAATCATGGTATGGCGTTCATCGAGTGACCATAGTTGGGTCGAGTGGAAGTATTGGAAGTAAAGCACTATTCAAGAGAGGATCCGTCTCCTCAGTTATATGAGGTTAGCATCATGGTCAACTCAAGACTCAAGTCAACGCTAACCGCGCCTACTAGAAAAATAATGGAGACGAAAAGAAAGTGGCAAAGCATCCATGCTCACTAGAAAAATAATGAGTTGGAAGTGGAACCTTAGGCCTTAATTTACTGAGGTTCAAATCAACACTAACCGTCAGATGGAACCGAATCAGATTTGGGCCACATGGTCTAAATTTACTACCGCCACCAAAAGAAGGCTGGTCGATAGCCTAATCCTCACGATCGATCACTCATTGTTGACCTGTGTAGTTTAATTTGGTGCAACTTTTAATGTTATTAATTCTGATTGATTTGTTTCCTTTAATTATTCAGTAAACGTTTAATCAAGGTTATCCTTACCTTAATTAAGTTGCTTAAAATCTAAGCTACCATTAACTTTAACGACGTTAGTCAATCATTAATTAGTTTTAAATTATTTTCTTAACTACATATATAATTATTTCCAACTACGAAAATTTAAACGTTGAATTTTTTTCTTTTGAACTCTGATCGAAAAATTTTATATATGAAAATTGATCGAAAAATTGCCACGAATCCATATAAATTTTGCAACCAAATTAAGACACTTGTAAAAATTTGATTTTCACTATTGTTATTTATTAATTAATTTTTATTTTAATTAATTAACGTAAAAATGCAGGGTATTACAGCACGACACAACATAATATTGTAACTTGTATTACACTACACTAGGTTTCACTTTAGCATGGGGCACAACTATTAATCTATCTGATACCAATTATGTGTTGAGTTTGGATAGCTATGGGACAAAGACGTTCTAAGCATCTTTTCGCTTTAGCTATAGGCACATCATCACCGAGATATGCTAAAGCTGATACCGAGTCGAGCTCGACTATGGTTCCTTCTGCACGACAAACTCTGGCATAGCCTATACCTTAGCCTGTGAATCCACAAGCGGAACAACCTACTCCGAAAGTTCCATAGAGCCTATAGAAGGCCCACGAGTCGAAGCTGCTCCCGATACACTTAATGACACCATCATATTAGATGATCTCGCCGACTCCGTTGCTTCAAAGATTGAGGAAGGATCACTCAGAAGAATTTGTGAGAAACATGACATCCCATTCGAGGATGTGTTAGTTCTTATGCACTACTAGAGAGCACACCATCCACCAATTGGGTATACAACATGTAATAAGTACATGTGCCTGGCAGGATGTGTTCCACCGTTTTAACCAGTTTATCCGACGAGTTCTGCATTTTATGAGGTTGGCTCCAGCTCAGCTCCATCTAAACAGCTATGCATTCCTTCATAGCATGTTCATCATATTCTCTCATCGGCTAAATTGAGTTTCCAGTAACCAAGAAATTCGATATCTATACAACTTCAAGCATCGCAAGGGAAATCCTTCCCTCACCATCTTAGAGCCATCTAGAGGCTACAGAATTGTAATCGACACTTGGAATAAATTTAAGCTACTTCAAAGATGAATTCTTTTTTTTACTGTCCTTTTGGATTCGCACAGTGATGGTTGTCCGGACGTGAGTTTTATTCTTGTCCTTTTTATACAAGTCCTTGTTCATAATTATGTTATCACTGAACGTCCATTTTGTTCTTTACAGATGACCGCGTAGACCTAGCTATGCAGCCTTGGCCGACACTCTCCGACAACTTCATGTAATTTTGAAGGTTGAAAGAGAGGTTAAGATATTTCTCAACGATGAGAACCTTCGAGCCTATAACTTGTTGGACCTAGATCATAGCGTTGGCCCTGCTCCAAAGGCCACTAATAATGATGAGGATGGTTCTTCGTCCGGAGATAATAAAGATCATTCACCAGTGCCCTCAGTTCAAAGTCCAGTGGTCGAGATTGGCAACATACAGGAGCACACATATGATAGATCATAGCTCCTTCCTTAAAATATCGGCTATGATTGGCCCTATAATTATAAGGAAGGAGCTAGTTGGCTGTGGGAGTTCGGTCAACATTTTATTCAAGAAAGCCTATGATCAGATGCTTAAGGAGGGTAAGGACTTAATGCTGTGTAAATCTTGGATCAAGAGATTTTATAGGACTGATACTGAGCTAGTGGGATGTGTAAATCTACCTGTTGTGCTTGGAGAGGGCGACCATAAGAGAGTGTGGGTCGTGCCTTTTGTTGTGTTGGATATTTATTCTACTTACAATACCTTTTTGTGTCGACCGACCCTTACTGAATTTTGAGCATCCATTTCTCCATGGTGCTTAATGATGAAATTCCCGATAGAGAATGGTGTTGGAATAGTGCAGGGTGATCAAGGGCTTGGCCGGGAATGTTGTGTCCTTGAGTAGAAAGAGGCAAGGTGAAAAGTGAAAGGAAAAGTATGGAGAGGACTCTCTACATCAAAGCTATAGATGCATAGCAACCACCGACTAAGCCCTGGCTCGAGCAACAAAGTCGGTTCCATAAGAATATGGATCCGAGAAAAGAGCCAAAAGATACAAGTGGCTCCTGCGGAGTTGATCGACATCCCAATTAGCCAGGATGATCCTACACGGGTCCTGAAGGTTGGATCGTAGCTTAGCATAAGGATGATGAAGTAGTTGGTTGGTTTTCTCCGGGCGAACTGGATGTCTTCACCTGGACGTACTCAGACATGTATGGAATATCGCCAGAGATAGCGAGCCATACATTGAATGTAAATCCTAAATGCATTCCTGTGAAACAAAAGCATCGCGGCCTGGGTCTTGAGAGATCCTCCGCACTCAAAGAAGAAGGGAGAAGTTGAAAAACAACAACTTCATCCGCGACGCCTTATACTCAGAGTGGTATCCAATCCAGTCCTGGTGTAAAAGTTAACGGGAAGTGGAGGACATGCATTGACTATTCTGACCTAAATAAGGTGTGCCCAAAGGATAACTTCCCGCTCCCGAGGATTGATCAGCTAGTAGAGTCAATGGCCGGACATAAGTTGCTCTCGTTCATGGATGCATAATCTGGATACAATCAGATTCTGATGCATGTCCCAAACCAGAAACACACCATCTTTATAACCGACTTGGGACTGTACTACTATCTTATCATACCCTTTGAATTAAAGAAAACTGGAGCGACTTACCAGAGGTTGTGAACAAGATGGTTAAAGATCAGATCGAGCGCTCAATGGAGGTCTATGTGGATGATATGCTCATGAAGTCACAGCGATCAAGGAACCACATTAATGACTTGGAAGAGATGTTCAGCATTCTCCAAAAGTTCGGAATGAAGCTTAAACCTTTGAAATGATCATTTGGTATTGCGTTAGGGAAATTCTTAGGCTTCATCGTGAACTCCCGTGGAATCAAAGTTAATCCGTAGAAGGTCGAAGCACTAAGGAACATCAAAGCCCTGGAAATGATCAAAGAGGTCTAGAGCTTGAATGGGAAGGTCATCGCTCTAAGTCGATTCGTCTCCAGAGCCATTGACAAATGTATCCCTTTCTTCAACGCCATCAAGAAGAGGAAGAGGAATTTCTCTTAGGCGCAAGAATGTATAGACGCATTCCAAGTTTTGGTGGATCACTTAGAGAGACCACCCATTCTGTTGAAGCCACTGGAGGATGTAGACTCGTTTATTTATCTAACAGTGTCGGTGCACACTTTAAGTGCCACACTCGTATAAGAGGAGTCCCAAACCCAGAGATCGGTGTACTACATCAGTAAACAGTTTACAGGAGCAGAAAGAAAATACTCAAAGTTGGAAAAGCTTGCATACTGCTTGTTAATCGCTTCAAGGAAGCTCCCCCTACTTTCAAGCTCACCTAATCAAAGTTCTTACTAACCAGCCTTTGAGATAGATCCTGCAATGACCTGAGACTTCTAGGAGGCTGTTGAAATGGAACATTGAATTGAGCCATATGACATAACCTATCACCCTCGGAGAGCGATCCAGGGTTAAGCTTTGGCGGATTTTATTTCTGAATACAATACCCAAGATGACATTCTGGAGAGCAGTGGAGAGCAAAATGCTAGGTGGAAGATGTACACGGATGGTGCATCTAACGAACATTGTTCTAATGCTGGAGTCGTGCTGGTGACTCCCAATGAACATTCGATTTGTTACGCCCTGAAACTCGATTTTCCCACGATGAACAATGAAGCGGAGAATGAGGCCTTGATTATAGGACTCAAGATTGCCAAGGAGCTGGGAGTTAAGACTATGCATATCTTTTGTTATTCCCAGCTAGTGGTATGTCAGGTGAAGAAAGAGTTTCAAGCGAAAGGAGAGAGGCTAGCTCCTTATCTAAATTAAGCCCTTGAGTTGCTTAATGATATTGAATATTACACAATAGTGCATATTCTCAGAGAGGAAAATGTGAAGGCCAACTCCCTAGCTAAGTTGGCCAGTTTTGGAGATGCGTAACTCATGGGCCAGGTTTCGGTGGAAGTGTTATCGGCTCTGAGCATCGACCAGATGGATGTCGATGGATCTTGGAGCTGAATGTGAGAAGGAGTCATGGATGACTCCAATAAAGGATTATCTGTAGAGAGGAATCCTTCATAATAGGAAGAACGAACGATGCCAACTCCTTCATGATGCTTCAAGTTTCATCATGCAAGATAAAGTGCTTTACAGTGGGGATTCTTAGTTCCTATGCTTTGGGCTATCGCCAACGATGAGGCCAAGAAAGTACTAAGAGAAGTTCATGAAGGGGCATGTGGCAACCACACCCAGAGGCAAACCTTAGCGAAGAAGATCCTTCATTATGGGTATTTCTGGCCGACTGTCAACTGAGACGCAACCGACTACACCAGAAAGTGTGACAGGTGACAGAGATTCACTAAGATTCCAAGAGCCCCGCCAATAGAGATTGCTCAGATGGTCAGTCCTTGGCCATTTGCTGTTTGTGGGATTGATATCATTGGTATGCTACCGATATCAAAAGGTGGCGCAAAGTATGCCATCGTTGTTGTTGATTTATGAAATGGCAGAAGCAGAACCGCTAGCCATGATCACTACTAAGAAGGCGATCAACTTTGTAGTCATGAATATCATCTATTGCTTTGGGGTCCGACAAATGATCATCTCTAATAACAAAGCCCAATTTGATAGCCCAAAATTCAAAGATTTATACCATGGGCATCGCATTGAAAAAATATTTACAGCGATGGCGCAGCACAAGCGAATGGACAGATAGAATCTATGAACAAAATCATTAAATCCATTTTGAAAAAAGGCTGGAAAAGGCCAAGGGAAAGTGGGTTGATGAATTACCATTAGCACTTTAGGCTAACATAACAACCCATAAGTCTACGACTGACCATTCTCCGTTTTCCTTAGCCTACGGTTCGGAGGCTATGATTTCATTTGAACTCAAAGTACCTTCTCATCGAGTGACTCACTACAACCCCAAAACGAATGAGGAACTCTTGTTGGAGTCTCTTAACATGGTCGATGGGAAGTGTGATGAAGCTGATCTGAGAGTAGCTGCACATCGGAAACGAGTCGCCCGGCACAACAATACCAAATTCAGGAGCCAAACTTTTGACATTGACGACCGCGTTCTCAAATGAATCTTCCAAGCCCCGTGAATATGGGCTCGAGCTGGGAAGGTCCGTACACAATTGAGCACAAGCTTGGAGATGGAACATTCAAGCTAGCGACCGTAGATGGGGTCTCACTTCCTCGAGCATGGAATAACAATCACTTGCGACGCTACTTCACTTGAAACTGTCATTTCCCATGTTTTATAAAGTGAGATGACTTCCCAAATCTTTGACTCTGTCTTTGCATAACTATAATATCATAGAATGTGATAAACATGAATGAACTTGCATATGCACAATGTAGGTATAAAGGTACCCAGAGGTAGGTTCCAGACGAACGTCTACGGTCCATGATCGGACCTTCGAGATAAACCATCCTTGGTGTCCGGAAATAGATGCAAACCAACTCTTCTACCTCTGACTTGAGGGCAATAGTATAAATGTTTAAGGGTAGAGCGAGAAAGTTCGTCCTCGCAGTTCGTGCTTGGAGTCTGGCTGAGCATCCACACCTTGTCCAAAGAAAGGCAAGATGAAAGATCAGCACCCGGAGATAGGCGAGATTTTATGTCCAAACTTTGACCGATGCCTGGAGTAAGGCGCGATTGAAAGTGAACATCCTGGATAAGGATGTTTAAACCACCGTCTCTTATGGTTAACTACATCCAAAGCCTAGAATTTGGCATGGTCAAAACATTCATCCCAAAAAGGATGTATAAATTTTCATCTAAAGACGATTCACTTCGGTTAACGCTCAGAGTTAGGCGTAATCACATTCAAAACGTCCACGAAAAGGATGTTTGGGTTAACTTTTCTAGGTAATTGAAATTCGACCAAGTTCCAAAATCGAACATGGTCATGTGTAGGCACATGCAGATAGACACCCTAATGATCATCCCTCACTCACTTAAACAATAAGCTGGACTAATAACTTAGTCCAATAATAACGATGAGAAATGGTTTGCATACACAGGAGCGTGACAATGAGCGCATTTTCTTAGAACTTAAAGAAATTTACATAAGGATTGAACATAACAAAAAGCTTTATTATTCACATCAAAAAAAGTTTAAGAAAAAGATACAAGTGTTATCAACACTTATGCAAAAAAACAAAAAGCGGGGGCTGAACTCGCACAAAACCAACCTGAAGTAAAAGAAAACTCCTACTACTATACACAAAATAAGCAAATAATCATTTCTTATGCTTTTGTTTCTTTGGCTTCTTCCCATCTCTAGAAGATGACCCACTGGGGTGGTCGGGTTTCTTCCTTCCTCTTCCCTTGCTTCCTTCTCCTTCTGAAGGTGTGTTTTGCAATGAAATGATGAGCTCACTCTAAGTTCTTCCGGCCATGGGCAGACTGAACAAAGAAAAAATAGTCCCGTTGGGCATAATAATCGACACCAGAAGGGGAATAAACTTAGTTTTCTCTTGCTTGATCCAAGAAGCTAGAAGGATTTGGGACTGAAGCGTCTCACTCATAGTAGGCCCAAATGCAGGATCGGAGGACCCAGTGACCAGGACACTCTCCTTTATACGCAGATCTTGGAAGTCACCAGTTCTCTCTTATTGCAGCGCAGCAATCATTTGCGCCCCCGGGCATGGGTATCACCAACCAGGATGCTTGGGGTCATCCTAGAGATAGGTATGATCGTTGAATCGATCTTTGTTGCTTGTTATCTCAGCTAAGAGCCCTTCTTCGTGAGACTAACTATCGCAGGCTGACCTGAAATTTGAGAAAGATAAAAGGAGGGATTAGAGATATCGACTGGTGTCATGCGAGCTCTCTCAAATATGGGTGAGGTCAATGATATACCTCCTCCAGACCTAGACTATGTACAAGCAGGCATGCTATCTGAGTTCCCCACCTGGATAGGAGATAACATGCTTGTCTTCTACAGTTGAGTCCGTCCGGATTATGTGAAGGGACAGACGAAGTAATAGATGCAACTTGTAACGAACCGCCTTTCTTGCATTCGAAAGACAAGTTATTATAGGTTGAATAAATGAGAAAGATAAGGAGAAGACTAATCAAACACCGAATCTTATCACGCATGGAACAACATATAATAGAAAATGTAGTATATTACATAGTCGGCCAAAATATTACATCATAGTTCAATAATGCAAGTTCCAAACTAGGACAATTTACAACTTCTTGTCCACAAAATAATTAGACCATGCATACATACATAGCGGAATAATCTATATTAATAATAGCTATCCATGAAGCCAACTACTCCAGCTCCTCTAACATGCTTTCGAGAGAAACCTGGATCACTTGACTACTCATAGAAATTGAGTAACCATGAGTTTAGAGAAAAGAAAAATAAACTCTGGGTTAGACATGGGTCTAGTGTGAGTAAATCAAATAACAATATTTTTATTAAAAAATCCTTTAAAAAAACAAAAGGTATCGTAAGACCACGCTGCACCTAGTCACGGATGGGTTTTTACCTAACGATAACCAAAAACACTTTCTATTTAAATCAGGTGATATTATGATAATGCCTAAGCGTTTAAAATAAATATAAAACATAACTGAAATGCTTGCATCTCATATTCCAACATATTTAGGTATACAACTAAAACCGTAAAGGCACGTATTGGAGATTGGATTCCATACAATGACAAGGCTATCCACCTGCCATAGTACACCTCTAGATTAGTGTACAGAGATTGTACCGAACGATCCCTCCCAGCACAGGACTGGCATATCCCTTGTTGGATAGTACCGAATATAGTCACCCCTTAGTTGGGAAGAGCAACCATTAAGGACTATAGTATATCTGAGTAAGGACTCGTTCTAGATGGAAATGATCATACCCTAATGGGTGCGACCCACATGGCCCTACTACATATCCTATGTTTTAGTCATTTTCGGTTGATGAGACCTAAGGCTATGTCATTACCTTTCACATATAGCACTTGTCTCTTGGAATGCTAACCTTGCCTTCCCAATGTTGACACAATGTCAGCATTCATCCATACAAGTTGTTCAGGAGATGAACGAACCAAAGGCACTACTTCCACTACACCCATTTTGGAATCACCCTCAAGGTTAATGGCAAGATAGCCCTTGCACTTCAAGTCTTGAATCTTGATCATGACTTCAATAGATCCAAGTAGAACGTTTTACGTTGGTATGAAGTACTTTTCGGATAACTATTCGTCATCTGATCCCGATCTCTTCGAACCAACATTCGATAATTTTAAATGGTCAAGTTATTTGATAGTAAACAAATTCACTATCGGGTGCAAGATTTGCATATGGACATACACTTCATATACTTAAGCTATCATGACCTGCTTATCGAAATTAACCTCCTTGTGTTTATCACGTTACTGATATTCAGCATTTGTGCTAAACACAAGTCAACTTACTTTCCATGAAACGTGTCAACGTTTTATAATCACTACTTTAATTCATTTGGCTACTTAATGGTCCAAACGATGAGACCCTTTGATTTAAAATCACTTAACTTGAAAAGAAGATTGATTTAAAACATAACCAATTTAAGTTTAAAAATAGTTTTGAAAAGATTAAAGTATATTTAATTGGCTTAAACCCTAATCATATCTTAGTTAAATCAAGATTTATTCTTAATTAAACTTTAATTAACTTAATGGAATTAGTTAAGTCCTAATTAACTTCTTAATGCATCTTAGTTAAGGTTTAAACAATCCATTATTAGTTAAACCCTAATTAATTAAAAGTCAGTTAAATAATCACTTATTAAATAATAATTAATTAACTAATTAACTTAATTAAATAATAATTAATCATTACTTCTTAACTTCATTAATCACTAATTAAAACTTTATTAATCACTAATTAGTCATTAACCTTCTTTAAGTGTTACTTAACCCTTAATCGCTTACTTAATTATTAATTAAGTACTAATTATTTTTAATTTATTTATTAAATAATAAAATATTAATTTAACTAAACTTAATCTCTTTTTATATTACTAATTAAGTTTGAAAAACTTTTGCAAAACCATTTCATAAGAAAACGTTTTAAAACGAAAATCGGAAATTTTGTCGAACTACGTCCATAGCGACATTCGCTGTGAGCGCAGTTCGCTTAAACATAATTTAAGCGAAAAACTTGCTTGATTCTTTTCTATTTCATGTTTTGAAACATATATTTTAAAGTTTTTGAAACACAGAAACAAAGATAGAAACTTTGAAACAATTTCCAAACTTTTAAACAAGAAAATATAGTTTTTTTTCGATTTCGAATTGGATCTCACGTCCATCGCAGCACACAAAGTTGTTAACTTTGACTCAACACAACATACTTTGGTTCTTGTATCACAACCATAAATCTATACTACCATAGTTTTTAACATCACAATGAAACACATATAAAAATATATGTTTACATGCTTACTAACTTTACAATACCGCATTCAAATCTCAAATTCAACACCAAACACCAACATCCATCAAATCAACATCAACCAACATAATAACCATTTGATTTACAAATCATATTATCATCACAATAACACCACATAGTAAAGTCAAAAAAAACTTTTCCAAAATAAAGTTGTTTACTCATCGAAACTCCACAAATACAAAGCAAACTTCGACTAGACTTTGGAAAAAACACACGAGCTTTGCAGAGTAAAGATTTTTCCGAAGTTTTGAGCTTCAAATAGCTTGGCCTGATGGTGTGGGGCTTGGCCTAGTGGTTTGGGGTGGGTGTGGGCTTGGTTTCTTGAAGAATAAAGTAAAGAAATGAATATATGAAAGTTTAAACTAGATTCGAAAGAGATTTAAAATGAAAAGTTAGGATTTTTAAATACTTAGAAAGGATTGGAAGCCAAGGAAATTTTTAGAGAGGAAGTTTTAGAAAATGAAGGAGGGAATGTAAATAAAAATGTGTGTGTATTTATAGATGAAGAAAAGTGGGGAAATTACCATTTTATCCTTAGTTTAAAATATTATAACATGTCATCATTTTGACATGTCACATCACCACCTTCCTCCCCCTCATATGTCGCATCTTCCCCCCTCCTAGTCAAATCCCCTAAGCCATGATGGGTAATGATTATGGTACTTAAGGAAATGACAAGAGTTAACACAAAAGGAATCATATGCTTATACCATAAAATTCGTACAAAAGATATACAAGCATCCAAAACAACAATACATCCATGACACGTACACAACAACCATCCTAACATCCATCCATGATAAGCTTCCTTTACGTGATCCACAGTTTCCCAAGTGCAATCTCTAGGATCATCGCTCCACTGAATCTTAACCAGTCGCATCACTTTGTTGTGCAATTTCTTCTCATCTTGATCCATGATACTAACTGGATGCCTAACTATCGTCAGGTTCGGTTCTATTTCCAAGTCATCATGAACTGACGTTTCCACTACTGAAGATGGATCATGCATGCTTTTCCTCAAATGGGACACATGGAACACATTATGAATGCCTAACAACTTTTCGGGCAATTCAACTCTGTAAGCGAGTGGTCCAATCCTTTCCATGATCTTGAATGGTCCAATGTATCTCGGTGCCAGCTTTCCAGCTTTTCCAAATCGAACGACTCCTTTGATGGGAGTTATCTTCACATACAACATCGCCGACTTCGAATTCCAAATCCTTCCTTCTCTTGTCAGCATAACTCTTTTGGTGATCCTGAGCTTCCTTCATCCTTCTTCTAACCATTTCAACTTTCTCCGTCACCTCTCGAATCATATCTGGACCAAGCACTAAACAATCTCCAGATTCTACCCAACACATAGGCAATTTGCACGATCTCCCATACAGAGCTTTATAAGGCGCCATTCCAATGCTAGCTTGATAGCTGTTTTTATAAGAGAACCCAACCAAGTGAGTATGATCCTCCCATGATCCTCCAAAATCAAGAATACAAGCTCTCAACATATCTTCCAAAATGCGATTCACTCTTTCAATCTGGCCATTAGTTTGAGTATGGTAGGCAATACTTATGTAACACCACTAATTTTTGATAACATTATTTAGGAGATTTAATTAAATAAATTAAATAGAATAATGTAAATAATTAGAGTGATAAGGGGATTGAGATATGTAAGGCCATGCTTAATTAATTAATTAAATGGGCTTAAGAATGGCTTATAGGCTAATTAAATTACACAAGGGCATATTGGGAAATAGCCGCACCCTATTACCATAACCCTTATATATTTCCGTTCCTTATACCATTCATGTTCATTTTCTCATTTTCACAAAAACGTAAAACGTAAACATAAAGAGGAGCCAGCCATTGCTAGGAAGAAAAGAGAAGAGAAATTAAATCAAAGGCTAAAGAATTAAAGTAAGGGGAATAAATCTCCATCTCAATCCAATCTCCTTATCTTAATCAAGATGAATAATAATTTATACCATCTCTATTTTGTTTTATGATCATATGTTTTTGGATTTAAGGTTACATTCATTTTTATGATGTTTTGGATGATGATATGCTTGAATTATGATTTGTCTGATTTAAACAAGATTGTTTAAATGGGGATTTATGCTGGTTTAGGGCAAAACCGATTGAAACTGATTTTCTAATGCTATGGAAAAATTATATGTTATGTAAAACATGATTTTGGAGTTGGGTTTTAATTTTGATAATTTTCCAAGATATAGAAAGATATGAATTTTCAAAGGAAAATATGGTTAATTGGGTTTAGAAATTTATTTCAGAAATTATATTGAGAATTTGGGTCTGAAATTTAGATATGTTGGATAACATGTTAAAAATGAATTTCTATGATTTTTGGGGATTTTTCCTAAGTAATTTGCTATGGAAATTAAATTATTTTAGAAGAAGGACTTATTTGCATTATTAGTTTTGCTTAATGGAAGGGCTTATTTGTTAAATTAACCTTGGTTTGGATCTGAAATTATGTGGCAGTTATTTTGGTAAAGAATTTGAAAAGTTGAGGCAACCAATCACATGTTTACACGTGAGCAGGTTAGTTAGATAGAATTTACTTTAATTGGCATTAAACAGCTTTTACTTAGAAAAGCAGGTTCCGCCTCTATTAAAAGTGCCTTTCAACTCATAGCTTCCGCCTTCAATCAAGTTGGAACCCCACTAAGCCAAAACCAATACACAAGGTATCAACATGGATACGTAGTGGATTGGCGGAAGACAGAAGGCATGTTGTCGAAAGCATTGCTTATGATAGGGTCAATACCTTTGTTTGTTTTAAAAAGTTAAGCGCCTGCCTTTGATTTATTAAATCTTTCGAAAGGGGTTTTCTAATAGCTTTTGAAGGGGTTGCCATTTTATGTTTTAAAGGTATAGGCTTTCGAATGGGTTCCTTTATTTGTAAAATAATGCTTTCGAAAGTAGTGGTTCTGACTTAGTCGAAACCCACCCGTTGTTCTTTAGCCTTTCGAGTGTATTGAAGTCATCAGTGCTTTCGAAAGGTAGCTTTTGTTTTTAAGAAGTACTAAGCCACTTCCTAAATGCTTTCGAAAGGGTTCATGGGTTTCGAAGACAGTGGCTTCGAAAGGGGGTTTCGATGTTATCTTCAATGTTTTACTTAAGTTTTTTAAAGCTTTCGAAAGGATGGTGCCGACGCCATCAAGCTTTCCCAAACAATTTTATATGAAGATAAAAGGTTTCGAAAGAGATACTTTTGTATGTGTTCACTTTGACCCAAAAGTTGTTTTAAAGTAAATCCAATGGTTTTGAAAGGGGTACTTTCATTGGTTTCGAAGCTATGTTACTTCTAAAGATTATTAGGTAACGTTTTGACACTTTCGAAAGGTGTGTGTGTGTGTATTTGGTTTCGAAAGAGATGATTTAAAGAGCTTCAAAAGGTTTATATGTAATGTTTTGAAACTAAGTTTTCTATGCTTTCGAAGGAGGGTATCCAGGGTTTCGAAAGTAATGTTTTAAGGTTTCGAAAGCCTTAGTTTTCAAAACAAATAACCTAATCTCATTTTAAAGGAAAACCATGGCATAAATAAATAAAGTATTTTGAAATGGAGTTTTGAAGAAGATTTTCTTGATTAATGGGTTAAAGGGATTAACCAAGTTTTATGTAAAATTATTTCAAGGATATTAAACCACTTGGGTTGGTATTATTATGTTTACTTCTTCATATATGTATTTGAATATATTCACATTGTAATGGACCCATAACTATAATTTGGGGAAGGGCAGAATAACTAGTTAGGTTGACCCAGTAGTGAATATAAATTAAATTAACTCCTGAATGAGTAGAATTGCATCCAGGAGGTCATGAAGACCAGAGTATAGGATGGTAAAATATTAAAAGAAGATATTGGCAGGGGCCAATAGGTTCACAATAAGCCCATGAAAACCGTGTATAGGAAAAGATATTAGCACGGGCCAATAGGTTCATAATAAGCCCATGAAAACTATGTATAAACTTATATGTCAGGAAGACATGTTCATAGTTAGCCCATAAAAACTATGAGTTGATATTGGCAGGGGCCAATAGGTTTATAGTGAACCCATGAAAACTATATCTGGATTAAGATATCGACAGAAGTCAATAGGTTCCTAGTCAACCCATAAAACTAGGATAAAAGGAAAGATATTAGAGTTACCAATAGGTTTAGGAAGAACCCATGAAACAGTAAAGATATTGGCAGGAGCCAATAGGTTCTTAGTGATCCCATGAAAACTATGAAACTGGACAGGGAGTCCATAAACATTAAACATGTTATTAGTCATCCCATGAAAACTAATAGGTTAACAATTACCTTAGAAACTATAAATAAGATAGTTTGTCAAAATGAAAAAGGGGATGGGAAATCCAAAATTGATTTACTTGGTTTGCATATCATCATATCATTTTGAGATGTTTTAACCATTGTGGATGCATATGCATAGTACATGGTTTTATAAAGGTTTTAGGATACTACTGAGAGGAAAACACGTTCCACTAAGTGGCGTGGTCTCACTAGATATCTAAATGATTTGAGATGGTAGATTATTATTCATACCAGCCTTTATGTCTGACTCAAAGTTTATGTTTTCCCCTTAAACTCTCGGGTACTCAATTGATTTTGAGTAGTTTGAGAGTTGAGGTTTTCAGCTACCTCATTAGACGAATAAGCTTCTGAAGACATGCAGGAGGCATAATAGCTATTTAGAGTTATCTTTTATTTTGATTCCGCTGTGTTGTTGTTGTAATGGTAAAGTTATTAAATTGCCTATATATACTCTAATCATCCATGGGGGCATCTTCATATGTTGCTCTTGGCGTATAATAAATATATTTTCTCCGAACCTGGTTAATGAGTGTGGGATTATGTAATGAATTTGAAATGTTTTGAAATTGAATGTGGAACTTTTTTGATGCTTTAAATTTTTTCCATACTCATGTGTTTTTGTGTATAAATGTATCTAACATTACCATATTTGTTCATCGAGGATTAATAATTATAGATGATTGCAGCATCCGTAGCCGTTAGTTTTGGGCCTCTAAGTAGGAGATGTTACAACTTAGACTTTACTTCATTCCCAAAGCTGTTTGAAATGCTCCCCAGAATTGGCTCATGAAGATAGGATCTCGATCACTTACTATGCTTATTGGAACTCCATGTAGACGAACTATTTCCCTCATATAAATTTCTACCAATGAAGCTGCCGTTCTAGTTGGCTTGACTAGAATAAAATGTGCACTCTTTGTTAACCTGTCCACAATGACCCACACTCCTTCGTTTCCTTTCCTAGTTCTGGGTAAACCATCTATGAAATCCATTGATATCATCTCCCATTTCCACTTAGGGATCTCCGAAGGTTGAAGTAATCCGGCCGTTTTATGATGATCTACCTTAATTTGTTGGCAACTCGCACATCTGCTCACAAAGGTGGAGATATCCTTCTTCATTCCTGGCCACCAAAAGACTCTCCTCATGTCCTTATACATCTTATGAACTCCACGGTGAATACTCAATCTAGATTTGTGACATTCCGATAACACTTCCTGTCTCAGTCTGTCTATATCCAGAATGCACAATCTTCCCTTGATTCTTAAAACACCTTGGTGATCCATCTCAAAATATGTACATCGACCTTCCTTGACTCCTCGAATTAACTTTTCCATAGCACTATCCTTCCTTTGGTTCTCCATTATCCTTAGCTAAAGAGTCGGGGTAACTTCCAAAAGAGACAAAACTGCAAACCTGCTTAAGGCGTCTGCGACTACATTAGCTTTTTCCGGCATATAAAGAATGTCCAAGTCGTATACCGTCAAGAACTCTGACCATCTTTGTTGCCTGAGATTCAGGTCTTTTTGGGTGAAAAGATACTTCAGGGACTTATGATCAGTGTAGAGCTCGAACTTTTCACCTAATTGAAGAAGAAGAAAATCCTACTTACTAGAATATCTAAAGAAAGAAGAAAGAAAGAGATCAAGAAGAAACGAAATAATTTTACCCAACAAATAATGCCTCCATATTTACAATGCGAAGACCACAGCTAATAACTCTAAGTCATGTGTAACATAGTTTTTTCATGTGGCTTCAACTGCCTGCTAGCATATGCAATCAGTCTTCCATTCTTCATCAGAATAGCGCCCAATCCAACTCCACATGCATCGGTAAACACCGTAAACCTACTATTCCCATCAGGGACAGCAAGAACTAGCGCACTGGTCAGTCTCTTCTTCAGCTCTCCAATGCTTCCTCACATTTTGGAGTCCATTCAAACTTTTCACCTTTCTTAGTCAAATTAGTCAAAGGTGAGAAGATTTTAGAATAATATTGAATGAATCTTTTATAGTAATTGGCCAATCCTAAGAAAATTCGAACTTCGGTAGGAGTCCGAGGTCGCTTCCATTCCTGTACTATTTCCACCTTTATCGGGTCCACTGAGATACTATCTCCTGATACAATATGCCCTAAAAATCTTACTTTCGATTGCCAAAAATGGCATTTAGAAAACTTTTCTTTCAAAACATGCCTCCTCAGGGTTTCTAAAACTATTTCCAAGTGATATCTATGTTCCTCTTCCGATTTGGAGTAAATTAAAATGTCGTCGATAAAAATAAGCACGAACTTATTTAGAACCTCTCGGAAAACACGATTCATAAGATCCATGAAATATGCGGGTGCATTGATCAGCCCAAAAGGCATAACCAACCATTCAAAGAAAAAGTCTGGGCCTCTAAAGGTAGTTAAGGGTATACTATCCTCAGCAACCCTTAATTGGTGAAATTCGGTAGCTAGATCCATTTGGGAAAATACCGTAGCTCCATGAAATTGGTCAAATAAGTCATCGATACGGGGCAAGGGATATTTATTTCTAATAGTCAACTTATTCAACTCTCTATAGTCCACACACAATCTTAAAGATCCATCCAACTTAGCCGTGAAGACTACTGCTGATCCCTAATTCGACTGACTAGTTCTAATCAATCCCCTCTCCAACAAGTCCTGGATTTGCTTTACTAATTCCTCCTTTTCCCTCGGCCATTCTTCACTTAGGTTGAACTATGGGTCTTGCACCAGGAACTAGATCAATGTGGAATTATATCTCCTTATATGGGGGTAAATTCCTAACTTCTTCAAACACATCGGGAAAGTTCTTAACAACCACTATGGATCCTAACCCTTCTTGAGATGCTTCCAAGGTATACATGAAACTACACATATAAATACCAGGGTCCTCACAAGGTACTTTAGCAATATTTTAGAATTTGGTTACTAATGTTACCGTTCTTTCTCTACAGTCTAAGACAACCCCATATATTGATAACCAATCCATACCGAAAATGAGGTCAAACCCTTAAAATCTAAGATATATAGGTCACAAGTAAAATGATGGGAAAGATAGGAAATTGGCACATCTTCACACACTAGGTTCAAATGGGTTACACCTCCTATAGGATTAGATACGCAAATAGGGATTTCTACAATATTTGGGATAAAATAAAATTTCTTTACGGCTTCTAAAGAGATAAAACTTTGGGAGGCACCAATATTAAACAAAACTCGAACAAATATACCATTAATTAATAGGGTACCTTCAAGAATGCCCTTTCCCTTCACATCTCCTGAGGTTGATGGCTCGTCCTTAACCGCATACACTTTAGCCTGCCGCACCTTCTTTATGAGTGGGCAGTCCTTTATAATATGTCCAGGATGGTGACAGTTGAAGCATAATGTCTTCTGGACCATTGCAGAGATAGGTCCTGCTAGTCGCTTGGAAGTCTCAGAGTCTTTACAGAATTTGGCAATATGACCCTTCTGCTTACAGAGATAATAGTGGTATCCTTAAACTTGTTCCCCTTATTCCCTCCTAGATTTCCTTTACCCTACTTACTCCAATTCGGGTTGAACTTCCTTTTGTTTCAATTGTTGCTGCCGGCATTATCATTTGTTGCTGCTGGGGTACGCTTCTTCTAGTCCAAGACTTCATACCTTAATGCCATGTCTACCAAGTCCACAAATGAACCCTTAACATGGGTAGTCATCCTCTCACGGAAATTCTCCCTCATTCCCAAATCGAACATCACATTTTTTTAGCGGGGTGTTTATCAATTCTGGTCCAAAACAGATAGCTCGTTGAACTTTGTCTCATATTCTACCATAGATGAATCTCCCTGATTCAAGTCCAAGAAATTTCTTTACATTCGAGTCTTACCAGCTGTAGGTAGGAACTGACCTTCAAATACTTCCTTAAAACGAGCCCAAGTAAACTCCTCTTTTGGAACAATGGCTGTGAGCGAGTCCCACCAAGCTGCGGCTCCTTCCTGCAATTGCCATGATGCTAAAAATATCTTCCGCTCATCTGATAGATCCAAACCTTTGAAAATCTTTTCATAAGTGCGCAACCAAGCTTGAACTTCTACGATAGACTCAGTTCCCTTAAACGGTTTCCCCCCAGATTTGTGTAATCCTTACATAAAATTGCAAAATTCACCCTTGGATGCCCTGGTGTTGGCTCTTCGACAGTTCCAACCCTTCTAGTTCGAGCCCGACCATTGGTGGTCGTAGTGCTGCTAGTTCCTCTACCTCATCAGCCTCTAGTGCTCATTTCTTACTACCTGGGCATTGCAAGATACTTCTTAAAATACCTTGAACGAGATAAATTCCACTAAGGAGAGCACTAATCAAACTATCAAAGCTGATTTACCTATCATGGATATATATTTATATATACGTGTAAAATTACAAATACACTCTCTCAGAGTTAACCCTAACCCAAAGATAACTAGGGGTTCGCTTAACCTAATGCTCTGATACCAAATGTAATGAACCGCCTTTCTTGCATTCGAAAGACGAGTCATTATAGGTTGAAGAAATGAGAAAGATTAAAAGAAGACTAATCAAACACCGAATCTTATCACATAGGGAAAAACATATAATAGAAAATGTACTATATTACATAGTCATAGCTAAAATATTACATCAGAGTTCAATAATATAAGTTCCAAACTAGGACAATTTACAACTGCTTGTCAACAAAATACTTAGACCATGCATACATACATAGCGGAATAATTTATACTAATAATAGCTATCCATGAAGCCACCTGCTCCAGCTCCTTCAACATTCTTTCGAGAGAAACCTAGATCACTTGACTACTCATAAAAATTGAGTACCCAAGAGTTTAGGGAAAAGAAAAATAAACTTTAGGTCAGACATGGGTCTGGTGTGAGTAACTCAAATAACAATATTTTTATTTGAAAACTCCTTTAAAAAAACAAATGGTATCGCAAGACCATGCCGCACCTAGACACAGACGGGTTTTTACCTAACGATAACCAAAAACACTTCCTATTTAAATCAGGTGATATTATGATAATGCCTAAGGATTTAAAATAAATATAGAACATAGCTGAAATGCTTGCATCTCACATTCCAACATATTTAGGTATACAACTAAAACCGTAAAGGCACGTATTGGAAATTAGATTCTATACAATGACAAGGCTACCGGGGTACTGCCTGCCACATTACAGCTCTAGATTAGCGTACCGAGATGGTACCGAACAATCCCTGCCAACAAAGGACTGGCCTATCCCTTGCTGGATAGTACCGAATATGATCACCCCCTTGATTGGTATCAGCAACCATTTAGGACTATAGTATATCTGAGTAGGGACTCGTTATAGATGGAAATGATCATACCCTAATGGGTGCAACCCACATGGCCCTGCTGCATATCCCTTATTTTAGTCATTTTCGGTTGATGAGGCCCGAGGCTACATCATTACCTTTCACATATAACACTTCTCTCTTGGAATCTAACCTTGCCTTCCCATGTTGACACAATGTCAGCATTCATCCATCCAAGTCGTTCAGAAGATGATTGAACCGAAGGCACCACTTCCACTACACCCATTTTAGAATCACCCTCAAGGTTAATGGCAAGATAGCCCTTGCACTTCAAGTCTTGAACCTTTATCATGACTTCGATAGATCCAATTTGAATGCTTTACGTTGTTTCGAAGTGGTTTTCAATCACTATTCGTCATCCGATCCTGGTCTCTTCAAACCAACATTCGATAATTTTAAATGGTCAAGTTATTTGATAGTGAACAACAACTTCACTATCAACTGCAAGATTTACACTATCAACTGCAATATTTACATATGGACATACACTCCATATACTTAAGTTATCATGACCCGCTTATCGAAATTAACCTCCTTGTGTTTATCACGTTACAGATATTCAGCGTTTGTGCTAAACACAAGTCAACTTACTTTCCATAAAACATGTCAACGTTTTATAATCACTACTTTAATTCATTTGGCAACTTAATGGTCCAGACGATGAGATCCTTTGATTTAAAATCACTTAACTTGAAAAGTAGATTGATTTAAAACATAACCAATCTAAGTTTAAAAATAGTTTTGAAAAGATTGAAGTATATTTAATTGGCTTAAACCCTAATTATATCTTAATTAAATCAAGATTAATTTGTAATTAAACTTTAATTAACTTAATCAACTAAGTTAAGTCCTAATTAACTTCTTAATGCATCTTAGTTAAGGTTTAAACAATCCATTATTAGTTAAACCCTAATTAATTAAAAGTCAATTAAATAATCACTTATTAAATAATAATTAATTAACTAATTAACTTAGTTAAATAATAAATTAATCATTAAATTACTTCTTGACTTCATTAATCACTAATTAAAACTTTATTAATCACTATTAGTCATTAACCTTCTTTAAGTGTTACTTAACCCTTAACCACTTACTTAATTATTAATTAATTACTAATTATTTTTAATTAATTTATTAAATAATAAAATATTAATTTAACTAAACTTAATCTCTTTTTATATTACTAATTAAGTTTGAAAAACTTTTGCAAAACCATTTCACAAGAAAACGTTTTGAAACAAAAATCGGAAATTTTGTCGAACTACGTCCATAGCGACTATCGCTATGAGTGCAGTTCGCTTAAACATACTTTAAGCGAGAAACTTGCTTGATTTTTTTCTATTTCATGTTTTAAAACACAAATTTTAAAGTTTTAAGAACATAGAAACAAGATAGAAACTTTTAAACAATTTCCAAACTTTTAAACAAGAAAACATAGTTTTTTTTTCGATTTCGAATCGGATCTCACGTCTGTCGCAACACATAAAGTTGTTAAATTTTATTCAAAACAACATATTTTTGTTCTTAGATCACAACCATACATCCATACTACCATACTTTTTATCATCACAATGAAACACATATAAAAATATACGTTTACATGCTTACTAACTTGACAATACCACATTCAAATCTCAAATTCAACACCAAACACCAATATCCATCAAATCAACATCAACAAACATAATAACCATTCAATTTATACATCATATTATCATCACAATAACACCCCATAGTGAAGTCAAAAAAACTTTTCCAAAATAAAGTAGTTTACTCACCGAAACTCCACAAATATAAATCGAAGTTTTGAGCTTTAAATGGCTCACCTGATGGTGTGGGGATCGGCCTAGTGGTTTGGGGGCGGTGTGGGCTTGGTTTCTTGAAGCATAAAGTGAAGAAATGAATATATGAAAGTTTAAACTAGATTCAGAAGAGATTTAAAGTGAAAAGTTAGGAGTTTTAAATACTTAGAAAGGATTTGGAAGCCATGGAAATTTTTAGAGAGGAGGTTTTGAAAAATGAAGGAGAGAATGTAAATAAAAATGTGTGTGTATGGGTGTGTATTTATAGATGAATAAAAGTGGGGAAATTACCATTTTATCCTTAGTTTAAAATATCATAACATGTCATCATTTTGACATGTCACATCACTACCTTCCTCCCCCTCATATGTCACATCTCCCCCCTCTCGTCACATCCCCTAAGCCATGATGGGTAATGATGCTGTTACTTAAGGAAATGATAAGAGATAATGATATGATTCAGTATATATGTAAGTTATTATTTTAAAACCATGTCTTGTCACATCACTTGTTATACATAATTAACATATGATAATATACTATTAGTGTATTATTATTGTTTGGTTAATTAACTTTTATATATGTATATATAGTGCGCAAAGACGAACAATGTTCCCGACAACTTTCCGGTGTCGAAAGGTCGAAATTTCAGAAAACATTCTTTGGTCACATTTTCCATTTTTCTACGAACTATTTAATTTGGTAAACATATTTTGAAAATGATTTTTCCATCATTAATAATTAATTAAAATGAGTTCATTTATCAGTAAAATCAATTTATTGACTATATAAATTATATATATAAATTATCCTAGTTAAAGCGACCAAACCTTGGGTCGTTACACAACTGGAGGCCCAGAAGTGAGGCTTGTAGTGAGATCCTGAGGTGTAGTGCTGAAGCCTTCTGCTTGATCTTTCTGAACCATGGCAGCTAACTCCAAATGTAAGATAAGCATACCTGCTCTAAGCGCTTTAATTTCATCTGGATTTAGAATATCGCTCTCCAACTCCACCAGATCCACTTCACCTCCTTTCAAATCCTATCACTCTTCCCGCATAATCTACTCCTATGGTAAGGCTAGAGCTCGGGGGTAGTCTTTTCCAAGCCATGCCAAATCGTTGAACTTAAGTACGTTGGCGTTATAATTGATAATGAGTAGCTTGAAGCTATCTTTGACCTGCTTCTCTACAGCTGCTACCAACTCATCCATATTCTTAGCTTTAGTCAATGCATCGTCTCTTTATTGGTGGCATCAAGCATCTCATCACAGGAGCCTTGAGCTGTTGTAAGGGCTTCATCCTTCTCTCTCTTTTCCTTTTTGAGCTATAGCTTTAGCTCTTTCGCTTCTTTTGCCAGCTCATAGTTTCTGTGGTGAGCAGATTCAAATTGGCTTAAATGGTCCTTTCTTTCCCACTCGACCTTCTCACGTAGGTCCTTGGCTTTCTGTTCAGCATCCGCCTTTACCATCTTCAGCTCAGCAACCTCTATGTCAAGGCGAGCAATGTTCTCATCATTCTGATTTGTTAGAAGTTGCAATCTTGCAGCCTCAACCTCCATGCTCCAGACATATTCAAAGATCCGCTTGACCAGCCTCCTCCAGATGAAATACTGGTCATAAACATCACTAACATATGATACTATATGGCCTTGGACCTCCAAAGGAATATCTTTCAAATTGGGAGTAAACTTAATGCCTTTGAAACAGATCTTTGGGAAGCGACATTCCAATTCAGCCATGTGAAGGTTGGATGCGACCGGTTGCTATGTTGTGACGACAGGTTGCTCAATAGGCCTTTTGTCAGTTTTATGGCGAGAGGAACCGGAAGCAGCTGGTTTTGATGATCGATCAAAATGCCGAGAAGTGTGAGATGATGCTGTCTACTTGCTAAAAAGGGAAGCGCGAGAGATGTCATCACAAGGAACGTCATTAGAAGGGTTAGAGTGCCTGTCTAAACCCCTGGATTGAGGCAACTTAGATCTGGATTGATGCCTCAATAATGAGCCTGTTGGATCATAGGTTTTGAGTGCTGACAAGATACAATAATTCACGAATATACGACTACGACAACATCTGGACTTATCGACTCAAAATATTGGTTCGTCTTGTTATATATCTTAGATAGAGTCAATAAGTATATGTAGAGTCTAGTTTAGAGCTTTGTTAAAATCTTTCCTCAAGGTTCATCACTCATAAATTCATATAAAACTTGCATTCGTTTTATATATTTCATATACACACACAAATAGTTTTATTGCATAGAAATAACAGCATTCAGTCGACTGACCTACTATAAATAGTCGACTGAGGCTGTATAAAAATGTTTTTATAACCACTGACCAGTCGACTGAACACACCAGGTCAGTCGACTGAGTCTGTGCAAATTTTTTTGCACATTTTAAATTCAGTCGACTGACCAAGCATGTCCAGTTGACTGAAAACTGCAACTGTCAACTTTTTGAATTGACACTTCTTTTGATCAAGAGTTATCTTCTTCTTGGATGGATGCATCTCTTAGCTATTAGCAGATACCTATTACCAGAAGCCATAACTCTTCATACACTATATAAACACTCAAGAATCATTGATCAAATCACCTAATTTTCTAATCTCTCTTGATCTATAGTGCTTTACAATCTTGAGTTCATTATTCACAAATTCTCATACGATCATTGCTTACCAATTCACTTCTATATTCTTCAAGCAATATTAATCTTCCTAATCTTCATACACACACAATTAAACACATCAATCTTGAGGAAAAGATTATAGGGAGGGTGTACTACAAGTGACACATCCATGTTATTCAGAACACACAAAGTCAAGTTAAATCCAGTATGTAAGAGTCATGTTCGGTTGCTCAGGCGGTCAAGTCCTGTTCTGTTGCTCAGGCAGTCAAGTCCTGTTCGGTTGCTCAGGTGGTGTAATACCTGTTCCTCCAGGTTAAGTGAGGGTTGCTGGCTATAATTCCAAAAGGAGTCTAGGACTGGATGTAGAATGGGAGTTCGAACCAGTATAAAAATCTATGGTGTCATTTTACTATTTACTTTTATTTTTATTCCGCACTAGTTATTTAATATATTCCATATTACTCGATCCTATAACATAGTCACTATCATTTGGTATCAGAGCAAAGCCATCAAATAACCGTAACATAGTTATCTGATATTTTTTTAACATGGAAAACAACACCAGCACTGTAACTAACACTACCTTTTTAGAAGGTCAATTTACTGCACGACCACCTCTATTTAATGGAATGAACTATAACCGTTGGGCTACTAGAATGAGGATCTAATACGAGCACGTAGTTATGAAACCTGGAACATTATGCAATCTGAATATACTATTCCAACTACTGAATATTCAGCATGGTCTAACACACAAAAATTAGACGCTACTACAAATGCTAAAGCTATGAATATGTTATATTGTGCATTAGACAAAATGAATTTAATAGAATAAGCATGTGTAAAATTGCTCATGAAATTTGGCGTACATTGAAAATTACACATGAAGGTATTAACAAAGTAAAACAGAATAAAATTTCTATGCTTAAAAATTAGTTCCAGAATTTTAAAATGAAGCAAGATGAGACTATAAATGAAACATACTCTAGATTTCAAGATATACATCATTCTTTGATAGCATTAGGAGAAACTTATATAGATTTTGATATTGTTTCAAAAATCCTCAACTCACTAACAGACGAGTGGGAATGAAAAGTCTTAGCAATCGAAGAAGCTAACGAGTACAGGCTCAAGATAAGAAGAATATAGCATTCCAAGCAGAAAAGGATGAATCAGATTCAGATGAAGAAGACATGGCGTTCATTGCCAAAAATTTCAAAAAGTTTTTGAAATTTAGAAAGAGCAACAAATTCAGAAATAACAAGAACAGTTTCAACAACAATAACAACACCAACAAACCATCATCATCTGCTCTAGAATGTTATGAATGTCACAAGAAAGGCCACATCAAGAAAGACTGTCCTGAGAAAAAGAAAGACAAATATAAGCCCAAGAAAGACAGATTCAAGAAGAAAGCTTTCTCTGTCACTTGGGACGATACAAAATCATCTTCATCATCAGATAGTGACTCAGACAGTGATACGAAACAAGCCATTGTATGTTTTATGGCCACAAAAGATGAGGTGAGTGATCTAACTTTCGATGATCTATTATAAATAAACTTAGAATTACTTGATAAGCTAAAAGACATCAAAAGAAAATATAAAGAATCACTTGAAAAACTGAATAGAACTGAAATTGAAGTAGATATGCTAAGAGATGAGAAACAAATCTTAGAAGAAGAACTTGAGGTTACTCAAGAATCTTGTTCTAATATGACATCTCAACTCTCTATGTTAAGTCAAGAGATAGAAACACAGAAAGAAAAGAATGATGCACTATTAATTGAAAATCATGATCTTAAAGCAAATGTCAAGATTTTAGAATTAGATATCACTAGCCTTAAAACAAAGGTAGAAGATATTACTAAAAATGTCTTTAATTTTAATAAAGGAAGAGAAAATCTTTTCAAAATTATAAAAATTCTCAAACTACTTCAAATAAAAAGGGACTAGGATATAAGCAATCTTCTAAAATTATTCCAAAGAAAAAGAATTCTTCATATAAAAGGAATAATAAAGTTGAGAAACCGAGTTCAAATAAAATTTTACTAAATCAATTAAAATTTGGGTTACTAAAACAAGTAACTATTTGATTAGAAATAAATATATAAAATCTTTTATAAAAACTGTTCATAAAAACAAAGATTTTATTTTCAAAAGGAATTCTGAACCCACTTGGGTTTGTGTAACGACCTAGAATTTTGGGTATTTGAAACTGGAATATTTAATTTATTTTAAATATTTAAAAATTAATTTTTAACTTAAATTTCAAATATAACGATTTATTGGATAATTTAATTATTGAATTTAATAATTGAAAATTGGTTGAAATATTGAATCTTGAGTTTTAAGCCTGATAAAAATATTTTAAAGGCTTATAAAATTTACATTAATAATAATGAAGATAATAAAACTTTTCAAATTGAATTTAAAAGTGATTTGTTCAATTTTAAAAATATATCGTTTAAATTGACATTTAAAAATAGCCTTCCGGGATAGAGTCTCAGATTTCGACGAAACCAGTTCCATTGGATCCATAATAGTGTATTGTTATCGGATTTCAAATTTCTTAGCTTTTGGAGTTATTGTTTGGCCGAATGGGATATAAACGCACTGAGATTAAAATCGAAAATTAAATATAATAATTGGGTCCAAAAAGCTATCTTCTCTATACGATCGAATTAGGACTCGAAACCTTTTCCATTACGTTCAGAATAGGGGTATAACATTATAAATGCCTAGCGGCACGCCTCGATAGGGGTTTAATATTTTGAGTTACGTAATCGGGATAATTTGAAAATTTAAAACATACATACATACATACATACATACATACATACATACATACATACATATATATATATATATATATATATATATATATATATATAAATTGACCGTACCCACATCAACCCAAATTCCCTTCACCTTAACTTACCATCAGCCACCTCACTTTCTTTAAAACATGTTCCCCCTCTTTTTTAAAAATAACACACAAACTCAAAATAGAAAAAAAAGAAAGGAAAAGGGACGTCAGCCTTGATTTTGGAATGAAGAAGAGAGGAGCCTCGTTTGAAATCAACCTGTATCCTCCTTTGTCATTTAAAAATCCTCCAAAAACTTATTCATTTGCACGAAGTCAGAAAAAGAAAAAGAAAATGGCCAAACAGATAATAAGGAAAAAAAGAAATGAAGTTTGAAGTCGCGATCTTCCCTTCTCCTCTTTCAGAAGCAAGTCGAGCACGAGAGCATGTCGAGCATCTATTAAAGTCAAAGGCGACGACTGTAGCAGGGAGAGGGAGGTCGCACTCGTTCGACATGCCGCAATGAAGAGGGGGAGCATGGGTTGTCTCAGTTATTGTCATCAAGAAGGAGAGGGGAAGGGGGTTTCTCCGGTGATGGAATGGCGACCGATTCATAGTCGTGGATGGTCTGACATTTGGGCGTGGGAATTTTTGGCATTTAATCGAAAATTTGATTGGGTGGCAGATCTTTAGGAAGTAGGTGCGTTGTGGAGAGAAGGGGGTGCGGTGATCTCTGTTGTCGGTTTCGTTGATGAATGGTGGTGGTTGAGGAGGTCCAACAGTTCGTGAGAGGAAATAAAGATCAGGTCGCGTTTCAGCCTGATCATGCGAGGTCGACATTGGGGGTGGCATCGCGAAGAGGAAGGGCAGAGTGTTTCGATGGTGAAGTCAGATCGTCGAGCAATGGAGTAGAATTGCGTATCATTGATATAGGGAAGACGTACACGCGAGTGAAGCTACAAGCGAATGAGGGATTTGGGGAAGAAAGACTTCGTGGACTGGGTTTGGTTTCGAATGGTATGGGCTGTTCTTTTCTAAATTTTTTTATTTTGTTTTAATTAAATTCAATTAAAGCGCAAATAGTTAAGTATAAAATTTGATAATATATTAATTCGTAAAATCATTTGTACGAGGTCCAAAAATGAACGGAATCAGCCGTTTGGATTTGTAGCAGCGGAATGTGCAATAAAGTCAAAATTTGGATCGATCAGCAAATCTAAAAATCAAAGGTGAGTTAATCTCACTCAATTTTGGATTTACCGCAATTAAATTTAAATAGTTAAAATTAATTATTGATTGATTGAATTGATAAATTATTATCAGTTGAATATGATATTATATATAGTAGTATATATATTAGTAATTGGAGTGATTGATATTCTCGCATAGGGTATATATATAGCGGATTTGACCCTATGCGCTCCGCATAATAGCGGATGACCCTATATACCGCGATATCCCCCTCGAAGTGAGATTGGTATTTTTTTAATGTTGTATTAACATCGGTGGATGCAGGGAAACAAGTTGGAGGGATCCAACTGGATTCCTCAAAAATGTTGAATTAAATTTCATATATATTGATATATGGTCTGACTGAATAATCTATGGTAGATTATAGTGTGTTTTTTGAATTTATTGGATGCTATGGTTGTTTGGCCTAGATTTTGGTATTTTCAAATACCGCAAATAAATATATTTTCGAAAATTGAAAAGAAAATTTAAAAGGGACTTTTGAAAAGTGAAATATTTATATAGAGTTGGATTTAGTTATAGAAATTAATTTGGATAAAATTATAGTTTGACTTTAGAATTTGTACTTGATAATTTCAGAATATGGTAAAATAGAGATTTTTGGAATAATGTAAATAAAGGGTTTTAAATAATATAACTTAAGCGATATTTGTTTAAGTGTAAAAAGATTTTAAAATCGAGATTTAAAATAGTTTGGGAAAATAAAAAGGAAATTTTAAAATAAAATATGAAATTGTTACACTAGATTTTAAATAAGATTTTAAATTATGAAAGGAAAGTGGAATCTGAATTTAGTTGGGTTATTTGGAAATTGATTTAAAAATGGAATTAAATTTAGAAATCGATTTATAATCGATTAAGCATTGTGAAACCATTATAAACAGGAAATGTGGCTATGAAATTTATAAACAAGGTTTATAAATAAGGTGAAGTGATTATCAGTGGAAAAATTAAAGTTATAAATTCACGGTGAGAATTTATAAGGAGATGGGTAAATCAGTTTAAAAATAAATGGTAGATTTATTTTTAGAAATGTGAAAAGGGAATTTACGAAATTGGGACGTAAATCAAATTGAGGATAAATCGAGAGAGATCTATAAAAGTTAGACTGGTTATATTGAAACTAGAAAATATATTTTTCTAAGAAGTTAAGTTTGTTTAAAAAGGAGGATTTTTAATTATTAAATAGGTAATTTAAAAAATGTTTTAAGAATATTTCATAAAATTAATTATTTAGTTGTTTTAAATTGTTTAAGGTATATTTAAATATTAATTAAGTAGTTTATAATGGATTGATATGAAGTTAATTATTATTTAAGAATTAATTAGTATTACTATTTTAAAAGATAAATTATTCAATATTAATATTTTATATAACTTTTATTTTAAACAGTAATTGCCTAAAATTAACTTGGAAATTTGTATGGGAGTTTTATAAGTATTATTTCGAAAATTATTAAATAAAGTTTAGAAAGTAATGGTATACTTTCATGGCGAAATCGGGGGCAGTGAGTGCCTGTAGTTAAGTTTTGGATTTCTCTGGGATAGAGACGTAACCATTGAGCTATGAATCCTTGATTGATACCGCAGTGGTACTTTCCTTATTATTTAAAAGGGTTTTCAAATATTTTTGAAAAGGGTAGTTTGTGAATATACAAAATTCAATAAGATAAGTACATACTTTTGGATAAAGAGATTTAATTTATATAAAATTTAAATTAAAAGGGATTTAGTGTTTTCAGTGGAAAAAGGAAATATTTGGTTGAATGTTTGTTTAGTTGATAGTTAAATAACCGACTATCAAATCTGGACCCAAAATATAACTTTGGGAATATCTAGAAGAATCACGGGAATTGTATGGTACAGTTACCATTCGAGGAGCTATACTGTACGTATAAACTCATTTTGTTTTTCTAGGACATTTATAAGGAAATCCGTCCACTAACGGTTAGGAGGTGATATCCGATCTTATTTTTGTCTATTTATTTCCTAAAGAACCGAGGTTGAGTTTATTGGAAAATATCGAACGTTGTTTCAAAGAGACCGGGATCAGATAAGTTAACTGAAAACCACTTCGATCCAACGAGTACATTTTCGAAGTGAAAACAAGAGCATGGAATCGAAGATGGAGCAGTGAAGTGCAAGGGCTAATCGCTACTAATCCTGAGGATGATTCCAAAATGAATGTAGTAGGAATAGTGCCTTCGGTTCCGTTCGGACCCAGAACGGACTTGTATGGATGAATGCTATCAGTACATTTTCATTGGAAGACAATGAGCATTCT
The DNA here is from genome assembly GCA_030737815.1 of Allium fistulosum. Taxonomy (NCBI): domain Eukaryota; kingdom Viridiplantae; phylum Streptophyta; class Magnoliopsida; order Asparagales; family Amaryllidaceae; genus Allium; species Allium fistulosum. Next base: position 530,278,406 of record CM060902.1, read on the forward strand.
AAGTGAAAATTCCTTAAAAACGTAATCGTGGCCTCTAACCTCATCAACCGGGAATGACTGAAATGCAGGGGAGATGCATCATGGCTAAGTGGGTCGCAACCAATTAGGTTATGTTTATCACCTTTCTAGATACCCTCGGATATTATTACTACGATACATGGAAGGAGCTCGGAAAGGGTGGGAACACCTGGGGTGATAGTATATTCGGTCTATCCAGGTTAGGGATAGTCCGATTTTGTGTTGTAGGGAATCCCGGTCTCAATACATTTTTCTAGACGTGTACTATGACAGGTGGTACCCCAGTGCCTAGTCATTCATATGGAATCCATTCTCCAATACATGCCTTTACGGTTTTGGTTGTAGAGCCTAGTATGCTGGAATTTAATTAATGTAACAATTTCAGTTATTTGAATAAGTAATTGTACTTAGACACTATTATAATATCAGAGGATTTAATATAAAATGTTTTGGTTATCGTAACGTAAAAACCCGTCGTGTTTATTTGTTGCGTGGTCTTACAAGATACCTTTGTTTTTCAAAGGATTTGATAACTTTAATAATTCAAATCGAGTGTGTTTCTCACGCTGGTTTTCCAGACTGACTCGGGTGTTATTTTATTATAATGCTTGGGTCAGACCGAGTATTAAAGATTTAGGATAGGATGCCATGGAACCCAGGAGACGAGCTGGATGACGAAGACGTATTTCACGTATCTGATTATATTCCGCTGTGTATTGTAGGTTGTATATTCAGCTTTTGTGAGAACAAGTTATTATAACTATCCAGTATTGTGTTATTGATGTGTTGTACTCTGATGATGTAATGAATAAGTAACAGTTATAGTTCTTTTTGTATAAAGACATGTTATTATCTATTGTATACTGTTCCGCTGCGATTGTGAGATTCTATGTTGTTTCTATTTCTTCTTCTACCTCTTTCTTCTTATTCCCTAACGATTTGGTATTTTCGGCATTCGATTGCTCGGCAAGTAATATAGTGAGCGTATTGATGTCGATTTTCGAGCGTCGAAAATCCGGGCCGTCACACTTGGTATCAAAGCTGAAGGTTAAGTGAGAATCTTGGCTTTGATGGGGTAACTCATTAGAGATAAGGTCAGTAGCACCCTAGAATGAGTTTGAGAGTATTAATAGATATGAGTGTGTATTTGTTAGTGAATATAAAATTGTTTTATATTGTGTTGTTTGATCTATTGAGTGGCTTATGGATTCTAGTCAATACGAGTAATTAACATTATTGATAGGGATCTCTAAACACTTGAACAAAGCAATTCGACATAGTATTGTTTTAAAATGGGGTAAATGAAATAATTTTACCCAAATTATTTTTATATGTAAAAGAAATAATTTTTCCAAAATTATTATAGTTATATATGGTTTGCTGGGTTGTTAGGAAATGATAATATTAAATTATTATCATTTGTTATTGTGGTAATTGAAATAAAAGTTGATATTTTAGTCAACAGTTAAGAAAGTAACTCATATAACAAAATGGGATTTTGTAAATATGATTTTGTAAATGTGGTTTATAATTTGAAATGAAATGGAATTCCAGAGGAATATTTAAAGATGATATGATTTGTAAAAATGATTTATAAAGGATTTAAAAGATGGAAATTTGGAAATTTAATTCCCGTTGGTTTTGAAATGTTTTTCAAAGTTGTGAAAATAATAGTGGTATTATTTGGAGAATATTTTGAATTGGAAATGTTCGAAAAGTTTTTTTAAATGGGAATAAAAGCATTGAACTCACTTTGGTCGCTGGAAATTTTTTTCGATGATGATCGCGACATCATCAGTGTTCATTTTCGAGTCTCCAAGGGAGGGATTGCTACCTTAATGATTTTCATTTGGAGTTTTGTTTAGAAAAACTGGTTTTGGTTTGAAATGCAAAGGAATAATTTGATATACAAATGGATTGTGTATATGTATTTGATTTCAAAAATGATTTTGAAATATTAAGTAATTGTTTAAACTCTGGAGTTTGATCTAAAATGTTTTATGGAATATAAATAAGTTTGAAAACTTATAAAATTTGAAATTTGATTTGGAATGGAAATTAACTTGAACTAAGTTAAATAAAGTGAGTTTTGAGAGATTAAGCCTAAGTAGGCTAAATGGAATAGTTATTGAAATTGAATTTATTAAGTTGGAAATAAATTAGTGGATGAAAAAATTAATTTAACTTGTAAGTAAATGGAATTGAAATTGAATATTGGAATGATATTTAATTTGAATTATGTTAAATAAAGTGAAATTGAAAAAGATTAGTTCGAGTGGACTGAATAAAATAAAAGTTTGGAAATAAATTTTGATTGAGATATGAAATAAATTAGTGAATGGAGCTAATTAGAGTAATTAGTTAATTAAATATGGTAGGGAATATGGTCGATAAAATTCAATATTTTAGATTTGGAGATGAATTGGGCTAAATAGAAATTGGAATTGAATTTGAATATAAATGGATATAAAATTAAGTTGTGAAGTGGTAATAAGCATAAGAACTTTTGTATAAAAAGTTTATAATTGAATTAGGAAATTTAAAGAGGAAGTTCTTAAGTGGAATTGGTACTTAAGATATATACTAAGTATTTGAATTCAGATTAAATAAGAGATGTGAATAATGATTTGAGAATAATTGAGTGGGAAGGAAGTAAATATGAATAAAAAGAAATTGATATAGCTAATAATTAATTGGAAATTAATACGTAAGTTGTACGTATATTATTTTATTCACATAACGATTTGATCCAGATTCGAGCATATAATTTCGAGATAGTCTATATCGATCCGAGTTAGGATTTTTCACTCGATTTTCGATGGCGAACCCTGGATATGGATTTTTGATTGATCTTGGAATTCTCTATCATAGTATACGGCTATGCAAGGAGAATGACGGTTTATAATCAAGAAACCAGATCTGAGTCCGCACTAGAGAGTCGGGTGAACGATAATAGTTCGGAACAGAAATTGTTTGATCGAGTGAGCTATCAGAGTTGATATTGCGTACGGATGATATATGTACATCGTACGGGCTTAAGTAGAGCAAATATTGAAAATTTTGAAAAGGAATAAATAAAATGATTTTGGAATTAAATGATTGGATATTATTGGTAAGTAAGGTGCAGGTATTTAAAAGCAAAAGCTAAACTGATGTCTTCGATTTCAGAAGGAAAATTGGGTTGCCCGACAAAAAGGTATATGTTTAAATTGTGTTTGATTTTATGATTGAGCCACTTGGCTTTTGTTTTCTGTGGATGATTTGAGCCCGTAGAGGCGTTTTGTAGTTTTTCGGATCTAGCCGCGCAAAGGAGACACTGGCAAAAATTTTCAAAAATTTAAGGAGTTAGAAAATTTTAAAGAAAAATTTAAATAACTAAAATTTGATTTGCATTATAACTTGAAATGGTTGAGTAAATAATATTATTTGGAATCTATGGAGGAGTTTGGAAATTAGCAAAAGTGATAGTGTGTTTCCAATAAAAATTGTTTTCGGGAAGTTGTTTGAAACTGTGTGGTTTTGGGAAAATAGTTAACGGGTTTTGGACCATTCTTCATACCTAGCAATTTTGAGGACGAAATTCTTTTAAGGGGGGAGGAATGTAAGGACCTAGAATTTTGGGTATTTGAAATTGGAATATTTAATTTATTTAAAATATTTAAAATTTAATTTTTATCTTAAGTTTCAAATATAACGATTTATTAGATAATTTAATTATTGAATTTAATAATTGAAAATTGGTTGAAATATTGAATCTTGAGTTTTAAGCTTGATAAAAATATTTTATAGGCTTATAAAATTTATATTAATAATAACAAAGATAATAAAACTTTTTAAATTGAATTTAAAAGTGATTTTTTCAATTCTAAAAATATATCGTTTAAATTGACATTTAAAAATAGCCAGGGCACAGTCTTAGATTTCGACGAAATCAGTTCCATTGGATCCGTAATAGTGTATTATTATCAAATTTCAAATTTATTAGCTTTTGGAGTTATGGTTTGGCCGTACAGGATATAAACGCGCTGAGATTAATATCAAAAATTCAATATAATAATTGGGTCCAAAAAGCTATCTTCTCCATACGATCTAATTAGGACTCGAAACCTTTTCCATTGTGTTCGGAATAGGGGTATAACATTATAAACGTCCAGCGGCACGCCTCGATAGGGGTTCGAGATTTTGAGTTACGTAATCGGGATAATTTGAAAATTTAAAACATATATATATATATATATATATATATATATATATATATATATTTACTTGACCATACCCACATCAACCCAAATTCCCTTCACCTCAACTTACCATCAACCACCTCACTTTCTTTTAAATCATGTTCCCCCTCTTTTTTAAAAATAGCACGTAAACTCAAAATAGAAAAAAAAAGAAAGAAAAAGGGATGTCGGCCTTAATTTTGGAATGAAGAAGAAAGGAGCCTCGTTTGAAATCAAATTGTATCCTCCTTTTTCATTTAAAACTCCTCCAAAAACTTATTCATTTTCACGAAGCCAGAAAAAAAAGAAAATGGCTGAACATATAATAAAGAAAAAAAGAAAAAGAAATGAAGTTTGAAGTCGTGATCTTCCCTTCTCCTCTTTCAGAAGCAAGTCGAGCACGGGAGCATGTCGAGCATCGATTGATGTCAAAGGCGGTGACTATAGCAGGGAGAGGGAGGTCGCGCTCTTTCGACATGCTGCGACGAAGACGGGGACCGTGGGTTGTCTCAGTTATTATCATCAAGAAGGAGAGGAGAAGGGGGTTTCTTCAGTGATGGAATGACGACCGATTCATAGTCGTGGATGGTCTGACATTTGGGCGTGGGAATTTCTGGCATTTAATCGAAAATTTTATTGGGTGGCAGAGCTTTAGGAAATGGGTGCGTTGTGGAGAGAAGGGGGTGCGGTGGTCTCTGTTGTCGGTTTCGTTGATGAACGGTGGTGGTTGAGGAGGTCTGACAGTTCGTGAGAGGAAATAAAGGCCAGTTCGCGTTTCAGCCTGATCATGCGAGGTCGACATTGGGGTAGCATCGCGAAGAGGAAGGGCAAAGTGTTTCGATGGTGAAGTCAGATCGTCGAGGGATTGAGTAGAATTGCGTATCACTGATATAGGGAAGACGTACACGCGAGTGAAGCTACAAGCGAACGGGGGATTTAGGGAAGAAAGCTTTCCTGGACTGGGTATGATTTCGAACGGTAGGGGTTGTTCTTCTTGTTTTTTTTTAAAAATTATTTAGTTTTAATTAAATTCAATTAAAGTGTAATTAGTTAAGTATAAAATTTGATAATATATTAATTCATAAAATCATTCGTACGAGGTCCAAAAATGAACGGAATCAGCCGTTTGGATTCTTAGCCGCGGATTGTGCAGTAGAGTCAAAATTTGGATTGATCAGCAAATCTCAAAATCAAAGGTGAGTTAATCTCACTCAATTTTGGATTTACCACAATAAATTTTATATAGTTAAAATTAATTATTGATTGATTGAGTGAATTATTAAATTATTATTAGTTGAATGTGATATTATATATAGTAGTATATATTAGTAATTGGAGTGATTGATATTCCCGCATATATATAGCGGATGGCCCTATATATCGCGATATCCCCCTCGAAGTGGGATTGGTATTTTTTTTGATGTTGTATTAACATCTGTGGATGCAGGGAAACAGGTTGGAGGGATCCAACCGAATTCCTCAAAAATATTGAATTAAATTTCATATATATTGATATATGGTCTGTTTGAATAATCTATGGTAGATTATAGTGTGTTTTTGAATTTATTGGATGCTATGGTTGTTTGGCCTAGATTTTTGTATTTTCAAATACCACAAATAAATATATTTTTGAAAATTGAAAAGAAAATTGAAAAGGGACCTTTGAAAAGTGAAATATTTATATAGAGTTAGAATTGGTTAAAGAAATTGATTTGGATAAAATTATAGTTTGACTTTAGAATTTGTACTTGATAATTTCGGAATATGGTAAAATAGAGAATTTTGTAATAATGTAAATAAAGGGTTTTAAATAATAAAACTTAAGCGATATTTGTTTAAGTGTAAAAAGATTTTAAAATCGAGATTTAAAATAGTTTGGGAAAATAAAAACGAAATTTGAAAATAAAATATGAAATTGTTATACTAGATGTTAAATAAGATTTTAAATTATGAAAGGAAAGTGGAATCTGAATATAGTAGGGTTTTGGAATATAGTTGGGTTATTTGGAAACTGATTTAAAAATGGAATTAAATTTAGAAATCGATTTATAATCGATTAAGCATTGTGAAACCGTTATAAACAAGAAATGGGACTATGGAATTTATAAACAAGGTTTATAAATAAAGTGAAGTGATTATCAGTGGATAAATTGAAGTTATAAATTCACGGTGAGAATTTATAAGAAGATGGGTAAATCGGTTTAAAAATAAATGGTAGATTTAATTTTAGAAACGTGAAAAGGGAATTTACGAAATTGGGACGTAAATCAAATTGGGGATAAATCGAGAGAGATTCATAAATGTTAGACTAGTTATATTGGAATTAGAAAATATATTTTTCCTGAGAAGTTAAGTTTTTTTTAAAAAGAAGGAGTTTTAATTATTAACTAGGTAATTTAAAAAGTGTTTTAAGAATATTTCAGAAAATTAATTATTTAGTTGTTTTAAATTGTTTAAAGTATATTTAAATATTAATTAAGTAGTTTATAATGGGTTGATATGAAGTTAATTATTATTTAAGAATTAACCAGTATTACTATTTTAAAAGATAAATTATTCAATATTAATATTTTATATAATAACTTTTATTTTAAAGAATTATTGCCTGAAATTAACTTGGAAATTTGTATGGGAATTTTATAAGTATTATTTCAAAAATTATTAAATAAAGTTTCGGAAAGTAATGGTATACTTTCATGGCGAAATCGGGGGCAGTGAGTGCCTGTAGTTAAGTTTTGGATTTTTCTAGGATAAAGACGTAACCATTGAGCTGTGAATCCTTGATTGATACCGTAGTAGTACTTTCCTTATTATTTAAAAGGGTTTTCAAATATTTTTGAAAAGGATAGTTTGTGAATATACTAAATTCGACAAGATAAGTACATACTTTTGGATAAAGAGATTTAATTAATATAAATTTAAATTAAAAGGGACTTAGTGTTTTCAGTGGAAAAAGGAAATATTTGGTTGAATGGTTGTTTAGTTGATAGATAAATAACCGACTATCAAATCTGGACCCAAAATATAACTTTGGGATTATCTAGAAAAAATACGGGAATTATATGGTACAATTACCATTCGAGGTGTTATACTGTACGTATAAACTCATTTCGTTCTTCTAGGACGTTTATAAGGAAATCCGTCCACTAATGGTTAGGAGGTGATCTCCGATCTTATTTTCGTCTATTTATTTCCTAAAGAACCGAGGTTGAGTTAATCGGGAAATATCAAACGTTGTTTTGAAGAGACCGGGATCAAATAAGTTATCCGAAAACCACTTCGATCCAACGAGTACGTTTTCGAAGTGAAAACAAGAGCATGGAGTCGAAGATGGAGCAGTGAAGTGCAAGGGCTAATCGCTACTAATCCTGAGGATGATTCCAAAATGGATGTAGTAGGAATAGTGTCTTTGTTTCCGTTCGGACCCAGAACGGACTTGTATGGATGAATGCTATCAGTACATTGTCATTGGAGGACAATGAGCATTCTAAGTGAAAATTTCTTAAAAAGGTAATCGTAGCCTCTAGCCTCATCAACCGGGAATGACTAAAAAGCAGGGGAGATGCAACAAGGCTAAGTGGGTCGCACTCAATTAGGGTATTGTTATCACCTTTCTAGATACCCTCGTATATTATTACTACGATACATGGAAGGAGCTCGGAAAGGGTGGGAACACCCGTAGTAATAGCATATTCGGTCTATCCAGGTTAGGGATAGTCCGGTCTTGTGTTGTAGGGGATCCAGGCGTAGTCCTTGTTACATTTTTCTAGACGTGTACTGTGACATGTGGTACCCCAGTAACTAGTCATTCGTATGGAATCCATTCTCCAATACGTGCCTTTACGGTTTTGGTTGTAGAGCCTAGTATGCTGGAATTTAATTAATGTAACAATTTCAGCTATTTGAATAAGTAATTGTACTTAGACACTATTATAATATCAGAGTATTTGATATAAAATGTTTTGATTATCGTAAGGTAAAAACCCGTTGTGTTTATTTGTGACGTGGTCTTACGAGATACCTTGTTTTTCAAAGGATTTGAGTGTATTTCTCACGCTGGTTTTCCAGACTGACTCGGGTGTTATTTTATTATAATGCTTGGGTCAGACTGAGTATTACAGATTCAGGATAGGATGCCATGGAACCCAGGAGACAAGCTAGATGACAAAGACGTATTTCACGTATCTGATTATATTCCGCTGTGTATTATAGGCTGTATATTCAGATTTTGTGAGGACAAGTTATTATAACTGTCCGGTATTGTGTTATTGATGTGTTGTACTCTAATGATGTAATTTATAAATAACGGTTATAGTTCTTTTTGTATAAAGACATGTTATTATCTATTGTATATTGTTCTGTTGTGATTTTGAGATTCTGTGTTGTTGTTTCTGTTTCTTCTTCTACCACTTTCTTCTTTTTCCCTAACGATCTGCTATTTCGGACATTCGATTGCTTGGCATGTAATACAGTGAGCGTATTGATGTCGATTTTCGAGCGTCGAAAATTCGGGCCGTCACACTTTAAAAATTAACTTTTAAATATTTAAAATAAATTAAATCTTCCAATTTCAAATACCCAAAATTCTAGGTCGTTACAGTTTGGCTTCCTAAGATCTTACTCTTAGGACCCAAAATAAAATGGTGGGTACCAATGTTATTTCTGTATTTTGCAGGTACCACCTAAAAAGAGAGGAAAATGGATACTAGACAGTGGTTACTCAAAACACATGACAGGAAACAAAGGGATGCTAACTAATATTATCTACTCATATGGAGGTTCTGTCACATTTGGAGATAATTCCAAAGGATATGTCATCAACAAAGGCGATGTGAGCAATAACAGTATATCTAATTTACCTCTTATTACAGATGTTTTATTAGTTAAAAATTTAAAACACAATTTACTTAGTATCAGCCAATTGTGTGACAAAGGATTTAATATTTCATTTTCTGAAAATAAGTGTAGCATTTTAGATCAAAATAAAAATCTTATTTTTTGAAGGTTTTAGAGATAAAAATATTTATGTTTTAAATATGAACGTAAATTACAATACAAATATGTGTTTAATAGCCAAAGAAAAGGATCCTTGGTTATGGCACAAAAGATTTTGTCATACTAATTTCAAAGCTATAAATAATTATCTAAAAATGATTTAGTAAAAGGTTTACCAAAAATGAATTTTAAAGTAAACAATATTTGTGATGCTTGTCAATTAGGAAAATTATCAAAATCATCCTTTACATCAAAGATATTTCTACTATACAACCACTAGAACTATTGCATTTGGATCTCTTTGGTCCAACTCAAGTTCAATCTATAAACCATAACAAATATGTGTTTATTATAGTAGATGATTTCTCAAGATATACTTGGACTATTTTCTGAAAAATAAAAGCGATACTTTTGAAAATTTCAAGATCTTTGCAAAAAGAATTCAAAATCTCAAAAATTTAAAAATTTAAAATATTAGAAGTGATCACGGAGGTGAATTTGAAAATGAAGCTTTTGAACATTTTTGTAATAAAAAGGGAATTTATCATAATTTTTCTTTTCCTAGAACACCATAACAAAATGGAGTGGTTGAAAGGAAAAATAGAACGTTACAAGAATGTGCAAGAACTTTATTAAATGGAAGCACATTATCAAAACATTTCTGGGCAGAAGCTGTAGCAACTGCTTGCTATATTCTGAATCGTGTTTCCATCCGACCTTTAACAAAACACACTCCATACGAACTTTTTCATCAAAGAAAACCGAACATTTCTTATTTTAAAACTTTTGGTTCAAAATGTTTTATTTTAAACACAAAAGATCAGCTTGGAAAATTCGATCCAAAATCCGATGAAGGAATCTTCGTAGGATATTCGGAACGAAGCAAAGCTTATCAAATTTTTAATAAAAGAACAAAAACAATCGAAGAAACACTTCATGTTTCATTCGACGAAAATTTCAAGTTTAATAATTTTTTTGAGGATGATGAAGTTATACCTAAGATAGTCACAAATACGATTACTCAAAATAATTTTGAAGAAGATGAAAAAATTATTCATAATTTTGAAGAAGATGAAAACATTGTTCATAATGAAAATGAATTAAGATCTCCTCCTAGGATTTTACGAGATCACCCAGTAGAAAATGTCATAGGAGAAATTGATTCTCATGTTAGAACTAGAAATCAACTTAATCAAATGGGCCATGTAGCTTTTCTTTCTAATATTGAACCTTAAAATGCAAAAGAAGCCTCTACTGATGACTATTGGATTATAGCTATGCAAGAAGAGCTAAACCAATTTGAACGAAACGAAGCTTGGGAACTAGTTCCTAGACCGAGTGTTCAAACAGTCATTGGTACTAAATGGGTCTTCAAAAATAAAGCAGATGAATAAGGTAATATAACTAGGAATAAATCTAGATTAGTTGCATAAGGATATAATCAAGAAGAAGGAATTGACTATTATCGCACCTTTTAGCAAGGCCGAGATATCAAGAAATTAACTAAAAATCAATGATTAACCATCCCAAGTATCGATTGTACATCACAGGTTCACTATGGATATCGATGAATTTTGTCCGAGTCCAGATTGAGCTACAATTGACAAGGCAAGACAAGCAAAGCCATAAAAGCCAACGTTTCAAATTTCAAGTCAATCAGAGTTCGTATGATCGAGATATGATCGATGCAAGTTAAGGAAAGCACGCTGTTCGTATCGATCACTGATCCATGATCGAGTCAATCTGTTCAAATCCATCCATGGCCATGCTGTTCGAATCCATCTTGTTCGAATCGGTCCAGCGAAGCCTTATTCATATCCATCAAATTACGCTGCTTCGTATCGAGCAAATGCGCTCCGGTTCGTATCCATCAAATTCCACCAATAGGCAACGTTTCGTATCGATCCCCATCTTATCGTGTTTCGTATCGGTTGGCCTATGTAACGACCCGGTATTTTCAACCATTCGCATCCGCACATGTCGGACTTAAATAATTCAAAATACCGAATTGTTAATTTAAATTTGGCAAAACTGAGCATATACGTTAAATAAAATAATCATAGATCATAGACACAGAGTAATAGTTGCAGCGGAAACAAAAGATAGTAGTTCATGAAGCTACTATATACATATCAGAGTTAAATAAGGTACAACAGATGTCTCGAATACAATAGTCAAATACAAGAATCAGAATACAACCACTGGAATCAACTGGATATCTGAAAGCTGGATAGATAGTTGGATCTCCAAGCGAAGCTCCAACTCCGAAGGTGAGTCTCGAATACTGGTACACTCAGTCTGACCCAAGTGTAAAGCAAAACACAAAACACTCGAGTCAGGATTAACATTCTTATATCAATAAATCCAACTCAAGTGAAATAGCAACTGAAATACAAGTAACTCAAAGGATGTTTGGAATTATCATCCTTTAAGGATCCGTTAAACTATCTACTATGTAGTAGTGTACGATAAGTAGATAATGCCTATCAGTAATATAAAATATCAAAATAGTATTAAGGCGTTACCATTATCCCCCTTAACACATTTTATAGAAGCGTTATAGTCTATACAGCACTGTAAACTTCACCGTAAACTAGTGGGATATCAGGGAGTACTCCATAGGTATAACACAAAACAAATCGTAGTGGTCACGTATAAAGGGATACAAGTATGACAAGGCACATGAGGCAATACCCAAGGTAGTGAAACTACCGTTTGCCTGATCCCGACTGGTGAGAACGCATCGCCGCAGCGATCGCAACACCGCGAAACAACACTCCCAAAATCAAGGGTGCACCAATCGACAACAAGTAATGAGTAGTTTTCGAAGAAGTGTGTTCGCTCGAGGTAGCTAACCCCCATTTGGCCCAGCACGGCTCCTGTTTTTGTCATTTCCAATTTGGCATAAGTGTCAAGGCTATCCATTATCGTTCTCTTTCTTCAGTCATCACGTACATCATTCCAACCACTTCATTCTGGATCACACTCCACGTATAGTTATTAAAGTGGTTTTCGGTTTAGACAGTGAGTATGTCCCTAACCGATTCCGGTTTCTTTAATAACTTTCGTAATTATTACACCGATTGGTCATTTATATATTTCAAAAACCAAATCAATTACAATTTCAATTAGAATTTGTAAACCAACATTTCATTTCTCTTTCTAAATCAATTCCCACAATTTTACGTTTCAAAACTTCCAAATCATAATTTCAAAATCTTATAATTCAATTTCAATTCCTATTTAAAACAATTCAAATATTGATTCAAGTTCGTATATAAGTTTCATTCTGAAATCATTTAAATTTATTTAATTTAACATTCAAATCAATTTAACTTCATTTATCGATTTCATTCAATATTCGTTAAGTAAATTTATCATTCAAAACAATTCCTCTTTAAATTTCAATTCACTAAATCAATTACTTAAGTCAACTTCATTATATTAAAACTTACAATTTATATTAAATTAAATTCGTCAAATCAAGTTCTTTAAATTACAAGTCTTACATTAATTCAATAAAACACATTTTATTTCTTATTAGAGAAATTCAATTTCACTTATTAATTTACTTAGTTACAATTTCAGAACTCATTTAATAAAGAAACTTAATTTCACTTATTCAAGAAGTTCAATTTCACTTAACAAAGAATTCAATTTTTTTTAATTATTAAATAATTCAATCTTATTTAATTATTAAATATTTCAAAACTTAATTATTAAATAATTTCAAACTTAATTATTAATAATTCCAAATTTTAAAACAACGTTCTTTCATCAACTACTATGTTAATATTTTGTTTTAGATTATTAAATATTAACATTTCCTTTCATTAAAATTCAAATTCCAACTTCGTTTCAAAATCTTATTATTTATTCAAATAAAATCTTTATTTTATTTTTAAATCAAATCATTGACCAATCGGGTTTTATTTAATTCTCTATCCTAAGTCAAGGTTTATTTGAGTATTTATCATTTCAACCCGATTCCATTTCAATTCAAAAATCAAAGCATACAAAGGGAACTTGCAGTGTGATAACTGGGATGGTGTCAAAGTAAATAAACAAGCAATAACAACAACCAATATCAATCCAATAATCAATTCAAATAATCCCGAAATAATCGTATTAATTCACATTGTTATTTGTGCAAATTAATTTAATTATTTCTAGAATCTACACTACCATTTCATGTAGATCAAAGATTATTACACTAATATCAATACGTTTTTTTTCATTTGATATCAATTATTCAATTTCATACTACATAAATTTAAGCAACAAACGTTTAAATGGTTCAAGATGTTTTTACCAAATTTCTACGTGTCAATTAATTCAACATTTAAAGGGGTCATATTTAACTTAATCAAATTCAACATATAAATCCATTTTAAATTGTTAACTGTCTTTTATCAATTTCAATTTCATATTATTTATCACTTTAACATTTACAATTAACGTCTAATTAAACATCAACAATCAATCAATTATCAACCAACTGTATTATCATCGCATAAATAATTAACAGATAATGGTGTTAGATGTCATGGGTGAACAGATACCGGTAATAGCATATATAACAACATGATTAACTAACGGCATCATATTTCAATTTGTCATTTCAATTGACATCAAATTTAATAAATAAAAGAACGTTAATCGTGAGTGATTGCTCACCTTTCGAGGTTAGAGATCGAGAATAGACAACGAAGTTGAGTTACAAATTGCAAGCACGTCTTCCGAAATAAACTAGATTGGCACGAATCGACGAGCAAAGCTGTTAAATAGGAATTGCCGAAATCAAATCAAAACATTCAACATAGCAACAAATAAAAAAACATGTCCTACGTCAATGTTTAACAATATAATTCTATGTGCTACCGAGATCGAAATGGTCTAAAATTTGGTATGAATAAAGATCAAAACTTGTATTTCAAACTGCAAAAAAATCACTTGATTTGGACAAGAGACCAGAAAAGTTACGATGTCACAAACATAGACTCAGGCCATGTTGCAACTGTCAAATGTTCAGGTCTGAAAACCCCTCTGGGTCTGACTTTCAGGTAAGAAACAGAGGACTGAACCACCTCGTATGAAGCTAAAATTTTATATACAGAAAGTAGAAAACTTTATCTTTTAAACAAAAAAGGAATCACTGTATTCCGACGTAAGACGGAAGAGATACGATGCGTCAAACATGAACTCAGGTTGTGTTTGCAGCAGTGTAAAATAATTTCTAGTACAAAAGAACAGCTGCCTGGGTCTAACTTCCAGATCCTCGACCACTAATCAAACGATGTCGGATTTTGCTGGAATTTGACATGCATAAACTAGGTAACTTCGACTCTTTTTTAAAAATAGAATCAACCCATTCCGATAAAACATGAGTGAGATATGATATCGTGAACATGAAGTCTAACTGCTGTTTAGAAAGAAAAAAAAACTAATATATAAAAATAAAATAAAATAAACATGCAACTGAAAGAATACAGACTGTATAAACTTACTCTATAAACAACTGTTATATAAATTTTCTTTTACATTAAAAACTCAACAGACCAATATACTTTGTATAAATATATGTTATAAACAACTTTATGATATGATAATCAAGCATATAATTCTCCATTAGTTCCAACAATGCTGCAAAATCTTAGTTGTGAACAAACAACTATATATATATAACTATTATACAAACTAACTAAAGAATCAAAACTATATATTACTATAAATATACAACAATACAACCTATATATATAATACTTCCTTTAAAATACAACGTTCGGTAAATATATAACTTCTTTCATACTGTTCGTACCGTAACCATATATATAAACATCAA
This sequence comes from Allium fistulosum, assembly GCA_030737815.1. NCBI lineage: Eukaryota > Viridiplantae > Streptophyta > Magnoliopsida > Asparagales > Amaryllidaceae > Allium > Allium fistulosum. Next base: position 530,293,481 of record CM060902.1, read on the forward strand.
ATGCGTTTATCTGCAAACTGTATTACAAACATATTTATATAACTTATACAACTTATATACTAGACAACAATATATACATACCGAGCTTATATATATAAATCTCTACAGATCAAAATACCATTTAAAATATTTACACTAACATGGTTTATAATTCGTATAAATAACATATTATAATATATATGTAAACTGGCTTATATATCACTTGCTTAAAACACATGTATAACTGACATATATACAACTTTATATAGCTAACAGATTGCATATGTAATACTAATACAACTTATAGGACCAGACAACTATATATATTTATTTTTGTATACACTTTAGAAATCAACGTTTTATAAAACCCATACATTTCTTCCAACAATTGCAATTGAATATCTATATGTTAAGGCTATTACCAAATCAGTCTTAAAGATATTAATATAAATTTGAGTAGATACTTTCAAACATCACATGTGTATATCTCAAAACAGAATATATATATATACACTTTAATATAAATAAAGAGGTGAGAAAGTTACAAAATCGAAGCATGGGGCTGTTAGGCCAGGATGAGAGGTAAGACTTGATAGTGGACAGTGGCAGCGGTGGTGACCGCTAGGGTGTTTGGTTTGGCTTCACAGCAACATATGGAAGAACTTTATATAAAAATGCTCCAGGAATACATGCTTGCTCGGTGTTGCTTGATTGGAGGCTACTCGGAACGGCTTGCGAGTCAGGGCGTTGGGCCGGAAGAGTGGCAGATCTGGGCTAAGGTGGAGAGTGTATGCATGGAGTGAGATGGCGGAAGAGGCCGAAATCATGAAGAAGGAGGGAAGAGAAATGTACAAGGGAAGATAAAATAGGTGGAGAGGAGAACTGTTATATGGCTTTGTATATCCAACCTTCTTTTCAAAAGCAAACGAATAGGCAGACCAAAAAAAATGAAAATAGTGGCAGCAATAATGGAGTGAACGATAGGAATAGGAATAGTAATAGTCAGTATTGAATTTTCTAGGAAATATAAAAGAGAGCTGGCCGTTGTTTTGAACAGGTGTGAAATGAATAGTCACATCCAAAGCCAAAAGATTTTTAAACCGGTACCAATATGAAATCATTTTCCGCGGATTCTGTTACGTACCGGACTTCAAAATACACAATTGAGTATACCGCAGAGATCAGCACGACGAGACGATCAAAACGGTATACAGATATCAGTGGTATGATTGAATTATAAAAATTCGAATTTTCTACTAGCGGAAAATGCAAGAAAAATGCAGAAAAATAAGATCGACAGAGCAAAAGAAGTCCGAATGTGGAAAAATAAAAAATGACGTCATGCTCAGAAGACGGTTTAGAATTTTTCTATGTAAAAATATTTAGGTTTCGAAAACATTTTATTTTCATTGCTTTTTAACTAATTAAATTGAAGTAAATTTACGCGCGAAATAAACTTTCGTATTTTCGGACGAAAATTTACCAGTTGCTATGTTTAACTAGACGCATTCCAAATATCAAATTTATATTTCAAAATTTTATCGTTTAAAATTTCACAAAATTTCAATTAATAACGTTATTAAAACAGTTAAAATTTACGGGTCGTTACAGCCTATTAGAACGATCGATGCGAAGTATGACGTGCGAGGCGATTAATACGAAGCACCTTTGAATTATCGATACGAACATAGCCACGACCAATCGATGCAAACAGTGTATCATGCTCTTATAAGTGATCGATATGAATTACGCCGTAGCAATCCATGCGAACAAGTTACTACCGATCGATACGAACAAGGCCTATGCACAAGGAAGACTCGATCGTTCGGCACAAAAGGTGGAGCAATCTAAGAATCTCACGCCATGTCACCATACGCACACATGCTCGAGATCGAGTCGAATAGAACGATACGAATGTATCGATTCGAACAGGACAACCCACCGAAAACTCGAATTTGCATCGATCATATCTCACAAACCACAGGTCCAAATGCTATGAAATTTTCACAGGAGCCTGCGCACAAGCTAAAGAATGATCATGCCAAATTTCGACTCCATTGGAAAAAATCTTGATCGATACGAATTACGTTTGTATCGATCACGGATCGAGTCGAAATTGCATGGGATCGATCGTGTGGGCCCGCTCACGTGCCAAAAGAGGTCTCCCGAAGTTTGAGCCAGATATTTGCATGGAGCGCCTATAAATAGCACCCTAGAGCCTATAGAGAAGGGACTTTTGGATCCTGCGATGTCCAGACTCTGCCAAAAATCACGATTGCATTCAAACTTCATTGTTGTACTCGAAAATTATGGCTATAATTCATTGTAACCAGCAAGCACATCAATAAAAGATTATCCTTCGAAGTGGACGTAGGCCAGAGATAGCCAAACCACTATAGATCTTGTGTTTCTGTTTGTTATTTTCCAATTGTTGTTCTCTACTTCGTCTGGATCTGAGATTTGTGTTAGAATATTGCTGATCTGTATTCATACACTGGTTCTTTCGCGATATCCGGGGTTTGTGACCAATTTTGGCGCGAACACTTTGGTACTTTCACTGAGAGCAACTAACACCCGCTATACCATATTTGGAGTTCAGATTTGAAAGCTTGAAGATTTCAGACTCGAAAGGCAATGATGTGACAATCAACAAGAAGGCAGAGAGGAGAAAGGAGCCAACAAGGGAGGAGTCAAGAGGCCTCCTCTGGAGCTGGAGAAGGACAAGCTTCGATCTACATCACCAGGGATGAAATGGAGGTTATGGTGGATTCAATACATGAAAGATTATTGAAGAGCCAACAAGAAATGATGCAAAGCTTCTTTGAGTAGATGAGAGCAGCCGGAGCACAGAACCTTGGACCGACAACAGCGGCTGCAAATACGGGATAAGGAGCTAGAGTCACAGAGACCAATGGAGGTCAGATTCAAGATCAGAATGAAGAACGTGAAGGCACTCAACAAGGACCTGGAGGCAGACCCTCAGGATCTGACGGTGGAAGACCCATAGATGGAGCTCAGCAGGCTAGAGCCAATGCCAACATGAATGAGCCACATGAAGAATATTACCCAGAATACCCTACGAGACATGGGGGACAGGATAGAAACATGATAAGGGGACAACCCCTGGATGGAGACGAAAGAATGGCTGGACTAGTACGACGGATTATGAGGGGAGGATTGCCGAGCGGAGGCTTAGAGGAAGTTAGTCAGAGTCCGTTCACTCCGAATATTAGAAATGCGAGAAATCCTCCAAAATTCAAGCTACCCATGCTGGAACCTTATGATGGAAAGTTAGACCCGACCATGCATATTACCAGATATATCAGGCATATGGAAGTGCTGGGGGCATCCAAGGAAATGATGGCACGATGTTTCCCTCTATATTTAGCAGATTTGGCCGCGCTTTGGTTCAGACAGCTAGAGAATGGATCAATTGGAACATGGGGAGAGCTAGTGGAATGCTTCATGAGGCAGTTTAGGGTCCACGTGATGCGACCCAAAAGTGTAATGACCTTAGCATCGATAAAGCAGAGGACCGGAGAGTCCATAAAATATTTTCTATTGCGAGACAATGCAACTGTGGCTTCAGTAGATCGCCCGGATCCATCGATGATTTTGATGGCGGCGGTAGCAGGGGTTGCAGAAGGCACAAAGTTCAAGGATTCGCTGGCAAGAGACCCGCCACAAGACCTTGGAGAATTTTACCATGAAGCTGAAAGATTAATTTGGCTAGAAGATTCACGCGCCGAGAAGCGAGAAACAAACGCTGTGCAAGGCGAAGGAACCTCCAAAGAACAATCTGGAGCAGACAAAGGGAAGAGAAAGAAGGACGACATATACGATGGTCCTGACAAACGGAAGAAATTCCGAGAACCTAGGTTCAGACAATACACGGACTTGACGGCAAACCTGGAACAGATTTACACGGAGACTCGGGGGGCAGCTCCCCTATTGAAAACCACCAAGGAGAGATCCCATAAAACGGGAGCGTAGAAGTGGAAAGTACTGCCTATTCCATGAGCTGGAAGGGCATACTACCGATGAATGTCGCCATCTGAAGGACGAGGTGGAAGAGCATGTCAGAAGTGGTAGATTGCCACAATACACCGGAGATCGGACAGCGGCCGTAGGACCTGAGCAACTACCGCCTCCACCTAACAGAACTAATCCTAGATCGGGATCAAGACTCGTCATCAATTGATCACAATGGCAAGGGCCAAGTTCAGGATTTAAACTTTGGTCGATTAAACTCCTTAGATTTGATTTCAAAATAAAATGGCTATTCCGCTTACACATGTACGGGAACCGAAGAGATCCCCAGGCATGCTCTGAGATGGTAATAGACCGCTCTGCCCGGAGAGGCGGCATCTAGGTTTTTCCTTTGTTTGTGATTGGACATTTGGAATTTGAATTTAATAAATGAACTTGAATTTCATGAAATAAACCTTTGACCGGAGAGTTAAAGGATGAATATTGGAAGTCAATTTGAAATTAATCGCTTTATGACCCTACCCGAAGAGACGGGGTGCGGAGTGCAAGAAGTGAATTGCTTCGCCGAAGAGCGACAGGATCAACTCACTTAACGTTGTTCCCCATTCACCGGAGTGTGATTGGATCAGGGTTTGATAAGAGCCCAGAGTGGCTGTGATCGACCTAGGATTTAGGCCATGACATCGCTTAATGTTCAGCGACGCTGAACCGGAGTGCAGGGGGTGTTGCCGCTTCGCCAGAGAGCGACAGGATCGGCTCACTCGACGTTGTTTCCTCTTCACCGGAGAGTGACATGATGGGATCCAGCACGAGCCCGGAGAGGCTGCAGAATTTAATTCTCGACTTCCACAGGAGGAAATGGACACTGATTCGGCTTCGAACAGACATAAACTTGATTGACGATACTATAACTATGAATAAAACATGAACTCACGACATTTGAGTTGAAGCCATTCAAAACACGCCTTTTTACCAAAAGGCATGTTTTGGGGGGAAAAGTGTTATCCCACCTTTTAGCAAGGCCGAGATATCAAGAAATTAACTGAAAATAATTGATTAACCATCCCAAGTATCGATTGTACATCACAGGTTCACTATGGATATCGATGAATTTTGTCCGAGTCCAGATTGAGCTACAATTGACAAGGCAAGACAAGAAAAGCCATAAAAGCCAACGTTTCAAATTTCAAGTTAATCGGAGTTCGTATGATCGAGATATGATCGATGCAAGTTAAGGAAAGCACGCTATTCGTATCGATCACTGATCCATGATCGAGTCAATCTGTTCGAATCCATCCATGGCCGCGCTGTTCAAATCCAACTTGTTCGTATCGGTCCAGCAAAGCCTTATTCGTATCCATCAAATTACGCTGCTTCGTATCGAGCAAATGCGCTTCGGTTCGTATCCATTGAATTCCACCAACCGGCAACGTTTCGTATCGATCCCCATCTTATCGTGTTTTGTATCGATTGGCCTATTAGAACGATCGATGCGAAGCATGACGTGCGAGGCGATCAATACGAAGCGCCTTTGAATTATCGATACGAATAGAGCCACGACCGATCGATGTGAACAGTGTATCATGCTCTTTTAAGTGATCGATACGAATTACGCCGTAGCGATCTATGCGAACAAGTTACTACCGATCGATACGAACAAGGCCTATGCACAAGGAAGACTCGATCGTTCGGCACAAAAGGTGGAGCGATCCAAGAATCTCGCGCCACGTCACCATGCACACACGTGCTCGAGATCGAGTCGAACAGAACGATACGAATGTATCGATTCGAACAGGACAGCCCACCGAAAACTCGAATTTGCATCGATCATATCTCACAAACCACAGGTCCAAATGCTATGAAATTTTCACAGGAGCCTACGCACAAGCTAAAGAATGATCATGCCAAATTTCGACTCCATTGGACAAAATCTTGATCGATACGAATTACGTTCGTATCGATCACGGATCGAGTCGAAATTGCATGGGATCGATCGTGTGGGCCCGCTCACGTGCCAGAAGAGGTATCCCGAAGTTTGAGCCAGATATTTACATGGAGCGCCTATAAATAGCACCCTAGAGGCTACAGAGAAGGGACTTTTGGATCCTGCGACGTCCAGACTCTTCCAAAAATCACGATTGCACTCAAACTTCATTGTTGTACTCGAAAATTATGGCTATAATTCATTGTAACCAGCAAGCACATCAATAAAAGATTATCTTTCGAAGTGGACGTAGGCCAGAGATAACCGAACCACTATAAATCTTGTGTTTCTGTTTTTTATTTTCCAATTGTTGTTCTCTACTTCGTTTGGATCTGAGATTTGTGTTAGAATATTGCTGATCTGTATTCATACATTGGTGCTTTCGCGATATCTGGGGTTTGTGACCAATTTTGGCGTGAACATTGACTATGAAGAAACGTTTGCTCCAATCGCATGACTTGAAGCAATACGTATCTTACTGGCCTTTGCAAGTTTTCATAATTTCAAAGTTTATCAAATGGATGTTAAAAGTGCTTTTTTAAATAGTTATATAAAATAAAATGTTTTTGTTAAACAACCTCCTTTATTCATACATGAAAAGTTTCCAGACCACGTCTATAAACTTAAGAAAACCTTATACAGTCTAAAACAAGCACCCCGTGCTTGGTATGAACATCTTAAAAGCTATCTGGTAGATTCTGGTTTTGAAATTGGGAAGGTTGGTCAAACTCTTTTTATTAAAAGAACTAAAAAGGATATTTTAATTATTCAAATTTATGTAGATGATATTATTTTTGGTCCTACAAATGAAAATTTATGTCAGGAATTTTCTAAATAATCACCAAAGAATTTGAAATGTCACATATGGGAAAATTATCTTATTTTCTTGGTTTACAGATTAAACAATTAGAAAATGGAATTTTTATTAATCAAGAAAAGTATTGTAATAATATAATTAAACGCTTTGGTATGGATAATACTTCTGCCAAACCAACTCCAATGAGTACAATGATACATCTCGATAGAGATGAAGATGGCAAAAGTGTCGACCAAAAATTATATCGAAGTATAATTGGATCATTACTTTATCTAACTGCTAGTAGACCTGACATAATGCTGAGTGTTTGTTTATGTGCTCGATTTCAAGCAAATCCTAAAGAATCACATATGCGAGCAGTGAAACGAATATTGCGTTATCTAAGCAAAACCAAAGATTTTGGACTTTTCTATCCAAAAGAATGTCCTTTCGAATTAGTTTCATATAGTGACACTAAATTTGGAGGATGTCGGACAGATCGAAAAAGTACTAGTGGGACTTGTCACTTCATTGGACAATCCGTAGTCTCTTGGTTTAGCAAGAAACAAAATTGTGTTTCACTTTCGACTTGTGAGGCAGAATACATTTCTGCTGCTTTAGCACGTGCTCAAGTCATTTACATGCAACAAACACTTAAAGATGGTATAAATTTATCTAAATCTAATATTTTCTGTGATAATACAAGTGCTATAAACTTATCTAAAAATCCTGTCAATCACTCATGAACTAAACATATTGACATACGTCACCAATTTCTTCATGATAATATTGAAAAGGATTTAGTTAGGTTGGAATTTGTATCCTCCGAAAATCAACTGGCTGATATTTTTACAAAACCTTTGAATGAAAATATTTTTATAAAACTTCGAAGAGGATTGGGAATTTTGTCTTCAAAATATCTGTAGTTTCAAAAAGTTTTTTAAATAATTTTTTTAAGACATTGCCAGAATTGAACTTCAAACCTCTAAACTGGCAATATAGTATTCTACCACTTTACTATATGTTGTTCCTTATCTCTCTTTTTTTTACATCAAATTATTTCTGATTTTTTACAACCATTCCTATTTCTGGCTGTTGGTTATTTTTTCTTGGCTTTCATTTTTTATTACTCTTTCCTATCTATTTTTAAAGCTTCTGTTTATTATAAATTCAAGAGTGTTTTATTGTTTCTTTCACAAAAACTTCTTGAATTCAAAAAGAAAGATTCAATCTCTACTAAATTTTCAATCATGTCTTCTCAACACAACTCAGAATCCTCTTTCCTCTCCTATACTTCTATTAGCTTAGATTCTATCAACTTACCTACTCCAACCCCCATTTACGAGCCCGTTCCAATTGTTCCACCATCCACTCACACCAGCTATACTCCTCTCGGTAAAAGAGCTAAACGCCCTTTATTTTTCGGATCACCGTCTACCAGAGAAAAGATAGAGGACATTCATCATTATCAACGGGAGACGCTGGAATTACAGCGAGAGCTGTATTACAAGTAGAAGGTAAATGCAAAGCGATTAACTTCCTCGAACAAGTCACTCTAAAATTCTGTGGATCGTCATCGCATAACATGGTTCACTAACCAACTTCTCCTTCACATCGTAATCCATGGGAACCGACGATTTAACGGAACTAAAGGCGGTAGCGCTACGACCCAAAACTCGCATCATGCACCGTGTGCTTACCCACACCATCAACCCTAGGACCAGAAGTTATGAGAAGGTATATCTGAGAGATTTTCAATCCTTGTATGCTATTTGGGGAAGTCGACAAGTAAATTGGGCTAAAGCATCTTGGATGATTTTCAAACATTCAACCAAAGTCAGATGCGAACGATACACTATGGCACATATGTTATGCGTATTCTCAAGCACTTTGATGTTCCTTTTGCCGACTCAGAATGCTCAACCATTGGCTCATTAAACACCAAGACACTTAGCTTAATGAATCTTCCGAAACAATATCTTGACCACACTATCATTACATACGAGCATTGGCTTGAAAACCAATCCTCCAGTCAAGCTCAACCATCCTCTCGCCTACAAACTCCCCATATTCAAGCCTCCTCATCATTCCAACCTCCTCCAACCGAACGGGAAGTCTATGAGATTCAAGAAGTGGATCCTCAAGCAAGTCCACAAGAAGTCGTATCTATCAACTCTCATAACCAAAGACTCCTTGATTAACGACTATATTGGGTAGAATCAAGTGTTTCTAGAGTTGATAAAAACGTCACCAAGGTCAACAAAAAGCTCTATCATATTAAAAGTTTTCTCAATAATATTTGGGAAGCGATCATGTGCTCCCAACCTTCTTCAACCTCTATTCACATGCCTACCTCTAATGGGAAACGACCAACGGAGCACTTCACGTGGTCTACTTCAAATGAAGAACAAGAAGAGGAAGAAGGCGAAGAAGTTGGTGACGAATCTGGCGACAAGGAAACTGAAGGTGATAAAGAGAGCTCAAATGAAGGAAGCACCGGTGATGAGTAAGGATTTTTTTAAAATGCTCTTGTTATCTTGAACTTCTATGTTATTCTACTTTCAAATAATATCTGTTTGATGCTATGTTATATGTAGTATCTTTCTCGTTTGACTATGTAACTTTTAAACTCTATATCCTGTGATTATGTAGTTGTGTACTCTTGTTCTTGTGTAATATGTTTGAAGTGTTTCTGTGTTATATATGCTATGTTTTTGATTATGTAGATGTGTTTTCGTGTTATATTGCTCGTATTTTAATATTCTCTACTTTGAGTGCTCTCCTTTTTTTCGATGACAAAGGGGGAGAAAATATAAATTATTGACAGGAAATATAGCATAGATTCAGGTGGAGAATACTATATCAAAGTTGTAGGTATATATTCAGGGGGAGGGATAAATCAACAATGCTTGTCGAAGATTCGCTCGTAGGAAATGGAGCTGTCATCATCAAAAAGGGGGAGAATGTTGGATCATAGGTTTTGAGTGCTAACAAGATACAATAATTCACGAATCTACGACTACAATAATATCTGGACTTATCAACTCAAAATATTGGTTCATCTTGTTCTATATCTTAGCTAGAGTCAATAAGTATATATAGAGTCTACTTTAGAGCTTTGTTAAAATCTTTCCTCAAGGTTCATCACTCACAAATTCATATAAAACTTGCATTCGTTTTATATATTTCATATACACACACAAATAGTTTTATTGCATAGAAATAACAGCACTCAGTCGACTGACCTACTACAAATAGTCGACTGAGGCTGTATAAAAATGTTATTAAAACCACTGACCAGTCGACTGAACACACCAGGTCAGTCGAATGAATGCACCAGGTCAGTTGATTGAGTTTATGCAAATTTTTGTGCACGTTTTAAATTCAGTCGACTGATCAAGCATGTCCAGTCGACTGAAAACTACAACTGTCAACTTTTTGAATAGACACTTCTTTTGATCAAGAGTTATCTTCTTCCTGGATGGATGCATCTCTTAGCTATTAGCAGATACCTATTACCAAAAGCCATAACTCTTCATACACTATATAAACACTCAAGAATCATTGATCAAATCACCAAATTTTCTAATCTCTCTTGATTTATAGTGCTTTGCAATCTTGAGTCCATTATTCACAAATTCTCATACGATCATTGCTTACCAATTCACTTCTATATTCTTCAAGCAATATTAATCTTCCTAATCTTCATACACACACAATTAAACACATCAATCTTTAGGAAAAGATTATAGGAAGGGTGTACTAAAAGTGACAAATCCATGTTATTCAGAACACACAAAGTCAAGTTAAATCCAGTCTGTAAGAAAGTCCCATTCGATTTCTCAGGCGGTCAAGTCCTGTTCTGTTGCTCAGGCGGTCAAGTCCTATTCGGTTGCTCAGGTGCTGTAATACATGTTCCCCTGGGTTAAGTGAGGGTTGCTAGCTATAATTCCAGAAGGAGTCTGGGACTGGACGTAGAACGGGAGTTCGAACCAGTATAAAAATCTCTGGTGTCATTTTACTATTTACTTTTATTTTTATTCCGCACTAGTTATTTATTATATTCCATATTACTCGACGACCCTATAGCATAGTCACCTTCAGAGCCGTGTGACCCCTTCTCTCGGCTTTCCTCTGTCACGGCTTGAATGTCGACTAGAAATGGAGTCATAGCTGGTGCTATGGGGACGTGTGCTCGGTTTATGTCTTGGGCGATAGGCCATCTGATCTTTGAGAGGTTCATACATACCAAATCATTCCATTGGACCTGCAAATGAGACAAAAACAAATCAACCTTGACAGGATAAGACCACGACACAAACTGAGCAAAGTGCGGTGCATGTGTATATGCATGCAAGTGCCCCCCGACCGACCGTGGTTTAGAATCTTACTGATAGGGGTAATCCCCTACTCGGCTAAAAGGCACATATTCTTGGAAACAAAAAGGGGATCCAATATCCCAGACGCTCATATTGCCAAGGCCATAAGAAGGGATATAGCTCAGAATTGGCCCTAGACCAGCGTATATATCCTTTAAGATCTATATCAGTTTCAAATGCAGTTGTGGCTGGAAAAGGCGGAGTCTACCTTGTGGTGATTTTGATCTTGAGGCTTCTTCTTTGAAGAGGTTGCTAATCATCGTTGCCCTTATCAACAGATGGATCATGGCCCGCATTAGTATCAGTATGACCCTCTCCTTCTCCATCACCTCCTTCTTCATATCCATCTCTGATTTCACCTTCTTCGGTGTGCTCCTGTATGTCGCCAATCTCGACCACTGGACTTTGAACTGAGGGCACTAGTGAATGATCTCTATTATCTCTGGACGAAGAACCATCCTCATCACTATTAGTGGCCTTTGGAGCAGGGCCAATGCTATGATCTAGGTCCAACAAGTTATAGGCTCGAAGGTTCTCATCGCTGAGCAATGTGTTAGCCTCTCTTTCAACCTTCAAATTACATGAATTTGTCATAGAGTCTCGGCCAAGGCTGCATAGCTAGGTCTACATGATATATCTGTAAAGAACAAAATGGATGTTCAGTGATAACAGAATTATGAACATGGACTTGTATGAAAATGATAAGAATAAAAATCACATCCGGACAACCATCACAGTGCAAATCCAGGATGACAATGAACAAAAAAGAATTCATCTTTGAAGTAGCTCAATTTATTCCAAGTGTCGATTACAATTCTGCAGCTTCTAGATGGCTCTAAGATAGCGAGGGAAAGATTTCCCTTACAGTGCTTGAAGCTGTATAGATATTGAATTTCTTGGTTACTAGGAACTCGATTTAAACAATGAGGGAATATGATGAACAAGCAGTAAAGTAATGTGTAGCTGTTTGGATGGAGTTGAGCTGGAGCCAACCTCAAAAAATGCAGAACTCGTCGGATAAACTAGTTAAAATGATGGCACATCCTACCAGGCACATGTACTTATTGCATGCTGAAAACCCAACAGGTGGATGGTGTGCTCTCTAGTGGTGCATAGGAACTAACATTTCCTCGAATGGGATGCCATGTTTCTCACGAATTCTTCTGAGTGATCCTTCCTTAATCTTTAAAGCAACATAATTGGCAGGATCATTTAATATGATAGCTTTGTCAATTGTATCGGGAGTAGCTTCAACTTCTGGGTCTTCTATAGGCTCTGTTGGAACTTCTGGAGTAGATTGTTCCGCTTGTGGATTCTCAGGCTGAGATATATGCTGTGCCAGAGTCTGTCGTGTAGAAGGAACCATAGTCGAGCTCGACTAGGTATCAACTTTAGCATATCTCGACACTGTTATGCCTATAGCTAAAGGGAAAAGATGCTCGAAATGTCGATGTCCCATAGTTATCTAAACTCAACACATAATTGGTATCAGATAGATTAATAGTTGTGCCCCCGTGCTAAAGTAAAACCTAGTGCAGTGTGATACAAGTTACAGTATTATGCTGTGTCATGCTGTAACACCCCGCGTTTTTTCATTAATTAATAAAAATAAAAACTAATTAATAAATAACAACAGTGAAAATAAATTTTTTAAAAATGTCATAATTTGGCTATGAAATTTATACCATTAGATTCGTGGTAATTTTCCGATCAATTTTCATATATAAACTTTTTCGATCGGAGTTCAAAAGAAAAAATATATCAGCGTTTAAATTTTCATAGTTGGAAATAATTATATATGTAGTTAAGAAAATAATCTGAAACTAATTAATGATTGACTAACGTCGTTAAAGTTAATGGTAGCTTAACGTATAAGAAACTTAATTAAGGTAAGGATAATCGTGACTAAACGTTTACCGATTAATTAAATGAAACAAATTAATCAAAATTAATAACATTAAAAGTTGCATCAAACTAAACTACACAGGTCGACTGTGACCAAACCCAGGTCGACCATGAGTGATCGATCATGAGGGTTGGGTGGTCGACCAGCCTTTTCTGGTGGCGATAGTAAATTTAGACCATATGGCCTAGATCTGATTCGGTTTCATCTGATGGTAAGCGCTGATTTGAACCTTTATAAATTAAGGCCTAAGGTTTCACTTCCAACTCATTATTTTTCTAATGAGCGTGGACGCCATGTCACTTTATTTTCTTCTCCACTATTTTTCTAATAAGCGCGGTTAGCGTTGACTTGAGTTGACCATGATACTAACCTTATATAACTAAGGAGACAAATCCTCTCTTGAATAGTGCTTCACTTCTAATACTTCCACTTGACCCAACTATAGTCACTCGATGGATGCCATACTATGATTTGGTTATAATCAAAGTGGAGCTTTCATATTCGAGATCCACAGTATTCTCAAGTTGAGAAAACTGTGTAAACCAGTCACATCGATATTTTCTGTTTGACCTTAGTTATATGAACCAACAAAAAACTATCGAGTGAGTCATTCCATAGTTATCCAATGACTATTAGTATGCAACTCGTAGGTGCCTCCAACAATCATGAGTAATACACTACCCAACATTTGGAGAGCGTTACGTACTCTAGTCTCAACGGATACATGGATATCTAATCTCGATGCATCTTTAGTAGGAACATTTAAAATGATATATTTATATTCATTGTGATAAATTACTCACGGTTATAACACTTTGTAACTACTATAACAAAATATACGATTTATGGATTTTCTATTAAATATTGTTGACCCCAAAAATGAGCATCAACACCCAATTGAATCTAGTAGAGATTAACTGAATAATGAAACTAAAATAGAGCAAAAATCATAAATGAACACATAGATTTTTATAGTGGTTTAGCAACCTTGGCCTACGTCCACTCATATTTCTATTGATCTTACAATTGATTATGATTACAAGAATGTTTAGATCAGTTGGGATCCATTAGTACAATAATGAAAATAAAAATGGAAGAGCGTTGGTAACAGAAAGAAGGCTCCCTTTTCTGATGCCATGCTTGCTGTATTTATAGGGGAAGATGTTCATGGATCGAGCTGAAATTTTTGCAGAAGAACCTCCAGGCCAAGACGAGGCCGCACAAGAATTTTGAAGCCCATTAGGTCCCACAATAGGGATTGGCCCCAATCCCTATTTGGTGTCCAAATGGGGTGCGATCCCTCTAGGGGTTCCCCATGATGTTAGCTACTTGCCCTCCAAATTTTATGCCATTCTGACTTATGGTTTGTAAGATATCACATTTTCCGTGAAGTTGTGTTGCATGCATCTTGATTGCAGCCGACCCCTCTAAAGGGATAGGGGCCGATCCCTCCAATCTCCTCTAATTAGGGTGAGATTCCTATAGGGTGTTCCCCATGTTGTAATGTGCTTATACTCCAAGTTTCTTGTTGATAGCATCTGTAAATTTTGACTTATCGACCGATCATTGTTGCAATATGTAGTCAAAGCTGAATATGGCCGATCCCTTTTTTACTAATCCCTTTTCACGATCCTTTTATACGATCCCTTTTATACCGATCCATATTTATTGGTGAAGTAATTTGCCCATAACTTGAGAGTACGAACTCCAAATGACTTGAAACTTGAATGTAGCCTTATGGACCCTTCCTTGTCACTCCATATCGATCTCACCTAGTTTGGGATAAAAATTGAGGATAGGTATCGGTCCCCTAGGGAAAGGGATAAGCACCAATCCCCCGCCTAGGGGAGGCACTGTTCCATACTTAGAATATTCTGGAGAGTCTATCTCTTGGTCTCGGTTGATCGTCGCTTCATATCATTGTCTACGCTTGATTTTCGAGTCTAATAATCATCTCTCTGAGCTGTCTTCCTCGATGATCGTCCAGTCTAACTTGTCCAGTCAGTATGAATATAGCCGAGCCAAAAGGTCAGATAACATTTGCCCCCCAAAGTACGTCTTGTTGTGTACATAACGTGCTTTGAATTGATGTCAAGTTAGGGTCGTCGGAGAGGATTCCACTCAGTGTCTCAAATGGTCGTTATCCCTCTGTTGCTATTGAGCTGCTTTGTGTAGAGTCAAATCTCTTTCTATTCGTCGTGACGCTTGGTCGTTATCAAACGATGTAAGTTCTAGAGTAGAATCTGTCGGTAATTGTCTACACTCGGTTACATTGAGCTAATTAGCCGAGCTGGTATGCCTTGTTTATCTGATCCAATTCTTTCTCTGATTTCCCTATGTGAGAATCCAATTTCTGTCGATTTCAAAAAATTGAGTTTTCAAGATGTACATGTGCACGTTCATGTACATGTTTTTGTTGTTGGCTCCCGGATGCGTTCATACGCTTACGGGTCATTTCCAATTTAGTGGAATGCAATTCAATCATTTGCAATTTTTTTCCACCGATCCTTCTCGCTCCAAATCTTTGTGGTTATAGGATGAAGGGATTGGAGAAGTTTATGTTGAAGAGATCGCTAATGACGATCGATTAGGGGTTTGAAGCATATGGGTCCGTCTTGAGGTTGAATATGGCCTGCTGCATTTGATCACCTAGGAGATGAAATGTAGGCGACTTCGATCAATTGCAGGCATAATTGGGCTTGGATATTGATGGCAAGAGGAATGGTGTTTCTTCAAAAATGATTTTGAGTGTAGGACTTCTATCCACATTCGTTTGATTTTGTTGTGGGCAATTCACCGAAGCAGGGGAACGGATAAACCCTTCTTGTACATGATTCCTTCTCGGATGACGTAGCGTGAAGCTTTGTAGAGGATCTATCATTTTTCATTCCTCCATTCCAGAAGGATTCCCCATTGTAGATAGTCTTTCATAGGAGTCATCCATAACTCCTTGTCCGACTCTATCTCCAAGATCACGTCGATATCGATCTAGTCGATGTTCAGAGCATTTAATACTTCAACTGGGACCAGGCCCATTTGTTGTGCATCTCTGGAATTGGCCAGCTTGGCCAGTGAGTCGGCTTTCTTATTTTGTTCTCTAGGTGTATGTGTAATGGTGTAATACTAGAAGTCTACCAGTAGCTCTTAGACCCGGCTGAGATAAGGAGCACTTTGCTGCCCCCTATCCTGATAATCTACCCTGGTCGGCATATTAGTAACCGGGAATCACAAAAGAATTGTAAAGTTTTCACTCCCATTTTTCTGGCAAGTTTGAGCCCAGTAATCATAACTTCATATTTGGCTTTGTTGTTTGTCGCAGGGAAGTCGAGTTTCAGGGCATAGCTGATCGATCGTTCCTTAGGAATCACCAACATGACTCTAGCACTAGAACATTGATCGTTGGATGCTTCATCCGTGTACATTTTCCATCGGTTAGTCAATTCTCCACTGCTCTCCGAAGAGTCGTCCGGCGCAGTGAATTCAGCTACGAAGTCCTCCAATGTCTGTCCCTCGATAGCTCTCTGAAGGATATAAGTGATATCGAATTGGCTTAGTTCGATACTCCGTTTGAGTAGTCTTCAAGACGTCTCAGGTCGTTGTATAACCTATCGTAACAGCTTGTTGGTATAGACATTAATGGGGTGAGCCTGAAAGTAAGAGCAGAGCTTTCGTGATGAAATCAACAGGCATTACGTGAGCTTTTGTAGCTTCGGGTAGTTTTCTCTTAGTACATGTCAATCGCTTGCTTATATAATATACCGGTCATTGGATCTGGTTCTCTCCGCATAGCATTGCGGTGCTTATGGCATGTACCGATATGGCTAAATAGATGTGTAAATATTTGTGATCCAGCCGCTTGGATAGGATGAGAGGTCTTTCTAAGTGATCTACCAGATCTTGAAATGCATCAATGCAGCCTATGTCCATTCAAAGTTTCTTTTCTACTCCTATTTAGGTCGAAGAAGAGAGTAATCTTGTTTGTGGCCCTGGAGATGAATCGACTTAGGGCAATGACCTTCCCATTTAGGCTTTATGCCTGCTTGATTTTCTTCTGTACCAAGATGTCTTTGATTGCCTGAATCTTCTTGGGATTGGCTTCAATTCCACGAGAGTTAAACATTAACCCAGGAACTTCTCTGATGCAATGTCGAAAGAGCATTTCAAGGGACTGAGTTTCATTCCATATCTTCGGATAAAACTAAATATCTCTACCAAGTCATTGATGTGGTTGTTTGATTTCCGTGACTTCACGAGCATATTATCCACACATACCTCCATTGATTGTCTGATCTTGTCTTTGAACATCCAGTTAACAAACCTCTGGTAAGTAGCACCAACGTTCTTCAGTCCGAATCTGAATAGCATTACAACATTGAAATATAACCCCAGGTAAGTAATGAAGTTGGCGTGTTTCCGGATCGGGGATATGCATCGGGATCTGTTTGCATCCGGAGCACCCATCCATGAATGAAAGCAGTTCATGTCCAGCGGTCGAGTCTACCAGCTAGCCGATCTTTGGAAGTGGAATGTTGTCCTTCGTGTTCACCTTGTTTAGATCTAACCCATGTCCACCACTTTCCATTAGCTTTTCCAATAAGAACTAGATTGGATACCCATTTCAGGTAGAGGGCCTCATGGGTAAACCCATTGTTTTTGAGTTTATCCACATCTTCTTTAAGTACAACATATCTCTCCGGATCAATGCCACATCGCTTTTGTTTCACTAGGACATGCCTCGGGTCGATATTCAATGCATGGCTCGTGATAAACGACGAGATCCCATACAGTCAGAATGGGTCTAAGTGAACACATCAAGATTCTGCATTAGAGAAAGCCAGCTAATTCCTTCATAATCGTTGCATTAAGCTACGATCCGAGCTTTAGGACCTGTGATGGGTTGTTGTGACTGACCATAATGTCAATCGTTAGTTCAACAGGTGCGGCTTTGGATTCTTTGGGCTTCTTTTTTTCATCTCTCGAGTCTATATCTTTATAGAACCAACTATGGTGTTGTTGCTTGATATTGGTCTTATGTTGTGAACTGAAAAATGCTTAAGTAGATTTGCCCAAGCAATGGGATCATGTGAACTTGAAATCGAACAATGGGATATGCCATATATGACTTGCATACTTAAACTAGCACATGGCCTTGAATCAAACATTTACCACTTCAGACTTGAATAGATTATCATATTTGTACTTGTACGGGACTACACAACACCGCACTAAATTGTACTTAGCACGTGGGACATCTGAATTGGGTTTGCAAAGTCGCATATGCGATGGGATCATTACCGGCCCCTTGCCTAGGCAAATCTTGTAATTTCAACACTTAGGTAGTGTATGTAGGCATGGCGAATGGCGGTTGGATTTGATGTCGATCCCTATATTCGTGCATTTCTCTAATGCATAGCCAATGGCATGGAAGTCGGTCAGGACGGCAGGTGACGACGGTCACTCTGGTCGAACTTTTGAATCTCGTCATAAGCTGATGAGTCTAATAGTAAAGAGCTTTAGATGCTTTGAGGAATTTCCTGCAAATGACCAAAGATCAGGCTTAGAAACACGTTAAATCAAATGTCGATTAGGGTTCAGCCTCATGTTGCGCAAAGTTGCATAGTTGGCTCTTGCTTTAATTTTAAATCTGCTTGTGTATTCGAGTTACGTACTTTCCATTCAATGTACTCGCGATCTGTTACTCGTCTTTTAGGTTGGAATGATAGTCAGTTACCCATAAGCTTGGGCATCGATTCGATGATTCTACCTTTAGGCATCCTTTTGGTCGTAACCTCGAGTCGTTCTAAGCACTAGATATGAGTCACAATATTGAGCTATTGCAGTTAGTCTTTGGATGATCACACTTCTACCCCCGATCTTGAGTTGATAAATGTACTGCTTGGATAGTTTAGTCTCATCCTAGTTGTGTTTATACTCCCACCTAAGCTCTAAAGACTTAGAGTTGATCGATGAATCGTCGGTTCACATTCATCTTGTTTCTCGTTCGTGCTCTCAAGTCTAGGGAATACCTCGATAAGTAGGAAGGCAAGCCATGTCCACTTTAGCTTTATACTCGTTCCCATGGAATCGAAGGATCAGGTTAGTTGATGGAAGGTTGAGTCTCACCTATCCTAGATTATATTCTGGTTTTTCCTTCCAGGAGGAATACTTCGACGCTCCATCGGATTTCAAGCATGAGTGGGGGCACTGGACAGTCAATCACGTCCACTTTCGATGCAAATGTTGCCATACTTTGGGCGAGGACCTGAAGAATAGATGGTTAAGTCACATCCAATCAGTGATTGATGCTCTCCCTACCATACCAAGGGTAAGGATCAATATGCGGACGGTTGAGTCACATCCGTTTCGCATTACTCTTCTAGTCGGACTATGGTAAGAGTTAGCAAATGAACGTTGCATCACATTCATTCGGAGCTGGACGGTCAGTCATGTCCATTTTGATTTATATCCTCCTGTCGAATCTAGGGACAGAGTCGGCTCAGGTGTAGTCGGGTTATGCTCATCCGGTTTCATACTCCTCCAGATGGACCGAAGGAGGGTGTTGGAGAATGAATGGTCAAGTCACACTCATTCATGATTTATTCTCATATCCACGCTCTGGTGATCAGAATTATTTAAAGGACGTTCGGGTCACATCCGTTAGTGTTTGGTGTGGATTGATATTGACCGTCGACCCAACGACATGATGGATAGCTTATACCGACATTGCCTATCGACCCGATGGTATAATATAGTCAGTCGCCCATAACTTCAGACATTGTTTCGATTGGTTTCGCATTAAGGCCTCCTTGCGTTAGTTTCCTTGAGTCATAAAGAACACCAAGCCGGAGCTATAATGAGCCGTCACATTCATCTTTTAGTAGTTTGTACTCCTGCCTCCAGTCATTGGTTAATGGAGTTAGTTCGTGGATGGTCAAATTCCATCCGTAGTGATTTTATGTTCCTCCTGTCGAGTTCAAGTTGGAGTTTATGGAATAGTGAGTAGTCGAATCACACTCATTTATTTTTTAATACTCATATCCACTCTGGAGATAAGAGTTTGTTGGCAGGTGGTCGAACCACACCCAATTTGTGTTTATACTCCAGTCCATACTTTTGGGACAGAGTTATTCCGCAAAATGGACGAACCGCATTTTCCTTAGTCATTTCTTCCACCCCCAAATCAGGGGCGGAAGTCAAAGAGTGGTTGGTCATATCATGTTCACTCTTACATGGAGTTCTTCACGTCAAATCATGGGAAGAAGTTGATTAGTGGATGGTCAAGTCACATCTGTCCGGTGTTTTATAATCAACCCGTCGTATCATAGGCGAGAGTTATTGGATAAATGGTCGAACCACATTCAATTTTCGTCACTACTCTTGTCCACACTCTGGGGACCAGAATTTGTCAATGGGTAGTTTGTCGTGCCCATTAGGTGTTTATACTTCAACTCACACTTTGGGAGTTAGAGTTATCGATGGATGGTCGAACCACGTCCAACTTTTTAACATATGCTCCCTTCGTCGGACCGAGAGTGAGAGATAGTGAGAGGATGGTCGAACCGCGTCTACTTGCTAAGTTTATAATCCATTTTCATGGCATAGATTGGAGTTGGCGAATAAACGAGCATGTCGCGTCTGCTTTATACCGGATGGTCAAGTAGCATCCAATTTTGTTGCTTAGACTCTGGTCCATTCTCGAGGAACTGCGTTTGTTGACGGGCGGTCGGATCACGCCCGTTTAGAGTTTATACTCTAGTTCATGCTCTGTGAACTAGAGTTGGACGATGGGTGATTAGTTACACCCATTTGGTGTTTATACTTCAGTCTGCGCTCTGGGGACTAGAGTTGGTCGATGACTGGTTAGTCACACCCATCTGGTGTTTATACTCCAGTCCACGCTCTAGGGACCAGAGTTAGTCGATGGATGGTCAGTCGTACCTATTTGGTGTTTATACTCTAGTCCGCGCTCTAGGGACCAGAGTTGGTCGATGGGTGGTCAGTCACACCTATCCGGTGTTTATATTCCACTCCGCGCTCTAGGGACCAGAGTTGGTCGATGGACAGTCGTACCACGTCCATCTTTTTGGTGTTTATACTCCGGACTGCACTCTAGGGACAAGAGTTAGCCAATGAGTGGTCAGTCACACCCATTTTTGATTTATACTCTAGTTGTCAAGTTGAGGTAAGAGTTGTCGAATGAACGGTCGAACCATGCTCATCCATAGAATGGAATTCTGCCCCAACATCAAGGAAAAAACTTGACAAACGGATGGTCGATGCACATCAACTTGGTGATTGTTCGAGAAAGGGAGTAAGTCATGGATTGCTAGATCACATCCATGCCTATGTTGGATGGTCAGGTCTCGTCCAATTTGCTTAGTTCTCCTCCCAACAAGTCGAAGGAGAGAGTTGTTAAGTGAACGATCAAGTCACATCCACCTCAAGCTGCAGCCGTGGCCATGTGTTGAGGGCGGTAGTTGATGAGTAGGCAGTCAGTCACGCCTACTTTAACTTGAGCTTCCGAACTACCCCCTATGTCCAGGGCAGGAGTCGATGTGTAGACGATTAAATCATGTCCACTTTAGTTGGATCCCAACATCGCTGAGCTTCGGGAGAGGCATATTTATTTTGGAAAACTTCAAGTATAAGTCGGGGAATGGATGATTGGGTCACATCCGCTCTAAGTCTTTCTTTGGTCTCCAATTCAAGTATGGAGGTTGATGAGTGGACGGTCAGTCGTGTCCACTTTGTATTGGATTCTGACCTTGTCGGACTTTTCATTTCGAGTCTTGGCCCCAAGTCAGAGGCATATGGTAGTTGATGAGCGGTTGAATCACACTCGTCTTGATGATCCTCTAAAGGTTCGATATAGTCTGTGGAGGTTGTTTGGCGCCTAACTCTAAGTACCTGGTTACATGCATTGTTTGGAAGTAGTTTAGTTTAAGTCGGTCGTAGTTTACAACATAATTGAAATTGAAATAAATCTTATTGAAATAAATCTTATTGATAAGTAAAGCAGCATCATATGCTCGCTATTCTACTTTACCCCAGCCCTTCTCAGTTGAAAGTCGACCGTAAGTGGTCCAATTGATAATCAAAGTTCTTTATTGGTTGGATGTTCCCTGCCCGCCATTTGTGAGGCTTGCACATATTGTTGAAGCTTTCCTTTTCAGGTCAACTTTCCGATCACATCTCAGAGGTGTCTGCAATCGCTGGTGTTATGACTATATGTTATGTTGAAATATACAACATTCCCAGATTTCTTCTACGTATTGATGGACTCTCTCGAGGATGGTTTCCAGTACTGCTCCAAGTCATGAGTCTCCAAGAAGATGTTTTCGATTGAATCATTCAAAGGAATATATGAGTCAAAATTTAAGATTCCGGGTTGTCTCCTAGAATTCAAGTCCTCATTTAGGGCATCATCGTAATACTTGTTTTGAACCCCTCCAGCCATTGGGCCTGCATTGTTTCCTGTTAACGTTAGTCTTGCATCCTCCTTGTGTAATTTTGATTTGCTTTGTAATAGAAGCGATCCAAGGTCGCAGGAGGCCTTCCAACTAACCAATCGCTGAAATAAGACTTATGGCCAATTCCCCTTATCAATGCTATCAGTTTGATATCCTCGCAGTGAGTGCACACTTCAGTAACATCGATGTTGAATTCATGCAAGAAGTCTTTGAGCAACTTGCATGGCATTTGGAATAAGTTAGATAGTGACATTGCATTCTTGAATATTCTGCTTCTAGAACAGCTTCGATGCACGTGTTCTGATGGGTGAAGATGCTCCGATCGTTGTCAGTTTGCTCTTGGCTCTCTTTTACAAGCCGTCGTACCATAACTGCCAAGTTAGGTGTTTGGAAGCCGCTAAGTTGAGGGCGATCGCAATCTACCCTTGGAGCTTGACCCGGTAACTGATCCTAGTTTGTGTCATATCGTCTTAGCTCTCCTGCCTCCGGGAGTACCATTTGAGTAGCAGTTCCTTGCCCAATCCTTTGTGGTAATTCGGAAGTTGCCGCTTGATCCCTTATGCCCCGGCCAGTCATGTACATAAAGGAGTGGATAGAATGCACCGTCTTTAAGTTGAGTTTCGAATCCAGAATGCGGGGACACTGCGATGTTCGGTGGAATTGCCTTGACGAGGGATCAGTGGCACATGGATCGACCGAATTGCCTTGGTGAGGGATCAGTGGCACAGGGATCGACCGAATTGCCTTGGTGAGGGATCAACGTTATATGGATCACCTGAATTGCTTTAGTGAGGGATCGGTTGTGGCTAGTGAGAGGAACCGGTCGTAAACCAATTTGGAGAGGGATCGATAGTAGGTATGAATGGATTGGCTATGTAGGGATCGGTCATGGAAGGAATGGAATATGGAGGGATCAGTATTTTCATTCATGACATAGGGAGCGATCCTTTTTGCATTTGTGAGGATCGGTAATTTTTGCGTTTGTGAGGGATCGGTAATTTTTGCATTTGTGAGAGATCGGTAATTTTTGCTTTGCTAACTTGAGTGAGGACTTCAGCATCCTATCCCAAGAACTTACATACATGAGTTAATAGGTTCCCTTCCAAATGGACATGAACACATGAATAACTCCAGACAAGAACACTAGTATTATCATTTCCTTCAACTCCTTGCGAAGTTGATTTAATTCTTCTAACAATGGCTATTAGCTTCCTTTAGTTTTCCTTTAAGTCTGAGTAAAATAGGAAGTTTATCGGTAGAAAGCTGAATCTATCTCGCCAATATGGGAAGTAGATGATGAGATCCAATCAAGTTGAGAATTCAATTCTCAATGAGAGCACCAAAATGTTGACGCCAAAAATGAGCATCAACGCCTAATAGAATATAGTAGAGATTAAATGAATAATGAAATTAAAGCAGAGCAAAAATCATAAATAAACACACATATTTTTATAGTGGTTTTGCAATCTTGTCTTACGTCCACTTCATATTTTTATTAATCTTGCACTTGATTATGATTGCAAGAATGTTTGGATTAGCTGGGATCCATTAGTACAAGAATGAAGAATAAAAATAGAAGAGCCTTGGTAGCAGAAAGAAGGATCCCTTTTTTGATGCTATGCTTGTTGTATTATAGAGGAAGATGTGCATGGATCGGGCTGAAATTTTGGCGAAGAGTATCCAAGCTAAGACGAGGTCACACAAGAATTTTGAGGCCTATTGGAGCCCATAATAGAAATCGGCCTTGGTCCCTATTTTGTTTTCCAAATGTGGTATGATCCCTTTGGAGGGTTCCCCATGATGTGCAACATAGGTCCCTTAATAGACGATGGATGAGATCAAACTTATGCAACAGGGAGCACAAGGCTATCGTGCATGGGTACCAAAACAAGGGGTAGGAGTTGCATATTTAACGAGCTCATCATAGGTCCCTTGCGGTCAACAGGAAGGACAAGGTTACACCTAACTGATCTCTTTCGCCTACCAGGATTGATTCGGCCAGGTTATGCACCGCCACAGTTGTTTGTTAGTTTGTTTGATAGGGTACGACTAGTTAACTCATATAGTGATTCCTTCAAAACGCAGACGGAGTGGAGGTGTGTGGGGCTGGGAATCCACGATATATGAAGCGGAAAAAGGTGAAAATCCCCGAAGAATACATGACCTAATGGATTAAAGATCGTCGGTGCGCACTATAAGATTTCCTCAAGTGATATGATGATCATGATGCAGCAAGGCGATGTATCCTTACAAGGTGCTGAGCGATAGATACTAGTGGGGATAGTATCTAGGTCCATTAATGGACGATGTGATATATATTTATATATATATATATATATATAAATCTATGGGATGTAGATGAGAATGGTTTGTATGCAGAGATGGAGTCTAAACGACTAATAATATAATCTAACATAACATGAAATAGTGAACAATCAGCATAAACTAGTGTTATGTATAAGATGTATAATTAACCAGTCACCAGAACGTTGTTCTGACCCCCTTCTCGTTACAATCCATAGGATTCTAGAAGGGCAAGTACAGGTATTGATTTGGAGCAGTTGTCTGGCTGAGGCGCTTGACATTTGGGATGTCAATTCTTGGTCAGTAATTATTGTGGTTTATTGCATTGCTTATTTCCGCTGTGAGTTATTACTATTAGTGCTCTGATATAATTTCTCTTTTGCAAGATACCAAACCAACGATCCATATTTTTTTAGACTTGGGTTTTCAGGATAGCAAAAATCTAGGTTCACTGGAATGCGGGTTGTTACATGTGCAGTGTCGATTTCCAATATTATGCGATAATTCATTTTAAAGTCTGAATGTTATCCAAAGTGACCGTCATTATTGACCGTCCCGACGGGCTTCACGTTAATGACCATGCATTTCCCTTGAAACTTGGGAGATGGTGTTTAGCGTAACTTGAGTAATTAGCCAACAAGGCAAAATTCAAGC
Source organism: Allium fistulosum (assembly GCA_030737815.1). Lineage (NCBI taxonomy): Eukaryota > Viridiplantae > Streptophyta > Magnoliopsida > Asparagales > Amaryllidaceae > Allium > Allium fistulosum. Next base: position 530,318,943 of record CM060902.1, read on the forward strand.
ATGAGTTTGAAACCCAAAAACCACCAAGGATTGGATGAGTACCGATCCAAACCCTTGGATGGATTTTGGCCTACTTTTTTCCACAAGTCTCCCGATCCCAACCTCGATCGCCTTCGAGAAGTTCATCCAATAATGTCGCCACCACCATTACCCACCTAAGAATGTCAGAGCATGAAGAGACAATCGATTTGAGTGTTTGAACCGGGTTAGAGTGATAGATCGGGCTTAGGACGATGGCTTAAGTTTGAATGATGCAAGGCGAGCGGTGATCGAAGTCTAAAGGTCATACTGACCAGTAATGACGGCGGTTCTGGTGTTAGGCGACAGTAGTTCGACTTTAGAGGCGAGAAGGTTTAATGGCGAACAAAAGCTTGATACTCGAATGGTAGAAATAAAGTGAAGAAGGTAATGTTGATGGGTCGGGTATACAACTCCGAACAAAAAAATAGGTGATTGACTCTCTTATTCATAAGGGCTAGATCGGTACTGATCCATGTCCATGGATAGGTATCGAACGATCCATATAAATGAAAAGAAAACAGAAAAGAAAGTGATTATGACCCATGTGTGCATGCATGTGTATGTGCATATGCTTAGGGAACTCTACAAGGATGTGCAAGTATATACGTGTGCATGTGCATACTCGACATTCCGTAATTGGAATTGGAAAGCATATTCAAACCTGAAAAATCCAGAAAAGGAACCAATTCAAAATTACTAAGCTCGAAATGACATATTATGAGAGCACATTCCAGTTATATAGTGCTAGATGTTGGTAGAGCACCGCGATGAATACTAGAGACACATCTCTTTATAGAAGTGGTCCGAAGGAAGGATATCAACAATTCGAAGCACATATTGGAGTTCAATATGGCAATCTTGACTTTTCTTGATTCAAAGCACATCATGTTTGAAACAAGATGTACTTTGGGGAAATGAGTTATCCAGCCTTTTAACCACGTAACATTTGGATGGACTGGATGAGTCGAACTTGAAAGTTATCGAGGTAAGAAGCCCAAAGAGATAACCACAGAGTCTAGAAAACAAGTGCAATTAAGATCGCAAAGTGGAATCAAGGCTATCCCAAAAAAGCAAAAGCAGAATCCATCTAAGTGATGGATCGGTACCGATCCATCCCTATGGATCAGCACTGATTCATAAAGCCCCACCCAAATGGCTATATTTTCCTTCTATTCTCAAGTGTTGATACCAACAACCTATTTCCATTGCATCGATCGTATGTATTTTGCTATCAAACATCTCAAGCACATGAAATCAGCAACTCCATTCTTCCACCGATCCTTCTATTGGCTTAGAAACAAGCTTATAATAGTGCAAACAAGATAGAAACCACGAAGCTAATAACAAGTCACCACAACATAAAGCATTGGAATTAATCCATGAGTGGAACTTATGGATCGGTGCCAATCCATGCCTATGGATCGGTACCGATCCATAGCTTTTGCTGACCGGGTCACGTTTTCTCGAGGATAACTACTACTAGATAGTTGGGAACGTGGTGTAGATCGTCGAGGAGAACTTAGGGGAATGTGGCGGAGATCATGGAGGAGAAATTTCAAGCGACCTAGAGCTATAAATAGGAGGTTGGAGCGTCATTTCAACGGATCTTTTTAATTCCTTGCAACTTTTACACAATTTCCTTGTAATCACCTGGAGATCCATACCGATCCATAAGAATTGTACTTGCAAAACAATAATACAAGCAATAGAAATCTTAAGTGGACGCAGACAATACTTGGTCGAACCACTATAAACGTTTAGTTTCTAGTTTTGACTCATTTTCCTTTTATGTTTCTTCATTTTATTCTCTACTATATTCTCTCGGGTGTTTGTGCCACATTTTGGTATAAACATAGATCTCTTAGATCCCTATCCAAAGTTGTTGGTTTCGACGTATCACCGCTTGAGTTGAGTTGTTTGATATTTTAAGGCTGAATGGAGGTCTGAATGGAGATCGACTATGATAAGGGAGGATAGATGTAAACGGAGGCCAAGGATGGAAGAAAGCATGAACTAAAACAATTTAGGTTTGAGTTGCTTATATTAAGGAACAAGTGGAAAATATTTCCACTGTTCTCTCCTGCTAAGTCCAACTCCCAAGACCCTTTCTTTATCCCCTTATAGTCCCTTAACGAATTAATAAACTACAAAAGCCAATTGCAATCAATTCAATATAAATCCAAATTAAATCTACATCGATATTGTATATTGACATGTACATGTACAACTTATATATATATATATATATATATTACTATTAGCACCCAAAATATTTCTAAAGGCTACTCCATTTATAAAATACACACCAAACATAAAATACTATAATAATTAATATTTCTTAAATATTAATTAATTTATAAACATGATAAACTAATTAAATCGGGTGGTGTTTCTAATACTAAATAGATTCAATCATGCGACTAACAAGTGTGAATTTAGTCATCAATTAATAACTGAATAATTCAAATGTTAACATTTCATGGTTATTCAATAAGTACTAGTATGTAACCCTTTGGTGCCCCAGTAGTCATGATTAATGCAATGCCCAACATTTTGAGAGCATTTCGAACTCCGATCTTAATGGATGTATCGATGTTCTTTCTTAAAACACTTGACCAAAAATATTTAAAACAAAATGCTATTTATTGTTGTGATTTATTACTCACAATCGCAACTATAATCACAGAATTATTTATTTAAGGACTTTCTTATTCATATAATTTTAATTAATTACTTTATATCACAATAGAACAAATCATATAAAAAAATCAAACACCTTATATTTTAAGTGAGATTTATTATAGAGTTAGATAATTTATAATAAATTACATAATTACGGCATTAGATAATCTACCCCTAATATTAAGATAAATCCTCTTCGGTGTCTCGATTAACTTAGTGTAAGAGGAAAACTTCGATTTTCACTTTTGTCGTTTCGATCATCCAAAACCATCGTCAACTTTTTTTCCTTTATCCTTTTCAAATCTTGCCTTGGAAGATCCTCTACCCTCCATAGCGTTAACTTCACCGCTCTTAGCTTCTATGTCCTCCTGTAATAAATATCTCTTATCTTGATAGTAAAAGTCCGTGAGATCCACTACCGGATCTCTTTCCAATGCTTTCTTAAAATCAGTCTTATTAGCGACTCCGTAAACCGTCGTCATAAGTACTATCGATAAGTATGGTTTCTGAAATGCAACGACTATGTGGAAACGTAAAGGATCTTATATAATGCAACTTATATACTAATGTGAGAGTATGTGCTAATAGTTATACTAAGTAGAGTAAATTAACATAGTATAAATAAGATAGGTAATAAAAGCGAGCATACTAGATATTTTATAATGGTTTGGACCTCCCGTCCTACGTCCAGTCCCGAAGACCCCCTTTAGTATTTCCTTTGACCAAACAACCCTTGTTAGGAACTAAGGATAGTGGTTTTGATGACAACAACATTTGTAACTTATTTTATTATAACTTATATACTAACACTATTGTCTAGATATATATGAATGTTATTATGCAGGATATATATAAGGCAGGTACTGATTATTGAAGACTGTACAGTATAAAGATCAAGAATGAAGAAATCAAGTTTGAAGACTCATGCGTATCAAGATCAAGATTTCAAGATATGTGTCTAGTTTATTGTTAAAACTTCATAATAGCATGGAAATCTTCATTCCGAATTTCATTTGGGATGGAACCCATTTCTACTTTCTTAGTGGCTTACAAACCCATGACAAGTAGCTTACAAACCTACGACAAGTGGCTTACAAACCCACGAACATCCTGGTTTTGTACAAGTTCTCGAGTCCTGATGTGATGAGATATTCTGCAGGAAGAAGCTTGCAAAACATATTCAAAATGTTTTTTCAAAACGATTTTCAAAACTGCTTTTCAAAATATTTTAGCCTTCAAAATTATCTTTTCAAATGATTTTCAAATAGATGTTTTAGCCTTAAAATATTCTTTGTTTTTTTGTTTTAAAACATAGTAAAATTAGTTTATTTTACTCCAGAGTCATTTCATTTTGTTTTCATTTCAATGCCATTTTCAAAAAAAATTTATATTATTTTTAACATAGGGATGTCGACATCATGGGATACCCCATGTCGACATGGTAGCCGTTGAATTCAAAAGTTTCAAATTTCAAAATAAGTGTCTATTCGTTTAAATCTCTTCACGAATGGTTATGACTGTTGGTGCTCTATAAATAGCCTTCACAAATGAATTTTTTAACAAACTATTTTCATATTTTCTTCACTCCTTCTTCTCCATAAATCCATATTCTAAAATATTCATATTTTTAAGTTCATGCCGAAATTCTGCCGAATTCTCAAGTGAATCAAATTAGAATCTCATTCTTGTTTGATTCTCTGCCCTCTCTCAAAGATCAAAGTGCTATTCAAAGTTATAGGATCAATTTGTAATCAAAAGTTTATCGAGTCTCTCTATAAGGTGTGGTTGTGCCTGGAAATCAATTGGGTAATCTTGTGGCCCATAAATCAAGAGAGTTTTCCCCGAACTCGTGAGACAGGAGGGTACCTCAAGGCCTTTAGAAACTGAGGATTGTAATCTCGACTTTGGCATAATAAAAATCTGTATGAGGTATTCTGCCTTGGTACAGGGCTGGATGTAGGGTAACTCCGAACCAGTATAAAATCTGATGTGTTCTTTCCTTTTTCTGCTTTTTATTTACTTTCTGCATCTGTGTTTGATTCTGTGATTGTTTTGTGATTAAGTTCTGCATTTGTTTGTGTCATAATTTTAATTTAGTCCATATAAGTCGTAGAATTCATTAAACACTATTCGCCCCCCCTCTAGTGTTAAATTAGCCTTAAGATCCTTAATCCGCACTCCTTTTCAATTGGTATCAAAGCATAGGTTTTCACAGTTTTCATAATCTGAACCTTGAAAAGTTGAAAATGACATTTTTAGAAAATTTTGTTAATACTAGTTTGAATCTATGCATTTCATCAAAGTATCATAGGTCTGCATATAGTTTTTATGAAAAATCAAGTTATCTACCAAATTGGTTTGTTATGTAGGAACAGACATGTTACATGGCTTTTGAAGAATCAACAACCAATGGACAAACTGTGCAAATTGAGAAAGATAAATGGATACTTTATAGTGGCTTTTCAAGGCATATGACTGGAAATCCCGAGATACTCAATGACATTATATATCAAGATGGTGGATTGGTCAACTTTGGAGACAACTCAAAAGGATATGTGATTGGCATCGGCAATGTCGGTAATTCTAAAACTCCTCTTATTTATGATATTTTGCTAGATAGGAATTTAAAACATAATCTTCTTAGTATAAGTCAACTATGTGATAAAGGATTTAAAATTAAATTTGGAAAAGATAAGTGTCACATCAAAGATAATAAGTCAAATATTTTCTTTGAAGGATTAGGAAGAAAAACATTTACATCCTTAGTATGAAAGTTTCAAATGATAACTTATGTCTTTTGGCTAATACAAGTGACCCTTGGATTTGGCATAAAAGATTTGGTCATTTAAATTTCAAACTGTTATCTAGGTTATCAAAACTTGACTTAGTTAGGGGTCTTCCCAAGTTAAACTTTAAAGTAGATAGTATATGTGATGCTTGCCAATTAGGAAAACTTAAGAAAAGTTCATTTAAATTAAAGATATGATTTCTACTTCTAAACCTCTAGAATTACTTCATTTAGATTTATTTGGTCCATCTCAAGTTCAATCAATTAATCACAATAAATATGTTTTTGTAATTTTAGATGATTATTCTAGATATACTTGGACAATTTTTCTTAAACTTAAAAGTGATGCTTTTGAATTATTTAAGAATTTTGCTAAAAGAATTCAAAATCAATTTTCTTTAAAAATAAAAACTATTCGTAGTGATCACGGTGGAGAATTTGAAAATGAAAATTTTGAGAATTTCTGTAATAAAAAAGGAATCACTCATAATTTCTCTTTTCCAAGAACCCCACAACAAAACAGAGTGGTAGAATGTAAGAATAGAACGATTCAAGGGTGTGCTAGAACAATACTTTCTAATAGTAACTTACCTAAAAACTTTTGGGCTGAAGCAGTCGCTACAGCTTGTTATATATTAAATAGGATTTTAATTAGACCATTAACTAATAAAACACCATATGAATTACTTTACAATAAGAAACCCATAGTAGATTATTTTAAAGTTTTTGGTAGTAAGTGTTTTATTCTTAATACAAAAGATAATTTAGATAAATTTGAACCTAAATATGACAAAGGTATCTTTATCGGATATTCTAATAGAAGTAAAGCATTTAGAGTTTATAATTTAAGAACTAACACTATTGAAGAAACAATGCATGTATCTTTTGATGAAAATTTTAAAGATACTGTGGAAATAGAAGATGAAGAAGATTTTGTAACTTTAAATAATGAAACTAATGAAACTAATTGTGAAATTATTCAACCTAATAAAAGAATTAGACTATTAAAAGATCATCCTGTAGAAAATATACTAGGAAATATTGAATCTATAGTTAAAACAAGAAATCAACTAAATAGTATGAGTAATGTAGCTTTTATATCAACTATTGAACCTAAAAATCCAAAGGAAGCATCATCTGATGATTCATGGATTCTTGCTATGCAAGAAGAATTAAATCAGTTCACCAGAAATGATGTTTGGGAACTTGTTCCTAGACCTAAGGATAAAAGTATAATTGGAACAAAATGGGTTTATAAAAATAAAATGAATGAACTCGGTGAGGTCATGAGAAATAAAGCTCGTTTAGTCGCGCAAGGTTATTATCAAGAAGAAGGAATTGACTATGACGAAACCTTTGCACCCGTAGCAAGACTAGAAGCTATCAGGATTCTACTTGCTTTCGCAAATTACAATTATTTCAAGTTATATCAAATGGATGTTAAAAAAGAAGATGTTTATGTTGAACAACCTCCACTTTTTGAAGATAATAAATTTCAAAATCATGTATATAAATTAAAGAAAGCTTTATATGGTCTGAAACAAGCTCCTAGAGCCTGGTATGAAAGACTAAGATCTTATTTACTACAATCTGGTTTTGAAATTGGTAAAATAGATACAAATCTTTTTATTAAAAGAAAAAAAATGATATTCAATTAGTACAAATATATATAGATGATATAATATTTGGGTCAACTAATAACATAATGAATAAAGAATTTTCAGATATAATGACTAAAGAATTTGAAATGAGTCATATGGGAGAACTAAGCTTCTTCTTAGGACTTCAAATCAAACAATTAGATAAAGGAATTTTCATTAGTCAAGAAAAATATGCCAAGGATTTAATTAATAAATTTGGATTGACCACTTCTAGTGGGAAACCAACTCCAATGACAACTAATGTAGCTTTAAGTAAAGAAGATAAATCAAAAGATGTTAATCAAAAATTATATAGGGGAATGATTGGTTCGCTGCTTTATATAACAGCAAGTCGTCTTGACATCATGCATAGTGTCTGTCTCTGTGCAAGATACCAATCTCAACCTAAAGAAACTCACTTAAAAGCTGTTAAAAGAATTTTAAGATATGTAAAACATACTTTAGATTATGGTTTATTTTACCCTAAAAATGATGTATTTGATTTAATTTCATATTGTGATGCTGATTACGCTGGTTGTAAATCAGATCGAAAAAGTACAAGTGGAACTTGTCACTTTCTAGGACATTCTCTGGTTTAGTAAGAAGCAAAACACTGTATCCTTGTCAACAACTGAAGCAGAATATATATCTGCTGCTTTGGCTTGTTCTCAAGTTATATATATGCAACAAACTTTAAAAGATTTTGGATTAACTATAACTAAATCACCAATTTATTGTGATAATACTAGTGCAATAAACTTATCTAAAAATCCAACTCATCATGTTAGAACAAAACATATTGATATTAGACATCATTTTCTTAGAGATAATATAAGTAAAGAAGTAATAACTCTTGAATATATTAATACTGAAAAACAAATTGTTGATATATTAACCAAACCATTAAATGAACAAAACTTTACTAAATTTAGAAGAGAATTAGGTATATGTTCATTAACTGAAATATAAATTATAAATAATACAAGTATAGTTAATAATTAATATAAATAAAAAAAAATTCAAAAATTGAACTGCGCATGTCGACATAACCCATCCGCCTATGTCGACATACATGCCGAGATTTTCAAATTTAAATTTCCCTCTAAAATTAGTTATTTGGTTATATATTTATATATTTCGACTTTTACTCCTTTCCTCTGTTCTATTCTCTGTAATAAACTTCTAAAACAGTAAATTAATGGCTTCCTCTTCTAAAAATGAACCTTCTTCACCCACTTCTCCTCATTCTGGCCCTTTTCAACGTTCCACACACGTACGAGTCATCAAATGTGAGAATGTGCGGCGTGGTCTTATGAGATAACCTTTATCTTCATAAATATTCTCACATGTGCGGCGTGGTCTTATGAGATAACCTTTATCTTCATAAATATTCGTGCTTTGAGTTTTCTCACACCAGTGCCATGACTGACTTGGAGTTTATTTTCTTTTCCCTTAAACTCTAGACGCTTTATTTTTCTGAGCAACCAAGATAGTCAAGTTTAGCTCGTAGCATTTTGGAGGAGCTTGGAGCATGGGGCAGAAGATTCCTCTATAGATAGTTATTCACTTCTATTTCCACTATATTATGTATAAGTATATACCAGCACCTATGGAGGGATAGGCAGTTATAACTGTCCTTAGCTGGGTTAGTACTTGCCATAACTCTGGTGTATCATTTTAAGAGTGATTGTGTGTACTATTTATATGTAAAAATTTTGAGTTGTTAAATGCAATGTGAGAATCCTATTTTACCCCTGATCATCCGCCTCTCCGACACTTGAATTTGCGACATGTGAATACCATGGATGTATTAGTGTTGATTTTCAAGGATCGAAAAGGCGGGTTGTCACACTTGGTATCAGATCGTAGGTTGAGCGAACACCTAAGCCTTGATAGGGTCGACCCATTAGAGATAGGCTTAGTAATGCCATAGAATGAGTTTAGTCAATGAGAGTAGGTATTTGAAATTTTTATCTGAATAAATATGTTCGAGTTATTTTATACCCATCCCCTAAAATAATCTCGTCTATTCTAAACCGATACCTTACTATATTCAAATAGCAGGAAATGAGCAACCGAAGAGGACATAGAGGGGGAAATAACAGCACAATGACCACCAATGTTAAAACTCCAAATGCTACGGTAATTGAAGAAGTAGTAGTTCTTGTGCAACCTCGGGTTAACTTTGCCATACTATGCAAAGGTTATACCAGCTTGGGAGGAAAGCCACTTAAGGGCATAAATTCTACTATTGCAGTTCAGGCTTGGCCCCGACCATGTGAGAAAATCTTTAAAGGATTAAACATCAATGATGATCCAAAAAGGTTCTTAGCATCCTGGTAATTGAAGGACGAGGCTCTAGCTTGGTGGGAGTCCATTATAATGAATTAGAAGATAATTTCTATTGGGCAAGATTTAAAGAAGTTTTTGAAGGAAAATACATGTCCGCTGCTGGAAAGTACCGCCTCTATAGAATTTTTATGGATCTAAAGCAAAGACAAATTTCCATGGAAGAGTATTTGTGCAGGTTTAATGAATTATCTCGATTTGGGCTTGGATTGATAGACACTCCCTTGAAGAAAAATGAGATGTTTCTTTCTGGGATGATGGAGCAGTATTATGATAGGATGACCACTCATGTAAAGGGAACCTTTGTAGATCTAGTAGATATGGGTTTCCGGTATGAAACTTTGAACAAGAAGAATCCGCCCAATGCTCAAAGCAATAACAACAATTGGAGGAAGAGAAAATTCAATCACCAAGGGAAGAAGCCATGACAAGGCAAATCAGGAGGAGGATCTCGGGAGAACCATTTGAAAGATGTTACTTGTTAAAGTGTAACCAGAAGGGCCATCTTTCCACCACCTATAAGATTCCTAAGGTTTAGAAAAGAACATGCTATGATGGTCACCAACCAGGGCACATGATAAAGGACTGCCTGTTGATAAAGAAAGGGGAGCAGGTCAGAGTTTTTGCTATCAAAGATGAACCCTCAACCTCCATAAATGTGAAAGGCAAGGGAGTTCTGGAAGGTAATATTTATATTAACGAAGATTTAGTTAGAGTATTGTTTGATATTGGGGCTCCCCACAGTTTTATTTTTGAGAAATTGGCTGATAGGTTAAAACATACTCCAAAAATAGTAGATACCCATGTATGTGTGTCTAATCCTATAGGGGGTACAACTAATCTCTTTATGTTTTGTGAAAAAGTTCGAGTTACCTACCTATCTCAAAAAATTTCATGTGACCTTATTGTCCTTGATTTTATTGGATTTGAGGTTTTATCCGGTATGGATTGGTTGTTTGAGTATAAAGCTGTTCTTGATTGTGTAAAAAGGACAGTGATGTTGCAAAGAAGTGAAAATTTTAAAATAATGTGTGAAAATCCTAGTCCAATGATGGATAGTTTCATGTATACACTTAAATTATTCCAAAAATGTCTAGAAGAAATACCGATTGTTAAGGAATTTTCGGACGTTTTTGAAGAAGTGAAAAGTTTACCCCACATCGAGAAATTGAGTCTCAAATTAACTTAATTCCAGGTCCAAGGCCTGTTGTTCACCATATTTGTACAATGGCACCAAAAGAGAAGGATGAGTTGAAGGACCAAACTAATGAGTTGTTAAAGAAATGGCTGATAAGATCGAGTCGCTCATGTTGGGGAGCATATTTAGTTTTTGTTGCAAAATCAGATGGCTCCCTAAGGCTTTGTGTAGACTATCGAGACCCGAACAAGCAGAATATTAAGAATAAGTATCCTCTAACCCATATTGATGACTTGTTTGATCAACTTCATGGTGCTCGAGTATTCTCAAAAATGGATCTGGCTACATGATTTCATCAACTAAGGATAGCAAAAGATTGCATTCCTTTAACTTCATTCAGAGGTCAAAATGATTTCTTTAGTGGTTGGTTATGCGTTTTATTCTAACAAATGCACCTTCTTTTTTTGTAGACCTCATGAGTAGAGTATTTAGAAACGTACTCAACAAATTCGTGTTGGTTTTTATTGACAGTATTCTTATCTATTCAAAGACCGAGGAAGAACACAAAAGACATCTAGAGATTGCGTTGGAAATATTAAGAAGGAATGTGCTTAAAGCTAAACTCTTAAAATGCCATTTCTAGGAGAAAGAGATAAGGTTCCTTGGACATGTTGTGTCAAGGGACGGAATTTTAGTTGATCTAGGGAAAATTACAGTCATTGTAGATTGGAAATAATCACAAACTCCGAAGGACGTCCATAGCTTCTTAGGATTGGTAGGATATTACTGGAGGTTCATTCAGGACTTCTCAAAAATTTCCTCTCACCTAACAAAGTTGAGTATGAAAAATGTTAAATTTGAATAGACACTGTAATATGAAGAAGCATTGAAGGAGCTCAAGAAAAGGTTAACTACCGCTCCAGTCCTGGCTATTGCTGATGAAAGCGGCAGTTTAACCGTATAAAAAATGGTTGTGGAGAAGGAGTGGGTGTAGTACTAATGCAGCATGGAAAAGTAATCGCTTGTGCAAGCACGCAGCTAAAGCCTTTTGAGCGAAATTATGCAACGCACGACTTAGAACTATTAGCCATTGTGTTCGCATTAAAAATGTGGAGGCATTATTTACTGGGTGAAAAGTTCGATCTCTTCATAGATCACAAATCCTTAAAATATCTTTTCACCCAGAAGTACTTAAATATGAGGCAACATGGTTGATTATAATTTATTGCATCGTATGATCTTGATATTTTATATACACTCGGAAAAGCCAACGTAATAGCGGATGTATTAAGAAGAAAGCATGCTGTTATAGCTTATATATAGGTGACTCCAACTCTTTTAGAAAAAATTACCGGCAAGCAAAGAGAAGATCAACAACTAGTGGAGTTCATTGAGGGAGTTAAAGAAGAAAGAAATTCAAGCTTCAAAGTAGATAACCGTGAGATATTACTATTACATGGAAGAATTTGTATTCCGGATGTTGACAGTCTTAGGCATGAAGTATTAACTGAATGCCATCAATCCAAGCTTAATATTCATCTTGGAATTCACAAGATGTACAAAAACATGAAGCGAACGTTCTGGTGGAAGAGTATGAAAAGAGACATATCTACTTATGTCAGAAGATGTGCCAATTACCAGCAGATCAAAAGCGATCAGCGAAAGACTGCTGGATTACTTCAACCTCTCGAGATTCCAACTTGGAAGTGGAACCAAATATCAATGGATTACATCGACGGGTTACCTCGAACGAGGAAGGGAAATGAAGGCGTTTGGGTTATCATAGATCGATTGACTTAAAGCACACACTTAATTTCAGTAAAGCCAATAAGAACCGCTTCCAGTCTTGCAGATATATACATGAAAAAATTGTTCGATTACATGGAGTTCCGACCAACATCGTAAGTGCTCGGGATCTAATCTGTACCAATCAGTACTGGGAATCATTACAGAGAGCTTTGGGAACGAAGCTAAGTACAAGCACCACATATCATCTATAGACTGATGGGAAAACAGAAAGGGTAAACTAAGTGTTGGAAGATCTTCTGAGAGCTTGCATATTAGACTTCAGAGTTCGTGGGAGAATCATCTTCATTTGGTAGAATTCCCTTATAATAACAGCTACTAGGCAAGTATTGGCATGGCACCGAATGAAGCCTTATGTGGTCATCCATGTAGATCACCAGCATGTTGGATTGAAACTAGAGCTAGTACTTTGTCCTGATATGATTTGAGAAGCCTCAGAGAAGGTAGATATGATCAGGAAGAAACCGAATGAAGCTCAACGAAGGTAGAAAATTTATGCCGATCAAAGGCATAGGAATTTAGAATTCTCGATTGGAGATTTTGTATTTTTGAAAGTCTCCACGATGAGTGGAGTAGTAAGAATTGGAAGGATTGGGAAGTTAGCACCTCGATATATTGGACCTTTTCCTGTTGTTGAGTTGATTGGCCCACTAGCCTATCAAGTAGAATTACCAGAAAGGTTATCAGGTGTATACAATGTTTTTCAAGTATCTCATTTGTCAAAGAATGTGTATGACCCGGAATAAATTGTGGAGATAGCTGCCCAAGAAGATTTAGAGGTAGAGCCAAACTCGAGTGTTATTAGGAAACCTATTCGAATCAGGGATCAGGATAAGAAGCGATTAAGGAGAAAGGTTGTGAGATTAGTTAAAGTCTAGTGGAGTGGTGATGCCAAAGACTACACTTGGGAAATTGAGGATATAATGAGAAAGGCATATCCTGAGTTTATGATGAAGGGATAGTCCGTGTATATATTGTGTAGATGTAGTGTACTCATCGCCTGTGGTGTAGTCATTTATCATATCTTTGCATATATTTCATCATATCTAATATATTTCTTTTTGAGTTATCTTCTTCTTATCTTAAATTTTGGGGATGAAATTCTTTTAAGGAAGGGATAATGTAACGACTCGGGAATTTATCACTTCAGAAAATATATATAATTTTAAATTATTAAACAGAAGATTTTATAACACAAATTAAAATGTTTTGAACAATAATAAATGATGGTAAACTCGTTTAAAACTATATTAACAAATATAGATATTTGGGATTTTCGTTAGAAAAGCAAGGAAAATCAGTTTTCAATAAAATTGAGATTTTCTCAATATTAGAGGATACGAAACTGGATACAAACACTTATTTCTCCATTTAAGCAAAAATATGTAAAAAAATTATTTATTATATTTTTGGAAATAAAATGTATTTATGACATTGTTATCCTGCCTTTTGGCAAGGCCGTGATACCAAGAAATTTGACTGACTATAGTTGTTTACTTGTTTCAGAAAACAGGTATACTCGAAGCTATGAATGAAATACGGCTGGCCAGGACCCAGGCCCCGATCCGAGTGCAATTAGTATGGAATGATTTACAGAGCTCCATAAAGTCTTATTTCAAATTTCAAGTCAATCGGAGTTCGTATGCTCAAGTTATAAGCAAAACAAGCACTCATGTACTCCATCTAGGATCGATACTAGAAACTGTTAAAATTAGCAAGGATCGATCAATATCTCAAAATATGCAAAGCCAATCAACTCGAAACTTTCACAAAGTCAATAAAACAGTGTAGGAAGCCCACCCACAAAATTACAAGTCAAAACAATGAAGTTGAAAAATCCTTCGCATCCATCATTTTCGTATCGATATGATGGATACAAAAATGTTGCCTTTTGACACAAAACAGGGTATATCTCACTCATTTTGGATCCAAACGACTCCAAACTTTGAGGACATGCTTAGAATACTCTAAGAAGCTTGCACAATCCATATCAAGCCAAAATTCAACAGAAAAATATTTTCCATATCGGTCATTTTCGTATCGATCAAATGGATACGAAAAACGCCCATCTCATTAAGGATCAATAGATAAACTCACTGGATCAATCTCAAACTTTCACACAATGCTCCTAAGCCTTTAGGGACCCACTCTAGCAAGTTTCATCATCATATGACAAGTGCTCCTATCGATACAGAATTAACATGGATCGATACGAGGGCCTCAGCTACTCCATAATTGCAATCTTGATCGATCAATAACTCCGCAACCACAACTCCAAATGCAATAAGATTTTCACAGCAAGTTACATAACACTTCAGAAGCCTCCATGATCGATCATAGCTTGATCGGAGCATTTCTTGATCAACACAAAATGCTATGGGTCGATCAACGACCGATCCCAAATGACCCCAGATCGATCATGCGGGCCCACCTGGGCTTGAGAAAGAGTATTCCGAGATTCAAGGCAGATATTTCCAGCTCCACACCTATAAATAGCACCTCCATTGCAACTATAAAGGACTTTTGGCTCGGGACTCTACATACTGCTACTTTTATTTCTGATTTAACTGTAATCAATCATTAGCTATTACAAGCATTGTACTGGAGTAAATAAAGCAATGAAAGATTGATCTTTAAAGTGGACGTAGACAAAACAGCGACGAACCACTATAAACCTTGTGTTTCTTATTGTTCATCTATTTGCTAAGTGTGATTGCTATATTATCCTAATTTTAAGTTTAATTTCTTCATTTATTTCTCTACAATCACGCTCAACGGGGTTTGTGACCATTTTTGGTGCAAACATTTGGTGCTTTCACTGAGAACACTCCATTTTTTCTCAATTCTATCGGATCTCATCATCTACTAGTGGATTCCATTATCCATGAGATAAGATCCAGTTTTGCCTTCACAAAGTTTCCTATTCGACTCTAAGCTTTCGTATCCAAAAAGCTCCTCCTCTGAGCTCTTTAGAAAACTCCAATTCCTGATTTTCGTATCCAGAAAATATGACTATTTTCGTATCCATATTTTCGTATTCAGAAAATATGTTCGTATTCAGAAAATATGACCATTTTCGTATCGATTCAGTTGCACAACTTTCGTATCGATCCAGTTATGCACCTTTCGTATCGATCCTCAAGCACAACTTTCGTATCGATCAAGTTATGCACCTTTCGTATCGATCCTCAAGCACAACTTTCGCATCGATCCTCAAGCACAACTTTCGTATCGATCAAGTTATGCACCTTTCGTATCGATCCTCAAGCACAACTTTCGCATCGATCCAGTTGTGCATCTTTCGTATCGATCCTCATACACAACTTTCGTATCGATCCTCAGACACAACTTTCGTATCGATCCAGTTGTGCACCTTTCGTATCGATCCTCAAGCACAACTTTCGTATCGATCCAGTTGTGCATCTTTCGTATCGATCCTCAGACACAACTTTCATATCGATCCAGTTGTGCTTCTTTCGTATCGACCCTCAAGCACAACTTTCATATCGATCCAGTTGTGCATCTTTTGCATCGATCCTCAAACACAACTTTCGTATCGATCCAGTTGTGCACCTTTCGTATCGATCCTCTGACACAACTTTCGTATCGATCCAGTTGTGCATCTTTCGTATCGATCCTCAGACACAACTTTCGTATCAATCCAGTTGTGCACCTTTCATATCGATCCTCAAGCACAACTTTTGTATCGATCCAGCTGTGCATCTTTCGTATCGATTCTGTTGTGCATCTTTCGTATTGATCCTCAAGCGCAACTTTCGTATCGATCCAGTTGTGCACCATTCGTATCGATCCTCAAGCAAAACTTTCGTATCGATCCAGGTGTGCAACTTTCATATCGATCCTCAATCGCAACTTTCGTATCGATCCAGTTGTGCACTTTTCGTATCGATCCAGTTGTCCACTTTTCAGATCGTTCAATTTCCCCAACATTTGTATCGTTCCCCAAGATCCTGTTTTATATCAAACGTCTAACTTCCATTACTGAGAATGATACGAAATTCAAAAAAAAATATGGATCGAGTACGACCCCCTTTTAAAAAAAATCTTTTTCGGGCACGACCCAAATTTTAAGAAAAAGACTCTAATTTTTTTTAACCCGTGCAGCGCAGTGCCATCGCATTTTGGATTCGGAACTCAACTTAATGATGGAACCTTCTATCCACTCTCCCGATCGTTCCGTGACTGACCAGGACATAGGGGATTAAAACAGCAGATACTAAATTGCAATCAAGGAATGGGCAAGGAACTACTACTCAAACGGTGCTCCCAGAGGCTGGCGAACCAAGTTAATATGCCAAGAACTAGAGTTGGTTACTATATCATGCTTCCAAGGTGGATTGCAGCTTCCCTCAATTGACCAGCTTTCAAATGCCTGAATTGACAACTATGATACGATGGCTAATGTGACAACTACCCTACACTGTCTACTCTGCCAACTCCAAGCATAGCCAGTCACCACTGAACCATCTTCAAATGCCCACATCTTGATCATGCCATCTCCGTATAACTAGAAGCATGGAATACAACCTTAAGAGGACTTCCTTACTACCCTATATGGGTCTCCTACCTGGATGAAAGTTTGGGACAATCACCAATCTATGAGCCCATCTTAACCAACTCATCATCCAATCGGCATTACCAACCACTCAAACGTTGGACAATCATGCATACATCATTCACCAGTATTACAAGACCCCGTAGCTAGAAAATGGACCTGATAATGACGATTGGAGTATCTTTCCCAATCGAGACCTATTCATTGAAACCATTCTACATGCAAAATTTCCAGTGAAAATTCAACATGCTGACCATGCCGGTGTACTATGGAAATACAACCCCTGACACTACCTCATGAAGTGAGAATAGCGCTTGGATTCCACCAAGAGTGATGAATGCCATCAAATGCAGATGTCTTCCCCCATTCCTCAAAGAAGACTGTCTACCGTGGTTAGACATACTAGTTCTACTTCTCATATTGCTGAAGGGAATAAAGAAGTTGGCAGCCAACGAATTGATAAAAATCCACAGCCAGTTGCTGCCAATACTCATAAATTAATTTATCACAAGAGCTTATTTCCATACTTTGATAAGAGAACTGGTGGATAGCCGCCAACAACTACACCATCATATCCAGGCCAATATTGAATTGATGAACCAGATGAAGGATCAACATGGCGAGATAAGGAGGAACCTACTCCATACTCTAAATCAAAAAACTCCTCTTCTTTAGATGGCTACCGTGGACGCCAGCGCCATAAGGCTGCTCCGGAAAGGAAAGCTTCGACAATATATGCAAGCCCTATAAAACGACGGGCATGGAACACTCGACCCCTATCAATCAAGAACTTTGATAACATTGAACCACCAACATTAGACTTCCAACTGAGAAGGGCTGGACCGAAGTGCAATAGCGAGCATACGATGCTGCTTCACTTACCAATGAGATTTAATCCGATCTCTTTTGAATTATTTCTATTTCAATTTCATTTATGTTGCGAAATATGACCAACTTGAATTAAACTACTTGCAAATGGTGCAGGTAACTAAGTACTCAAGGTTGGGTGCCAATCAACCTCCACGGACTATGATCAGGTCATTGAGGTATCATCATGACGAGCATGATTCAACCCCTCATCAGCTACTATATGCCCCTGACTTGGGGGCAAGGCATCAAAGCGGAAGAGACCGACAAAGTCAGGACTCCAGTATAAAGTGGATGCTACCGACCATCCACTCATCCGCCTATGCAACTTAATTGGAGATCTGAGAAAAACTTGGGGTGATATGTCCCAATAATGCACTCTCCATCTCATACTTCAAGCTCGCCAAAATACTTATGCTTCTTCTGATGCCCAGTAAGATCAGAACCACACCAGGGGTGGACGTGACCGTCCATGCAACAAATCCTACATTAGACACTTTGGGTTGTTTGAGAAAACAAGTCTAAAGTGGATATGATTTGACCATTCACTCTCCAGCTTGCGTTAGTGATTCGGCAAAATAATCATGCCTTAAACCGACTTCGTCAAGGTTGGAGCCCTAATTTACAATCATCATGGACTGACTGCCAGCTCGTTAATTATTAAGAGCTATCATTTCAACTCTCTTCCCCGACCTAACCGAAAGAGCGTGAAGTATCAAGTGAACGCGACTCGACTGTCCACTCTCCGATTCTTTCCCCTAACACTGGAGGCAAAGAAATGACTCTCAGTGGATGTAATTCGACCATCCACTCTTTCGCCTAAACGCAAAGTTCTTCAGAGCATTATTCTTACTCCTTAAGCTTGGCAAAAGCATAATCTAAATCAAAGACGATGCAGTACGACCGTCCATGTGTCGGCTCCTATCCTAGATGCAAGAGGCAGTTTGACAGCCCAAGCTTAAATTGGACATGATCCGACCGTCCGACTCAAGGAGGATGGATCCGTCCATCCACGACCTCGCTTTCCAGCCCGAGGAGGATGGATCCATCCATTCACGACCTCACTTTCCAGCTCAAGGAGGATGGATCCGTCCATCCACAACCTCGCTTTCCTGCTCGAAGAGGATGGATTCATCCATCCACGACCTCGCTTTCCAGCTCGAGGAGGATGGATCCATCCATCCACGACCTCGCTTTCCAGCTCGAGGAGGATGGATCCATCCATCCACGACCTCACTTTCCTGCTCAAGGAGGATGGATCCGTCCTTCCACGACCTCAAGTTCCAGTTTAAGGAGGACGTGATCCGTCCATCCACGACCTTAACTAACTCATCCCCAGAGTGTGGGTAGGAGCATCTTTCCTAAATAGATGTGATCGACCGTCTGTTAAACAACTCTAGATTCCCGGAGTGCGAATTGGAGTATAAACATTAACGGGTGTGATCGACCACCCATCGACCGACTTTGGTCCCCAGAACGCGGACTGAAGTACGCCTTAGGGGTGTGACTGACCACCCATCAACCAACTCCGGTCCTCAGAGCGCGGACTGGAGTATAAACACAGTAAAGACATACGTGGATTGTCCATCCATTGACTAACTCTATCTCCCAAAGCGTGAGCTAGAGTATAAACTCTAAACGGGTGTAGTTAGACCGCCTGTCAATAGAATTTGTTCCCCCCAGAGTAGATTACAACATGAGCAACAAAAATGGAACACGACCATATGACAAATAGTCCTACCAACCCTCGACTGGGGGCAAAAATGCATTTATCCAACCACTAAGCTCAACGGCGAAGCGTTAAGGTCTGAACCTGACATACAACAACTGCAAGGAGGCCTTAGTACCAAACCAATCAGAACGACGTCCAAAGTTAAGGACGGCTAGCTATATCATATTGCTAGATCAACGGGAGATATCGATCTTGACTTTTCATACCATACCTTTGATCGACAGGCAATGTGATCCAAGATTTTTATATTGTACCGCTGAATCGATGGTCAATATCGATCCTCATCGACTTTAAGTCAATATGGCCCGAATGTCCATCGAATACCTTCGACCACCAGAGCATGGATAGAAGAATAAACCACGAATGAGCGTGGCTTAACCATTCATCCTCCATCACCTTCCTTCGATCTATCAGGAAGAGCATGAGACAGGATGAGCATGACCTGACTGCATTTGAGCCTAGATCTGACGGGAGAACGTAAATCGAAATGGACATGGTTGATCGCCCAACTCCAAATGAATGCAACGTGACCATTCATTCGTTGACTCTTACCATGATCCGACTAAAAGAGCAATTCAAAACAAGTGCAACCTAAACATCTGCACACCGATTCTTGCCTCGAATTTGACAAGGGAAGCATCAATCCTACATTGGATCTAACTGGATGATTCATCCTTCAGTTTCTGCCTAGAGTGTGGCGACATAAGCAGCGAAGTAAATGTGATTGACCATCCAGAACTTAGCTCATGTCCGAATGTCGACAAAGCAAGTATTCCGCTTAGAGGAAAGAACTAGAACATAATGTAGGATAGGCACGACTCAGCCTTCCATTGGTTAACTCGATCCCATGGTTCAACGGGATAGAATACGAAATTGAAGAGAACATGATCTACCTTGCCACTTATCAAGATATTTCCCAAACTTGGGGGCACGTGCAAGAAATAAGATGAATGTGATTTGATCGTTCATCAAACAACTCTGGCTCTTACAGCTTGGACTATAGTATAAACATAGCAGGGGCTAGACTCGACCATTCGCACAATACGTCCATCAACCAAGGACTGGGGGCACGAGTGTAATCATCCAAGAGCTGGATACGACTACTCAATCCTATTACTCGTGCCTAGTATTTAAAATAACTTGAGGTTACGACCGAAAGGATGCTTGGAGATAGAATCATCGGATCGATGCTCGGGCTAATGGGGAACTGATCATCATTCCGACCCTTACGACGAGCAATGGATCGCGAGTACATTGAATGGAAAGCGCATCACTCGGAAACACAAGTAGATTCAAACTCATAGTTGGAGCCAGCTATGTAGCAACACGCGATACAAGGCTAAACTCTACTAAGCCTTTGATTCAACGTGCATATAAGGTTGATCATTAACCAATGCAAACAAGCACATAAAGCCCCTATAACCCATCATGAGTATTGAAGATCAGATCACAACTCAGTACAATGATGATGAAAGAGTTAACTGTTTTACTCCAAGTGAATCTTAATGTGTTCGCTTGGACTCAATCTCATATATATATATATATATATGTCTGTATGTGTGTGTGTGTGGACTCTCGCCAGCCATTCAGAACCTTGCTTTAAATGTCGACCTGAGGCAAGTCTCGGTGAATAAAAATGATGAGATGAGGATCTAGAGAGATCTGCTGCACTTAAAAGAGGAGGCGAATCTACTCAAAACTAATGGGTTTAACCACGATGCCCTCTACCCAAAATGAGTATCCAATCCTTTACTTTTGAGAAAAATAAATGGAGAGTAGTGGAGGTACGTCGACTACTCAGATCTGCATGAGGCATGACGAAGCACAGCTTTCCACTTCCAAGGATCAACCAATTGGTGGACTCGACCATTGGACATGAATTTGTAACAACCCGAAATTAAACCCGTAATAATTAATTAACTAAATAATAAAATAACTTTGTGAAATTATTAGAATTGAGCCACGGGAGTTGCACCATTGTGTCCATGGTAATTTTTTGATCAATTTCCATATATAGAACGTTAGAAACTGAGCTAATATGAACAAGTTATAAGATAAAAAAAATATATTGGCTAGGTCGACCACCAGGTCGACCTAACCTCACTCAAGGTCGACTGGCCGGTCGACCTGGGTATAGGGGTGGTCGACCTGGCGGTCTACCTGCCTTAGAAATTGGACGAAGGAAAATCCCTTCGTCCAGTAACGTTTATTAGCCTATATTCTACGTGTTTTGCATTTTTAACTCAATCTGGTCCTTCCATTCTTGCATTCGATGGCGCCTATTCAGCCTATGACGTGGTTTCATCCTATTCAATCTCCAAATCCAATAGTCTGAGATCCACTTCTACCCCTATAAATAAGACCCTAGGCCTAACACTTTTTCTCATTCTACATTTTCTCCGCTTGGGTTCACCTTTTCAGGAAGGACCCTAAAAGGAATAATTTTCCAAGGAGAGAATCTTTTTAATAAAAATATTTTAAAACCCCAAGTGGATCCGTGAAGGCCAAAAGGGAAGAGCTAAGGACCAGAGATGATTGATTGTAATTATTTTAAGATTTATTTAAGTAATTCAAAATAATAGGGTTTCCAATAGTTGTAGTTTTACTATGATTTTTGGAATAACCGTTTTAGCAGTTTTATTTACAGTTTTTAGAATTATTTTCAATCTATTTCTTTCTAGCTATTCCTTTCAGTTAATTTTAGTTATTTCTGTTAATTATAGCTTTTCCATTTATTTACAGTATTTTAATTTATTTATTGTTATGTATGCGTTATTTACATCTTCTTCCTATGCCTTGGATTTTCTTCTATTTTCTATTTTCTTTTATTTCTCCTTCTTCTTCGCGTATGGATTAGAATAGAATTAACGCAAAATTGGATTAAATTATAAGAATTCTGAAATAATGAAAGATAAGATGTAAATTATAAAGACTGTAATAAAATGGAATTAAGACTAAAATTATGCCTAATTATGATATTAATTGGACTGAATTAAAGAGATTGGCCTGTTCATAATTATGAGACGTAAATTATAAAGACTGTAATATAAATGGAATTGGACTGAAATTATGCCTAATTATGATTAGAATTGGACTATTTAATTGGCTTAGTTATAACGTAGGATTATAACTTAAAAAAAGAGTAAAAGATGAAAGAGCTTATTTTCACACTTAGACCTTGAGTTAAGTAATAAGCATGATTATAACGTAGATTATAATAAGAAAAAGAATAGAATGAGGCTTATTTTAAGACTTGGGATAAATTAATAAGTGTAGAAACTAAAGATGATAATAAAGGCTTATTTAAATAATTTATCTAAGTTAATAAGCAAAGATGAAAGTAGGACCTGTACCAAATAACATTCCCTATTAGACAAAACGGTGTCTCACATTAGTCTGAAGTGAGATGAGGGCATGCTTATGCTAAGAATGGTAGTAATTGGTCAAATAGAAGTCCAAATCACGGGGGATTTGGATAAGGGGCACAACTAGATATTGTTTGGATGACGGGCCAGTACCAACAACATTTCCCTTATAATTTCTATGGACACACGGTGATCTCACATTAGTTTGAAGTGAGATGAGGGGCACAATTATGCTGGAAGTTCAAGGTAATAAGAAGACCCAATAGGTGGAGCAAAAGGTAGTATGGGCATGGTGGCAGTTACGCATGCAACTTCCATTCGGGTGCTCAGTAATAACTATGAGTTCCAAGCGCTTAGTATGAGTGTCTTTCATAGACACCATTGCCTTCTGTGTAGGGAGCTATATATGTCGTTCGGATCCACAGTGGTTGCTCTGTGCATCTTTCGTAGATACCATTGGCTGCTGTGTAGGGAGTTATATAGCGGCTGGTCCGTAGTAAGGTCTATGGAGTAGCAGGCCGATCAAAAAGGGTAGAATTAGGGTTGCATCCTAATTACAGAATTAGGAATTTAGCCTAATTAAAGCAGAAATCAAGGACAAGTGCAAACAATTGAAATTAACCTATCCTATAGTTAATCGTATTTATTTCAGTTTATCTCTTTCCTATTTCCTTTGTTTCCTCTTTATGTACTAGAACTGTTGTAGAGTCTATTACTTTTACTTTGCTTAAAGACTCTATAATTACTATCATTCACCAGACTTTTAGTCTGACCCACTCCTCTATTTCCCCCTTTTTCCCCCTTAGGCAATCATGGGAGAGGACAGTAGATTGTAGTTGCTTGGAGATTTCTTGGAGGTGTTTGCTACCATGTATTTCTTTTCTTTCAGCTTTTGTTCTTTCTATGTACTGGCTTATTATGAGTTATATTATGTACTCTGATTTTTGAGAATATGAATTTTTATTTCATAAGACATGATGGGTTTGGAGATATGGATGTTTTATTTGGTATTTGACTTATTTATGAAGCAATTATGAAAGTTTTATTTTAAATAAGTTATTATATTAGTTTCTGCTATATTTACCTATTTTTGTCTAGTGAATCTTTTCTCTGTTAGTTTTATTTATACTTACAATGCACCATGCCTTTTAATGTGTCCTTTTGGGTATATTAAGGGATGTGGGGGTGTTTCACTTGGTATCAGAGCCTAAGGTTATAGGATTCCTAAAAATTTATTTTAAAAGTAAGGTATTTTCCAAAATAACTTGTTTTAAAAGTATTTTTCAGAAAAGAACTCTTAGAAATAGTTTTTGAGTATAAAAGAGTTTTTATAAAAATCCCCTCGAAGTCCAGTTCAACCTTCTTTCAATTCTTTCGAGCCCGAGTTTCCTTTTCTTTGCATAGTATGGCTGACTGGTTCCGTAGAGCTACGGTACTAGAGGTGCAAGGGCAAGCGCCCAATACAACACCGGTAGGTGGAAATCTCTTTAATCCACCTACACCAGCCGATTTTTCGAAGCTATGCAAGGACTTTACCAGCATAGGGGGCGGAACATTTTTTGGCACGAAGGATTTTAAGGAGACACAATCTAGGTTGGAAGATATGGAGCGAAAGTTTAGGCGGTTAGGTTTGGAGGACCGACAGAGTGGTTAACTTATATCTTGGCAGCTGGAAGAAGAGCTTAAGGCGGTTCCTACAAGCTCTAAGAAGCCATGGTGGAAGAGAAAGAAGGATAAGAGAAAAAGGGAAGGCCCTTAGAAGAAAATCAAGAAAAGTGGGAGATGTAACCATTGAAGAATGACTGGTCATTACACAAGAGACTGCAAGAGAGAGAAGGTGAAGAAGTGTTACAGCTGTGAACAACCCGGCCATCTTAGTAAGTTTTGTCCTCAGAAGATGGGCAGGGAGCGAGTGCACCTGCAGCATAGATTCAGGCTATGGATGCAACACCTTCCAGCAGCAGACCGGATCGAGGTAGGAAAATTTGATTTCTATTTATGATTTTTCCATTCAGACTCTTTTCGATCCTAAAGCATCATATTCTTTCATCTCTAGTTCTTTGGTAGATTGTTTGCACTTAGACATCTCTTTAGTAGTAGACTCCATTGTTGTTTCAAATCTCATGGGAGGATCGACACTCTTGTCTAGGGATTGTAGGGGTTTGAAAATTTATATCCTAGGCGTAGAATTTGACCATGACACCTATATTTTGGGATTTTTAGGGTATGGGATGATTTTGGGAATAGATTGGCTATCCATATATGGAGTTATATTAGATTGCAAGGGGAGAGTCGTTAGACTAGAGACATGCATTAGTAGGACTCCTGGGATTTCTTGCGACCCGCAAGGGTCAGTTATGTTGAGCTTCCTTTATTCCCTCAATTCATCATCATCAGAGTTAGATTCGGTTCCTATCGTTAGAGATTTTTCCAGACATCTTTAAGGAGGTTAGGGGACTACCCTCCTAAGAGAGAGATTGACTTCAGGATTTATTTGGCTAGACAGTAGCATTACCCGTAGGACATATGGTGCCTAGGGAAAGGAAGGGATTGAGCAAGCATATCCGTGAGCTTTGGAGAAAGGTTTCATAAGAAGAAACATATCGGAATAGGGAGCGCCAGTCGTCTTCGCTACCAAAGCAGGTGGTCCTCTTCGACTTTGCATTGACTATAGAGACTTGAATAAGCTCACAAAGAAGAACCATTATCCACTCTCTAGGATAGATGATCTTTTCGACCAGTTACTTGGTTCTTTAGTATTCTCCCAGCTTGATTTAGCCACTGGATTTCATCAGATTAGGGTCACTAATGATAACATTGATAAGACCACATTGAGAACACCAAACAGATTCTTTGAGTGTTTAGTCATGACTTTTGGGCTAACCAATGTCCCAGCCTATTCTATAGATTCGATGAACCATGTTTTTAGAGATGTCCTAAAATAAAGTTCGTGGTGGTATTTGTGGTCGACATTTTGGTGTTTTCCAAGAAGTATGGAAAAGCATGTTATTCATCTAAAGGAGGTTCTTTGTACGCTTCATGTTCGTCGGTTGAGAGCAGAGTTCTTAAAGTATCACCTTTGAAGTGCGTTTATTGGGGGCATAGAGAATGTCTACACATGATAGGGATTTAAGAGGCGGTTTTGTACATTTAGGATTGGGATTATGGAAATCCAAAGAGAGGTAGGAAAAGGTTAGAGATGTACAATAAAATTCAGTAGATAAGCAGAGAAGAAAGTCCATGTGTAGGTAATTGCAGAAATTATAATTGTCTCAGACAAGTGGATTTGACGGTGATGCCTTAGAATAAATATGAGTATACAAGAGGAATAAGAGTAAAAACCTATAGTTTAGGAAAAGTACTCTGAGGGTAGTAAGTAGGAAGACCCACGTTATGCTAAGCCCAATAAAATGAAATTTTCAAAAATTAAAAAGTTGAAAAACAAAAAAATTTGTAATTGTTGGAATTGAAAATTTTTCATTGTTAATATTTTCTTTCAGAAAATAAACATGGGGTTTTTGAAGAATGGTTTTTATATAATGAAAAGTTGGTGTTTATATAATGAAAAATTGGAATTCTTTTTGAAGAATTGTAGAGTATGTATGTATATATATATATATATATATATATATATATATATATAACTCACTAGTTTCACTGTAAGTAAACAAAGATTTTAAACATAAAAACCTAGTGTATCAAGTATCGAAAACGTAGATTACAACTTTTATTGTTGTAATAAATGTTTTCGTGGAAAATAAGTGGAGCATAGGCTATAACACTATTGTTATAGTAAATGACTCTCAAGAGAAATATTTTTACATAGGTATATGAGATTTATTGGTATTTATTTAATTGAATCCATGCACTAGTATTTTTTGGGTTGTAGTAACGATGTTTTATGCAACATCCGTTTTAAACCAAATAAAAATGTATTTTAAAAGGTAATTTTTAAGTATAGGAACAAAATGGTTTGTAAAGTACACTTATTATTAATAATTATAAGAAAGTGTTTTTGCAGTTATAGAAATATTAAAACAGTTTTGAAGGTGAGCTTTTCTGAAAGGAAAATGTGTAAGTTAGATATTAGAAAATATTTATCATGGAAGAATATAATTTAAATAATCTATTGGAATAAAAAGAATAATGGTATGAGTTTCTATAGAACCAATAAAAATGTTTTGTACAAGTTACAAGGAATACATGAAAGAGATATACAAGGTATGAAAAACACTATATTTTGTATAGCCTATTTCAAAAAATATAAAATAAGTTCCTTGTAATTTCACAAAAACATGAAATTCTCTTTTAAAAGTTCCATAGAAGATTTTAGTGTTAATAACTTCTCATAAGAGAAAGTAGTTCCAATACATTAAGATATGAGACTGTTAGTTGTAATAAGAAGCTGTTTTGAAAACACATAAAGGATATTTTAATGATATTTTAAAAGAAAATGGTTTGATGAAAAAGTAAATAAGTTTTTGAAATGAAAAAAAAACTTAATAAAAGTAAAATTTGAAAATTCAATTTTTTTATAGAAAACTATAAAAGTCTTTAAAAGAAAGAGATATAAGTTTTAGACTTAAAAATTTGGAAGTTTTTCCCTCTAGGTTTGGGAAATAATATTAAGTGATCAAGTATTTTTGAAATTAATAGAAACTGAAAAGATAACACTTTTAAAGACAAAGATTTTGGGATTTGATGTTTTAAATTTTTTAGAAACCTTAGTTTTTAAAACAAGGTGATAAATACCAACCCAAACTCTTAAATGTGGAGTAGATAAGAATCATTTCCTAGGAGTAACGGAAAAGGTGTAAGGAGATAGCAGTAATTACTTTTAGAAGTAATAATGGAAGCTTCCGTAAAGTGTATAGGACACTAGTAAGAACCTAGGAATGTTGATTCATGAAGGACATTAAAATGAAATTAGTAGGATAGTAAGACAAGCATGGTTGAGAATGAGTATTCTTGATTTTGGAAGAACTTTGGAAAAACATCTTTCTTTATTGGAATTCATATGGTAGTAGTTTTCAAGCTAGCATTGGAATGACCGTGTAAGACGTCTTCATGTTGGTTGGAGTCTACGAAAAGGTTGCTTCTTGGTTTCAACATGGTTAGAGAGATTTCAGAGAAGACTAATTTGATTAGGAGAAAATTCATATCTCATATCCATGTCTCTTTGATAATAGGTTTTAGAATTTCCTTTTTTCCATCTCTAGTTTTGAATAGGTTCTTTCCTTTATTATCCTTTGGGAGGGTAGAATTTAGGATTTAACCTATGAATGGTAGTATTTGATGCAAACATGTTCATAGAACATGTTATGAATGATGTATGCTAATGATTGCAAGTATTTGCTAGCGGACACATATAGGTACACTAGGCACTATTATTCTTTAGGGATCGGCCTAACTAGGACACTAGAGCATATGCATATGGATGTGTGTGCATTTTATTTTATTTCCATGGTTGCTATAAATGGACATTTACCACTTGATTGTTGATTTGGATGATGTTTGTAGCACGCAAATAGAATTATCAGTTATCATTAGGAAATTTTTGCATTCATTTGGATACATGGCACGAACATGATTGCATAAAAGGAGGTCAACTGAATCAGTGGACCGCTTAATCTTTTGCATTAGTTAGGGACATTTACACTACACTAATTGCAAAAGTATCATAAACTGCATTAGAAAAACTTAAGGACAATGGATGAATGGTCGATGATTGGGTAGTTGGTTGTAGAATTGGATGAAAACATTTAGTACATTCTTTTATCCTTAGAGATTTCGGGGACGAAATCCCTTAAGGAGGGGAGAATGTAACAACCCGAAATTTAACCCGTAATAATTAATTAACTAAATAATAAAATAACTTTGTGAAATTATTAGAATTGAGCCACGGGAGTTGCACCATTGTGTCCGTGGTAATTTTCTGGCCAATTTCCATATATGGAACGTCAGAAACCGAGCTAATATGAACCAGTTATAAGATAAACAAAAATAAATAATAATAATAATAATAATAATAATAAAATATATTGGCTAGGTCGACCACCAGGTCGCCCTAACCTCACCCTAGGTCGACCGGCCAGTCGACCTGGGTATAAAGGCGGTCGACCTAGCGGTCGACCCGCCTTAGAAATTGGATGAAGGAAAATTCCTTCGTCCAGTAACGTTTATTAGCCTATATTCTATGTGTTTTGCATTCTTTAACTCAATTTGGTCCTTCCCTTCTTGCATTCGTTGACTCTTATTCAGCTTATGACGTGGTTGCATCCTATTCAATTCCCAAATCCAATGGTCTGAGATCCACTTCTACCCCTATAAATAAGACTCTAGGCCTAACACTTTTCTCATTCAAGATTTTCTCCGCTTGGGTTCACCTTTTTAGGAAGGACCCTAAAAGGAATAATTTTTCAAGGAGAGAATCATTTTAATAAAAATATTTTAATAGCCCCAAGTGGGTCCATGAAGGCCTAAAGAGAAGAGCTAAGGACAGAGGTGAGTGATTGTAATTATTTTAAGATTTCTTTAAGTAATTTAAAATAATAGGGTTTCCAATAGTTGTTGTTTTACTATGATTTTTGGAATAACCTTTTTAGCAGTTTTATTTATAGTTTTTAGAATTATTTTCAGTCTATTTCTTTCTAGCTATTCTTTTCAGTTAAATTTTAGTTATTTCTGTTAATTATATCTTTTCCATTTATTTACAGTTTATTTACAGTATTTTGATCTATTTACTATTATTTATGCGTTATTTACATCTTCTTCCTACGCCTTGGATTTTCTTCTATTTTCAGTTTTCTTTTATTTCTCATTCTTCTTCGGTATGGATTAGAATAGAATTAATGCGAAATTGGATTAAATTATAAGAATTCTGAAATATCGAAAGCTAAGATGTAAATTATAAAGACTGTAATAAAATGGAATTAAGACTGAAATTATGCCTAATTATGATATTAATTGGACTGAATTAAAGAGATTGGCCTATTTATAATTATGAGATGTAAATTATAAAGACTGTAATATAAATGGAATTGGACTGAAATTATGCCTAATTATGATTAGAATTGGACTAATGAATTGGCTTAGTTATAACGTAGGATTATAACTAAAAAAAAGAGTAAAAGATGAAAGAGCTTATTTTAACACTTAGACCTTGGGTTAAGTAATAAGCATGATTATAACGTAGATTATAATAAGAAAAAGAATGGAATGAGGCTTATTTTAAGACTTGGGATAAATTAATAAGTTTAGAAAGTAAAGAAGATAATAAAGGCTTATTTAAATAATTTATCTAAGTTAATAAGCGACGATGAAAGTAGGACCTGTACCAAATAGCATTCCCTAATAAAATAAACGGTGTCTCACATTAGTCTGAAGTGAGATGAGGGCACACTTATGCTAAGAATGGTAGTAATTGGTCAAATAGAAGTCCAAATCACGGGGGATTAAGATAAGGGGCGCAACTAGATATTGTTTGGATGACGGGCCAGTACCAACAGCATTTCCCCTATAATTTCTATTGACACACGGTGATCTCACATTAGCCTGAAGTGAGATGAGGGGCACGCTTATACTGGAAGTTCGAGGTAATAAGAAGACCCAGTAGGTGGAGCAAAAGGTAGCATGGGCTTGGTGGCAGTTACGCGTGCGACTTCCATTCGAGTGCTTAGTAATAGCTATGAGTTCCAAGCGCTTAGCATGAGTGTCTTTCGTAGATACCATTGCCTTATGTGTAGGGAGCTATATATGTCGTCCGGATCCACAGTGGTTGCTCTGTGCATCTTTCGTAGACACCATTGGCTACTGTGTAGGGAGTTATATAGCGGCTGGTCCGCAGTAAGGTCTATGGAGTATCAGCCCGATCAAAAAGGATAGAATTAGGGTTGCGTCCTAATTACAGGATTTGGAATTTAGCCTAATCAAAGCAAAAATAAGGAAAAGTGCAAACAATCGAAATTAACCTATCCTATAGTTAATCGTATTTATTTCCAGTTTATCTCTTTCCTATTTCCTTTGTTTCCTCTTTATATACTATAACTGTTGTAGAGTCTATTACTTTTACTTTGCTTAAAGATTTGTAACGACCCGTAAATTTTAAATAATTTTATTTGTTTTATTTATATATTTAATTGTAATTTTATGGAATTTTAAACAATAAAATTTTGAAATAAAAATTTGATATTTGGAATACATCGTTTTAAACATAGCAACTGGTAAATTTTCATCAGATAATTTGGAAGTTTATTTTCTAGTGTAATTTTATTCCAACTTATATCAGTTAAAATTGATGATAATAAAAGTGTTCCGAAACCTAAATATGTCAACATGAGAAAATTTATTTAGAACACTCTGAATAAGACTGCGTAATCCGTTTCACGAAATTCGGACGTTTCTAACTCCGTTTGGATTTTTCCGTACGGGATAGCAACGTATATCCGGTACCGATTATCGACTTTTGATCGGATGATCGTACCATCGATATTTGTATACCGTTTTGATCATCTCGTCGTGCTGATCTCTACAGCATATTCATTTGTGTGTTTTAGAGCTCGATACGCGGTGGAATCTACGAAACGGTAACCGCATCGGTACCCGTTTCATGCCTTTTGGTTTCTTGTGTCTATTCGATCCCCACCGTGTATTAACTCAGCAGTAATTAGCTTTTATTATTCTTGAATTCTGATCCTCTTTTGTTATTCCCACTTTACGTTTACATTTATGTGGTCCTTTCATTATCTTTTGGTTTACTGTTCTCTTCAAAGAAACTTTTTATTTTATTTTAATACCAAGCCTAATTATATTTTCGTGCCTTGGAACCTGTTCATTTCTTTCGTGTGAAGGCATGTTGCTAGGCCATCTTCAATCTCTCCCATTTCACTTCGGTTTCCCTTCTCCACCTCGCCTCGGCAGCCGCTCCACCTTGCACCATCACACGATCCATCATCGAACCCCAACCATCCACTTCGGCCTCTTCTCCTCTGGCCTGTCCTCACCTCTGCACCACAACTTAAGCACTACCGCGTCATCTGCTTTGTCCACCTGTAGCAGTAGCTTGTATATAAGGTACTATATATATATCTTATATATTATTATAAAGTAAAATAGATAGTTGGTTTATTACTATATATAAGTTACGTATTGCTATATATATGTTGTTTCCAAATTTGATACTGTTTAGGTATAAAGCATTTAAACCAGTTGCATGTGCAAAGAAATATATATATGTTTATTTTTAAGCATTGTTTTAAAGTATATATATATATATATTATTTTATACCCAACTGTTTTAGATAATGTTATATATATATATATTACATATATAGATATTTATATACTTTTTACAAATCCTTGTTTTATATTTATTGTAGAAATATCATACGTGAGATGTATATATATGGTATAACAATATATGTGTTAGTTTTATTTGTTATTTATATAGAGGCTGTTGGATTTGTATATGCCTACAATGGTTTATTTATAAGGTCGGTCTTATTTACAATGTTGGGACAATATTATGGATTTGTTTGAAACAATTTATGATATATAGTATAATTATATTTATACGGTCGGTAGCTAAAGTTTCGAATATAAGTAGGTGCTTTTAAACCGGTGTATATATATGTATTGATTTGATTTGTGCTTTATTGATTTCTATTATACCAAAAATATTGACAGCCTACAAATATATATACATAACTTGCTGTGGAAAAGTGTATTTGTTGACAGAAAGTTAGATTATATTTAGCTTTTTCAATCCAAGCTATAATATGTCAGTTTATTTACGAGTTATGTTAGTTTATAGACTGTATATGATTTGTACATATGTACAAGCTTATAACTGTATGATATTATCTGTGTAAATCTTATTTGATGTGTATGTACAACCCATATTAAGTATTGTATATTATATATTATATGTTGTATAAATTTTGTATTATATATATCCACTGCACATAAGTACGCTTGAGTTTGATTTTAAAATATATTATATATATGTTTAATTTTAAAACAATGATTTTGAAATGGTGTGTATATATATATTTAATTTAAAAATGTGTTGTGTTTAGAATATGAATATATATATATATATATAGTTATATACAGTTATATATATGTGCTCATTGATACCAGTTATCATCATCGATCCAATTTTGATTTTGATTTCATCAAATTTCTATTTATCAGCTTGTTCGTCGAATCGTGTCCATCTAGCTTTACTTCGGAAGTCGTGCTTGCATTTCGTAACTCAATCTCATTGTCTATTCTCTCTAGCTTCGAAAGGTGAGCAATCACTCACGATTAATGTTCTTATATTTATAAAATTTGATTTCAATTGAAACGAAAATTGAAATATGCTGCTGTTAGTTATTTACATTTCTATATATATGCTATCTGTTCACTTGTGACATTTGACACCATTATCTGTTATTTATCACTGATGATATATGCCTGTTACTGTTGTTATATAATTATCATATCTGTTATCACTCTGCAAGTTCCCTGTTAGTATAGAATTCACTATGGGTTGAAATGATACATACTCGAATGATCTGTAGAATAGGAGAAAATCATTATGGGTTGAAATGATAAACCCAAGCAAATTTCATTGAATTGAATTTAGGATTTGCGGGTTGAAAAGATATATACCCGTATATATTTAAATTGTGGATTGAAATGATAAATATCCGTATCACTTGACCATAGGGTAGAAAATTATATACAGACACCGTTAGTCTATATATAAATATTTTGAAAAAGGATTTCTATGGTTTTGAAAAGAAATATATGGTTTTGATAAATATTGATTTTTAAGATTTATTAAAGTTGATTTAATAAAGTTGATATATAATATGTTTAAGTATTTATTTAAAATTTATATTTTCGAATATAGAGTTTATAATGATCCAGGTTGGAAAGATAAATTTGAAATTGATTTGAAAATTATATTTAATTAAAAATTATACTTAAATAAGTTTGATTTGAAATTTATTAAATTTGAAATTTTAAAGATATGATTTTTATAACTTGATTTTTGATTTAAAGTGATTTAAATGAATATTTCAAGTTTAAATAAATTGAAGGAAATATTTAGTTTATTGTAATTTGGGGTTTGTTTTAAATGATATTGGATTTATTAAGTGAATATTTCAAAACTAAATAATAGTAAAGTGAATTTGATATATATATATATATATATGAAATTATCGAATTTAGTTTTTAAATGTAGAATATTTAAAGCTTTGAAACATATTGAAATGGCTTATTTTATGGTTTAAATATGTATTTGAAATCGATAATTTGAAATGGTTTATTTAGAAACTGAATCGAATTGAAATTGATGATTTGAGATTTGATTAAATTTGAATTTTGGAATTCGAGTTGATTTGAATCGATTTGTGGAATTTTAGGAAGCTATTTTTATATAAAGTATTTTTAAACTATATCTAAAACTATTTATATTTTTATACATTATTTTAATATAAACTATTTTAATATAAATCATTTTCAATATAAATTATTTTATTAAAAGCTATTTTAACTTATAACTATTTTACATAAACTATTTTATTTTATACTATTTTACTATATATACTAATTTAATATCTAAACTGTTTAAGAGGAAAGTGTTATGGATTCCAAAATGTTATGATTTCAAGCTATGATTGCAAAGTGTTATGAATTTCAAGGTTTCGATTTCCAAAGTGTTTTGATTTTTAAAGGACTTATGATTTCGAAAGCGTTATAACTTTGGAAAGTGATATGATTTTGGTAATGGATATATTTGAAGTAAAAATGATATCGTATTGATTTGGTTTTTGAATTGAAATGATATTTTGGTATTGAAGTATAAACTATTTTGAAATGACCGCGGTGTTATAATAACGTTTGGTTGTTAAAGAGACCGGGATCGGATATGGGCATACTCTCCGTCGATACCGAAAACCACTTTAACAACTGTGTACGTGGTGGAGATTCCAGAATGAAGTAGGATGGTGGCGACGATTCCTATTAAGGTATATACGTGGACCCAACTCCCGTGAGTTGGCATAAGGTGGCTAAAAAAGGAGCGATCGACGGGCCAATGAGGTAGCACCTCTGATCGGACACATTTCTTCGATACCATTCTATTACTTTGTGATTGATTTGGTGGCCACCCTTCAATTTTGATTGGGAGTGTGTTCCGAGGTGGGCGGTAGTGGTTGCTATGCGTTTCCACCAGCCCGGATGCGTAATTGGTATATCTACCCTGGCATTGCTTAGTTGTGCCATGTCACCTACCATATCGAGCTTTACTACGAGTTTGGATTTGTGATGTAGCCTGTGGAGTATTGAGGGTAGCCCCCGATCTGGGAGTATGCTAATACTAGATAGACTACCGGGACTATTACGTGTTAAGGTGGAAAATGTAAAGCCTTAACGCTATTTAAAAGTAAGTTTATTTTATATTAGACATTATTATAATAGCGTATATTACTACATAGTAGATAGTTTAATGGATCCTTAGAGGATGGTTATCCCAAACATCCTTTAAGTTACTTGTATTTCGGTTGTTATTTCACTTGAGTTGGATTTATTGATATGAGAATGTTAATCTTGACTCGAGTGTTTGTGTTTTGCTTTACACTCGGGTCAGATTGAGTGATACAGTATTCGAGACTCACCTTTGGAGTTGGAGCTTCTCTTGGAGATCCAGCTATCTATCCAGCTTTCAGTTGTTCAGTCGATTCCAGTGATGCATTCAGATCTTGTATTTGATTATTGTATTGAGACATCTATGTACTCGTGACTCCTGTTGTATCTTGTTTAACTCTATTATATATATAGTAGCTTCATGAACTACTATTCTTTTGTTTCCGCTACATTATTGTTATATTACTCTATGTCTGTGATCTGTGATTATTTTATTTAATGTATATGCTGAGTTTTACCAAATTTAAATTAACAATCTGATATTTTGAGCAATTCAAATCCGACATGTATGGATGCGAATGGTTGAAAATTTCAGGTCGTTACAAGACTCTAGTAATTACTATCATTCACCAGACTTTTAGTCCGACCCACTCCTCTTTTTCCCCCTTTCCTCCCCTTAGACAATTAAGGGAGAGGAAAGTAGATTGCAGTTGCTTGGAGATTTCTTGGAGGTGTTTGCTACCATGTATTTCTTTTCTTTCAGCTTTTGTTCTTTCTATGTACTGGCTTATTATGAGGGGATATTATGTACTCTGATTTTTGAGACTATGAATTTTTATTTCATAAGACATGATGGGTTTTGAGATATGGATGTTGTATTTGGTATTTGACTTATTTATGAAGAAATTATGATAGTTTTATTTTAAATAAGTTATTATTTTAGTTTTCGTTGTTTTTACCTATTTTTGTCTCGTGAATCTTAGTCTCTGTTAGTTTTATTTATACTTACAACGCACCACGCCTTTTAATGTGTTCTTTTGGGTATATTAAGGGGTGTGGGGTGTTTCAGAATTACTCACTTCCATGGATGCGAACTCCAGATACAATAAAATATTGAATCATGTCCTAGACCAGGAATACAACAGTTTCATTACTGACCTGGGCTTATAGGGCTATGTTGCAATCCCCGGATTCAAACTTAAGAACACTGGTGCTACTTACAAAAGGATGGTTAACAGATCATTCAAAAGTCAGATCAGCCGATCGATGAAAGTATATGTGGTTAATATGCTCATGAGATCACGACTATCAAATGACCACATCGATGACTTGGCAGAGATATTCAGTGCTCTCTAAAAAATGCAGAATGAAACTCGATCTTTTGAAATGCTCTTTCAGCGTTGCGTCAGAAAAATTATTGGGTTTCATCATCATTCTTGTGTAATTGAGGCTAATGTCCAGAAATTTCCGACAATTAGAGACATCCATGTACCGAGGACAACAAAGCAGGTACAAAGTCTAAGTCGGAAGGTTACCGTCCTAAGCTGATTTAACTCTAGGGCCATCTACAAGTGTATTCTCTTCTTCAACCTGACCAAGAGAGGGAAGAGAACTTTTGAATGGACTAACAACTGCGTTGATACAATTCCAGCTCTGATAGATCGCTTAGAGAGACCTCCCATTTTACCCAAGCCGTTGGATTGTGAAGATTTATACATCAATTGGGACGTGTCAATATACACCATAAGCACCACACTGTCACGCGAAGAGAATTACATCCAGAAAGTCGATTTTCCCTACAACAAATAACGAAGTTTAACATGATGCCATGACTGTCAGGCCCAAACTCGTTAGAGGACTGGGAGTGAAATCTCTACAGGTGTTTTGCGAGTCCCGGATAGTAATATCTCAAGCCAAAGGAAATTATCAAGCTAGGGGGAACGAATTGCTCCTTGTCTCATCCGAGTCCAAAAATCATTGATCGATTTTGAATATTGTATCGTAACACACATCTCTAAAGAACAAAATGAAAGAGCCGACTTACCAGCTAAGCTGGCCAATTCAAAGGATACACAGCAAATGGGCTCGTTCGTAGTTGGAGGACTTAATGCTCCAAGCATTGACCATATAGAGATCGACAAGGTTTTAGAGATGGAGCTTAAAAAAACAGAGCCATGGATGAATCCTACCAAAAATCTACAATGAGGAATCCTTCTTAAACAGAGGAATGAGAAATGGCATATCCTCCGACAAGCTTGTAGGATCGATTTCACCCTAGAGGGGGAGGGGGGTGAATAGGGTGATACTAATAATTATAAAAATTTAATGCGGAAGTATATAAAATAATTTCAGCACAGATATAACAGAATAATAGCAGCACAGATAATAGCAGAATAATAAAAATGCAGAAATAGAACAACACAGATTTACCCAGCTTCGGCAAAAACCCTGCCTACGTGGTGCCCACAAGGTTTCTACTAGAAATTAAGTAGTCAGACGCTTACACACGTAAACTCCCGACACCCGCTATCGACTAACCTAACTATATGCTCAAAACTCTGCCACAACTCAGCCACTGAGTTGTGAATTCTCGAACTACACCACCGTAGTTCGTCCGCTAGTCACACGACTAGAAATTACAAAAGATTAAAAGTAAATTACAAAATAAAAGGGAATTTAAACACCAAAACCCTAATTTATATACTAAAGGCCTTATATAATAATTATGAACCCAAAAGAGAATAAAAAAGGCCGGCCCAAATGAAGTGATAAACAGTTTGTCTCCTTTTTCTTTTATCTCTAATCGGCTGTATCTTTTTCCTTGTAAAAAATGGCGTTCGTTGCTCTTTTCCTTTGCTCGAAAATTAGGGTTTTTGATAAATTAGAAGCTGCCGACTTTAGTTGATCAATCAAATGATGTTTTCGCGTTGTTCTGTTGATCGATTGTTCGTTGCTTAGCTTTGGCTGCTTCTCGATCGAGTTCGATTTTAATGGTATGTGATTTATGTCTTTTTCTTTACTGACTAGCTTGCTTGAACTCGATGATCTGGTAACCGATGATGAGATGGGTTTAAATAGGATTTTAATTCCTATAATTTCGTTCGTTTGATAATTTACTTGAATTCGTCTCGGCCACTTGATTATGATTGAATGCTGTGATTTGTATTGACTTTTTCGATTCGTATATGTTGTTGCTTGATTTTCACGGCTTTCGTTTCTGACTTGGTTCGTTCTTTTTGCATTGGTCATCATATTCTTTGATTTTGTGAATATCACGGCTTTGATTCTTGGTCACCACGGCTTTGATTCTCTATTGACTTCGATTATGGTGATAATATTTACTTATTTTTTTTGCTATCACCTGACTTTGATTTGTGTTCATGACTGATAGAATTTTCGACCTGGTGCTTGTGCACATGCTTACTGCATCCCTGTACTTCATGTTGTCCGGTCTTGTTTCACTTCACTGTTCACATTTTGCTGCCTGGTCTGTTTGGAGTTTTATGTAGTCTGGTGGCTTCACTTGCATATTGAACTAAACCTTGTATTGTTGTTGCATATGTATATATGTCTGTACGTTCGAAACTGTTTGTATTGTTAATTCATCGAGTCTGTTGCATCGGCCTGTACTACTTGCATACCCATTGTTTTTGAATACTGGTCATGACCATTTGATTCATAGTGTATATATATATTGTTTATTATGGCTGGACTTGTTTATGTGCATGCTGTTTCACTGTTGTGGTATTGTAATTTCTTCTATATCCTTGCATTCATACTTCATGCTTTTTGAAACTGCTTTGAGCTGCACTGATGGTTGCATTCATGTTCACACTTGTTCCTCTGGAGTCATGGCATTCATACTTTACTGTCATGTAAACTTGTTGTCTTCATGTATAGTTGATGTCTACATTCATGTTTGGTTGCCACTAAGTTTTGATGTTTTTTCCATTCACTTGTGTACCATCTGGAGCATTGTTGTTGGAATCCTTGCTTTATTGTGTTCAAAACTGTTTGTAGTTTTGTTGCTGTTTCAATTTGGTCTGGTTGGACTTTGAACTTCATGTGTGCTCGAGTCTGGGTTGCTCCCGACCATTTTGGTATCCCGCCTTTTGGCAAGGCCGTGACACCAAGGAATTTACTAGTAATCCAATGACAGTCCGTCCTAGAGATCGGTCATACACATGCTCACTATGGATATCGACGAATTTTGTCCAAGTCCGGATTGGGCCAAAATTGCTAGGGCATGACAAGCTAAACCATGGGAGTCAACGTTTCAAGTTTCGAGTCAATCCGAGTTCATATGCTCAAGTTATGATGGATACAAGTTGAAGGAAAAGGCCATGTTTTCGTATCCATCAAATGGCCTGATTTCGTATCCATCAATGTTGACCTCTCCGTATCCATCGGCAGAAGATATGGTCGAATCCACCAAAGCACTCCACTTCGAACCAAGCCTTGGTTCGAATCCATCAGGCCTTCCTCTACTCCGAATCCATGCAATCGATATACTTCGACTCCATCCTATAATTTACTTCGAAT
This sequence comes from Allium fistulosum, assembly GCA_030737815.1. NCBI lineage: Eukaryota > Viridiplantae > Streptophyta > Magnoliopsida > Asparagales > Amaryllidaceae > Allium > Allium fistulosum. The sequence goes on from CM060902.1 coordinate 530,358,869, forward strand.
CCACCCTGTTGAGGCAGCTTCGAACCCGTAACCGCCGACTTGCTCTTATCCAACGAGTCAATTAGCCAAGGTGACGTGTCTTCCATCGAAGTAAGCAGGGCGAGATATGTGGAGTCGAAACAGTCAATGCGGCACAAAGGCCAGATCGAGACGAAGCGTGCGCACCACCTCACTTCAAGAACACGTGCAGCCAGCAAGGCGAACAGATGGAGTCGAATTCATGGAGACGAACCAGACAGCCTATGAGGAATCTCAGTTCGTATCGACGATATCTCGTGATCTATTGATCCAAATCCAATGAAATTTTGAGGGAAGCTTGCATGCACACTGAAGGATGTCCATGCCAAATTTCAGCTCAATTGGACATCATCTTGATCGATACGAAATGGATTCGTATCGATCGCAGATCGAGGCAAAACTTTCTGGAAACGGTCGCGTGGGCCCCCTCACGTGCCAGACCAAGTCTCCCGAAGTTTAGGCGAGATCTGAGCCTCCTACGCCTATAAATAGAGCCCCAGAATCAACAGAAAAAGGATCTTTTTTCTCTGAAGCGTCCAGACTCTGCCGGATTGAGATTTGCATCCTACTTTTGCTGTCAATTTCGAATTCTAATCTGTAATCCGCTGTTCATTGCTGTAACCGCTTGTAATCATTGAAAGAGAATCAATAAAATCATCAAAACTTCATAGTGGACGTAGGCTATACGCCGAACCACTCTAAATTGCTTGTCTGTGCACTTTACATTTTTGTTTGTTGGAGTTTTTGTTAGATAACCTCTGTTTTATATTTACAATCTTCATTTTATCTCTTCAAACAACTCCCGAAGAGTGTTGTGCCCATTTTTGGTACAAACACTTTGGTGCTTTCACTGAGAACAAACGCAGTTTTTTCTCCTGCTCTATGGATCTACTACCGTCGTTGGATTGCAAAAATCTAAGGAGAAGATCCAGATCTGTTTATAAGTGGTTCCTTCTATTCTATTCAGATTGCCCCAGATCTAAGAGGAACTGCATTCATCATGAATTCCATACCCATATTTTCGAATCCAGAAAAAATGCAATTTTTCGTATCCATGAAAATATGGTGTTTTTCGTATCCATGAGAGGGATGTTGTACTTCGTATCCACGAGATGGATGCTCTACTTCGTATCCATGAGATGGAGGCTGTACTTCGTATCCATGATATGGATGCTCTACTTCGTATCCATGAGATGGATGTTGTACTTCGTATCCATGAGATGGATGCTCTACTTCGTATCCATGAGATGGAGGCTGTACTTCGTATCCATGATATGGATGCTCTACTTCGTATCCATGAGATGGATGTTGTACTTCGTATCCATGAGATGGATGCTCTACTTCGTATCCATGAGATGGATGCTCTACTTCGTATCCATCAGGAAGCAATACTTCGTATCCATCCAACTGCACCCAATTCGTATCGATACTCAACTGCAATTCGAATCGATCCAACTGCGCCCTATTTGTGTCGATCAACATATACCACTTTTGTATTGATCTAGCCATGCGCATTTCGTATCGATGCTAGTAGAGCTGATTCTCTGGATGGATACGAACAGGATGGGTTCGAACAAGAGCGATACGAAGGACCGTTCAGGTTGCTTGATGGATACGAACAAGGGTGGAACGATACGAAATTTTTTTTTTTTAAAAAATATATTTTTCGGGTACGACCCAGATTTCCTAAAAAGAGGCTAAATTTAGTCACAGCGCAGGGCAGGGCACCCGCATAGCGAATTCAATCACCAATTTAGTGGAGGAACATTCCATCCGTGCTTCTAATTGTTCCATGACTGAACAAGACATAGGAGCTCACAACAACAAATGTTGAGTTGCAATCAAGGAATGGGTAAAGAAATACTACTCAACTAATGCTCCCAGAGGATGGAGAACCTATCTAATATGCCAAGAGCTAGAGTTGGTCAATATATCATGCTTCTAAGGTGGAATGCAACTTCCTCCAATTGACCAGCTTTCAAACTCCTGAATTGACAACTATGGTACGATGGCTAATATGGAAACTCCCTTACACTGTCTACTCTATCAACTCAAAGCAATAGCTGGTCACCGCTGAACCATCTTCAAATGCCCGCATCTTAATCATTCTACGTCCACATGACTAAAAGCGTGGCATACAACCTCAAGAAGACTTCCTTAATACCCTATATATGTCCCCTATCTGGGTGAAAATTAGAAATAATGACCAATCTATTATCCCATCTTTACCAACTCACCATCCAATCGGTATCACCAAACCACTCGAACATTGGGCAATCGTGCGTACATCATTCACCAGTGTTACAAGACCCCTTGGCAATAAAATGGGCCTGATCATAATGCCGATTGGGGAATCTTTCCTAGTCGAGACCTATTCGTTGAAACCATCCTACATGCAGAACTTCTAGTGAAAATTCAACATGTTAACTATGTCGGTGTGTTATGGAAATACAACCCCGGCACTACCTCATGAAGTGAGAATTGCGCATGGCTTACACCAAGAGTGATGACTGCTATCAAATGTAGCTGTCTTCCCCCATTCCTCAAAGAACATTGTCAATCGTGGTTAGACATACCAGATCTACTTCTTATATTGTTGAAGTGAATGAAGAAGCTGGCAGCCAACGAATTTATCCAAAGCCCGCAGCCAGTTGCTGCCGATACCCATAAATGAATTCATCACCGGTGCTTATTTCCAGACTTTGACAAGAGAACTGGTAGACCGCTGCCGACAACTACACCAACATTTCCATGCCAATATTGAGTTGATGCATCAGATGAAGGATCAACTTGGCGAGATAAGGAGGAAACCTACTCCATACTCTAGATCGGAAAACTCCTCTTCTTTAGATGGCTACCATGGATGCCAACGCCATAAAGCCACTCCGAAAAGGATAACTCTAACAATATGTTCAAGCCCCATAAAATGAAGGACCGGGAACATCCGACCCATATCGATCAAGGACTTTGATCAAATTGAACCATTTGCGTTAGACTTCCAATTGAGAAGGGCTGGATTGAAGTGCAATAGCGAGTATACGACGCTGCCTCACTTATCAATGAGATTTGACCTGATCTCTTTTGAATTATTTCTAATTCAATTTCATTTACGTTGCGAAATATGACCTACTTGAATTAAACTACTTGCAAATGATGCAGGTAACCGAGTACTTAAGATTGGGTGCAAAACAACCTCCGCGGACCATGATCAAATCATTGAGGTATCATCGTGACGAGCACGATTCAACCACTCATCAGCTACTATATGCCCCTGATTAGGGGGCAAGGCATCAAAGCGGAAGAGACCGACAAGGTCAGGACTCTAGTGCAAAGTGGATGTAACCGACCATCCACTCATCCGCCTATGCAATTTAATTAGGAGATGTAAGAAAGACTTGGAGTTATGTGTCCCAATAATGCACTCTACATCTCGTACTTGAAGCTTGCCAAAATACTTATGCTTCTTCTAATGCCCGATAAAATCGGAATCACATCAAGGGTGGACGTGATGTCACCATCCATGCATCCAATCCTACATTAGACATTTGGGATTATTTGAGGGAACACATGTTCAAAGGTCCAACCCTCAATTCAAAGTCAACAACGGCTGACTGCCTACTCGCTAACCGTCACGAGCTGTCATTTCAACTCTCTTCCTTAGCTCGATCAAAAGAATGCAAAGTATAAATTGGATGTGACTCGACTGTCTGCTCTCCATTTCTTGCACCCGACTTAAGGGAAAATATACAACTCAAAGTGGATGTAGTTCGACCATCCTTTCCTATGCTCGAGCACAAAGCTTGCCAGAACACTAATCCTACTCCTTAGGCCTGGCAAAAATGGAATCCAAATGAACATGGATGCGATTCAACCGTCTATAAATTATATCTCATCCTTCGTTGTGGGCAGATAAGTGAAAAGTAATTGGGATCCTACCAATCTCTCGCTAAGTGAAACCCCAAGCTCGAGGGCATATCGCTGCACAAAAAGCCGGACAAAAACTGATACATGGCGATCCATCAACAAACTCCAGCTTCCGAGAGCACGAACTGGAGTATAAACATTTTCCTAAAACCCCAGAGTACTCCGAGAGCGCGAGCTGGGTACAAACTTTTTACTTAACTCCGTACTCCCAGAGTGCGAGGCGGAGTATAAACATTCCTTAACTCTGTACTCCCAGAGTGCGAGGCGGAGTATAAACATTCATTCAACTCCGTATTCCCAGAGCGCGAGATGGAGTATAAACATTCACAAAACCCCAGAGTACTCCGAGAGCGCGAGCTGGGTATAAATATCAACAAACTCCAGCTTCCGAGAGCGCGAACTGGAGTATAAACATTAACTAACTCCGGATTCCGAGAGCGCGAACCGGAGTATAAACATCAACAAACTCCAGCTTCCGAGAGCGCGAACTGGAGTATAAACATTAACTAACTCCGGATTCCGAGAGCGCGAAGCGGAGTATAAACATCCAACTCCGAACTCCCAGAGCGCGAGTCGGAGTATAAACATTCAACTCCGTATTCCCAGAGTGCGAAGCGGAGTATAAACATTCATCTCCGAACTCCCAGAGCGCGAGTCGGAGTATAAACATTCAACTCCGAACTCCCAAAGCGCGAGTCGGAGTATAAACATCCCACTCCAGATTCCCAGAGTGTGAACCGGAGCATAAACAACAACTAACTCCAAACTCCCAGAGCGCGAGCCGGAGTATAAGCATCAGACAAATGCGGCTTCGAGGGGGGTGGATCCGTCCGCCTAACGACTTCGACCATATCTCAGCCAAGATACATCACTTGTTCCCGGAGTGCGAACACAAAAAAGGAAACTCATAATAGACGTGACAAACCGTCTAGTCAACGAACTCCAGACTCCCAGAGTGCGAACTGGAGTATAAACATCAACTAACTCTGGTCCCAAGAGCGCAGATCGGAGTATAAACACCAACTGGATGTGAATGACTAACAACCCATCCACTAACTCCAGTCCTCAAAACATGGTTTGGAGTATGAATACCAAAAGGGATGTGATTCAACTATCCATCTATTGGCTATGGTTCCTCATCAAGTTCTATAGTATAAAAAGAGGATGTGGCTCGACCGCCTGCTTTCTAATCTTCCCCTAACATGGGGGCACACTTGACACACAAAATTGGATGCGATCCGACCATCCAGCACTAAGCGGGCATGACACAACCGTCCATGCATCATCTCTTGTCCCCGGCACGGGACCCATAACATAAATTTATAGGGATGCACTCCAACCCTACGAGACAAAATTCCTTCCTTGATTCGACAGGGAGGCATAGATTTGAAGAACGGACCTAGCTGGATGTCCTATTCTGAATTGATATTACTACCATCCAACCACAAATGAACGTGGCATGACCGCTCATATGCTAACTCTCGCATGTGATCCGACGGGTTGTGCATGCAGCATGGACGGATGTGACCTAACCATCCGCCAATCAATTCCTTCCTACAATTTAGTGGGAGAAGCATCAAACTAAAGTTGTAATTTGATCGATCACACTTCGACTTTTGCCCTTGACTGGGGGCAGAGGTACAAATCACCGAAAGAAGAGAAATGTGACTCGCTACATCTCTAGCTTAGCATCCTTTACAACTTAAGGAAATGACTACAAGGAGACCTTAATGCTAACCAATCAGAATGATGCCCGAAGTTCTGGGCAATCACTTATATCGTACCGCCGGATCGACGGGCAATATCGATCTACACCTTTCACATCGTACCATTGAATCGATGGTCAATATCGATCCTCTTTGACTACAAATCGATGTGACCCGAACGTCCATCGAATACCTTTGACCAACAGAGCACGGATAGAAGAATAAACCGCGAATGAGAGTGGCCTGACCATTTTTCCTCCGTCGCCTTCCTTCGATCCGTCAGGAAGAGCATGAGACCAAATAAGCATGACATGACTGCATTTGAGCTGACTTTATCCCTAGATCTGACGGGAGAACGTAAATCGAAATGGGCATGGTTTATCACCCAACTCCAAACGAATGCATTGCGACCATTCATTCATTGACTCTTACCATGATCTGACTAAAAGAGCAATTCAAAACAAGTGCAACTTAAACATCTGCACACTGATTCTTACCCTGGATTCGACAAGGGAAGCATCAATCCTGCATCGGATCTGATTGGACGATTCACTCTTCAGTTTTTGCCCAAAGTGCGGCGACATAAGCAGCAAAGTGAATGTCATTGACTGTCCAGAATCTAGCTTATGTCCGAATGTCGGCAAAGTAACAATGTATTCCTCCAAGAGGAAAGAATTATAACATAATACAGGATAGTCTCGACTCAGCCTTCCATCGGTTAACTCGATCCCGTGGTTCAACGGGATAAAATACAAAATTGAAGCGGACATTATCTACCATGCCACTTATCGAGATATTCCCCAGACTTGGGGGCACGAACAAGAAGGTAAGACTAATGTGATTCAACCATTCATCAGTCAAACCTGGTTCTTAAAACTTGAACTACAGCATAGACACAGCTAGGACGAGACTAGACCGTCCACATAATGCATCCGCCAACCCGAGACTGGGGGCAAAAGATTAATTATCCGAGAGTTGACTATGACAGCTTGAACCTATGACCCATGCCTGATATTCATAACAACTCTAGCTTGCAACCGAAAGATGCCTAGAGATAGAATCATTAGATCAATACCCGGACTTACGGGCAACTGATCATTATCCTGACCCTTCCAATGAGCAATGGATCGCAGGTACATTGAATGAAAAGCGCATCATTCAGAAACATAAGTAAATTCAATCTCAAAGCTGGAGCCAGCTATGTAGCAGCATACAGTACAAGGCTAAATTCTACTAATCCTTTGATTCAACATTCTTATAAGCCTGATCATTTACCATTGCAAATAAACACATGAGGCACCTACAAACCATCACGAGTATTGTAGATCAGATCACAACTCTGTGCAATGATGAAGAAAGAGTCAACTGTTTTACTTCAGGTGAATCTTGATGTGTTCGCTTGGACTCGATCTCATATATATATATATATATATGAACTCTCGCCAGCCATGAAGAACCCTGCATTCAATGTCGACCCGAGGCATGTCTCGGTGAACAAAAAACGATACGACATGGATCCGGAGAGATCTGTTGCACTTAAAGAGGAGGCGAATCTGCTCAAAACCAGTGGGTTCATCCATGATGCCCTCCAACCAAAGTGAGTATCCAATCCTCTACTTATAAGAAAAACGAACGGAAAGTAGAGGACATACATCAACTACTCAGATTTGCATGGGGTATGACAAAGCATGGCTTTCCGCTTCCAATGATCGACCAACTGATGGACCTGACCATCATACATGAATTACTCACATCCATGGATGCAAACTCCAGATGCAATCGGATACTGAAGCATGTCCTAGACCAGGAATACAACTGTCTCATTATTGACCTGGGCCTATAGTGCTATGCTGAAATCCCTAATTTCGAACTTGAGAACGCTTATGCTACTTACCAAAGGATGATTAGCAGATCATTCAAAAATCATACCGGTCGATCGATGAAAGTATATGTGGTTAATATGCTCGTGAGATCACGACTATCAAACGACCATATCGATGAATTGAAAGAGGTATTCAGTGCTCTCCAAAAAATGCAGGATGAAACTCGATCCTTTAAAATGCTCTATCACTATTACATCAGAAAGATTCTTCGTTTTCATCATCAATTCTCATCGAATCAAGACTAATTTCTAGAAAATTCCGACAATTAGAGACACCCATGTACCAAGGACAACCAAGCAGCTCTGATAGATTGCTTAAAGAGACCTTCCATTTTACCCAAACCTTTGGATTGCGAAGATTTATACATCAATTGGGCCGTGTCAACACACGCCATAAGCGTCGCAATGCTATGTGAAGATAAGCGAATCCAAAGACTAGTAAATGATGAAGGCTGGCTATTGACAAGCTCAACCCCGTTAACGTCTACATCGAACAACCGTTACGATAGGCCCAATAGAAACTTTAGATGTCTGAAAATTTACTCAAATGGAGTATCAAGCTAAGCCAATGTGATATCACTTATCTCCCTCAGAGAGCTCTCCATGGTCAAACATTAGCATACTTCAGATCTGAATCCATCACATCAGACGACTATCCGAAGAACAGTGGAGAATCATCCAACCGATGGAGAACGTACACCGATGGAACTTCCAATAATCAGCTTTCTAACGTCGAAGTTGCATTAATGACTCTTGAGGAACGAACGATCTCCTACGCCCTGAAACTCAACTTCCCTGCGACAAATAACGAAGCTAAGTATGAAGCCTTGGCGCTCAAACTTGCGAGAAAACTACGAGTGGAAACTTTACATGACTTATGTGATTACTAGTTAGTAGTACGCCAAGTCAGGGAAGATTATCTGACTAGGGGGCAACGTCTTGCACCTTATCTCAACCGGGTCCTAAAGCTACTAGTCGGCTTCGACTATTACACCAGTACACAAATCATCAGAGAACTAAATGAAAAAGCTAAGTCACTGGCCAAGATAGCCAGTTCTGGGGATGCGTGGCAAAAAGACTTTGTCCCAATTGAAATACTTATTATTCCAAGCATTGACGTATGAAGATCAACTAGATCTCAGAGATGGATCTAGGAAAGGAGTCATGGATGACTCCTATCGAAGATTATCCACAATCGGGGATTCTTATTGAATAAACGAATAAGAAATGGCATATCCTCCGTAAAGCATCACTGCATGATTATGTCTGGATCGTTTGACTCCGTCGATACAAAGTATTACTTTTGTATCCATCGATCCGAGACCCGATATTACGTATTCACCGATACGAAGCATATATTCCAACCCTTCACATCGATTCAGGAGAGGATCGTTGCAAGGAAGAATTCAAGAACAACCATCAAACGTTGTTACAATGAATTTCACGTCGGTTTAGGAGAGGATCGATACGGAATTCAATATAAGAAAAACTGACAACGACTCGTGAGCGTCAGCGATAGTCAGATTAGCATATAAGCATAAATGTTGGACTAATCTTCAATATTCCAGATTTACAGGAATTGGAAGCTCACTTGATAACGATTACAACAACAAATGGGTAACCGCTAGCATACAGCAATCGGTCGCAACAATACATGGTACAGCAGTCGGCAGTCAACAGTTTACATTATCAAGAAGAACGGTCGAAGGTCACAGCTTCCACCGAAAAGACAATAACTATTCAGAGTAATGATAGCAGTATTTCAAAGCACGTCATGTTCCCACAAGACATGCTTTGGGGGGCAAATGTTATCCCGCCTTTTGGCAAGGCCGTGACACCAAGGAATTGACTAGTAATCCAATGACAGTCCGTCCTAGAGATCGGTCATACACAGGCTCACTATGGATATCGACGAATTTTGTCTGAGTCCGGATTGGGCCAAAATTGCTAGGGCATGACAAGCTAAACCATGGGAGTCAACGTTTCAAGTTTCGAGTCAATCCGAGTTCATATGCTCAAGTTATGATGGATACAAGTTGAAGGAAAAGGCCATGTTTTCGTATCCATCAAATGGCCTGATTTCGTATCCATCAATGTTGACCTCTCCGTATCCATCGGCAGAAGATATGGTCGAATCCACCAAAGCACTCCACTTCGAACCAAGCCTCGGTTCGAATCCATCAAGCCTTCCTCTACTCTGAATCCATGCAATCGATATACTTCGACTCCATCCTATAATTTACTTCGAATCCACCCTGTTGAGGCAGCTTCGAACCCGTAACCGCTGACTTGCTCTTATCCAACGAGTCAATTAGCCAAGGTGACGTGTCTTCCATCGAAGTAAGCAGGGCGAGATATGTGGAGTCGAAACAGTCAATGCGGCACAAAGGCCGGATCGAGACGAAGCGCGCGCGCCACCTCACTTCAAGAACACGTTTAGCCAGCAAGGCGAACAGATGGAGTCGAATTCATGGAGACGAACCAGACAGCCTATGAGGAATCTCAGTTCGTATCGACGATATCTCGTGATCTATTGATCCAAATCCAATGAAATTTTGAGGGAAGCTTGCATGCACACTGAAGGATGTCCATGCCAAATTTCAGCTCAATTGGACATCATCTTGATCGATACGAAATGGATTCGTATCGATCGCAGATCGAGGCGAAACTTTCTGGAAACGGTCGCGTGGGCCCCCTCACGTGCCAGACCAAGTCTCCCGAAGTTTAGGCGAGATTTGAGCCTCCTACGCCTATAAATAGAGCCCCAGAATCAACAGAAAAAGGATCTTTTTTCTCTGAAGCGTCCAGACTCTGCCGGATTGAGATTTTCATCCTACTTTTGCTGTCAATTTCGAATTCTAATCTGTAATCCGCTGTTCATTGCTGTAACCGCTTGTAATCATTGAAAGAGAATCAATAAAATCATCAAAACTTCATAGTGGACGTAGGCTATACGCCGAACCACTCTAAATTGCTTGTCTGTGCACTTTACATTTTTGTTTGTTGGAGTTTTTGTTAGATAACCTCTATTTTATATTTACAATCTTCATTTTATCTCTTCAAACAACTCCCGAAGAGTGTTGTGCCCATTTTTGGTACAAACACATTTTATTGCATTTGTACATTTGGTTGGAACTGTTGTAGTACACATTGGTTCATCAGCCTTGGTTCTGGTTTGAGTCATGCGTACTTTTTATTTGCCTTTTGAGTCGACCCATTTGAATGTCGAGGCTGTGTTGCTTGAGAACTTGTATTCATGTGTACTCACTGTGTTGAATCTAGCTTATAGCTCGGGTTTGACCTTGTGCTCGTGTTGTGACTTTATTTGTATTGCACTTGAGTTGAACCCGACTTTTGATAGGATTTGACCATGTGCTCACCTGTCCCTTTAATTTTATCAAGTGTATATCGATGTGCACGGCCTTGTGGCATGTACAGTGATACACTCTGCATGTCACAAGCTGTTCGTGTATTGAATTCAAATTTAAGTGATGACGAACAACCCAAATAACTGAGGCAAATAACATTTTCAAAATACACATTTTATTTTACACTGCAAAAATATTTCTTTTTCAATTTTACTACTTCAGTGTTTATTTTGTAGATCGTTCAGATGTTGGATTCAATCTGGAATAGAGTTGAAGATAAAATCGAGTGAATGAGTGATATGTAGTGAGGTGCATATGTAAATGATGATTGTAATGTAATCAAATTTGTATTGTAATCAAAATTGTGTATATATAGTGAGAGCTCAAATTTGTACTATTGTAATAAAATATTTGTTTGAATAAAATATCTGTTTGAATTTAAATTCTGAGTTATTTATTTTATTCAGCAAATATTTATTTAAATATGAAAAATAAAATAGTACATTAACAAATACATTTAAATGAATATATATATATGTTTATTATCATCAAACAAAAATCATATACTTGCAAATTCAACAAAGCTTCCTGCTACATCATCCATAAAGGAATCGTGAACAGAAAGGGTTCCTTTGTATCCCTACTTTGCTATATCGCTTATGATATAATCAAACGAGTGTCGAGAGAATTCCTACATGAAAATTCATTTTTTGTAGAATACCATTTCTCTTGCCATCAAGAATGCAAATGATTGAATTGCATTTCTCCAAATTGGAAACGACCTACGAGCGTACGAGCAGATCCGGGAGCCAATGACATAAACGTGTACACGAACGTCTGTGTGCGCATCCTAAAAATTCAATTTTCTGAAACCGACAGAAATTGAATACTCACCTGGAATCAACCAGAAACAGAAACAACAAATCGTTGACACTTGATATTCACCGAAGATGAAAACTGTGTAATCATTGGCAGGCTACAACTCAGTATTTATACTACTAGAAATCGACAGGAGTCATAATTACTGGGAACTACAACTCTTGGCTGAAGGATAACGACTATTCAACGAACTGAATGAGGTCCTTTCCGATTGGAGATTGCAGCTTTTCAAAGCACTTCATGTTCAAACAAGACATACTTTGGAGGGAAAATGTTATCCCATCTTTTGGCAAGACCGTATACCAAGAAATTTGACTGATTATAGTTGTTTACTTATTTCAGAAAACAGGTATACTCGAAGCTATAAATGAAATACGGCCGGCCAGGACCCCGACCCCGATCCAAGTGCAATTAGTATGGAATGATTTACAGAGCTCTAGGAAGTCTAATTTAAAATTTCAAGACAATCGGAGTTCGTATGCTCAAGTTATAAGCAAAACAGGCACTCATGTACTCCATCTTAGTTCGATACTAGAAATTGTTCAAATTAGCAAGGATCGATCAATATCTCAAAATCTGCAAAGCCAATTAACTTGAAACTTTCAGAAAGTCAATAAAATAGTATAGGAATCCCACCCACAAAATTACAAGTCAAAACAATGAAGTTGAAAAATCCTTCGCATCCATCATTTTTGTATCGATATAATGGATACGGAAATGTCGCCTTTTGACACGAAACAGGGTATATCTCACTCATTTCGGATCCAAACGACTCCAAACTTTGAGGACATGTATAATACTTTAAGAAGTTTTCACAATCGATCTCAAGCCAAAATTCAATAGAAATATATTTTCCATATCGATCATATGGATATGAAAAACGCCCATCTCGTTGAGGATCGATAGCTAAACTCACTGGATCGATCTCAAACTTTCACACAATGCTCCTAAGCCTTTGGGGACCCACTTTAGCAAGTTTCATCATCATATAACAAGTGCTACTATCGATACGGAATTGATATGGATCGATACGAGGGCCTTAGCTACTCCATAATTGCAATCTTGATCGATCAATAACTCCGCAACCACAACTCCAAATGCAATGAAATTTTCACAACAAGTTACATAACACTTCATAAGCCTCCATGATCGATCACGGCTTGATTGGAGCATTTCTTGATCGATAAGAAATGCTATGGGTCGATCAAGGTCGATCAAAGACCGATCCCAAACAACCCCAGATCGATCATGCGGGCCCACCTGGGCTTGAGAAAGAGTATTCCGAGATTGAAGGCAGATATTTCCAGCTCCACACCTATAAATAGCACCTCCATTGCAACTAAAAAGGACTTTTGGCTCGGGACTCTACATGCTGCTACTTTTATTTCTGATTTAACTGTAATCAATCATTGTACTGGGGTAAAAAAGCAATGAAAGATTGATCTTCAAAGTGGACGTAGGCAAAACAGCGCCGAACCACTATAAACCTTGTGTTTCTTATTGTTCATCTATTTGCTAAGTGTGATTGTATATTATCCTCATTTTAATTTTACTTTCTTCGTTTATTTCTCTACAATCACGCTCAACGGGGTTTGTAACCATTTTTGGTGCAAACAGACATCATCAATGATGTCATCATTTTTAGATAATTAATTTTTGAATTTAAATTGGGTTTAAATGATTTAATAATTATTTTAAATATTAAATAAGGCCCTTTTAATTATTAAATAATAATAGAAATGTCATTTTCAAATTTTGTTTACATATACATACATACATACATATACACATACATACATAAATACATACATACATACATACATACATACATGCATATATATATATATATATTAACTATACATACTTACATACATACATACATACATACATTCATACATACATATATACATATATATATATATATATATATTTTAACGAAGAAGTAAAAATATGACCAGAATTCGAACCCCGGATTCACCATGGTTTAACGAATAAAAGTTGTATCGAAACATTGCAACTTGATTTGTCAAAAATAAACATAAAAGCACCCATACACATGCACAAGAACACACATACATTTATATATATACATACATATACATATACATACATACACACATACATACATACATATATATATATATATATATATATAACCAACATTTACTGACTTACTAAAGGTAAATATATAAAAATCTAAATATTTTCTAAGTAAAACAGGACAAAACTCACCATCACTTACAAGCTCATAGGGTGGTGAATGGGAGGAGGGTGGTTTAGCCGTGTGGAGGGGGGGGTGTGGATGTAGCACATGGGTAATGAGAATGGTGATGTTGTAGATATTTTGCTAAAAAGGCTATAATTACATGTCCATATCCCTTCATTTCCTCACACCAAAATTCTTAAGTACTTCTCCTTCTTCATAAGACCATTAATGGCTTCCATGTCTTTATAAATTATTCCATAGTCGTAGCGAAGCTCTATTGAGAAATACACTTCCATATAGAAGGATATATCACCTTAGTTTGAAATCAAAGGGAGCAATCATCTCCTCTTCTTTCTCCTTTCTTGGCCAATATCATCAAGAGCTACCACCACCTCTTCACCCTCTCAAGTACAAGGTCAAAAACCCCCAAGGTCCTAGGATTCATAAGCTATGGTGCAAGAATAACGAAGCTATATTCGATTTCGTAGCATTAAAAGTTAGATCGGAAAGCTATTGAGTGCGAATTACTCCGCTAGTTTATTATATTAAACTATATGATGATATGATATGTTTTACCATGCTTGTTTTCTATGTTTGATCATCATGTTTAGGACGCGATAATGTGTTTGCTTGTAGAAATAATTCATGGTAAATACACATCGAATTCACACAAAGAAAACACTTTCTCTTTTGAATTAGAAAAGTGTTACGGCATAGTTACACCTCTTTACATGAATCAAAATGGTTTAAAATGGTTTATAAATGCTTTGTATACATTAAAACTCATTTCGGTAAAGTTTTGAAAAGATGTGAAATTAGAGTAAAAAATAGGCGCGTCATGTAACAGTAGTTCGCGATTTCGCGCACTAAAAGTTAAATCAATATGTAGAGTGGAATATAGCTTGGAATTAATCGAAATAAGAATTTTCCAAACTCTTATAACTATAGTTTCCAAATGAAGGGGAGAAATCAGGATTTCATTTTGTAAAATTTGAGATATGTCCAAATCAAGTTTTTAAATCATCACGTTTTGGCAGTTCGTGAAATATGGATTGCAACTCTTAAAATAGATATTTTTAAACCTTTAAAAATACGAGATAACTTATAAAAATACGTGAAAAGGGTTTCAAATGGAAAAATTGGACATATAAAAGGTTTAAATGGGACTTGTGATCCATGCCCTTAAAGGCACTATTCATCGGCAATTTAACAAAGGAATTTCAAAATTTTGAAAATAAGATTTAAACTTGAGTTTCTCTTCCTGTATCCTTTATAAATGTTTTTCAAATAAGAAATCAAGTATTTTTAAAGGGTTTAGAGTTGATCAAATATCTTGACTGCCTTATGGATGACAAAGAGTTAGTCTCTAAGCTTGAGTTTGGAAAACCAGTTTCCTGCTCTCCCTAGCTATCCGGACTGGCCCGATAGAGGGGATAGTTAATTTGGTTTACTCGGACCACATCTTCTTAAGACAAATGATTAAAGAAATTAAGTGTTTTTCCAAAGGACAAATAAGATATTAAAATAATAAAGATTTTGGAAGCATAAAAAACATTTTGGTTAAACTCTGTGTTAAATTCCGAGGAGGGAACTCATACTACCCGTGTGAATTTAAAAGAAGATTTCACAATTATTCGACGAATAGTACGGGTTGAATACGAAATTAGTATCGAGTATAATTAGTCTAGTTTCTATTGATCCCTTTTTACTCACTACTAATTATGAGGAATGCGGAATACGGATCTTAAGGCTAGAATGAACACTAGAGGGGGTGTGAATAGTGTTTATAAGAAATTACTAAATCTTTTTGAGTTACAGTTGATTTGTACACAAATGTATAAATATTCAAACACAGCTATAATCACAGAATCAAACACAGATGCAGAAATAAAGTAAATGCAGTAAAGGAAAGAACACACCGGATTTTATACTGGTTCGGAGTTACCCTACATCCAGTCCCGCACAACTAAGTACGGATTTCCTTTCAAAAGCAATTCAACAATTACAACCCTCGATTTCAAGGCCACGAGGTACACCCTCCAGAATCACAATCCTCTGGGTAGAGATACTTGATTTCCAAGCAACAAGTTCACCCAATTGATTTCTCAAGGCTACAATCACACCTTTTCTCACTTGATTGATTTCCAAGGCTACAATCACACCTTTTACTCTATTGATTACAAAGAAAGCCTATAACTCTGAATAACACTAAGGATCTTGATGAGATAGTGACAGAGAATCAAACCAGAGAATATCTAGTTAGATTCAATGTTGATTTCGGCAAAGTAATGGTAGGATTTTGAATAAGAAAATGTGGAAGAAGAAGAGAAGTGAAAAACCAGAAAATCTGATATATAATTCGTTGAAACTAACCCATATTTATAGAAGAACAACAGCCATGTCCATTCGTGAAAGGTTATAGCGAATAGACACTTCTTTTAAAATTCAAATTTTTGAATCTAACTGTCACTATATCGACATGGGGTACTAGGGCATGTCGACATCCCAAAGCATTTTTTGAAGATTTGATTTTCTTTGAAAATAACCTTTATCTTATATTAAGAACTATTTAAACTTTATAAATATACTTGACTATAGATAAAATACATAGATAAATATAGAGAATAATATATATAAAATTTTACTATAATTTTATATTTAAATCTAAGTATAAATATATTATAATTAAAAGATAGTTTAAAACAAACGAAGTTTAAAACAAGAGTTTATTAAAACAAAAACAAAGAATATTTTAAGGCTAAAACATCTTTTTGAAAATCATTTGAAAAGATAATTTTTAAGGCTAAAACATCTTTTTGAAAATCATTTGAAAAGATAATTTTTAAGGCTAAAACATTTTGAAAAGCAATTTTGAAAATCATTCTGAAGTAGTTTTGAAAATCATTTTGAAGTAGTTTTGCAAGCTTCTTCCTGCAAAATATCTCATCACATCAGGACTCGAGAACTTGTACAAAACCAAGATGTTCGTGGGTTTGTAAGCCACTTGTCGTAGGTTTGTAAGCTACTTGTCGTGGGTTTGTAAGCCACTAAAAGGGTAGAAATGGGTTCCATCCCAAAAGAAAAATGGAGTGAAGATTTCAGTGGTATTATGAGGTTTTAACATAATTCTAGACTCAATACTTATCTTGAAATCTTGAACTCTTGATAATCTTGATACTCATGAGTCTTCAATCTTGATTACTTGAATCTCTATACTGTACAGTCTTCATTCTTTGTACCTGTATGGTTAAATCCTGCATATACATATATACCTAAACTATAATGTTAGTATTTATATTTTATAATCTTATTCTAAGGTTGTTGTCATCAAAACCATCAACTCATGGACTAACAATCTCCCCCTTTTTGATGATGACAACCTTTTTTTATAAAATATTACTTCTATCCTAATAACTCCCACAAAAACTGATAACTCCCCCTTAATCTATGCCTAACTCTTCTCTTTTATATTTCTCTCCCTTTGTCATCAACAAAAACAAACTAACTCCAAACTATATAACTCTTAGTCTAATATCCTATATGATTATAATGATAGTGTTATCATACAAAATCAATACTTGCTTGTAAACCTAAAACTTAGTCCTAAACTACTAACATTCCTAACCAAGTATCTATATAATACTTATATATAACATATATAGGAATCATATATAAGAACACATAATATTTATTTATATATATATATGTTTATATTTACATTTTCGTACAACATGACAAATATACACATAACGATGAAAAACGAAAAAGAAGAAACTACTGAGTATCTTTGACAATTGGAGATCTATGGATCGAACAATTTGGATAATGGAAATAGAAATTTCCATGTTGTTCAACCAAGTTTCCGTCCTTGTCAAAACATACTTCGCCAATGCAAATGACTTTGTCGTTGTCTTCCGCATGCTCTTCTTCCATTGGTTCTTCTTCTTCTTCTTCACTTTCCTCTTGTTCATGATCTCCTGAAGAGTCCTCGTCAATCAAGATTGGATTAGTATGATTGTCCATTAGAAATTTTTGCAAATTTCTAAGGATTTTCCCTTGCCTTTCCTGTTCGTTTGCCATTCGGAGTTGCACTATTTGAATTTCAGTCATTAACTGAATTGCATCCTTCAGAGAATCCTCCATTTTTATCACTCGGGCGAGCGTAGTACGTTGGAATAGACTAGAGGTAGGAGAAGGGAACGAAAGGTTGATTTTATGTTTGATTTGGAAGAGGAGGCCATTGATAAATTGATTTCAGAAGATAGAACAGAAAGAGAACAGAGGGAATGAAGAAAATTTCGAAAATAAGAAGAATATATAATCAATTATTTGAATTTTGGTGGGAAATTTTTTAAATTAAAAAAAAACGTTATATGTCGACATGGGTATAGGAGGGATGTCGACATGGTTCTCAATATTTTTACTATTTGATTTATTTTGATTTAATTTTTAATTATACTTTTTTATTTATATTTTATATTTCAGTTAATGAACTAATACCTAATTCTCTTCTTAATTTAGTAAATGTAGATTCATTTAAGGGTTTTGTTAAGATATCAGCAATTTGATTTTCAGAATTGATATAGTCGAGAGTAATTACTTCTCTACTTATATTATCTCTGAGAAAATGGTGTCTGATATCAATATGTTTAGTTCGAGCATGTTGAGTAGTATTTTTGGATAAATTTATTGCACTAGTATTATCACAATAAATTGGTGATTTTGAGATATTTAAACCAAAATCTTTTAAAGTTTGTTGCATATATATTACTTGAGAACAAGCCAAAGCAGCATAAATATACTCTGCTTCAGTTGTTGATAGAGAAACTGTGTTTTGCTTTTTACTAAACCAGAAAATCAGAGAATGCCCTAAAAAGTGACAAGTTCCACTTGTACTTTTTCGGTTTGATTTACAACCAGCATAATCAGCATCACAATAAGATATTAAGTCAAACGAATCATTTTTAGTATAAAATATGCCATAATCAAAGGTGTGTTTAACATATCTTATAATACGTTTTACAGCTTTTAAGTGAGTTTCTTTAGGTTGGGATTGATACCTTGCATAGAGACAGACACTATGCATGATATCACGTCTACTCGCAGTGATATAGAGTAGTGATCCAATCATTCCTGTTACTATGAAAACTGCAAACGTTTAAGGAAATGTTCCTTTTTTTGTATTTTCTATGTGGACTGCTATGATTTGAGAAGACAATAAAAATAAAGAAATTTCAAAAAGTCACTTAACTAATATGAGAGAATAGAAAATAATAGAGATTGGATGTTAAGAAATAAATCAAGAAAATTTATTTAAATACCACAAAAATGGAAATGGAATAAGATCGATAAATTTCAACAAGCGGAGGATAGTGGAGGAATGTTTAGTAGCCAAGGGTCAGTGTCCCTGTTCCTCAAAGGTTGAAATTTATAATTGAACTTAGTTGCTGGTAGCTATTATAAATGAAATAAAAGTTTTTGAAACTTAAAATTTATTGCATAAATTAAGAGAAGACCGCTATGGACATTGGATTTTTGACTAAACCCCAATTTCTTGAGATGTGGGAAAAAATTGTTTTGAAAAACCTATACATATGTATACTTTTGGAAAATAAAATATTTCTGCAAATTTTTTTGGAAGATTTTTAAGTTCAAATTTTTATGAAATTTAAAAAGTAATATAAAATTATTTTTTAATTAGAAAGAAATTTTTTAAATTTTGGAAATGCTACTTTGGGGAATAGTTAACAAGTTAATTAGTATGGATTTTACTGTGCAGCAGAAGTGGCAGTAAAATAAAATATAATTAGTAAAAGGGAGAAAGCTATTATAGTTAGGTAATCACTTTCTCCATATCTTGTTAGTAAACAAAAAGTTGATTTTTGAAATAAACCCTATTTTAAAAACTTAAAAAGGAATTGACTTATGCAAACTGTACTTGGAAGTTGGAAAAGGATTGGAGGCAAAAGAGAAGATTCCAAGATACAAGGAAAAACGGTATATAAGAAAAGGATGGAAATATTGAATTTTCCATCTAGACACTTTTCTAGCATAAGAAAATATGTTTAGAAAACTAGATTTTTCTAAAACTTGGATGTTAGCAATGGTGTGCTACGATTTTGGATGGTAGGGATTGGATGAAAAATTAGTTGAACTATACTTCTATTCATAGAAGAGTGGAAAAACTTGGATGAAAAAAGCAAGTTTTTCGTTTTCAAGGGTTGCATACATGTTGAACTGCTAGCATATTTAGGATGTTTGCATCATATTTTTGAAAATTGGTTTAAAAGAAAGCATTCCTATAGGAGGTGCCAATTTAAAATCGCTCAATTTGCATATTATATATGTTGTGAAATACCATGCACCGTACACGAATTATTACAATATTGGTTGCGCACTAATTGACTATTAGTATAGAATGGATGTGTGATAGGTTTACATGAAAGAAGTAAATCACATAAGGTCATTAAAGTCGATTGGAATGTGAAAACATATCCAACCATAGGACCCGTGGGAAGCATACGCTTGCGTATAAAGAAGGGATCCCCTTAGGTTAGGACTGTGCTAAAAACAGAAGCTCCTTAAACATAGGCAATTGGGCGGTCCGTTAGGCGGATGCCGAGGTTGGACTCGTAAGTCAAAGTAGGTTCGCTTCAGAATTTGTTTAAAGAAGGGGTTTTCCTTGATTGCACTAGGCAATCTAAATGGATGATGGTTGGATCAAACACTATGCATCATGTGTGGTACTAGTTTTTTTAGGGGTAGGGTTGCATATGTCCCGGGTTCGTCATCAGTCCCTTGCGTTCAACGGTGAGGACAAGATTACATCTAACCGATCTTCGCCATCTACCAGGGTTGATCCATTGGGTAATGCACCGCTATAGTTGTTTGCTAATTTAGTTGAAATGAAAATCGATGTTTAGTTCTAAAGTTGTCTTGTTAAGTTATATTCATGGACACATGTAGCTTATGCATTAGGACAGTATGGATGCGCAACATGATTTGATATGCTGTTTAGTAGTTTTTATTTGATAAAACGAAATTGGATTTTCGACGATTTTGGGCAATTGAGAATTTCCAAATCATTATAGAACTTGTAGTTAAGCGTTTTTAAAAATATAAAGTTTTGTTTATATAACACTTAAATTGGAAAAAGGGTAGTAAGTTAAAAAAGTTTAAATTGTTGATCATTCTTGTTAAGTAAGATGAATTTGATACATTGTATATACTATTATGAGGTAATGGAGTATTATATGAGTTGGAACTTAAGTTGTATAATGTTTACAAACTTAAAGTTAGGTTTTTATGAAATGATTCATAAATAATTTTAGTATTGAATGAAATACTATTTGGGTAAACAAATGTCATTAAAAAGGAATTGGTGAAGTTAAGAAACCACTAGGATAAATATGTAAGTGGTACGTAAATCATTTTATTCCTATGACTATTCTTGATCCAGTATTCGAGTACATGTTTTCGAGGTGGTTTACACTGGTCCGAACAAGAATTTTTCCTTGGATTCTTGACAGCGAACACTTGATATAGATTTTTGATAAGATCCCAATGTTTTCTATCATAGTATATGGATATGTAAGGAGAACAAATGTTTCTAATCAAGAAACCAGATCGAAGTCTGCACTAAAGAGATCAAGTGATCTATAGTAGTTTGGAAGGGAAATCTACATCATCGAGCAAGTGATCGGATTGATATCGCGTACGGACGACATATGTACATCGTACGGGCTTTGGCATAATTGCATATAATATTTTGTTATTAAAATGTTATTTAAATATTTGAATATAGATTAAATGTTATTAAAATGATTTAATAAGCTTGTTAAACCCCATTTAAATCATAAGTAATGATGGTAAACTTGTTTTGAAAAAATGGTTAAAAAAATATTCTTCTAAGAAAAATCGATAATGCGACCGAAAATCGGTTTATCGGTAAACAGCTTTTCGATCGATATAAGTAGTTTGGACTCTTGTGCACTTGTCTAATGATCAAATGAACACATTAGCAACTAATTAATACACACACCTCTTCATAAATCTTGAAAGGTCCTAGAATGTTCTAATGGATAAGAGATATTATCATGAGAAGGGTATAGGAGTAATTAGCATAAAGGAGAAGTGACTTAAAGGAGAAGTGATGGAAGGTAAGGCTTCCATGGCATGAAGGGGAGGGGATGAATGCATGCTTAAAGAGCACCATTTTCGTCCTATAAAAGGAGAGGCATACCGTTAGCAATTAATCACAAATTCACAAAGCAAAACTAAGCTTTTCTAATGGCTTCTTCTTCTTCTTCTCTAAATGTTCTAAATGAAATAGTTGCAAATCAACTCCAAATCACTTTACACTTTGCCACAAGCCTTAGTAAAATATTAGAACACCTTACACCATGCCAAAAGTCGAATAAGTGTAGCCATACTCCCCCACCATGGAATGGCCATGAGCAATATGGGGTTTGGGAAGGCAAAAGCAAGGGAAGCAAGGTAGAAGAAGGAGAGAAACGTGAGTGTAACGTAGGTTTGGACTTGGGTTTTTGGATCTTGGTTGTTTGTGAGGTTGAAGGTGATTTAACACCTCACTTTGAGTGGAAAATATAACATATATATGTTGTGTTTGATTGTGTTTTAGTTGCTTAAGTTGTTGTTGACATATGTTAATACATTAGTTTGAATTCATGCTTTGGAAGTAAGCGACACATATGATCCCTATGTATGGACTTGTATGGCTTGTGAAAAGACCTTGGAATAAAGCACATATGTTATAGATGGACTTTGATTTGAAAGTGCACTTATAGCGATAGTCGTTATAGATACAGTTTGAATTGCCTAGTTTTCGTCAATTTCTGTGGAACTTTGTCGAGAGATCTCTAGGGATTTTTCGCCATATTTATATTGTTTTATATATATGTTTATTGCTATTAAAAAGTTAAGTAACATCTCAAAAAGTGGCTAAAACTTCACCTGTGAAAAACTGCCTTGTTTAGACTTGAATTTTGGAATTTTAAGGTTTGAAAAGATATTTAAATTTAAGTATTTTGTTTCATTATTTTTACAAATGTTTACTAACTTTTATTAGAGTATATTAAAAGTGGTTTGAGATATTTATGAGTTTTTAATAATTAGTAGTGAATTCTTAAATAAGAGATAATTTGTTAAAATATCTAGAAAACATGATCTTTTCAAGTTTTTAAGGATTTTATAAACTTGTTATTTTCAAGAAATATTTTTAGTAAATGTTTTAAAACTTATTATAAGTATATTAAAGTAATTTAAAAGAATTTTAAGAATATATAGTTCTTAGAAAAGGTATTGACTATTTAATATCTTATGTAATAAATATCTTCTAAAATGGTTTATTTATTATCTAATTTTGTTAATAAATTACTATACTTATAAATATCAATTCTAAAAAGGTTTTCAAAGAATAAACCAGAGGTTTATAAGGGGCTAGTAATTTCTTAACAGCCAAATATATTATTGTTTAATTACTTGTTTGAAAAGTAATTTACTATGCTCAACACTAAAAGCCGACGAAGTAGGATTTATGGGAGTTAAAATTGATGTTTGAGTAGGGATATGAATAATAGAGCTCTAACCTACTGGCTTCCCTCTTGGACGAGGAATAGTTAAGTCAAAAAATGTTGGAAACGTGTTATTCATGTTGATGTCTTATTAGTTTATAGAAATCATTAATACTACACTTAACACTAAAAGCCGATGAGGTAGACTTATCTATTTGTGAGATGCAAGAATGAAGTGTCTAGGCAAGGCTTTGATGCAACCAGTGCTCTAACTTACCTTGCCTCATTCTTGAACGAGAAATAGTTAAGTTGGAATGTCAAAAAGGAGTTAAGCGTATGAATCGTGATTTCTATAAGTAATCCTCTTTATAACTCGATAGTTAACTAGTCAAATACTGAACTTGTATGAATATGAACTTAGATAAGGGCTGTCAACGGATGCAAACGGATGCGGATATGGCTGTATTCGCATCCGCATCCGCATCCGAAAATTTAAATCTTCATCCGAATCCGCATCCGATATCCGCGGATATCTGAGAATTAACATCCGTATTCGCATCCGCGGATATTTTTCGGATATCCAAAAATATCCACATCCGAAAATATCTGAAATATCCGAAATATCCGCATCCGAAATTGAATAAGATTTTTATTATACTAATATTTTTGAACTAAAACAATCACTTTCTCAAATGACAATACACACACTACAATACTAATCAGTTTTTCAAATGACAAAATGGCAACACACATAATATCAAACAAGTTTACTTGATATTACATCAATTCAAATGATAAAATAGCAACATACATAATGAAAAAATGGCACCACACATGTTTGTACCAAAATTGGGCACAACACTCTTCGGAAGTCTTTGAAGAGATAAAGTGAAGAAATTAAATGAAAAAAGAGGAATTATCTAACAAAAACTCCAAATTTCAGAAATGAGAATAATTAAAGTGCAAAGAGACACAAGAATTTAGAGTGGTTCGGCGTATAGCCTACGTCCACTATGAAGTAGTTTGCTTTATTGATCTTTCTTTTGTGTTTACAAGTGAATTCAATGATTTACAGCAGTCAATTGTGATTTGCAGCAGTGAATTTCGTTTGTGGCAGCAGCAATTGAGTTCAGATTTGGATCTGGCCGAGTCCGGGCGTTGGAGATCTCAAAGAGGAAGAAGAACCCCTTTTTTGTTGGCTTTTGGGGTCTATTTATAGGTGTAGGAGGCTGATATTTCGCTCAGATCTTGGGAGACCCTCTCTGGCACGTGACCAGGCCCGCACGCCCAAGCCCGTGAAGTTTCGGTCCGATCCGTGATCGACACGAATAGATTTCGACTCGATCAAGATTTCATCCAATGGAGTTGAAATTTGGCGTGTACATTCTTTAGCATGCACGTAGTCTTCTGTGAAAATTTCATAGCATTTGGACTTGTAGATTAGGAGATATAATCGATACGAAATGGGGTTTTCGGTAGGCTGTTTCCTTCGACTCGCTTCTGTTTCGACTCGCTTCTATTCGACTCAGTGACGTGGCGCTTTCTGGATCGCTCTGCCTTTGACGCTGTCTTGAGCGAGTCAAAGCGCGCATTGATTGAGCGAGTCGAAGTGAGCCATGATTGATCGAGTCGAAGTGTGTGGTTCGATTGATTCGAACGATGACTTTGTCAATCAGAGTTGAATTCGATGGAGTTGAATAGCTGTTTGAGCGGAGCGAGTCGAAGCGTGCACTTTCGATGATTCCAAACTGGAGCGAGTCGAAGAGAGCAGTTCTGTGAGGTTTGAGCAGTGGAGTCGAAGTTGATGGAGTCGCTCAGTGGTTCGAAGGGAGCGAGTCGAAGAAGGCCTTTGAGCGAAGTGAGTCGAAGCATGTACTTCAGATGGCTGTGAAGCGAGTCGAACAGGAACGAGTCGAAGTTGGCATCTGAGGGATGTGGAGCGAGTCGAAGGGAGCGAGTCGAAGGAGCGAGTCGAACGGTAATTGTCATTCATCCAATTTTGTATCCTTCATAACTTGAGCATACGGACTCGGATTGACTTGAGATTTGGAATGTTGGCTCTCATGGCTTAGCTTGTCATGTCCTACCAATTTTGGCTCGATCCAGACTCGGACAAAATTCATCGATATCCGTAGTGAGCCCGTATATAACTGATCTCTGGGACGGGCCGTGACGGGTTACTAGTCAATTCCTTGGTATTACGGCCTTGCCAAAAGGCGGGATAACATTTGCCTCCCAAAGTACGTCTTGTGAAACATGATGTGCTTTGAAATACTGCCATCTTTACTCTGAATAGTTATCGTCTTCCTGATGAAAGCTGTAGCCTTTGACCGTTCTTCTTAATAAAGTAAACTATTGACTGTCGACTGCTGTACCATGTATTGTTGCAACTGATTGCTGTATGCTAGTGGTTACCCGTTTGCTGTTGTAATCGTTAATGGATGAGTTTCTGATTCCTGAAAGTCCAGAATGTTGAATACTAGTCCGCCATTCATGCATATATGTCAACCTGACTCTCGTTGACGTTCGTACGTCCACGAGTCGTTGTCCGTTTATTTTTACTTTTGAATTACGTATCGATCCTCTCCTGAACCGATGTGAAATTCACTGCAACAACGCTTGATGGTTGCTTTTGCATGCTCCTTCGTAACGATCCTCTCCTGAATCGATGTGAAGGGTTGAAACGTCGAAGATGATTTTTGTTGGATTTATGGATGCGAAGTAAGTATGTCGAGTTGATGGAGTTGGAAATCGATGGATACAAAGCGCTTGTTCGACTCGATGGTGGACGTGAACTGAGCGAGTCGAAAACAGGGCGAGTCGAAATGAATTTTCCTGATGGCTGTGAACTGAGCGAGTCGAAGTGTGACAATATCGAGCAAGTCAAAGTAAGCACTTGGTCGAGCGAGTCGAGGCAAAGCACTGGTCGAGCGAGTCAAAGCAAGCATTTGTCGAGCGAGTCGAAATGCGCTTCCCTGATGGATTCGAACTGCTTGTTTTGCCGCGCCGGAGAGGGAGTCGAGGACAAACGATACGAAAGGGAGCTCCGCATCAATGCACTGAAGAGGGAGTCGAAGCACGTGTTCGACTCCACTGGGATTCGAATCGTTTGTTCCCCTTGCTTTCGAGTCCATATAAATACTTCGTACTTAGCCATTTTTTCACTTTTTACCTTTCATCTTTATCTGCCTTGCGTATTGTTCCATAGCATTTCAAGAGAAAAACCTTTGCCTTCGAGTCGATTCCTATCTTCAACCATTTGAACTTAACTTTCAGATCTAGGTAATCAATAAATGAATCCACGCGTAAACGATGAAGCTCGGGTTTTCTTATCAAATCAATCAAAGTCGGGGTCGATCGAACGCTCTCTGGCCTCCGCTTCGTGTCGATGGAGTATGGGTTTCGAGATGAGGAGGCGGAGGTCTTCGTATCGGTGGATGGTGGAGCTTCGCTTTGAATCGAGCGCTCTGAATTCATGGATCGATACGAAGGGGTTGCGCCTGATCGACTCGAAATGATGGCCTCGAATTGAGTCGAAAAGCATATCTTTTGATCGAGTCGAAATAGAGGCCTTGGAATGGTTCAAAGCGGAGTGCCTGGAGATCGAGTCGAACTGCGTAGTTCTTAATCGAGTTGAAGCAGAGGCTTTGGATCGAGTCAAAGCGCGTGGTTTGGGATCGAATCGAAGTAGAGGCTTCGAAGCGAGTCGAAGCACGTGGCTTTGGATCGAGTCGAAGGACATGGTCTTGGATCGAGTCGAAGCACGTGGTCTTGGATCGAGTCGAACTGCACACTCCTGAACGATCGATTCGAACTCGAGCCTTAGTGAACGATTCGAATTTGAACTTGAATAATTACCTTGAACTCGAACTTTTGACGTTTGACCATTGGTTTAATTTTGACGATACCAAAATTTCTAGTGCCTTTAACCACTTAACTCCAACGAGCTTCAGATTTGCTTAACTGGACTTAATTGTTTTACCGCCTACCCGATTGCCTATTGAAGTTCGTCGATGAAACTGAAACCTAAAATAATAACACATTTTAACTTGGTATGATAGCTAATAACTGGATGGCATGGTTGTGACGGTCAGCAATGACGGTCCTTCTGACTGAATTCCGAAGTCTCGTCGTTTACACGTTTTCCTTAATCCGGTTAATCTTCCCAAATAATATACAATACTGCACTGCACAACACGCTCACACACTTTACACTGGGGGATGCACAAGTGTTATTTGTCAGTTTAACAATGATTTTTTATAAGCTAGCTAGTTATGGATCCTTCAAGTTCTCAGCAGCCGGAATTCCCAAGTTCTATTCCTCCAACCATAGAGATACCGGTTATCGAAGCCGAAGTCATAGAGCCAGCTCCGGATGAGCATCTGGGTGCTCGGTTTATTCTCAATCCAACAGATTCCGTGCCGTCGGGTATCTCCGAAGATATGTTAGGACGGATTTGCTTAAGGCATGGTTTGTCGCTTGACGACATGCTACTTCTTGGGCCAACTGATAGGCCACATAATCCCCAGAGGGGTTTACTGCTTTCAACTGTCACGCTTGCACAGCGGGGACACTTCCTCCCTTCAATGAATATATAAGGGAGATGTTATCGTTTCTTAGCATAGCTCCATCTCAGCTACACCCCAACGGGTATGCCTTATTGAACATCATCTTTGTTCTCTTTATGGGGATCCTCTTTCGACCGCCGAAGCCGATCGAGATCCGATATCTATTCAATGTCAAGAGCCGTGGAGACAGCCCCTCTTTCACCTTCTTGGAAGCGGTCAAGAGCTGCCACATTGTACAGGGCTCCTGGGGAAGGTTAAGTTATTATAAAACTGAATGGTTCTACGTTCGGTGCCCCCCCGGGATTGCTGGTCGGTGGTTGGATAGACGTAAGTGCTGTCATTTCTCTCTTGAATCTGGGAGACACTAGTAACTGACTTCAAAACTGACACACCTTTTCTTTCTTACAGCTGCAATCTCTCACCCCGATGGCGCATACTTCAGAGAGCTTGTTTGGATTCTTCAAGCGTTTCCGGGCGAAGAGAGGCACATAGACTTAGTCCTGACCGATAGGAATTTGAGGGCTGTCGGGCTAATAGAACGGAGATAGAGCATACATCTGGAAGTGATACATAGAGTGGCCCCGAAGAAACGTGTGAAGCGCAAAGCGCCCGCAGTCGTGATCACAGAAGAAGTTGATCCAGAACGAACGCTCACCGATACCGAGCTCCCATATGGGCCTTCTGCCGATGTCCTGGACTCGGGTGGAAGAAGAAAAGGCAAGGCCGCAGCTCACAAATGCCCTAAATCTAAGAGATTTAAATCCGTGGTCGTGTCTTTACCTTTCCAGGGGATCATAATTTCAGAGGCTCCTCCCCCGCAAGTGGAGAGTCCTTTTGCAGGGCTCGCTGACATTCCGATCCCAGATTTCGTGTCGTCTCCACACGACGCCAGGACGGAGGGGCTTGATAGCGCTTTTGAACTGAGCGGGTCGCTTGCTACAAGTGCGGCCGACATTTCCGGTTGGTCGGGGGATTGAACATGCATACACTTCACTACACTACATGATTCACAACTATACCTCGTCCAGCTTAGGAAGCCACTAACTCTTTCTTCGTTTACCATTTTCAGGTACTATGTCTGGAAGGGGATCTATGCTCGGGAATCTTCGCTCAGCCCGAAAATCTTCTAGTTACTATGATTCCCGCAGGAGGGATTCAGATAGAGATCGCAATCGCGAATACTCTAACCAAGACAGGTACGGGCGTGACAGGGAGTATAGACACCGATCTAGATCATGCTCTCCTCCTCCTAGACTTCCGTCTCCTCCCCCTGTTCAAACTTCAAATCCACCAGAGCCTCCTTGTTACAGGCCGTCTTCTCACGCTTCTAGGTCTGAAACTCATCTTCAGAGAGTCGAGACCACGACCTTTATGATTACTGAGCAGGTCCCTACTGAACCCACAGGGGAAGGAGCTCTTAAGTTGGCTCAGATGATGAAGGACTTTCCGAACGTCTGTTTTGACGGTTATGTCTTCCCACCACACTTAAAGAGAATCCCATCAGGGGTGGAAAACACGGTGCATGACTTCGTTCACGACATATACACCCAGTACTGGGAGTGGGCAAAGGCTGCCGAGAAAGCTTCAAAAGTGGCCTTTGAGCGGGCCAAAGCGCTCGAGAAGATGGAGACCGAGCTCGCAAAAAGGGATCGGATTATTCAGGTACTCTTTGCTGAGTCTGAGTCTTCTTGGAAATCTGAGATTGAGGCCGTCAAAAGGGATGACGAGGCGAAGGTGGAGATGGAGAGGTTGGGACAGACTCACGTTCCCTGGTGGAGGAGATGGGCCAACGGAACACTAAAGTCATTGCTGAGCGGGATGCGGCGATTAAGGAGCTTAATGAACTCAAGGCCAAATTTGCTGATTTGGCCAAGGAGAAAGACGACGCGAACAACGCAGCTCAGGAGGCGTGCGAACAAGCTGTTCTGCTCAGGGATGAACGGGATGCGGCGGTGGCTAAAGTCTAGAAGGTGGAGACTGAGGTCGAGGAGAGGGTGAAGCTAGCCGAGTCCAGGCTAGAGGCTGACATCGAAGACCTCCTTGTTGTTTACAATGCTAATGTGCTGAGGCACAGGGGCCTAGCCTGGCTCGATGACTTTTCAACTCATCTCCATAATGCTTGGAGCCGACTGGTTGAGGAAGAGAAAGAGGCGCATCAGGGCGAGTCCGTAGATGAATTCAAACTCGAGAATCACATTCTGACTGATGATGAAATGAAGGTTCTCCACGAGTCGATGATTCTGTGTGAGAAGGAAAAACTTGGCGCCCAGCATTTTGAAGTGGGAGAGGGTTCTGGAGTTGACCATCATGAAGCAAGTCTCGAAGTTACCATATTAACCCCGCCCGAATCCTCGTCTGCGGTTGATCCCCAGGCTGTTCCTGCTTATAATCCGGATCAGCCACAGATGTCTCCGGCTGCTGCGCAAGTTACTGATGCCGCCCTGCCGCCTACAAGTCGAATTGAGGAAGGTATTCTGAACATTCCACTTCTCTTTCTTAAGTCGAAGCCTTCGTTCGAGTTAAGTTCTAACAGTTCTTTTATTCTTTGTCCAGTGATCGATGCTGCACCGGCCATGCCTCTTGCCACTCAAGAACCATATCAAATGCAGGAGGCTATCGTGACCGAAGCAACCACCATGAGTACAGCTGCCCCGCTTGACGATCTATAGGGAGGTACGATAGCGTTCGACGAGCAGCTGGTGGACGAACTCTTTCGCCGCCACAGCGATCCTCGTGCTGACTTGTCATCTATCATGAGCGGAACTGATCCTGCTATGAGCTCTTCAGTGCCGACTGTCGATCCCCCCAGCGGGGCTCGAGCAGTAACCGAAGAGGAGATGTTTGCTCAGATTGACGCTGAACTAGCAGCAGCGGCTTATGGCGGCAGCTTTGGAGGTGGGATGGCAGCATCGGGACCTGCCCCACTCGGAATGATGTCTCCTGGTGGTACTGTCTTTCTCACCAGCCTGCCCA
This sequence comes from Allium fistulosum, assembly GCA_030737815.1. Classification (NCBI taxonomy): domain Eukaryota; kingdom Viridiplantae; phylum Streptophyta; class Magnoliopsida; order Asparagales; family Amaryllidaceae; genus Allium; species Allium fistulosum. The sequence goes on from CM060902.1 coordinate 530,389,927, forward strand.
TTCCACCTTCTGTAATTGATCCCATTCCTCCGACTCCGCCTGTATGGAGCATTCTTATTCACACGAGTTCCGAGGAGGACGTCGACATAATGCCCTCGCCTGAAGACCAACCGCCGAAAAGCAAAGGCTCGAAGAGGAAGACTGGCGATGGCTCCAGCGTTTCCACATCGAGGAGGAAGCTAAGGAAAAAGAAAGATTAGGCATGCTCTCCCGGTGTATTTTGCTTTGCATTTTGTTAGCCGTGTATAGATGCGGGTTCGGCCCCTGCTAGTAGGAATTTTTTGGAAACTTGTACACGAACTTCTTCTATAATCAATAGAAATGAAACTTTTAGTTTTTGACTTCTTCTTTGTCATTGCGTATTTGTCTAAGTGTTTCAGTATCTGAAATGCACTTGTGAAGTTTCAGTTTCCGAACGAAGTTAGTTTTCGTTTGCCAAGTTCGGGTATTGTGGACATGGTTTGCGACCAAGTAATGAGTCGAATTTTGACGTCGCACTGCTTCAGTTGATGGTTGACGCTTAGGTCTTGTCCCCCAGTCTTGGTGGCATGTTGTAAAACATCAGTCATCGATTGCCTTTTCCTTATAGCATGCCGAGTCTAGTGCCACCGAATGGATGATGATCAGATCCGCACTCCGGGGATCCTCCTTTGTTCGCTGGCGGTTGGTCACGCCGGTTTGAGTTTCAATCATATTTCCGCTATCCAGGAATTTGGAATAGGCATTTGTACTCCGACTCATGCTCCGAGAGTTTGGAGTTGATAATTATACTTTGATCCATGCTTCGGGAACTTGAAGTTGGTGTTTAGGCTCTGTTCTGCATTCTGGGAATCCGGAGTCGACGTCTATGTTCTGACTTGCACTCTGGAAATTCGGAGCTGGTGTTTATACTACGGCTCGTGCTCCGGGAGTTCGGAGTTGAATGTTTATACTCCGCTTCGCACTCTGGGAATACGGAGTTGAATGTTTATACTCCGCTTTCGCACTCTGGGAATACGGAGTTGAATGTTTATACTCCGACTCGCATTCTAGGAGTTCGGAGTTGAATGTTTATACTCCGACTCGCGCTCTGGGAGTTCGGAGTTGAATGTTTATACTCCAACTCGTGCTCTGGGAGTTCGGAGTTGAATGTTTATACCCCGACTCGCGCTCGCTCTGGAAGTTCGGAGTTGAATGTTTATACTCCGCTTCGCACTCTGGGTATACGGAGTTGAATGTTTATACTCCGACTCGCGCTCTTGGAGTTTGGAGTTGGATGTTTATACTCCGACTCGCGCTCTGGGAGTTCGGAGTTGAATGTTTATACTCCGACTTGCGCTCTAGGAGTTCGCAGTTGAATGTTTATACTCCGCTTCGCACTTTGGGTATACGGAGTTGAATGTTTATACTTCGATTTGCGCTCTGGGAGTTTGGAGTTGGATGTTTATACTCCACTTCGCACTCTGGGTATACGGAGTTGAATGTTTATACTCCAACTCGCGCTCTGGGAGTTCGGAGTTGGATGTTTATACTCCGACTCGCGCTCTGGGAGTTCGGAGTTGAATGTTTATACTCCGCTTCACACTCTGGGTATACGGAGTTGAATGTTTATACTCCGATTCGCGCTCTGGGAGTTCGGACTTGGATGTTTATACTCCGCTTCGCACTCTAGGTATACGGAGTTGAATGTTTATACTCCGACTCACGCTCTGGGAGTTCAGAGTTGGATGTTTATACTCCAACTCGCGCTCTGGGAGTTCGGAGTTGAATGTTTATACTCCGCTTTGCACTCTGCGTATACGGAGTTGAATGTTTATACTCCGATTCGCGCTCTGGGAGTTCAGAGTTGGATGTTTATACTCCGCTTCGCACTCTGGGTATACGGAGTTGAATGTTTATACTCCGACTCGCGCTCTGGGAGTTCGGAGTTGATGAAGGATTGTCGTGTATCAATCCCTTTTTTTGACTTTGATGTGATGGATTGCCCCCGAGATCGGGTTTCACTTAGGGAGTGATTGGTTGCATCGCAGCCACTCTCTATTTGAATAAATCCCACCGTATGATGAGATTTAGCTCTCCGTGCATAGTGATGGTCATATGAAGTATTTCAAGTAAATCACAGCTCTGGCTCGAAGAGGTTGCATTTTATTGCTGAAATAAGAAAGTATGGCAAAGTCAGTTGCCTTATTACAAGTTCTAATTTCGAAATGCATAAACAAATTGCAGAAAAGGAAAGTAAACTAAATGGATAAAGATTGCCTGTCAGGTGTAATAGCGGTGAAGGCTCTCGCTATTCCAAGCTCTTGGCAGGGTAAGACCGTCGATGGTCGATAACTTGAATGTGCCATCTCTGAGCCTTCGTTCAATAACATATGGTCCTTCCCATGTCGGCTTCATATTTGAAGGAACCGGATATATTCTTTTTAAGATGAGATCGCCTAGTTCGAAGGTTCGTGGACGGACCTTGGCGTTGTATAATCAGGCGACTCGACTTCGATGCGCAGCTGCCCTCAAATCAGCCTCTTCATGCTTCTCATCCAGTAGATCAAGAGATTCAGCAAGTAATATAGCATTTGTCTTTGGATCATAGCAATGTCACACGATGAGAAGGTACTTCTAGCTCGACTGGAGTGTGGCCGGTCGTGGTCTTGTGGGTTGTTCGGTAAGCCCATAGAGCCATAGGAAGTTCATCGACCCACTTGCCCCCGACCTTTTCTAGTCGTTTCTTCAGGATGGACTTTATGACTTTATTAACTGCTTCGACCTGTCCATTTGCTTGAGGGTGTGCAACTGCGGAGAATTTCTTTTGGATGTGAAATCATTTGCAGAAATCTTTGAATTCGGCACTATCGAATTGAGTTCCGTTGTCCGTAATAATGTTGTATAGGAGACCGAATCGACAGATGATGTTACGAACCACAAAGTTGATTACTTTCTTCGTTTTAATGGTAGCGAGAGCTTCGGATTCAGCCTACTTCGTAAAGTAATCAACCGCGACGATAGCGTACTTCGCACCACCTTTTGCCAGAGGTAGAGCACCAATGATGTCGATGCCCCACATTGCGAACGGCCATGGGCTGACCATTTGCGTTATCTCAGTAGGAGGAGCCCTAGGGATTCGGGCATATTTTTGGCACCTATCACATTTCTTTGCATAGTCCAACGCATCGCGATTCACGGTAGGCCAGTAATATTCGTAGTGAAGTATTTTCTTGGCAAGTGCTTGCCCCCCGGTGTGATCGCCACATTCTCCCTCATGCACATCGCACAACACTTTTTTAATTTCATCGTGAGCGATACATCGGAGTAGGGGAACTGAGTACCACCTTCTGTACATGAGTCCATTCTGGATGGTAAATCTTGAGGCCTTTCGAAGGACCTGTCTTTTTTCACTCCTGCGCTCCGACAGGGTTCCGTGCTCAATGTAATTTCTGAGTGGAGTCATCCATGAATCCTTTTTAGGGACGGTTTCGCATACCCGGTTTATTTCTGCCCGATCGATACTTGGGGAAGATAGAGTTTCTACGGGAACGAGTCCTATTTGTTGAGCTTCGCCTGTACTGGCTACCTTTGCCAATGAATCGGCCTTTTGGTTGCATTCTCGAGGTATACTGTAGATGGCGTAGTAATCGAAATGGTCTAGTACTTCCTTAACTCGAGCTAAGTAAGCAGCCAACCTTCGATCTCTTTCTTGATACTCTCCTCGTACCTGACACACAACTAATTGTGAATCACAATAAATTTCCACTGCGATAATTCTCAAATCTCTAGCAAGTTTCAAGCCAGCTAGGAGGGCTTCATATTCAGCTTCATTATTAGTCGCATGAAAATCGAACTTTAAGGCATAACATATGGATCGACCCTCGGGAGTTTCAAGCACAATACCAGCGCCTGAACATCGGTCGTTTGATGCTCCGTCAGTATAAAGTTTCCAGATGTATTCGGGGGATCCACTGGCTTTGGGCAAGTCCTCTGGGATGGTAAATTCAGCTATGAAATTAGCTAGGACTTGTCCTTGTATGGCCCATCTCGGAGCGTAAGTAAGGTCGAACTGGCTCAGTTCGATGTTCCTTTTGAGTAACCTACCAGACGTCTAAGGCCGTGAAAGGACCTGTCGTAATGGCTGGTCGGTGTAAACAATAATGGAATGTGCCTGGAAGTATGGTCGGAGTTTTCTTGATGCAATGGCAAGGCAGTAAGCCAACTTTTCCAGCTTTGGATAATTTCTTTCAGCCCCAGTCAATCATTTGCTGACGTAGTACACTGGCTTCTGTATCCCGTCTTCTTCTCGAACCAAGGCAGTGCTGATTGCGTTTTTCGATATCGCCAAGTACGCATACAACTTCTCATGATCAATAGGCTTTGACAGTATCGGTGGTGTGGACAGATGTTGGACTAGTGCTTGGAAAGCACCTTCGTACTCTGTGGTCCATTCAAAGTTTTGTTTCCCTTTTCGAATCAGATCGAAGAAGGGAATGCATTTGTTAGTGGAATTTGAAATGAACCTGCTCAATGCTGCTACCTTTCCATTAAGACTCTGGACTTGCTTTATAGTTTTGGGAGTTTCAAGATTTCTGATTGCCCAAATCTTTTCGGGATTGGCTTCGATTCCCCGGGCGTTAACGATGACCCCAAGAAACTTTCCGGATGCAACTCCAAAGTGACGTTTCAGTGGGTTGAGCTTCATCTTGTACTCCCGAAGTATGTTGAACATAGTTTCCAGATCTCTTACATGGTCGGTGGAGAGTCGTGACTTCACAAGCATGTCGTCTACATATACTTCCATTGTCTTCCCGATTTGATTAGCGAACATCCGATTGACCAACCATTGGTAAGTATCCCCGGCGTTCTTGAGTCCGAACGGCATAACCTTGTAACAGTAAAGTCCCAGATTGGTTACGAAGTTGGTATGTTCTTGATCGGGTAAATGCATCGGTATCTGATTGTAGCCTGAATACACGTCCATGAAGGATAAGAGTTCATGTCCAGCCGTCGAATCCACTAGCCGATCAATTCTAGGAAGCGGGAAACTGTCTTTGGGGCAAGCTTTATTCAGATCGGAATAGTCGACACATGTTCTCCACTTCCCATTTGGCTTTCAGACGAGTACGGGATTTGACACCCATTCAGGATATAGCACATCTTGAATGAATCCGTCCGCTTCAAGCTTTTCTACTTCCTCTTTAAGGGCGACAGATCTCTCTGGATCCATACCGCGCCTTTTTTGTTTGACCAGGACATGCCGCGGGTCAATGTTCAGAGTGTGGCTCGCGATGTCCGGCGAGATCCCACACATGTCAGAATGTGTCCAGGCAAATACGTCAAGATTTTCCTGCAGAAATTCAACCAATTCCTCTTGAGTTTGCTGGCTTAGCTGAGATCCAATCTTTACTATTTTTGAATCATCGTTATTATCAATTGGGACATCAATCGTCAGTTCGACCGGGGATGCTTGACTTTCTTTAGATTCCCCTTCGTCTTCAGTTTCTCTCGGGTCAAGGTCCTTGAGGAATTGGCTGGGGTGCCCGGGCCTGGGCCCGGACGTTAATTGTCAATTATCGGCGAAACGGATGCAGAGAGATTCCTCTACGCCCTTTCCCTTCTCCTTTTGCTGTGCCTCCCGCAGCTCAGCAACATAACAGGCTCTAGCAGTGGCCTGATCTCCCTAAACGATTCCTATTCCATGATCAATGGGAAATTTTAAGGTCAAACACCATGGGGCAATGGCTATTCTGAATTCAGCGAGGGCCGGTCGGCCCAAGAAAGCATTGTAAGGGGAGTCTATGTCCAAAATGATGAACTGCAACATCCGTACTCTCCGACGTTCTCCAACTCCCAACTCTACTGGCAGTTCCACCATCCCAGTGGGGATTGTGGCACTTCCGTTGAAACCATGGACTCGAGATTGACAAGGCTTCAAGTCTGTGGCTTCCATCTTCATTTGATCATAAGCTCGCTTGAACAAAATATTCACAGAGCTCCCACTGTCAACTAAGATCCTTTTTATCCAAGCGGGACCTACTTGTGCTGAGATGACCAGTGGATCGATAGTGGGAGCTTCGATTTTATCTGCGTCTCTGCTCCTGAACACGATGTCATCCGTCATCGTTTTCTGTTGCTTGGCCGGAGCCCCCTCATCAAAACTACTGCAACACTCGAAGTTCGCATGCCTGATAGAGCTGGCATACGACTCCATTTCCCTCCAGCTTCGATCTGCTGGGTTAGGACCACCACTTATTGTATTGATGACCAACCTCCCGTCCGCACGAGCGGGTTCTTCCTGTCTTTCCTGGTTCGGTGCACGATTCTGATTTGATGGGCCCGCACCACCTGATTGCGGCGCCCGTACATACTGATCCAACTTCCGCTCACGTATCAGTTTTTCAATGAGGTCTTGTAAGTGACGACACTCATTGGTGTTGTGGCCATAACTCTCATGGAATCTACAGAACTTTCTTGTTTGGATTTGTCTTTCAGTTGGTGGTTTCAGGCCAGGCTTCTTATACTGCATGGTATTGTAGGTTTGCAAATACACATTTTCCAGTGACGTGTTCAATGGAGTGTAATTATCGTACATGGAAGCTCTACGTCGTGGTCCACGATCCTGATCGCGTTTTTTGTTCTGGTTTCTATTGTCCCTCTGCTGATTCTGTTTATTTTGGACGTTCAACTGAATTTTTCCAGAACTATCCCCGGACTGTTTAACAGCGATGTTACTCTGGATACCTTCGATGTTGGGCCCTGCGTCATCCTGCTTCCTAGACTGTTTCACATCCTCCCTTCTCAGGAATTGGGCAGCCTTGGAATAGAAACGGTCCAATGACGTAGGTGGTTTCCCAGCTAACCAACTTCCGAACTCGGAATCAGCATCAATCCCCTTAGTCAGAGCCATCAGGATAGAGTTATCGTTGGGATTGCTTATTTCTGCACACGTAGCATGGAATCGCTCCAAGTAACGTCTAAGCGTTTCTCCGGGAGCTTGCATAACACTAGACAGAGTGTTAACGTCCTTTGGCCTCGCCACATGCATACGGAATTGGTCGACAAACTTGGTGTCCATCTGGTCAAAGTTAGAGATGGATCGCGGTGGCAAACGAGTGAACCACATGGTAGCGATGCCCCCTAGGGAAACGGGGAAACTACGGCACTTTACTGCGTCATCAGCTCTAGCAGCATTCATCAGCCATTCGTATTTCAGGACGTGTTGATTGGGATTAGAACTCCCTTCATAAACTGGCAAAGCTGGCATCCTGAAGTGCCGAGGTGGTTCAGCATATAAGACATCATCGGTGAAAGGGGTATGACTTCGGGAGATTCCCCAGTCGTCATTAGAGAGACCCTGACTTTCACGGATCATTTGGCAGATCATCGCTGGTATATCTGGCGTTCAGACACTTGGAGCATGTTGTGCCAAGGTGTGGTCGGGTTCCACAGCGCAAGTCTGGACCGGACGCGGTCGATGGTTCGTGCCTCGTCTCCTTGGTTCAACATCCTCAGGGACATAAGGTTCAGGAGTCTGCTCTCGTTGGCTATGTTGAGGATCGACTTGGTTTCTAGCATCACCTCCCCGTCCGGCAGTGGTAGTAGTAGCAATGTTGCCGATAACATGATAAGGAGTAGCTCCTCCCCGAGTTGAAGGTTCTGTGCGGAGGCTAGCGGATGGTCCAACTCAAGGTTGCCCAAGGTTCGAAGCAGGTTGGTGTCCTGTGGCCTAGGTGTAGCTTCCACCTAACCATGGACGTGTGGATCTAGTTTGGCCATCGGAGGAGGCTGAACTTTCTGTGGAAGAGTGAGAACCTTGGTCTCTTTTGGATCTTCGTTGCCTTTGGCGATTTAGCTGGTTAGTCAACTCCGTGTTGGCGCGTAGTTGTTCTTCTAGCTGCTGTCGACTTTGGGTCAACTCTTGAAGCAATGTCTGGAATTCTTGTTTAGTTATTGGACCTGATGGATCTGAAGGTCCTGTAGCATTTTGGTTGGATGGAGGTGACTGCACGGGATTTTGTCGGTCCCGTGCTCCTTGATCAGTAGCTGTAGAGGTGGTACGTGTGCTCACCATAATGAATTGATGAAGTCCTTTCCTAGATCTGATTGCAAATCTGAATAGAATGGAAGGGCTTCAAAGTTCTAGATTTGGATCTTCTTCTTAGATTTATGCAATCCAATATAGATAGGAGATCCAAAGAGCGGGAGAAAAAATTGGGTTTTTTCTCAGTGAAAGCACCAAAGTGTTTGTACCAAAACTGGGCACAACACTCTTCGGAAGTCTTTGAAGAGATAAAGTGAAGAAATTAAATGAAAAAGAGGAATTATATAACAAAAACTCCAATTTTCAAAAATGAGAATAATTAAAGTGCAAAGAGACACAAGAATTTAGAGTGGTTCGGCGTATAGCCTACGTCCACTATGAAGTAGTTTGCTTTATTGATCTTTCTTTTGTGTTTACAAGTGAATTCAATGATTTACAGCAGTCAATTGTGATTTGCAGCAGTGAATATCGTTTGTGGCAGCAGCAATTGAGTTTAGATCTGGATCTGGCAAAGTCCGGGCGTTGGAGATCTCAAAGAGGAAGAAGAACCCCTTTTTTGTTGGCTTTGGGGGTCTATTTATAGGTGTAGGAGGCTAGTATTTCGCTCAGATCTCGGGAGACCCTCTCTGGCATGTGACCAGGCCCGCACGCCCAAGCCCGTGAAGTTTCGGTCCGATCCGTGATCGACACGAATAGATTTCGACTCGATCAAGATTTCATCCAATGGAGTCGAAATTTGGCGTGGACATTCTTTAGCATGCACGTAGTCTTCTGTGAAAATTTCATAGCATTTGGACTTGTAGATGGGGAGATATGATCGATACGAAATGTAGTTTTCGGTAGGCTGTTTCCTTCGACTCGCTTCTGTTTCGACTCGCTTCTATTCGACTCGGTGACGTGGCGCTTTCTAGATCGCTCTGCCGTTGACGCTGTCTTGAGCGAGTCGAAGCGCGCATTGATTGAGCGAGTCGAAGTGAGCCATGATTGATCGAGTCGAAGTGCATGGTTCGATCGATTCGAACGGTGACTTTGTCAATCGGAGTTGAATTCGATGGACTTGAATAGCTGTTTGAGCGGAGCGAGTCGAAGCGTGCACTTTCGATGGTTCCAAACTGGAGCGAGTCGAAGAGAGCAGTTCTGGGAGGTTTGAGCAGTGGAGTCGAAGTTGATGGAGTCGCTCAGTGGTTCGAAGGGAGCAAGTCGAAGAAGGCCTCTGAGCGAAGCGAGTCGAAGCAGGTACTTTAGATGGCTGTGAAGCGAGTCGAACAAGAATGAGTCGAAGTTGGCATCTGACGGATGTGGAGCGAGTCGAAGGGAGCGAGTTGAAGGAGCGGGTTGAACAGTAATTGTCTTTCGTCCAATTTTGTATCCTTCATAAGTTGAGCATACGGACTCGGATTGACTTGAGATTTGGAACGTTGGCTCTCATGGCTTAGCTTGTCATGTCCTACCAATTTTGGCTTGATCCGGACTCGGACAAAATTCATCGATATCCGTAGTGAGCCCGTATATAACTGATCTCTGGGATGGGCCGTGACTGGTTACTAGTCAATTCCTTGGTATTACAGCCTTGCCAAAAGGCGGGATAACAACACATAAAATTTCGGATCGGACGGATGTTTTTCGGATACGGATATGCCCATATCCGCATCCAATTTTCTTTTCGGATATCGCATAATATCCATTTTTTCGGATACGGATCCAGACGGATTTCGGATTTTTCGGGTATCCATTGACAGGCCTAACTTAGATCTTTAAAAAAATGTTTTCAAAGATAGAAAAAAGTATAAGAATGGTTTTGGGTCTGTTGTGACAATGTGTTAATAACATTCATGTTTAACCCTTTCTGATTATACGAAGGTATGTAAATAGATCTTTAAAAGAACAATTTAAAGATAGGCATAAATGAAATGTTTTGGGTTTGTAGTGACAATGTTTTGAGTGACATTAATCTTAAACTTATTGAATGGATTTGTGAAAGTACTTAGATCCTTAAATGGATATTTTGAACGAAATTATAAGTATGGAATCTTTTGGAAAAAGATAGAAAAAGTAGAAGTTTATTAGATAACAAAAGTTTACTAATAAAGGGATTTTAATTAATAAAAGGATTAATTAAATAGAATGGATTAAGTAGCTTAACCAAACTTAGTGTGGCTTGGTCGTGTTTTGTATGACTTGATAGTGTTTTGTATGTTCATTTATTTATGGAAAGTATACTAGACTTGGTTTCCATTTGCAAACCTCTACCTTGTACCAGATAGTCGACTTGTCGACTATCGAAATTGACCAAATATTACTCTAGGAATATCTAGAGGAAACGCGGGAATTATGTGGCACAGTTATCTTTAATGATACTATATTGTACATACAAATTCATATGTTCTCTTAGGACAAATGATAAGGAAATCCGTCTACTTAAACGGTAGGAGGTGATTTCTGCTCTTATGTATTGTCAGTTTATTTCCAAAGGAAACGAAGTTGAGTTTTTCAAAAATTCATCGATTGATTTTGGAGCATACGGTAAGTGGGAAGAGCATACTTATATGAGATGGCTCGAAGTCATAACCACTTCAAAACCACATATGCGATCTATGTTCTGGAAGCGATTGTGAAGCATAATGTTATAGAGTTGAGCTGTCTATCTTAAGTTTAAGTCCAAGGGAGAGATCAACATTAACATATCAAATGATGCTATCGTGTAGGATTTTCCATCTTGAGGAGTATTCCAAGAGAGAGGACAACATTTGCATTTGTTAGAGGACTTATGTGGGGAACCAATATGGAGGTTCGAGATCTGTTCGAGATGCTCTAATCCATGTAGTGATTCACGATATGCTCGAGATGATGGAATCCAATTGGGGACTCGTGTGCCATCTAAGTGATGAAGATTAGTGTGAAAGATGCCGAACGTAGCCTCGAAACTAGAAATGACTAGAACCAGAGTAGGATTCATAATCTCGAGTTTAACTTTCCCATAAGGGCATATCAACTTTATATCTAGAGTATGCTTATCGATATGTTGTGTGTGGGAGTTGTTGATACTTGGTTCCATATAATTCATCGTTGGGCCAGTTGTATTTATGTAATGACACCACCGTGATAACCAGATTATCAAAGAACATTACAAGTAATGTCGTCTGCTAATCCGGAGAATATAGCTTATTAAGGGTGGTCGAATGTGAATATATGTTTATACTAACACTGACATGCCATTTATACCTTTTCACCTAATATCTGAACTGATTTTGACGTTTACAGTATTAATACAAAGAAACACTCAGAATAGAACAATATATCATATAAATAACAGTCACAGATCATAGCGGAATAAATCTCGACTTACACATATACAAATTTTGAGTTTACAAAATGAAATACTAAACTCGATTGTTATACAAGTTTTACAATTCTCTAATCTCAATTGTACATCTTATAAACATATTCAAAAATTTCTAAATGAGATAAACTATAAAGTCAAAAGTGTTTGTCTCCTTGCTAGCCCAAACATCCAAAGGTCAACTTGTGCTGTAACCTGAAAAGTCTCATCCTGACCCGAGAAAAATATCACCCGGGTCAGACTATCTCTAAATATCCAATAGGGTGAGAAAAAAATACAACAGAAGAATAAAAGATATATAAGTAAATACAGATGTCCAGGACATAATGAGTTAGGGAGTTAATTTAACTCAGAAAAGGGTTATAAGTTTAAGCCACATAAACGAACTAGTCACCAAACACAGAATAGTAGAATTAACTTAATTTAGCATCCATCACAAGACACAAGAATATATATTTATTTCATGAACACAAAAGAATATATATTTATTTCTCTAACACAAGGCACAAGATATATATTTATTTCACGAATACAAAATAGTCACAGAATCCAAATATCCAGAATCCAAGAGATCTTAATCTAAACCGATCGTAATGATCGTCCAAAACAACCGCAATGATTGTACTCAAGACCTGTGGCAAACAAACAAACAAATTGGTATCACTCAAACCGATCTGATACCAAGGATCGTACTCATACCAGGAATACAAAATCACAGAATGATCTCAAGGATAGTCCATACAGATCAAGGTGATCGTAGAAACCATGACTCGATAAATTTACATTTATTAATATTATTATATTATTATGTTTGAAAAGAAATTCGGGAATAAACTACTTAAGGATCTAGCAGCCACTTGCCGCACACCAAAAGAGAGTAAACTCTAAAGTACCAAATACTATCACCTTCAGTAATCACTAGAACTTAACCAATACGTCTCATACCGTATGATGATATCCAAGTATTTACTAAAAGCTAGCAAATATCACTTATTACGGATACCAAAGGAAAACTTGAACTACATTCTCTTAAGGATCTGGCAACCACTTGTTGCACACCAGAATAGAATACAACTCTGAAGTGTAAAATACTTCCTAATAGCAATCACACGAATTTAACCAAGGCATCCCATACTACCCGGTGAAATTCGAGTATTCGATAAAGGGCTAGTAAGTTCCACTCAAACATTCTATTCAATGAGTTATACCATATTCGACGAAGTCTTATTCGAAAGCATTTAAACCAATCGATGACACTAAGTCGATTATTAGTACTCCTCCAATTATAGAATTAAGGTTCTCAAAGCATTTTTCTCCTTTGAGTTAATGATTTAAAACACTTATTATAATTTCCATAAATCCGTTCATTATTTAACTTTACAAAAATATTCACAGATTTGTTAAAATATTCCGTAACTCTGAATTGTTCCAAGATTTTACTTATATATACCAAGTTGTCTCAAATTTCCATATGGTAGTTTTATTCACAAAACTATACTTTAAAACCATATTTAATTACTCTTCTAAATCCATATTAAAATATAACCATTTTATTTAAAAATAAATTAAGTTTATACTTTTCAAACCACATTTCCAAATTCCATGAATCATATATTATTTATTTAATAAATCGTAATACTTATATTCCAAATCCATAATCACTTTTATGTAAAAATAGATTAGATTTGTATTTCCAAAGTAATATTTCCAGATCTATAAATGTTTTACTAAACATTCTTAATATATAAAATAACTTGCTAAAAAATCATTTTTAATACTTATTAACTTAATTTAGAAATAATTCTAAGATTTATAAATTAAAAATAATTCTCTTTCGTAAAATTACTTGTATACGAAGCTTGTCTATTTACTTCGTTTAACTCAAATTTATGATTTAAAGATATGCAGTTTCGACCACATAAATCTCATAATTTTACAAAACTTAAAACATGAAAGTTGTAGACAAAAGTCTCAGATTTCAAATAAGAAAATTATCATCTAATTTTGGTTTATGGTTTAAAAGTTACGACCGAAATAATTTTCATATTTAAATTTATTAACTCTATCTTTCATTGACAAGGCGGCGAAAAAATGAATTTTTGACCATTTAAACTTCAAAATTATTCAAAACTCAAAACAAGAAAGTTGTAGCACAAAGTCTATGCTTTCAAGAACTTCAAAAATTATCAAATTCTAATAAGTAATGAAAAAGTTGTGCCTAAAACAAATTCTGTGATTCAATGCTCGGATTAAACACAGGACAGAGAGGTTGCCTCTTTTTCAAAACCACCACGTCACTCTTTGTAAACTACAGATTTAAAATAAATGATAAACATAAAAGTTGTTCCTTATAAAAATACATTTCAATTGAAAAAAACCTTACTCAATTTCGATCTAGCAATCAAAAGTTATGATAATTTTAATATCAGGTTTCAACTTAAAGGAATTGCACATGACAGAGCTACACCATCAGTTTCAAACTCAATTTCGATCCTCTAAACTACAGAATTTTGAAATGCAATTAAAAGAGAATTTGTAGCTAACTAAAATAAATTTCTACCACAAAATAATTGAGTCGATTCGGTTCATTTTGCACTAGGATATCGCTGTTTTACAGCAGCGATTTTCACACTAAATTTCCAATTACAACAACAAAACAATCATCCAAGTTTGCAAAGAACTTTTAACCAGTTCAATTCAACAAATCATACAAACAATTATATACATTAAACAAAGATTTATAAATAGATTTGTGAGTGATTAACTCACCTCTATCATTCAATTCTACAATCAAGATTATCACTTCAACCCAAATTTTCAAACCAGCAAACCCTAAAAAAAAATCAATCCAAAATACACCTAAAAGCCCTAATTTAGTTTACTATAAATTGGGAATTCAAATCACAATTGAGATGTATTTAAGCTAGAGATGATTACTTGAACAAATAAGCTTCTAAAGATGTTTAATTTACCATGAATTGAAGAAGAGCTTTGATTTTTGTTTTCTAGGTTTTGAAAGGGAAATTTAGTTCTCTGGTTTATTCAGCTTTTAAATGTACTATTTACATAAAATGAAAAGAAAGCTTCTCTTAAATGGGCTAAGTGGGTTGAGATATGGACCCAATTGCCAAGTGTTACAAAAATCCCAAGTGTTACTAATTTATAAAGCACTATTTTATATTTTAACTAAGCTTTTATTTAACATAGTTTTAATCACTCAAAATTTATCAAACTCATTCACAAGATAAAAATTCCCATTTATATAGATATATAAATGTTTTGTATAATAAAATGTAACTTTTGAAATACAAATTATTCTCATTATTTTTAATTAAAACAAAATAAATTATTGATTACAAATTCTAATTTTAAAATAATAAATCACAATATTAACACTTAACTAAATTTACAACATTTTCCAAAGTTACCTTAAAATTAATTAAGATAAACAATTCAATTCTTCACAAATCGAGATTTAATTTCATAGTTACATTTCACAAATCACAATTTAAGAATTAATTATCCCTAAGTATATTTAATTAATCAGCTAACTAACAACAAGGTTGTTACAGTTTACCTTAGAGTATATCCTATCTAGAGTTATATGATGCTAGGAGGGAAGTTTCTGAACCTTGTCATAGAGATTCACTTCAATTTATGAGAGGTGTCTCCATGGAAAAACAATCCATATACGAACACACCTTAGCGGTATTGAGTGTATACCTATTATTGTTGTGGCGTTCATACAGCAGCTATTTGATATGATTTATGTACTACACTCTACACATTATCTATCATATCACTATATATTAAACATAAATGAATGTTTGGTTTCATTTGAGGGAAAAATCGTTATGGTAATCCGTACAGTCTCAATAAGGAGCTATTATAAGTCACTCATATTCCTTGAGATTCTCATGCTGGTTTACCAAACAGATCCAGGTGTTATTTTTTATAATGCTCGAGTTAGCCCTGTGTATATTTCTAGATTTAGCCATGGACGCTTTGGAGCTCATGGAGCTAAGCTGGATGATTACTTACCGTAGTATTTATTTCTACTACATTACTATTATATTATCAAAATTTGTGAGGACAGGTTGTTATAACTGTCCAGTTTGATCACTGTAACTTTGAAGTACTTTGTATTTTAGAACGGCGGTTGATACTTTCTTTTGATATTATATGTTACCGTTCCGTTGTGAGATTTCGATGTTGTGTTCTCCTCTTCCTTATTATATTTCTTTTTCTTTATTTCACCCTAACAATTGGTCTTTCTGACACTTGAGTGTTCGGCACATGAATACTGTGATGTATTAGTGTCGACATTTGGAGGTCCAAAAGGCGAGTCGTTACAATACTGTCATCTTTTCACTCCCGTCTTCTAACAGTACAAAGTTCTCCTTTGAGGAGAGCAAGTTCATAATAAGGCACTTGCATTATTTGATAGGTCCTTCCTTAGGAGGACGAGGATTAGAGAGGTTCCTGTAGAGTTTGGAGCTTAGGAGGGAGCATGGTAGGCGCAGATGGAGTGGGCTTCATAGCTAGATCAAGAGGATGTAGAGCCACATCCAAAGGTCCTTGAGTATGTAGCGATTCGAGATTCACAGATCCATATCAAAGCCAAGCTGCATGAGATACGGGCGGAGCAACAGCATCAGGGTCGCAAGCTTGGATGCAAATCTACCATGCTCCGATCAATCAGAGGTCGTGACAGTGGTTCGGGATCCCGTGGAGGAGCATGGACATCCGACAATCCATAAGTAGTAGTGGGATTAGGATTAGCAGTTGTTATTTTTCTTCTAGCACTTGTTTTTTTAAAGTTTGGGTTATAAGCATTAGTTGTTTCTATTTGTATAAATGCATACATTGTTATGAGAAATGTTTCTTTTATTTATTGTTATCCCACTTTTTGGTCAAAGCCGGAATATCAAACAAATTGACAAGAAAGGATGGGTATCAGGATTGGAAGTCGATTAGAGACAAGGTTGTGATCGATGTCGTCAGAATTTGCCCAAGCTCTGATCAAGGCAGAATCGATTGGGAATGATAATCAAGGTTAGGAGAGGCTATGTTTCAATTTTCAATACGATCGGAGTTCGTATGCTCGAGATATGGATGGGTCAAATTATGTGAAAACTGGTTCGTATCGATGCATTTCGTATCGATAGTATTGGTTCGAATCAATGCTGTTCGCATCGGTCACGGTCAACCGCACTTCGTATCGATACACTTCGTATCGATAAAGATAGGTTCATTCGCTAGTTTTGGTCAACATGGTTACGAACAGATGTTCGTATCGATCAAATAGGAAGGATTTTTTCTCGATGGCTGTGGATTTGGATCGAACAGATAGGCGCATGGAGTCTACTTCGAATCAATGTACTTCACATCGATGAGATGGATACACGGATGTGCTTCGTATTAATCAGTATTGGATCGATACAAAAAGGAAGTAACAGTCTTGGGATTCTAGCTGGGTAGTTCGTATCGATCGCTTGTGGATCGATGCGAAGAAGGCGTTCGAGAAGGATACGTAGGGAGTCGGCTTCGTGGAAATGAAGTTATGGATGCGAAGGATTCTGGAGCAATGTTCGTATCGATCATATTCACACCGATCGATACGAAGGAAGCGGTAAAAGCAGCATGAAGTTATGGATTCGAACTGGGTGCAAAGCATGGATGCGAACTGGAAAAATGATATCGGAGCAAGGGAATAGAAGTTCAACACGGCGAAATATCTGGAATGACTCGATCAACTCGGCGAAAAAGATGGATCGACACGATGGATGTGCGCCACGTCAACCTGCTAGCGCATGCTTAGATCGATTCGAAGCAATCGATTCGAACTGATCGATTCGAATGGAGCAAAAAGTCTAGAAAACGCTAATTTGAATCAACGATTTCTCACGATCTACAAGTCCAAATGTTATGAAATTTTTACAGGAGCTTACCTACATGTTGAAGAATGTTCTCACCAAATTTCAGCTCCATTGGATGATTTCTTGATCGATTCAAATGGAGTTCGAATCGATCCCGGAGCGGGCCCCAATTTCCTAAGGTCGGGCCTGTGGGCCCCCCTCACGTGCCAGAAGTAGTCTCCCTAATTTTAGGTGAAATATCAGCCTCCTACACCTATAAATAGAGCCCCGGGTCATTTAGAAAAGGGGATCGGGATTCTGAAGCGCCTAGACTCTACCGGATTCAATTCTACACTTCAATAGAACCATTGTAATCAAAATTCTTCATTGCAACTGCTGTAATCAATTGTAATCAGCAAGGATAATCAATAAAAGATAAACCTTTGAAGTGGATGTAGGCCAGAGATAGCCGAACCACTATAAATCTCGCGTTTCTGTTCATTATTTCTGAATTGTGATACTCTGTTTGCTTAGATTTGAGATTTGTGTGTGAATATTGTTGATTTATGTTCATACACTGGTGCTTTCACAACATTCGGGGTTTGTGACCAATTTTGGCACAAACACTTTGGTGCTTTCACTGAGAAGGACTAGCACCCGCTACATCATATTGAAGTTCAGATTTGGAAATCGTGAAGAGTTTTGATTTGAAAGACAATGACTCGACAAACACGACAGAGAGCTGAGTGAAGTCAACAAGGAGGAAGTCAAGAGGCATCCTCCGGAGCTGGAGAAGGTCAAGCTTCGATTTACATTACCAGAGACGAAATGGAAGCTATGACAAATTCATTGCGTGAGAGGTTGCTGAAGAGTCAACATGATATGATGCAGACTTTCTTCGAGCAGATGAAAGCTGTGGGAACACAGAACCTTGGACCAACTACAGTGACTGCAAATGTGGAACAAGGAACTAGGGTTGCAGAACCCAACAAGGAACAGAATACATAACCAGAGGGCAATCAACAAGGGCTTGGGGGCAGGCCCGCAGGATCCAATACAGGAGGACCTTTGGAAGGATTTCAACAGGCTAGGGCCAACGTTGCTGCTAATGAGCCACATGAAGAATATGTGCCAGAGTTCCCTCAGGAGCATGGGCGGCAACCCCCGACAGACAACGCTGGATTAGTGGAAATTATTAGAAGAACTATGCGCGCAGGTTTCACCAATTGAGATTTGGAAGGAGTGAACAGGACTCCGTTCGCTCGGGAAATCAGGATAGCTCAGAATCCACCTAAGTTCAAGTTACCTAGCGTGGAAGTATATAATGGCAAGGCTGACCCGACTGATCACTTGATGAGATACACTAGACACATGGAAGTGCTAGGGGCATCAGAGGAAGTGATGGCCAGATGTTTCCCGTTGTATTTGACAGATCTAGCTGCAATGTGGTTTAGGCAGTTGGGAGAAGGATCTATAAGGACTTGGAGGGAGTTGGTGGATAGGTTTTTGGGACAGTTTCGGGTTCATATCAAAAGACCTAAGAACGTGATGACGTTAACATCAGTAAAGCAAAGGACAGATGAATCACTTAGGGCTTTTCTAACTCGGTTCAATGCGGCGGTAGCTTCGGTGGATCGGCCGGATCCTTCAATGGTTTTGCTGGCGGCAGTGTCGGGAGTCAGAGAGGATTCAGATTTTAAGGTATCTTTAATACGAGACCCACCACTGGACCTCGGGGAATTCTTTCACGAAGCAGAAAGATTCCTTCGACAAGAAGACGCATGTATGGACTTAAAGTTAAAGGAGGTGAATGTGACTGAGGGTGGAGGACCATCCAACGGAAGCTCGGATAAAGATAAAGGAAAAAGGAAGCTGGAAGACGATTCAGGAAAAGCCAGGAAGCGATGGAAGGATCCAAATTTTTCCACATACACAGGATTAAACGAGACGCTGGAGCGGATATACATGGAAACCCAGAATCGTCTTCCTTACCGAAGGCCAGCTAGGAGAGAACCTTTTGAACGGGAAAGGGCATCAGGAAAGCATTGTCTCTTCCACGATTTGGACGGGCATGATACCAACAGCTGCAGGCACCTAAAGGACATAATTGAGAAGCATGTGAGGAATGGACAATTGAGGCAGTATATTGGGGCTCGGAATGCAGCGGTGGAGCAGGAGCAACCACCGCCCACCTCAAGCCATGATGGCATGAGGCCCAGGAATGATGGTCGATTGATTATCCATTGACCATGATAATATGAAATAAGTAACAAACCATTGACGAGCAACCAATTCATTTACACATGTATGGGGACGGGGATAGCCCCTAGGCATGCTCTGAATGATGATAAATCGCAAAGCCATGGTTTGCGAAATCTGTCTTTAGTTTTTGGATTGGACACTTGGTTTTCTGGTTTGGTTTTGGAGTTTGGTTTGAACTCCTGGTTTTGTTTGCTTACTGGTTTGGATTTTCATTTGGACGGTTTTCTGTTTTGGATGGTGGTTTGGATTTCTGATTTTCGGATTTTATTTGGATTTTGGACTAGATTTTGGATTGGATTTTGATTGGATTCTTTTTGGTTTTTGATAAACAGTTGTCGGGTATGGATTATGCCTGGCAAGGGGTGAGTCTTTTTGCTCGAACGTGGTAAATTGACTCATTTAGGTCGTCGAGTATGGACTATGCTCGGCAAGGGTTCGGAGTGACCAGAATTCGGCCTAGGACTTAGGCCCCCTATTATCGATTATTGTTTCAGGTCATTGAGTATGGACTACGCTCAACAATGGTCCGGAGCGACCAGGATTCGGCTTAGGACTTAAGCCACGACATTACTTATGTCCAGGGACACTGGACCACGGTCGTTAGGTGTGGATTGCGCTTGGCAAGAACCCAGAGAGGTTAGCTCAACGTCCAGGGACACTGGACCACGGTCGTCAGGTGTGGATTGCACTTGGCAAGAACCCGGAGAGGTTAGCTCAACGTCTAGGGACACTGGACCACAGTCGTCAGGTGTGGATTGCGCTTGGCAAGTGCCCAGAGAGGTTATGGATTTGGATACCGACCCAGAGAGGTCCTGGATTCGGCTATTGGCTATTGGATAAGAATGGATCAAAGGCTCGGTCTTCGAGTTCGGATGGACATGAAATTGGCTATGGACTTTGGATATCGGATACGGAACTATTCAAAACACGCCTTCTTATCACAAAGAATGTTTTGGGGGGCAAATGTTATCCCGCTTTTTGGTCAAAGCCGGAATATCAAACAAATTGACAAGAAAGGATGGGTATCAGGATTGGAAGTCGATTAGAGACAAGGTTGTGATCGATGTCGTTAGAATTTGCCCAAACTCCGATCAAGGCAGAATCGATTGGGAATGATAATCAAGGTTAGGAGAGGATATGTTTCAATTTTCAATACGATCGGAGTTCGTATGCTCGTGATATGGATGGGTCAAATTATGTGAAAACTGGTTTGTATCGATGCATTTCATATCGATAGTATTGGTTCGAATCGATGTTGTTCGCATCGGTCATGGTCTACCGCACTTCGTATCAATACACTTTGTATCGATAAAGATAGGTTCATTCGCTAGTTTTGGTCAACATGGTTACGAACAGATGTTCGTATCGATCAGATAGGAAGGATTTTTGCTCGATGGCTGTGGATTTGGATCGAACAGATAGGCGCATGGAGTTTACTTCGAATCAATGTACTCCGCATCGATGAGATGGATACACGGATGTGCTTCGTATCAATCAGTATTGGATCGATACGATAAGGAAGTAACAGTCTTGGGATTCTAGCTAGGTAGTTCGTATCGATCACTTGTGGATCGATGCGAAGAAGGCGTTCGAGAAGGATACGTAGGGAGTTGGCTTCGTGGAAATGAAGTTATGGATGCGAAGGATTCTGGAGCAACGTTCGTATCGATCATATTCACACCGATCGATACGAAGGAAGCGGTAAAAGCAGCATGAAGTTATGGATTCGAACTGGGTGCAAAGCATGGATGCGAACTGGAAAAATGTTATCGGAGCAAGGGAATAGGAGTTCAACATGGCGAAATATCTAGAATGACTCGATCAACTTGGCGAAAAAGATGGATCGACACGAAGGATGTGCGCCACGTCAACCTGCTAGCGCATGCTTAGATCGATTCGAAGCAATCGATTCGAACTGATCGATTCGAACGGAGCAAAAAGTCCAGAAAATGCTAATACGAATCAACGATTTCTCACGATCTACAAGTCCAAATGTTATGAAATTTTTACAGGAGCTTACATACATGTTGAAGAATCTTCTCACCAAATTTCAGCTCCATTGGATGATTTCTTGATCGATTCGAATGGAGTTCGAATCGATCCCGGAGCGGGCCCCAATTTCCTAAGGTCGGGCCTGTGGCCCCCCCTCACGTGCCAGAAGTAGTCTCCCTAATTTTAGGCGAAATATCAGCCTCCTACACCTATAAATAGAGCCCCGGGTCATTTAGAAAAAGGGATCGGGATTCTGAAGCGCCTAGACTCTACCGGATTCAATTCTACACTTCAATACAACCATTGTAATCAAAATTCTTCATTGCAACTGCTGTAATCAATTGTAATCAGCAAGGATAATCAATAAAAGATAAACCTTTGAAGTGGACGTAGGCCAGAGATAGCCGAACCACTATAAATCTCGCGTTTCTGAATTGTGATACTCTGTTTGCTTAGATTTGAGATTTGTGTGTGAATATTGTTGATTTATGTTCATACACTGGTGCTTTCACAACATTTGGGGTTTGTGACCGATTTTGGCCCAAACACTTATTTTCTTGATTGACCGGGAAATAGTATAAATAAGGAAATCTTATAAATGACACTTAACTAATGCAACAGAGAAGAAAAGGAATTTTTTTATAAAGATTGGAGTTTATAAAATAAATTAGGAAATTTATTTAATTAGCTACTAAAAGTAAAATATAAGTCCTAAAGTACTAAAATTTTGGGAGATAAATTTTAACGAGCAATGACAGGGAAAGTTTGTTGCGAAACCAAGGATCACTATCCCTACACCTTAAAAATTGAAATTTGTAAATGAACTTGTGTGTTGATTGTTTTTCTAAAATAAAAGAAAAGTTTTTGAAATTTGAGAATTTACCATGTAATAGGATAGAGTCAGTCGTAAATGTTAACCCGTTGACTAGACCGTGAAGAATGTAGCTTAAGTTGTTTTGGAAGGTTAAAAACAAATACTTCCGAAATTTTTGTTCAAAAATCTTTGATTTTTAAAAATAAAGTACTTTTGTGAATGTTTTGAAAATTGAGTTTTTATTTTAAGTTTTTCCAACTATTCCAAAAAAATTAATTGAAAACGATTCTGAATGTAAAAAGAAATTTTTTGATTTTTGAAATGCCACATGCTTAACACAGGAAAAGTCAACGGGTTAGCAAATACAAATTTTACTATTCGGCAGAAATGATGGCATGAAAAATATGGCCAACGATGAAGGAAAAAGCTGCTTTAGTTTGAAATTTCATTTTCCATTTCTTGTTGATAGGGGAACAAAACTTGTTTTGAAATAACTCTATTTCGACAAAATTAAAAAAATTAAAAAATAAAATTTGCTTATGCAGATTGTACTTGGAAAAGTTGGAAAAAGAACCCGAGGCAAAAGAGAAGGTTCCAAGGTATAGTGGATTGGATACACAAGGAAATGATGGAAATATAAAATTCTATATCTAAACCCCTTTTCAAAATATAGGTTTAGAAAACCGGATTTTTTTTGAATATTAGATGTTGGAAATGGTGTGCTAGGTATTAGATGGTAGGGATGGAATGCAAAATTGGTTGAACTTCTATCCTTAGAAGTACGGGAAAATTTGAATGCGAAAACAAAGATTTTGATTTTCAAACTTGCATACATATAAAACTGCCAATATATATAGTTTGTTTGCACCATATTTTCAAAATTGTTTTAAAGAATGCATTCATATATGAGGCATCAATTTAGTATTATTTTACATACATATCATATATTGTGATACACCGTGCACTTGTACACGTTTGGTTATAAAATTGGATGCATGAAAATTGGTTGGATAATTTAGAGTGGTTGCGCGTTATGTTACATGATTCAGTCCTTGAGGAATTTCAGAGGTGAAATTCTTTTAAGGAGGAGAATGCAATACCCCATAAATTGAATGATAATTAATTTAGAAAGAAATCAATTAAAATTTGTTAGTGCTAAAAATGAATTTTCAAAAATGTTAGAATTTGGCAATGAAGCTTGCATCATTGTCTTTGCAATGATTTTCTGATAAATTTTCATATAAACAGTTTTACGATCGAAGTTCAAAGAGAAAAGTTATCAATGTTTTAAGATTCAGATCGAAAATAATTATATATGTAATTAAAGAAATAAAAATAATTAATTAACGTTGGTTAACATTAATAGTTACTTAATGTTTAGAAGAACCAACCTTAAATAAGATCGATCAAATCGTTTTAATTAGGGAACAACATAGATGAAAATCAACGGTTAATGTAAATAAGCAACTGATCGACCCCTTAGTGGGACCGATCAACCAGTGGTAGTATAGCGGTTGACCGGTGGTAGGATGGCGGCTGTGTATTGAACCTAGTCCAAACTGTCCAGATTTAATATAATCTAATATAACGGCTGGCATTGATTCGAATCCCTATAAATACAGGCCAAGCCCCTCACTTTTCTTCTCATATTTTTTGAAGCAACAACGAAGCTCTGCCATTTTCTTTTCTACAAAAATTTAAAAATCTATATAAACTATGATCTATGTATATATATAAGTGGAGAATAGCGAAGAATAGTGAGAAGAAGAATAGGGTCAAATCAAATCGCAAAAGCCAAGTTAAATTGTAAATCTAAATCCAAATCTAAATAAAATTCAAATCTCTTCTCGGATCTAAATTTCAAATAAATATGTATATGCTTTCAATGCATATTTCAATAGGAAGAATGGGTGTCAAACAAGGATAACATGATTTAGATCTAGATATTTGGAAGCTTAGAGGTGAGTGGGAATTATATATTTTTATATAATGTTGGATTTATATTGTTGTAAATATGTTCCATGTATGCCAAAATGTAAATTTTAGAGTTGTAGGCTTAAATATACATGTGTAATGAATTTGAGAACCATGTCACATATTCTATGAATTATTAAATTGGATTAAATATTATATATACTTGAATCTGGAAAGTAAAATGTGAAAGTAGTCTCTAAATTTCTGAAATAATTCATTAATGAGATTGTATAGTAATTCCAGATTTGTTAGTTGAATGATATATGTTAGTAAACATGAATTAGAAGTTGTTATAAGTTGGATTGGGATTTAAGTACTATTTTAATTCATTGGAATGAAGTGTGTTGCAATGTAAAATTCTATAAATTACCAAGTTTTATAATTATGAATAAAAGTGTATCGTTTGAAATAACAAGGAACATGCCTAAAAGAAAGAGATGTACAAAATAGGGATGTTCAACATATTTTGTACTTTCTATTTCAATAATATCTGAAAAGATAATTTCTTGTAATTCCAAACATGATACAAGTCCTCTTTTAGATAATTTATGGAAAATTACAATGTTAACATTTTCCTTTTGGGAAGATGTAATCCCAACACATTAAAATGCAGACATCCCTAAGTATAAACCTAAGTATAGTAAGTAAAGATAATAACAACAATTTAATTGCAAATCTAATACATGCGATTTAAGATAAGTTAGAAAATAAACAATAAGCAATGAAGTTTAAGTAAAGGATGAAATGAGTAATTAAGAAGAAGTTACAACAATCAAAGAAGGATAGTAAATGGTTGAAAAGGAACAATAAGCTATATGTAATAGTGTTTAGTGGAAGTTAAGCAGTAAAAAATATTTAATCTATTAAATTAGAAGTAAGCTTAAATGACACTAAACGACATTGATGAAATAAGAAGTAGGTTATGTAAATATAATCGAATATTAATAGTTGAACATAGAAGGCATAGTAATTAAAAAAAATTATATAGCCTATAGTATGGGTTTATAATGGGTGTGAATTATTTAATCTAGTTAGTAACTTAGATTAATTAAATATGACGTAGTCATTAGTATAGGTTGGGATGTGAGGACAGTAATGCTGCGCAATAGAAGTTTGCTGCAGAAAGGGGCTTCCAGCTATTGTGTTTACATTGTACTGATGTGAGACATCTCCGACTGTAGAGCTCGTGGGATTATACGTTTGCATATCGGTGAAGGGAATATACCAAAGTGTGTTAGCCTCTGTTTGAAGTGTAAAATGGCAAAGTTAGTTCTGCTTCGATCCCTACAGGGGGCATTAAGTAACAAGTAGACATTTATGCATTTGGCAATCTAAATGGAAAGGTGAGCGTAGGATTGGCGCTATGTCATCAAGTTGGGTACCATATATATGAGGGTAGGGCCGTACACATAGGTCGAGAGCATCATTGGTCCTTGAGCAGTCACTAAGAAGACTTGGGTTACGCCTAAGCAGACTACACCTCCTTCTAGTGTAGGTTCCATAAGGGACACATACCGGCTTAAAGTTTGTTGTTTTGTTTGTAGTTAAGAGATAAGGCTAGATAACCATTAGACGAGCCTTTAAGGCAAGTAGAATTCAGCTAATAGTTATAATGCCATTATTAGGCACTAATGGGAAGATCCTCGGTGTTCGCGAACAATCTGGCCTAGACACAAATGGTGGATACCTGGGGCAGGTGCAGAGTTACAGATACTGGTGGGAAATTTATCTTGGTCCATGGGGGAACTGCGGTACTTATATATGTACATATATATGTATGTTGTTATTGTATATCTCAAGTAAGTGGGGTGTATTATACGCATACATGAAGTCAAGACGACAAAGTTTGAATGGTTAGACATAAAACGTGCTGGAAGGAAATCAACATAAACTAGTGTTATGTATAAAGTATGTAATTTACCTGTCACCAAAATATTGTTATGACCCCCTCCTTATTACAACCCGTAGGATAGATTTAGAGGGACACATACTGGTACAAGACAAGAATAGTGGAAGGACATATTTCCTTATGCATGCTTGACACCGACAAGGGTACTAGATATCAGAGGTATTAGCCTTGGTTAGTAATTATATGTATTATTATACTTTACTATTCCGCTGTGAGTTTTTGTTGATAGTGCTCTGATATGCATTTGTTTATTTGTAGGATACCAACACCAACATCCCTACCCTAGCGGACTTCGGCTTTCGATTTATTGAAAATTCAGACCCACTAAGGTGCGGGTGGTTACAAAGTCCGTCTCCAAATTAATGCTTTAAACAACATAACAAAATTTCAAAGCATTTGGAGATAATTAACATATGTTTTAAATCTGAAAAACCCTTTATTTATTTCTATAATTTCACAAATGATAACCATAAATCCATATAAATGATTACCTTATCCAAAAACGTGTTCTAACACAACATCATAGTAGGATCTCTGTCAAATCTAAAATCAAAACAAACTAAAATCTAGGGATACTAATATTAATCGCCTTGATTGGTTGTAGTATGGAGATAATTTAATTAACTTCATTCTTCTTGCTTTTCCTTCTTCTTCCTCTTTTGTTTAGTAGATTTTAATGGAGTTCTCTTGGTTTTCTTTTCTTTTGCCTTTTAGTTATGAAGGAAGGCCAAATTTATTAGGGAAAGAGGGTCAGGGTTAGGGGAAATAAATTAAAAGTCTCGTCTCTCTCTTTCCTTATCCTTCTTTAATTTAATTAAACCTTTTAGTTGCTTTCCTCACAAACATTATCTGTTAAAAGTTTTAAAATTCAAAATTTAAAATTTATGGTAATTCTCCATAATAAATCCACTTTCCGACATTATTTATTTAATTATAAAATTTCTTTAATATTATGTCATAAAAACAATGGCGTTACACTTATATTATCAACACAATAGACGAGATGATATTTAGGAAGATATGCAATGCACAGAATCTCCATCATCACTTTCCTTAAATCATGATGTCTTTATTTGAATGTCTCCATGTACTGAATTGGGCCATGTAATAAAGTCATCTTTGCCGAGGTGATAAATAAATATGCCATTTTTGAATGAAATCGTATTGTGTTCTAATTTTGTGCATTGATTATAATTTATGCATTAACCATAACTCAAAAGTGCTAAGATCATGATGACTTTACAGAATATCAAGAATTAGTTATGTAAGGTCATGATTGCTGGTCATGCCTTGTCACTTAAATTACTATGTCTAGGCCGTACCGATTAAAGTTCTCGATAACTAGGAACTGTTTGGGCATGGCCATTGGAAAGGCTCGAGGGCATTTGATTTTTTGCACCGCATACCATTGAAACACCTAGCTTAAATTACTTCTATTTGATAGTGGTAGACTGATTTACCTACGGTTGGAAAACAATCATCGAAATAGGTGGGCCATCATCTATAGTTATTCCACAAACTTACCTTGGCTAGATATTGTAAGTGTTCCCTTGTCAGTAGCGCAGATGAACCTGCTCAAATCTAAGGAAAGGGGCCAGGAACACTTGTTAAATGAATGTTCCTTATGGATTCATAAGGGATGATATTTTCATATTACCTCAGGGAACATATTCCCCTAGAACTATCAAATGAAATATTTTTATGTCTTAGAGTTGAACCCCCTTTTGATACATAAAAGAGGGAGTGCTAAATCCCCTTTCTAAACTAAAAGGGGATGCACTATTAAAAGAAACTAACTGAATCCCCGTTGATTATTAAAGGGGATGTATTCGTAGAGTCAGTAGATTGAATCTCCGTAGACATATTAAAGGAGTTGTATCTACTTGATAACTAAAACTATTTTCTCTAAGCAAACCTATAGAAATTTACTTGTGTGTATCATGAAGGTGAACTTTCATAAAGTCGGTTCACTTGAAAAACAAGAATTGGAGGGCCGAGGAAGGCCATTTACCCCCACCAAACTTGTTAGAGTGATCACTTAACAAGTATGCAAGGAGGTAAAATGTTGGTATGCTGATTAAGCAAATGAGTATATGTGTCTCGACTAACATATGACCATTACCGGTCCTAATCAGGTATGAAAAATACATTCAGGTAACAATATGAAATATATATGTGAATGTGTGGGTGTTAGTACAGGTAAAGAATATAGTATAAGGAAAACACAAACAAGGCTAAAATACTAAAATATACACCAACTTATCATACATTCAATGATCCACACTGTTAAAATAATCAAACTTAAAGAGTCATGGGCTTATGCCCTTACTAAACATCAAGTCTAAATAATTACAGGCTATGCCCACATAGATATAGAGTCACCAACCAAAATGAATAAAGACCAATTTCTATCAACACTTCTCTTACTTGCGGTCTTTCTTCCCTTGAGCCTGTTGACTGGCTGTGGTATCTTAGGAATTTTCGGTGGTGCCTGAATGCTTGGATTATCCTTGAGTAACGTCTACCTATGCCTTCAAACTCTTTGAAATTTTCCTAAACTCGGCCTTCATCGAGTAGCCCTCATATTATTTCTTCATAAGCCTAATTTCCTCAGCCACTTCAATCTTGACTTGTGCAATCAATGGGTGGAACTTCTCTAGTCGGGCCTTTAAGTGATCACCAACATCCTCCTCAATATCCGTCACATCATCGTACCTAGTAATCTCTATGTTTGGATCATCTTATAGCACTACACTTTGATCAGAGGGCCCCAAAGCTAGTTTATGATGCTTAGGGCTAAGGGACAGAGTAGCCAAATCAGATGAAGGAAAACTAATTCCTCTCGGGTCCACCACTATAGTGTTACCTATAATTAAATGAATAGGTGAATCAGAATCATATTTTCTTAATAATGAACAAACATGAAAAGAAGTAGTGCATGAACTAAGAAACATGATCCACTCTCTTTGGAACTCTCTTGAACAATGATAATTGTAAAGAGAATATTTCCCCACCATTCGTAAGTTAAGGAAGTTGTATGCGATGAACATTGTGCATAGGCACGTACGTCACAGGATTAATGAAAGTATGGCCGAAGGGTGCATGAGGAGGAATGTGATCAGTGGTTGATGCTTGTTTAATCTTTTTCTACCACTCCTCCTCCTTAAGGTTGACTAAGATGATATACCGTTTGCAAATGGCATTCATCTCTTTGGTTGAAAAGCATGTGACAATATCCTCAAGTTTAAAATTCCTCCCCTCTACTCGACGAACATCCTTAACTTCACTAACCAAGCATGATTGAAGCTATTATTTCCTTATAGCCACTCAACCAGTAAAGACTAACATCGACGAACATTTTATAATAGACTTTTTTTGAGAGTCCAATTATGAATCAAGTCGCTTTCCCAGCTGTTTTGACTCCTTCAATCTTAAACTAGCAAGTTCCTTGCACTATTGCAGCCGAGCAATCAAATTTGTCTTTTTAGTGGAGAGCATCGTAAGCTATGTTGGAAGATATACTTTATCCTTTCTCAGCACATTTGTAATCCAAATCAGATTGTCCTTCTCCTTACCCAAGGAGCTAAGTTTATCATTTAAGTGTCTTAATCAGTCTCTGAATTTGGTATATGCATTGCTTATCGCCTTCTTTATCTTCTTCGTATCCTCAATAAACTTAGCTTTGGCCTTGTCCAAATGAGCCCTATAGTCGACATTCATCTTATCTAACTCGGGGGTGTGTGTCTTCTACATTTCTTATAGCTCATTTACATGAGCTTTCTTAAATTCTCCACCACCCTATCATGATCCTTGATCTTTTCATCCCGCTCACGATTGTCTTCCCGTAAAGAAAATATCTTGCATTTTACATTAACCTTATGTTCGCCAATCCCATCTCCCATTTGAACCACCTTGGCATGATATTTTAATAGAGCACACAAGCCCGAAACCACCCGGGAAAAGTCAGTCAACAAGTCAGGGAATTGATGAGCGGCGGCATCAACCAACAACCGAGCCGCCAGAAATTTAGGAGTGTGGACCTGTTTTAACTCATTGAACCATGGGTCATTAGGAATGGTTACTACCGAGACTTGTAGGCTTTGGAGTTGGAACTATAAGTCATCAATGTTGAAGATTGAGCCCTTGGAGGTGTTAGAGGCCCGAAGATACACTATTTCCTAGTACCTTGCAGATTTGGAATATGAATAAGAGCATGGGAAGGTCCTTGGAACATTAGAGTGACGGCGTAGAATCCTCGACCTATAACTCTTAGAAGGAGAATGTGAGCACTTGCAAGGTTCAAAATGCTTTTGAAGCTCGCCCATAATAAGAGAAGGCTCCCCAATGGGTCGGTATGTAACAACCTCCCTACTCTTGATGGCTATTGGAGGATGACCCATATTCAAGATCGACTTAGATAAGGTGGCCGCTTCCAACTTCTCCCCCACCTCGGGGATCAGTAGCTAGAGGACCATATTAGGACGCCTTCATGAAGCCATCGAGTCTATAAAAATAGTAAAGTAGGTATTAGAACCAATTTGAAGTATTGTAACATCCCCCATTTGGAGGCTCAAAACTAACGACTACGGATCCTATAGTCATCCATAGTTATTAATTCTCAGTGACCAAATGCGGTAATGTTAGATACATTGATATAACAGAAACACATGGATATGAAATTTTTTAAACTCAACTTAAAAATAATTTCTCATTCCACTTCAAATCACATTTCAAATTCATTATATAATCCGAATGCGTGAACCACGTTCAGTTAAATATAATTATTACAAAATATGCCAAGATGCTCCCTTGGTTGATCAGAGTCTAAATATAGGCAATTTAACAACTTTGCCATTACATAAAAACACAGCGGAATCAAACAGAAAGAACTCTAATAGCTAGCTTGCCTCCTACACATCTCCAAAAGCTTATTCATCTAAAGGAGAACCTGAAAACCTTAACTCTCAAACTACTCAAAATCAATTGAGCACTCGAGAGTTTTAGAGGAAAACATAAACTTCGAGTCAGACAGAAAGTCTGGTGTGAATAATAACCTACCATCTCGAACCATATAGATATCTAGAGAGATCACACCGCTTAGCGGAACAGGTTTTCCCCTCACTAGTATCTTAATCAAAATTCATAATAACCATATACTGCGCACCTGCATCCACAATGGTTAAAACATAACAATTAAAAATGTATCATGATGATATGCAAACATGCAATATATTATGGATTTCTCATCCCCATTCATTTGACTATCTATCTCAGTTATAGTTTCTAGGGTCACTATTAACCTATTAGTTTTCATAGGTTGACTAATAACCTGTCTAAAATCTTACGGACTATCTGTCCTATTTCATACTTTTCATGGGATCACTAAGAACCTATTGGCCCCTGCCAATAACTTCATCCAATTATAGTTTTCATGGGTTCTCCTTGAACCTATTGGAATCTCCAATAACTTCTCTCATATCATAGTTTTCTTGGGTTGACTATGAAACTATTGATCTTTGTCAATAACTTAATCCAGACATAGTTTTCATGGGATCACTAAGAACCTATTGGCCCATGCCAATAATACTTTCCAAACATAGTTTTCACAGGATTACTATGAACCTGTCTAAACTGATAACTCTTTAATCAATATTTGGGCATCCCATGTTTTGGTCTACTTGACCTCCTGGATGCAACTCTACTCGTATAGGAGTTAACTCAATATATATTCACTATTGGGTTAACCTAGTTGGTTATTATGCCTTTAGCACCCTAAAATACAGTTATGGTTTAATTATAAAGTGAATATGTTTATAGAAGAAGCACACGTGATAACTAATCATAACATGATAATACAACCATCCATGGTTTAATATCCTTGTAATCATTTTCAAATGAAACATTGTTAATACCTTTAACATACTATCTTTAGCAAGGAAAGCTTCTTTAAAAACTCCAAAGTAAAATACCATTTCAAAACTCTTTTATATCGCGATGGGTTTTCCTTTAAAAATGAGATCGGGTTCCTTATTTTGAAACTAAGGATTTCGAAACCTTAGACCTTCTCCATCGAAACAATTAAAATATATCATTCGAAAATATTCAAGCCTTATTTTCAAAAAACTAAAATATATGCCTTTCGAAATGCTCAAAACATCTCTTTCGAAAGCATCAAAACCTTCCTTTCGAAACCATTAAAACCTATTAAAACCTTTTAGTCCAAGTAGGATTTTATAAAAGCATAGCTTCGAAACCATTGAAAGTACCATTTTCAAAATCTTTGGGTTTTACCTTAAAATAACTTCTGGGTTGAAGTGAACACAAGCGAAAGTAACCCTTCGAAACCATTAATCTTCAAATAAAATAATTTGAGAAAATTGGATGGCTACAAAACCACCCTTTTGAAAGCATTTGTCTTTAAGTAAAACAATTGGAAGGATGGCTTCGAAACGACCTTTCGAAACCATTGCCTTTGAAAACCTTAATATAAGTGGCTACTGGAGCCCTTTCGGAATCATTGGGAAAAAGGCTTCTATATTAATAAACAAAAGCTTTCCTTTCGAACTCATTGTTAAAAGGCTATAAAGAAAAGCGGCCTTTAACCCATTCGGAAGGTATGAAGACGGCAGCAAGGTTTCGACTAGGTTCAAAAACTACCCTTTCGAAAGCTCTTCTTTAAAACTTAATATGCGGCAACTCAATCGAAAGCTAATTTTAAAACAAAGGAATGCGACAATCCATTCGAAAGCTATTAAAAATACCTTCGACCCTTTCGAAAGCTTCTTTAAAAACAAAGTAAGTGGCATCTCTTTCGAAAGCAAAATAAAGGCCAGTGGGTTGATTCGAAAGATATTTAAAATGGCATCAACCCCTTTGAAAGCAAGCTTTTTGATGCCATCCCATTCTGCCTTTCTCCAATACACTACATACCAACTAACTGATATCATGTGTATTGGTTTCGAATGAATTCGAAAGGCAATCTGGGATGACTTCGGAAGCGAGCAATTGGAAGTGGCAAGTTTGTGATTCGAATTAAAACTGATTTTATTCCTTTAAAAGAAACTCATTTATACCGAACTTGCCTTATTTGTTAAAATTTGATAGTTTGCCAAATCTTTTACTAAAAATAGTTTCTAAAAAGGCTGTCGGATTCACTAATTAAAAATTAAAAACGTTTTAACAATGAAGCCCTTCCCCTTAACAAAACAATTAGAACATTTAAGTCCTCAAGCTTAATAATTTAATTTCCATAGCAAATCACTTAGGAAAAATCCCCAAAAATCATCCTAATTCACTTTTAATATGTTTTCTAACATATATAAATTTCGGACCCAAAATACTTTATATAATTGCTGAAATAAATTTTAAACCCAAAATATCCATTTCCTGCATACAAAATTCATAATAAAATATCCATAGCTTGGATAATTATAAAAATTTAAACCCATCTCAAAAATAATGTTTTTTATTACCGGCACCTCGGCTCGGCTACAAGACGATGGCCGTAGAAGTTATAATTTAACGTAAGTGGATGTAACATCGAGGGTTTGTCCACTTCGAGTCATAATGGCGATTACTCCAAGCCAACCTCGATGAATAGGGGTCGACGTATAATGGATGGTGGGTCGGCATTGGATGGTGGAGTCACCAAAGACTATGGGTTGGTGCTTGGAGGCTGGATCGATTATCCTCGATCGGTTACGTGAGATCAGTTGTTTACAAATAATCATGAGAGTTTGGGATTGGCAACCTTGGTTCGGTCAGAGTAGGTCGGTAATAGTAGGAAATTGTGTTGGGTTCGGCCTGTATGGGATCAGCTTTGGTGGTTCGGGCTATATGGGATCGGCCTTGGTTATGCAGCCTAGATGGGATCGGCCTTGGTTGTTCGGCCTAGATGGGATCAACTTTGGTGGTTCGGCATGTATGAGATTGGTCTTGGTGGTTCGGTCATATGGGCTCAGTTAACTTGGCTTGGATTCAAGGACGGAAGGGTGGATTGACACGAGCATAAGCATGGGCTACTCTAGGGCATGATCCAAGTTACTTCGAGCATGCGTGGAAGCTTCTCCGAGTCAACATCCAAAGAGTCCCGGATTGGCATAAGGGGATCGGCGGTATGTGGATCGGTTGTGAAGGGTCGGCATACCCCGGGTCGGTCTACTATGCTTAACAATTGTGGGTCGAGCTCTCTTAGTCATGGGCCTGGACAGGGAAGCCAGGCTAACTACATCTATAAATAGAGGGGCAAGGATCTTTTCAGCAACTAAGGGGAGACTCTGCCGTTTCTTGTACTCATTTCTTTTCCATTCTAAACTGAATTCAAACTGTTCTTTGCGGATTGTATCTGTATTAAAGTGATTGAAAAAGCACTAAAGATAATATTCAAAGCGGACGTAGGCAGTTACGCCGAACCACTATAATTCTGGTGTTCTTGTTTTTTGTTGTTGTTTTTGCATTCTATTGTGCCATTCCTCTGTTTTAATTTACTGTCTCATTAATCTCTCTACAGAAATCTATTCTAGGGTGTTAGTGACCAATTCCGGTGCTAACAATTTGGTGCTTTCATTGAGAGAGTTCTTTCTCAGGCTGTTCGGATCTACTTTGTTGCTACTGGATTGAGGAAATCCCCCAAAGGAGATCCAAGTTTATTCTCAGGAGTTACAGAGTCTACTCAGAGTTCCTACAGATAACTCTAAGATGTCAAGGCCATGCACCAAATCCACCTCCCACAATGCAGATGCTAATGAGACCGCAAGTAGGACCAAGCAATCAACAAGCTAATGCAAGTGCATAAACCGCCAACATCCCAAACCAAGTAGAAGCTGTCACCAGGGCAGAGTTCAATGAGCTGATGAGGGAGCTCGTGGAAAGCATGAGACAACTTAATGAGCAGATTCAAGCAAACGGCAACCTGATGACCCAGATCGCTCAGCAACAGCGTCAGAACGCTGGAGGAAGCTCTACTTCCTACTCATCATCCGACAGCTCCGCTTCATCAGATGAACACCCCAGGCTTAGATGTTGTAGCATTGAAACAACACAAACTAGAGCAACAGAGCAATTGGTGATGAGTTGCCAAGGACAAACCAATAGAAATGATCCAGATTCCTTAATTGGAACCGTGGCTCCTCAACTACACCTGAGGAGTCGCACCCAACCTAGACTGAGAAACTTAGGATCTAGAGCGCACATGGGAGCTGGTCAACCACCTCACCAGGATCGTAATGAAGCATGTCCTTAGGATGCACACTTAGATGATCGCCAATCGAGGAGGAACCAGCCGGAGCAATCACGCAGGACAGATACCGACTTGGCAAACCCCACCCAAACTCCGGATTTATCAGCTATGGTCAGGCAGTTGATGCAGGAGAATCAGGGCTTGACTAATGACGATTGGGGCGTATCGAGGAGTCATGGTCCGTTTACAGATAACATTCTACAAGCTGAGTACCCAAGAAAGTTTAGCATGCCTACCGTACCCGCTTACGAAGCGAAGACGGACCCTCGACAGCACATAATGAGATATGAGTGGATGATGGACTTGGCCAGGGCGAATGATGCGACCAAGTGCAGGTGCTTCCCAATAACTCTGTCCTGAATCACCACCATGTGGTTCACGAGACTTCCCCTGTGGTCGATCTCCAGATTTGATGAGCTAGCAAAGAAGTTCGTGGAGTAGTTCAAGATCCATGCTACTCGCCCAAAAGATGTGTTGTCGCTATACAGTGTGATTAAGGCTCCTGGTGAGTCGTTGAAGGACTATTTATAGAGATTCCACGTTGCTGCCACCGAAGTTAGTAATCCGAATCACCATGCCATCCTTATGGCCGTGATGCGAGGAGTGGATCCGAAGTCTGAATTTTTGGTGATTGGCTGGCAGGAAAACCACCGACTACCGTGGAATGTTTTTATTCGAAGGCGAACCAATTCATGAGAAAGGAAGAGGCCAGGTGGTCAAGAAGGAGCAGTGCGCCAGGACCCAGTAAGGAAGTGGTGGAAAGCAACATTGCGGTGAAGCAATCTGGAGAGAGCTCTGGTAAGGTCCAAGTCAATGATCATAATAAGCCAGAGTAATCAAAAGGAACCGAAAGAGGAAGTTTCAGATGGAAAAGGGTAGCAGGAAAGTGGAAACCAAGGATCCCGACCTATAATGAGTATACACCCCCGAACACCTCTTTGGAGAATATTTACCTATCAACTTGTAATACTTTTCAGTACCGAAAGCCGCGCCCAAAGGAATCGACCGAGGAACAAAAAAAGATCAGGAAATATTACGGGTTCACGAGACCTATGGGCACAATACTAATGAATGTAGGCACCTCTACGATGCTATAGAAAAGCTGATTCGCCAGAAGAAGTTGCAGCAATTTGTTAAGAATCCACAGGAAGGCGGACAAGGGGTATCTGACCCCAATCGTGGGAAAGCTTCACACCGACATGAGGAACCTGCTCGGACTGGAGGAAGACTGGTCATAAACACGATAATTGGTGGGCCTCATCCTGCAAACAAGAGTTGGTAAGAAATGGAACACTATGCTAGTTCCTTGAAGCATGCGGACTTCGAATGTTGCTCAAACACAAACGACGGGACTCCGACGAAGCAGCAGCGAATGATGATGGATGACATAGTTTTTAGAAGTCGGGATGCCGATCAAGTAGAAGCTCGTACTATTGACCCAATGGTTATCTCAGCTTTGATTAGACCGACACTTGTAAGGAGAATACTAATTGATTGTGGGAGTTCGGTCAATATTATCTTTAAGGAGGCTTATGACCAGATGAAGATGGAGGCGAAGAATTAAAAACCATCTAAACCCCGGATTCACGGCCTTAATGGTGCAGCTACTAATGCAGTGGGTTTTATTGAATTGCCAGTTGAGCTAGGAGAAGGTGAATGTAGGAGGGTACAGATCTTACCGTTCATTGTTTTGGACGTTGATTCCCCGTATAATGTTTTTCTAGGCCGACCGGCCCTGGCAGAGTTTAGGGCAGCTTTGGCCCCATTGTGTTTGACCTTGAAATTTCTGACAGACAATGGAGTTAGTGTGGTGCATGGCGATCAAGCGACTGGTCGTTCTTGTTATTTGGCTGAGCTGAGAGAGGCCCAACGAAGAGATAAGGGAAAGGATGTGGACAAATCCATCCACATCCATGTTGCTGAAGATTGACAAGTAGCTCTTGAGCCTTGGCTTGGGCAACACAGTCGGATCCATAGAGACATAGAACCGAGAGATGGCGATGAAGAACCCAAGGAGGCCAAGGAGATGCTGGCTGAACTGACTATTGACATCACAGTCAGCCATGGTGACCCGTCACGGGTACTGAAGGTAGGATCGCAGTTCAACCCCTCGATGATGAGGGATCTTACTGATTTCCTCCGAGCGAATCTCGATGTTTTCGCTTGGACCCATTCTAATATGTATGGGATTTCTCTCACATCGCAAGTCATATGTTGAACATTGACCCAAAGTATGTACCGGTGATACAAAAGAGGAGAGGCATGGATCCGGAGAGGTCCGCTGCTCTTAAAGAGGAGGTGGATAAACTCAAAGCCAATGGGTTCATCCGCGATGCCCTCTATCCTGAATGGATATCCAGTCCTGTACTGGTGAGGAAGGAAAACGGGAAATGGAGGAACTGTGTTGATTACTTGGACCTGAACAAGGCATGCCCTAAGGATAGTTTTCCATTGCCCAGAATTGATCAGCTGGTCGATTCGACAGCAGGGCACGCATTGTTGTCATTTATGGATGTGTATTCGGGATATAATCAAATCCCGATGCACATCCAAGGTCAGGAGCACACCAGTTTTGTCACAGATGTTGGACTGTACTGTTATGTAGTGATGCCTTTCGGGTTGAAGAATGCAGGGGAAATTTATCAATGACTGGTAAATCAGATGTTTAAAGATCAGATTGGTAGAACGATGGAAGTCTATGTGGATGATATGCTCGTGAAGTCACAGTAATCAAACGACCACATTCGAGACTTGGCATAGATGTTTGATATACTCATATTTTATGGAATGAAAATCAATTCCTTGAAATGCTCCTTTGGCGTTGCATCGGGGAATTTTTTAGGCTTCATTGTCAACGCACGAGGGATTGAAGCAAACTTGAAAAAGATTCAAGCTATTTGGGCCATATGGGCACCCAAAACTATAAAGCAAGTGCAGAGCCTAAATGGGAAGGTCGCAGCATTGAGTCGATTCATATCCAGAGCAACCGACAAATGTATTCCCTTCTTTGATTTGATAAGGAAAGGGAAAATAAATTTCGAATGGACACCGAATTGTGAAGACGCGTTCCGAGCTCTGGTGAGCTACTTGGAGGGGCCCCATATTCTGTCGAAACTAGTAGACTATGAGGAGTTATATGTTTACTTGGTCGTATCCCAGCTCGCCATCAGCGCGGCTTTGATTCATGAGGAGGACCGAATAAAAAAGCCGGTATACTATGTTAGTAAGCGTTTAACGGGGGTAGAGAGAAATTATCCCAAGATTGAGAAGCTGGCTTACTGTTTGGTAATCGCATCATGCAAACTCCGTCCGTATTTCCAGACACACCCGATTAGTATCTATACCGATCAACCTTTACGACAGGTGCTCCAATGACCAGAGACTTCTGGAAGGTTACTTAAATGGAACATCGAGCTTAGTTAGTTCGACATCACCTACCTGCCTCGGAGGGCTATCCGGGGACAAGCGTTGGCAGATTTAATTGCAGAGTTCACTATGCAGGACGTACTGAATGGAAATGATGCAACTCCCGTTGCACGGTGGAAGCTGTATACCGATGGAGCATCCAATGACCATTGTTTTGGGGCTGGTGTTGTTCTTGTAACTTTTTAGAACCGATCGATTTGTTATGCTTTGAAGCTTAATTTCCCTGCTACGAACAATGAAGCTGAGTATGAAGCGTTGATTGCTGGACTGAAGCTTGCCAAAGAACTTGGAGTGAAATCAGTTGAAATCTTTTGTGACTCACAACTGGTGGTATACCAAGTCCAAGGAGACTACCAAGCAAAGGGACAGAGGCTTGCTCCGTACCTCACTCGGGTCCAGGAATTACTGACGGACCTCGAATACTACGATATTTCACACATCCCACACGATCAAAATGGGGAAGCCGATTCCTTGGCGAAATTTGCAAGCATGGGTAACGCACAACAATGGGTTTAGTTCCCATTGAAACTCTACACGCCTTGAGCATAAATGCAATGGAGGTTGATTTTGTGGCGGAGATGGAAACTGAAAGGGAGTCATGGATGTCCCCGTTCAAAGAATACTAGTTACATGGGACCTTGCCTGAGAGAAGGAACGAGAGATGGCAAGTCGTTCGCAAGGCCTCGTGGTATATTATGCGATATGGAATGATGTATCGGAAGGGATTCTCTGTTCCCTTACTTAGGTGCATCACCCATGACGAGATAAAATGAGTTTTAAGAGAAGTCCATGAAGGAGAATGTAGTGACCATACTGGGGGGGGGGGGGGCAGACACTAGCCATAAAGATACTCCGCTATGGATACTATTGACCGACCGTGAATCGAGATGCCGTAGACTATCCCGAGGGCGCCGCTGACGGAAATCACACAAATGGTTAGTCCATGGCCGTTTACAATATGGGGGATCGATAATATCGGCTCGTTGCCAATCTCCAAAGGTGGTGCAAAATACGCGATTATCATGGTTGACTACTTCACCAAATGGGCAGAAGCAGAGCATTAGCTACTATCACCACCAAACGGGTCATTAATTTCGTTGTGCGAAAAATTATATGTTGCTTTGGTCTCCCACAGACTATCATTACTGACAATGGTATTCAATTTGAGAGTAGAGAATTCAAAGAGTTTTGTCGGAAGTATCGCATTGAGAAAAG
This sequence comes from Allium fistulosum, assembly GCA_030737815.1. Lineage (NCBI taxonomy): Eukaryota > Viridiplantae > Streptophyta > Magnoliopsida > Asparagales > Amaryllidaceae > Allium > Allium fistulosum. The sequence continues at coordinate 530,429,960 of CM060902.1, forward strand.
GTTTGCAGCAGTTGCTCACCCTAGAGCGAGTGGGCAAGTTGAAACCGTAAATAAGATAATCAAGTCCATCTTGAAAAAACATTTGAAGAAGGCTAGAGGTAAGTGGGTGGATGAGCTTCCAACGGCACTCTGGGCATATAGAACCACCCACAAGTCTGCGACTGGCCATACTTCTTTCGCCTTAGCATATGGCACTGAAGCAATTATACCCGTGGAACTTGAAGTTCCTTCCCACCGGGTGACTTATTATGTTCCTAGAATGAATCAAGATCTTTTACTGGAGTCGTTGGACTTTGTCGACGAGAAGCGTGAAGAAGCTGATTTAAGGGCGGCTGTATATCGGCACCGAGTCGCCCGATATTATAATGAAAAAGTTCGACCAAGAGCTTTCGATGTGGGCGATCTTGTTTTGAAACGAGTTTTTCTGATCCCGTCACATGTGAATCCCACATGGGAAGGTCCCTACATATCATCGAACGGAGGCTTGGAGAAAGAACCTTCTAGCTAGCAACTGTTGATGGCGTGACACTCCCCAGAGCGTGGAATAGTGAGCATTTGCGCCGTTATTATACTTAGTTTATTTATTTTGCATTTCAGTAGCAATTGTTTACAGTATATGTTTCTTTTATTGTTTACTGTTTCCGACATGTAATAAGACAATTCAGTTTGTCCCTATTTTCTACAATCAATAACAGCTTAAAGCTATTTTTCTATGAACTATTGGTATTCCGTGTTTTATGATTTCATGAAAAAATTGATTTGCATTAATTTGTGTCGTGTATGAATGCATGCACAAAACTAAAAGCTGATCAGCTATATACGTAAAATCTCTAAGTCCCTGAAGTGGATTAGAGTACTCTGAGTCCCTAGAGCGCGGACTAGAGTATAAACGAATTTCAAAATCTCTAAATCCCTGAAGTGGGTTAGTGTACTCTTAGTCCCCAGAGCGCGGACTAGAGTATAAACAATTTCAAAAATCTCTAAGTCCCCGGAGTGCGGATTAGAGTACTCTGAGTCCCCAGAGCGCAAACTGTAGTATAAACGATTTCAAAAATCTCTAAGTCCCAAGAGTGCGGATTAGAGTACTCTGAGTCCCCAAAGCGCGGACTAGAGTATAAATGATTTCAAAATCTCTAAATCCTTAAAGCAGATTAGAGTACCCTGAGTCCCTAGAGCGCGGACTAGAGTATGAACGATTTCAAATTCTCTAATCCTCTGAAGCAGATTAGATCCCCTAAGTCCCCAGAGCGTGGACTATAGTATAAATGAATTTCAAAATCTTGAAATCCCTGAAGTGGATTAGTGTACTCTGAGTCCCTAGAGTGCGGACTAGAGTATAAATGAAAAAAAAATCTTTAAGTCCCCGGAGTGCGGATTAAAGTGCTATAAGTCCCCGAAGCGGGGACTAGAATGTCCGCGGTTTCAAAAAATTCTTAAGTCCCAGAATGTGGATAGAAGAACTCTAAGTTCGTTGAAAGCGGACTGGAGTTTAAATGACTCACGAATCCTTGAATTTCAGTTGCATATTAAATTATAAGTGATGTGATGAAAATCAGTAAATGCAAAGGAACAAAATTTTATTTACTTCTCAAAAAATTTCCTTACAACTTATCTGAAAGTTCAGAGGCCAAGTCTATCTACAACGACTATTGGCAAAAGAAAGAGAAAATGAAAGGAAAACAATAACTTATTTAAGCTAAACAAGATATGGCAAGACGACGACTATTTCCTTGGTTTTTTTCCTTTTTCGGCTTCTTCGACGTCTCCTCAGCTAAGCGTCTTTTCCTGGACCCTTTGCTTCCAAACGACGTGGTAACCGAAGGAGGAGGAGGAACTTCCAAGGGTGTGGTCCCACAAGGGATAATGACATTCAGTGGCCTGTTTAGGGGATCGTCTAGCTCCACCACCTTGGGTTCTGTCTTTACCTTGATTCTTTCTTTCTCCTCCTCCTCAAGTTGCTCCTTCATGCTAAACTTGGAAGTGTGCTCGGAAGTGCTCGTGATTTCTACATCGTTATGTTCTTCGATAGGTGAAGGGTCTTCGGGTTTATCCTCATATAGCGCCCCAATTACTTGAGCATCAGGACCAGGGGTATCTCACTACGCCATAAATGGCCTTCTGCAACACAAAAAAAATGTTGGCTCAGGCCCGAAAAATGTTGCCATAGGTCTATGGCAACACTTTTAGGGTGATGCAATTTTTGCCGTTGCCTTAGACCTCAAAGGCAACATTTTGACTATCTAAGGCAACATAAGTAATATTGTTGCAATAGAACCCTATTTGGGTCTATGGCAACATCCATAGGTATCTGTAGCAACATTCCAAAAATGTTGCTATAGATATTAACTTTCTAAAGTTGTGGGGCCCACATCTTGTGGGGCCCACAATGTGGGGCCCATGACCCAACTGGGTCCATCCCTATGGCAACACCTTGAATGACTATTGCAACATTATTTTAAGCAAAATTTATAACCCGGTGGCAACACTATTATGAAGCTACTGCAACACTATTCTGAAGCTAGTGCAACACTATACTGAAGCTACTGCAACACTATACTGAAGAGACACTAAGAGCACATAGAACAGTACAATATCACATAGAACACTTGCATAATACACAGTACAATATCACATAAAACACTTGCATAATACACAGCATAATACACAGTACAGATAACAATTCATATAGCAGTACAAATCACAATTCATGTCAGTTACCCCAAAATATCTAGTTACCCCAAAATACTACAAAGCTACCCCAAAATATCCGGTACACATAACAATTCATAAATGAGACTTAAGAGCTAGTGCCTCCAGTCAGATTACCAGTCTCACTGGACATGATTGTGGAAGTTAGATCCTCTACATTGATGTTCATCTCTGGGTTAGCATCACCTAATTTCTTAAGCACCCTAGCCAAATTCTCTTGTACCTTCTGATTTACCTTGGATTCTAGCTGTGCTTCCATTTCTTCGACAAGCCTTTGCCTTAAGTCATGTACGTAAGCATTTGTTAGAGCCTCAGTTGATTGTTTTGCACACTTTGCACGCCTCCCTATAAGAAAAGGATGATCCTGTGATTTTCCATTCGAAATTACTGTTTCAACAGTATTTGCTCCTTCTCCACCGGCCATTGCCTTTTGAACTAAGTCCTACAAAATAAAGCCACATCAAAATTACCCTACAGTAAATGCAGAGAATGCAGCAAATGCTTACATATGGATTGTGTACAGCAAATGCAGAGAAAGCCACATTTTGGAAAAGAATTTGTTTATGTGCATGTAATTAGAAAACAATTTGTAACATATATACTAGTAAAAACTGGAAAACAATTCCGTCGACAGCCAGCTACGGCTTCGTCATCTGGATTCTGAGGCTTCAAACGGCCATTCATTTTATTTATGCACATATGTGTATTACTATAGACATATATTTTTATATAAACCAAGTCAGTAATCCCTTTAACCAAATTCATTTCTTCGTTTCCAGTTTTTGTGTCATTTCTAGCCAAACGCAAAAGCAAGTCCTCTTCATTCGACTAGAAAAGGAAAAAAATGGCTGAGGGTTCAAAATTCTTAATCTCACAATATACTCAATTACAATTTCCAAATCAAATATCTATGCCATTAGTACGTTTGCGAAACTCAGGTTCAACAAGTGTTTCAAGGACAGTTTCAAGGACATGAGCATACATGCACATGAGCAAGACATGAACAATGTGCAGCATCATGTGCAAAACAGAACAAAATTATTACAAAACAGAATTATTATTTACAAGTTTGTACTTCATTACATGAGGATTAGACACGTACTCACGTCCATCTGTTCTCTTACGACTTTTAAGAAAAAGTGCTGCATCGGATGGTGTCTCCTGATACAAGTTCAATAGATAGTTTAGCATACACTCTCTTCAGTCAAAAATGTAAAGTATCACATACCATCTTATGACGAAGCTGGGCGAACGACTTTGGACCAGCGGTGTGTGTCTTGACACGACTTACGACTATCAGAATTTTTCAGGGCCTTTTGCTAAAAAATACACACAAAAAAGTACTCGTTTATCTCACAAAAAAAGTACTTGTTTATCTTGCGAAATAAATAATATGTACGTATACCTGAATCTCATCATCTGCCCAATACCTCTAGAGCAATTTAAAATCCTCCACTGGGATGTTGTCCGGCTTGTTTTCTAGCCTCTCCTCATCAGTCTTATAAGCTTTATAATGAGCTGTTTTTATGCGACCCTTGTACCCCCTCCAACAGTCACGAATAGACTTCAACACCCAGGTTTCACATTCATCCGGAATAATATACCGTTGCTTAAATATAAATCAAAGATAAAAAAGAATAAATAAATCAAAATTTAGCTACATTATAGTTAATAGATCAATATTACTTATTAAAGTAAAATTCAGCAACATTATAGTTAATAATAGATTACCTTAACATAATCCCATAGAGATTTCTTCAACTTTTCAGGAACATCTGACCAAGATTTATACATAAGTGGCACAGACCTTTTCAATGTTCCTAAAAAGTTGCTCAGTTCAGATATTACTTTGTCATCATCTGAAATAGGTTGGAACCACTGGTTCATCATAATTACAACTCTTTTGCCATTCACCCTTGTATGAACATTAAACATCTTTGTGTGACCGCTGAGTCTTTTAGGAACTTCACCTTTAATTAAAATGAAAGTCCCGTCAAATAATAACATAAATCATAATGTAAATTCAGTACTTAAATATTAATCCTACTGTAATATTAAATATTATTATCACATCAATTCAGTACCTGTGTCAACTTCTTCATTTTCAATGTCTGGCAAGACATTCTCCGCAACATACTTATTTGCCATACCACTTGCACTAGCTTTTGCAGCATTTTTCTTTTGTCGTTCCCGCAGAGCCAAATAATCAACCATTGTTCCTTTTCCTTCAACATCCTTCTCAGTTGAACTTACTACCAGGCTTGGGCTTGGGCTTGTACTTCTCAACTTTTCCTTTTCCTTTGCGATACCACTAGCTGAACGAGTTTGTGGTCCACTAACAGGCTTGAGCTTCTAAACTTTTTTAGTTCTCTAAATTGTATATATAAGTAGGAAATAAGATTGGATTTTATAGTTATTATCTTCATAAGCAGAAAAAAATAAGATATGTAGCTATCACACACCTTTCTTGGACTTTGTGAAGTATCATCTTCACTCTGCTCCTCATGGTCCGGATTATATTCCTGATCACTATCCACATCCTCTTGCATCTTTTCTTTTCCTTTATCTTTTTTTTGGTTTGCATTTCTCAGTTCAACTGAAATTGCAGGCACACCTAGAGAAGCAAGAACTTCATTGTTCCTTATCACATTAATAGCTCTATGTACTTCATAATCTTTTAGGTTCATCATCAACTTAGCAACTCTCTGTACTTCATAATCTTTTAGAGATAGTGGAGGTGTAGAATACTCATTTGGAGGTGGTGGAGGTGGTAGATGAACATCCTGCAAGTATATAATAAACAGGAACATCATAGTAAGTATGCTGCAAGAGTGGTACAAAATATTCAAATTACAATAAGATCATCATAATAAGAATTCTTCAAACCTGCATGCCATTTTCATCCATATCTTCTTCTTCCAATGTTGGTAAACGTGATTCCAACTTCCTCTTAACACTTGATGAGTTCAGATTCACTGTTGAATCGCTGATTTTTGGTTTTTTTTCTGTGTCATCTTCTGAGGATTTACCTGATCAGCTAACTTTAGATTCATGGTTGCATTGTTGGGTTCTGGATTATTCAGCCGTGTCGACTTCCGATGACTCCTCACCTCAGCTAACTTTAGATTCTCGGTTGCATTGCTGGGTTCTGGATTATTCAGCCGTGCCGACTTCCGAGGACTTTTCACCTCAGCTAACTTTAGATTCACGGTTGCATCATTGGGTTCTGGATTATTCAGCCGTGTCGACTGCCAAGGACTGTTCACCTCACCTAACTTTAGATTCACAGTTGCATTGCTATTCAACCGTGCCGACTTCCGAGGACTGTTGACGTCAGCTAACTTCTTGTTTTTTTGGTTCTGTTGTAGTTGATGAGCCGTCACGTACTGTCGTTTCATTGGTTTTGTAGCTGCAACAATACAATGATATTATAATCATAATCTTTAAATGTTATAATCAAAATATCACAATAATTTTTTTTTGCTATATCAAAATATCACAATCTGTAAATGATATTAACTATCCATTTATATATACCTGTAACCAGATTCTGCCTTGGCCGCATGATTACATGCGGCTGCATTTGCTTCAGTGGCTCAATTGCAGTATCGACAACGTTGTCGATATAAAAATCCAAGTTGCCACCACTGTTAGCTCCTTTGACTAATTCGAAGAGGTCCGCATCATTCGTCACTAACTTCCACCCACCCTTCTCACCATTTCTCATATAAATTCCTCCTATTTCGGTGTATTGAAGGTCATCCTTCACAAACTCCATGAGCACTGTGTACGAGAAGTAGTCAAGCTCAACCCTCTTTACCACAGTATCGGTTCCACCAACATATTTTGCCTTCTGAAATGCACCCTTGTGATGAAATGTGAGCTGCATGAGTTCCCCCATCCTATACAAAATGGATACAGAATGGTGAGTTTACATTGGAAGCAAGATATGAAATAATAGAATGGGCAGGTATATTAAGTACATATGTGTATGCAGGTATATAAAGCACTAGAAACAACAAGGGAACACATAAAATCGGAATTACTTACAAGCACTCAAGTAATTAAAAAGTAGTAAATTAATTATGAAAATCAACAGATACAGAAGTCGTCCCTTAATTAAGAACCAATACATAAATAGAAGTCACTTGATATTGCTACATAGAAATCAAGAGGAAGTTTCCTCTATGCTAGGCGGAATGAGGATTTGTGTTGCCGGGACGTCATCTCTATACCACCTAACATCACTAACTTGATTTCCTATTCCATTACCACATTGAATATCATGTAAAACTGGATCATCTTCATTTCCATTTTCATTTTCGACATCACACCAGTCCCTCGGCAATTTCTTGACAACATTATAAAGTGCCATATCAGTTGGATCTTGTACATAAAATACTTGTTGTACTTGTGAAGCCATAACATACGGATCAGATTTCTGGCACAATCTATTAAAATTAACTCGAGTCATCCCATACAAATCTTTCTCTTCTTGGTACCAGCAACACTTAAATAAAACCACTGAAATTTCTCCCCAATAATCAATTTCTAGTATTTCTTCAATTGCTCCGTAGTAACTAACATTACCAACCAATGGATTTTGATCTTTTGAACTTGCAAAGCTAGTGGTCAAGGCAGTCAAGAATACACCACTATTTTGTGTTTTACACTTAGCATCTCTATATTTTGTATGGAATCTGTATCCATTAATAACATATCCACTAAATTTCCTAGCTGTCCGATTAGGGCCCATTGCAAGCACTTCTAGCTCTTTCAAAATGTCCTCTTTTTTCCCAACCTCATCCTTCAGCCATTTCCAGAATTCTTCAGTATGTGCTCTCTCTCTTTTATATCTTCTCGATATTGCATAACCATCAATTAAAGCTCGATGTTCCCTATAATAATTATGATGGTATTAATATCAATAAATAAATATTCTAATTCTTTAGTACTTGTTAGAATAAAATTAGAACATAAAAACTTACTCTTTTAAATTATCTATTTCCTCGTTACCACAATTGAATAGAATGTACCGATGACATGCCATACACTCAGATTCTTTTAGATGAATAGCTTTTCCATCTTTATTTCTTCTTGTACCAATAGCATATTCCATATTTTGTGGACAACTTTCAAATTTAGGTACTGCATCACCACCGCTTAAGAATCTTAAGCAGAATGTCAAGCATTCTTCTGCCAAGTAACCTTCGGCGATGGAACCCTCCGGTTTAGATCTGTTGCGCACATAAGATTTGAGTTTAGCTAGATAACGCTCAATCGGAAACATACATCGAACGTGCACAGGTCCACCATATTCAAATTCCTTGCACAAGTGAACCGTCAAGTGAACCATTATGTCAAAGAAAGCCGGTGGAAATATCATCTCAAATTAGCAAAGAATTTTGACAATTTCTTGTTGTTGCCTCTTCACATCTTCCAAATCAATTACTTTGCCCCAAAGACCTCTTAAGAATGCACCAAATCTTATCAGAGGCAATGCAACCTCAGGCTTCAGTGTTTTTTTCACAGCAAATTGCAACAAGTAGTGAAGTAGAAAATGAGCATCATGGGTCTTGTACCCTGAGATTTTCCTTTTCTTCGTGTGAACATACCGACTGATATTTGCTGCACAACCGTATGGCAATTTAACATTCTCCAGTACTGAGCAAAATATTTCTTTTTCTTTATTTGTCATGTCAAATATGGCAGCCCTAATCTCAAGGTGTTCGCCGTCATTTGATAAAATGGGGTGTAGGACCTTCCTGATGCCCATTTCCTATAAATCAAAACGAGCATTCAAATGGTCTTTTGACTTGCCACTAATATTTAGCAAAGTACCGAGTATGTTGTCACATATGTTTTTCTCTATATGCATAACATCAAGGTTATGTCGCAATAAATTGTTGCTCCAATACCGTAAATTGAAAAATATTGACTTCTTTTTGAAAGGGGAATCCTTTTTCTTCCCAAAATTATTTTCAAAGTCACACAACAGTTCTTCAATGTGTGTTCCTGATAAATTTCCCAGAATCTGTCCTATTTCAACTTCACCATTGAACCTCCTCTTATCAAACCTCCACTTGTGTTTCGGATCCAGAAATTCTATGATTCATGTAGCACATTTTTTTACTATGTTTCAAGTACATTGAAGAAGTCTCATAATGGCATACATGACAACCCAATTTACCCTTTGTGCTCCAACCGAATAACATTGCATACCCCGAAAAATCGCTAATGGTCCACAACACACTTGCACGTAACATGAATTTTTGATCAGTAAAGGCATCATAAGTTTCTATGCCTAGATCCCATAATTCTTTCAACTCTTCAATTAGAGGCTGCATATATACATCAATTTTATTCTTTGGAGACTCTGGACCGGAGATGAGTGTTGAAAGAATTAGATTTTCGGTCTTCATGCACAACCAAGGTGGAAGGTTGTAGTTAACTAATACAATTGGTCATGTACTGTAAGTTGTACTCATTGTACGAAAAGGATTGAATCCATCAGAGGCTACACCCAATCTGATATTTCTATTTTCTGATGAAAAATCAGGATACATAACATCCATCGCCTTCCAAGTCTCGCTATCAGCTGGATGTCTAAGTTTTCCATCTTTTTTTCGGCTCACAGAATGCCATCTCATAAGTTGTGAATACTCCTTGCATATAAACAGCCTTTGCAGCCTTGGTTTTAGCGGAAAGTAACGCATCACTTTTGCCGGGACTTTGTGAATCAACTTCTCTGGATCATTGTCACGGGTGCCTTTCTTTTCCTCTTCCCACCTCGAAATACCACAAGAGTTACAGACATCTTTATCTTCATTTTCTGCCCAATAGAGCATGCAATCGTTTGGACATGCGTGTATTTTTTTGTAATCAAGACCTAAATCTTTAATGATTTTCTTCACGGCTCTAAAAGATAAAGGTATGTGTGCCTGTGGAAAAGCCTCTCTCATCAACTCTAGTATATCCCCAACTGCAGACTCTGTAATTCCATGTACACATTTTAAAGAATAAAGCCTGATGATAAAACTTAATCTCGAAAATTTTGAACAGCCAGGATATAATGGCTGCTTTCCATCTTCCACAAGGCGATAAAATCTTTTAGCATCGGCATTTGGTGCATCAGAATTCTCATCTTCACAGTTCTGCATATTTCCACGAGTACAGTGCAACATTTCACCTAGATTATCTCCAAAATCACCAGCATCACAGTCTATATCTTCATCACTCCTTCCAAAATTTGGGTGAGAAACCTCACAAATCCATTTCACATACAATGGAGATGGACCATTACAGATGAGATGATCATAAATTATATCTGGACGACGCCACTTGCTATTTTTACAATTCTTGCATGGGCACATCATTTCATCGCCTACGGCGAATTTAGAAAAACCGTTTTGTATAAAGGCTCTTATCCCGCTAATATATCCTTCACTAAACTTTGGAAGTTCTATCCAAATGTTTTCGCTGTCCATCACTACAATTATGAATATGAGTATTTTAACATAAAAAGATAAAATTTGTGTGTGTGTCCAACAAGAGGAAACCTAGACAAGTCGAATTGTTAATTCAGGCCGAATTAAGAATTTATAAGTAGTTTAAATCGAAACCCTAAAGTGATGGGAGAGAGTGTTATTCCTCAAAATTGAAATTGAAGCCCTAAAGTGATGTAAACAATGCTTGAACCCCCAAATCGAAGCGAAATCGCTGAAAAAAGCTTGAACCCCCAAATCGAAGCCCTAATCAAACCGAAATCACTGAACCCCAAATTAAGAATGTTCGCTTGAACCTTTGTAAGAAGACAGAGAAGAATGAAAATAAAAATTTATTTGCGGGGACTTTTTTTCTTCGCGGCTCTAAAAGATCAAGGAGTGGTGTTCGGATTGATGAGGTGTCACGTTCTCCAACGTAGGATTTGCCTTGGTAGATTGGCGCGGATCGGTGTAAAAGATATGCAAAGGTCTGCTATAGCAACACTATAAAAAAATGTTGCATCAATTACACTTGTTTAGCTAGAGCAACACATTTTTATGGCTAAGGCAACACCAAAAATTCAACGTTGCAGTAGGACCAAAATTGTATAGCTATCGCAACATTTTACCTGGCAACACCTTGCAAAAATGTTGCAAAAGGCCATCTATGGTGTAGTGTCTCCTGTATGAGGTGCCTCAGCTTCTTTTTCTTCCCGCTCCATGACGACATCGCTCCTTGGAGTCAGTTCGGAACTAGAGTGACCTATATGAATTCATGAAAAGTAGACGCTAGAATGCATCCTTTATACGTTAAAAGAGGTGATTTCCTGAACTTTAGAAGGTGAAGTTGCATACCAGCTTCCAATTGACTTTCGGTGGTCCTCGGAGTATCACCCTCAAGGATTTGGGGATAAGATGTGAATGCCAAGTCCGAGCTTCTCCGGGTCATAACCAGCATGCTGCTCGGGTGGTTCAAGAGACAAAGTCTTAGCCGATTGAATGAGAGGAGGAACTTGGGGCTCAGTGCTGGACGGGCCAGCAATATCTTCTTTCTCCTTCGATGTCGAAGAATCTCTTCCAAAAAGGGCTTTCACCGCAGATAAGTCCGAAGGCTCATTTCCTCGGGGCACTTCCCTCACGAGAGTCTCTTCATCAATCTCTACAACACCCAACTCCACTTTCTTAATTTTTATCAGAGTATCCCATGCTTTAGCTAGCAATTCGAGATAACCATCCCCCAAGAAAGATAAGTCACGGTGCATGAGGACCCTTGCATTGTACTATGCTATGAGCGAGTTAAATAAGCATTTAATCTCTTCCCTACTGGCCTCGGTCGCTGCCGCAATTCGGGAGTCAACCTCAGAGAGTGTTTCCTTTTTGCCTTCTTCGCGAGTTGTGTCTTTTAGTGCTTCAATTTTGGATAGTTCCTCGTCGAGTTTTGCCTTAAAATTCCTTGTCTCGACGATTTCATCAAAATATTTTTGTGATTCTTCCTGCGCTGCAACTTTCTCCTCTCTCTTTAGAAAGAAGCTCCTCCAACTCCTTGACTCGGCAAGCTAGAGTGTCCTTCTCTTTTTGGAGAGAATCTTTTTCTAGAGCTAGAGCGCCGCTGCGTTGAATTGCTTCGTTTAATTCCTTTTTGTGGGTTGCCTTTAAGCGGCTCAGTGCCTCGGCTATCTCCTTGGCATTTTTCTTTGTAGTCTCGAGTTGGGCTTTGTACAAAAGTAGTTCTTCATCCTAGCTCTTTATAATGTCTTTGTCATGAACGACTTCTAGCTTGAGGCGGTCGATCTCATATTGATGCTCAACAGAGACCTCTGAAACCTTTTCCACCAGATGCACAAATGCCTCGTGTTGAACGTACACATCGTTCGTGCATGCGAGAGCGTTCGCTTTGACATTCCTGGGGATAGGATGAATGGCGTAAAGGAATTTCAGCCCGTCGAAACGGTTTTTTGGAAACGTAGCCTTAAGCTCAGCTAATTTATTCGCCGTGGTCGGATCATGAGCGGAAACTGGAGGAGTCTGCCTTAACGGAGTAATCGATTTCTTGTGAGGTTCACAAGATTGCTTGGTGCTCGAGGAACCAGAGTGTTGGTTGTGAGGGACATCGGACTGGGAGACTCGCTGGGCAGACTTGTATCCCTTACGCGTCGGGGGATTTGTAGGTTCATTTGGATACAAAGAGTGCCTATGAGTTCTCTTTCTAGAAGATGAGGATGATTCTTTGGAATTATAATCTCTATCTCTGCCTTCATCTATATCTCTCTGTTTACCAGATCCTGGATCTCGACCTGAGTGGTGAAAAATCGAAGACCCTCGGATACGGTCGAAACCATGTGAGCAATCTATTTCACCTGCATGTAAGGTTAAACGAGAATGAATTAGTAATAGTCACACAACAAATTGAATGCAAGTGCGTGGTGGAGTGCAAGTGTCCGTGTGTGTCCTAGTGCATCCCCCTAATGGACAAGTAGTTTTCGCTTTACTCATTGGAGTTTTCTCTCCCTGATCATGAAGTTGTATGCCTTAACCACTTCTCACAGGCGAGTTAAACCCTATTGCACCGGGATTAGTGAAGTCGTAATTCAATAAATCGTCAGGAATGGTTTAGTCGGAGAGTCCCTTCAGCGAGCTTTCCATTTTTTGGGAAGACGATCCTTTCTTGATAGGAGTTATCATGAACTTTGAGGTTTTCCCGACTTTACTCTTTTCTAGTTTGTATGCTAAACTCTTTTTCTTTCTTGAAGGAGGCGATGGTTGGTTTGTACTGGAAGCATCGGCGGCTGGCGCTTGTCCGGGGCTTGTGTTCTTGTCGATCAGCGTTGGCACCTCCACTTCTTTTATCTCACATTCCTCGGTAGTGTTGTGTGCCCCTTCGATAGGATGCACCGATGGACCAATTTGTTCTCTACTCACTTCAATAGTTGTTCTTGCGGTCGTGGTGTTACTCGGAAGGCCAATCATGCAACCCTCTTCTAATAATCCAAATAGTGAGAGCAATTCGTCGGTGACTATCAATTTGATGTCCCACTCTTCTACTGGGGTAGCTCGGATGGCCGCGACAGCTTCGAAGTATCTAATACCTTCGGGCCGTGGGCGAATACCTGGAAGGATTAAAACTTTCAAGCTTCAGGAAAGATAAGACTTAAGTCCTAGAATGAAGGGTGATGCAAGAATAAAACTTACGTCCTTCCAGCCATCTCCTCGCAAAGCCAGGAGGACAACGTACGTAGAACCACTCCTGGTTGAATTGGGAGAGCTTGTTCCATGCGCCCATTAGAACTTGGCATTTAGGGTACGGTTTGAGGAATATATAAGATGGGCTATCATCATGTCTCTTGAAGCGGTAAATATAGCGGATATCCTCAGGGGTTGGAGGTCTGAAAAGAATGCTCATGAAGAGTAGATAGGTACCGTGTATGAATGTGTGGCTTTTGGGATGCAGTTGTGTAGGAGCGATCCCTATATACTATAACACCTCACGGATAAATGGGTTGAAGGATGGCATGCATCCGGCCCAACACATGAATTTGTTGCATGCGGTGTATCCGGCCGGGGGCAGATGGGGTCGATCTTGCCCCGACGGAACTAAAACATCTTCGAAGGGGATTCCGCGAATGGAGCATTATCGACGAAGAGCAACCTCACCGATTTTTGAGGCTTGTGAATCGATGGGGTTATCCAGAATAACAACTTCATCTACGACATCGGGAGCCGGATCTATGACCTCAGCGGAAACGACCGGAATGTCTGGAATGGGAGCAGATGCCTGGCTCGACGTCTCTACTACCTCTTGCCATGAACTTGGTCTAGGCTTTTCAGATATAGTAGCGGAACTTGATTTCTTAGACATTTCGGGAAGACGCTTGGAGCAAATAAATACATGTCTAAGCTATACTCGAAAGACAATCGATATTAGACATAACAATAATATATCCCCCCGTGTTGTGTGTGAACTAGTGCGGCGATTCAAACATGAGTACATAGAACTTAAAATTTTAAAGACAAGTGTGACATGATGAAGTTTTGAATTATCGTCCTAGAGTCCGTCATCGCTGACCGTCTCTGGCAGTTCATCATATGGTCGGTGGCAGAAGTCTTAGAATTGAGCATTGGCATCATGGAGTGTGAAAGCTGTTACTTTCATTAGTTGGGCTAGATTTATGTTTAGAATTACTTAAGCTGTGGATTTGTTAGTCCGAATTAAGTCCATAGGCTTGCATGTTTTGGTCCTTGTCATTGTTCATTATTTTATGCTCAGTCACGGAAGTGTATAGTCATGATGTATGCATTGTTCAAATTGTGATGGTCCTGATTGCCAATGCCGACCCCAATACCTAGTACCGGCCTTATGCCTAGCTCCTACTACCGAACTGACTGTCCACACTCGTATTATACCGACCCACTCTCTTTTAGAACACCGACCCAAACCCTTAACTACCTATACCGATCGCCCCTCCACACCAAGACGATCGACCCACTCTCTCTCTCTCAAATCATTGACCTGGCCTCACCACAACATCTACCGAACCACTTCCTCTTAGAATACCGACCCGCTCTTCTTCTCGAATCCTACCGACCCAGATCTTCCTAGACAACCTACCGACCATATCCTTTACTCTTCAAGCACCGAACCCCACTTCCTCTCAAAACACCGAACTCTCTTCTTCTCCAAATCGCTGACCTCAAAGTTAAGACATCGATGATTACTTCTCCTAATAACTTATCCATCAAGGCCGAGCCGAACGCCTATCCTAAAGCACGCTCCTATTTCCAATCAGTCTCTCTCTTCTTCACCATCTCCTACTTAACCTATGCACTCGGACTTCACACGAGACTTCAAATCTAAGGGAGATGAGTTGAGGGAGAAATTCATACCTATATGTAAGGTTTAAAGTTTACGGTCAGTTGTCATTTTGAACGAGCAGGCCTTTGGAAAAAAGGATTACTCGCAGATTCAAAGCACGTCATATTGATTCACAAGATACACTTTAGGGGGCAAATGTTACCCGGCACCTCGACCCAGCTACAAGACTATGGCCAAAGAAGTTATAATTGAACGTAAGTGGACGTAAAGTTGAGGGTTGGTCCACTTCGAGTCATAATGGTGATTACTCTGAGTTGGCCTCAATGAATATGGGTCGATGTATAATGAATGGTGGGTCGGCATTGGAGGATGGAGTCAACAAAGACCGTGGGTCGGTGCTTGGAGGCTGGATCGGTTATCCTCGATCGATTATGTGCGACTGGTTGTTTACAAACAATCATGAGAGTTTGGGATCTGCAACCTTGGTTCAGCCAGAGTAGTTCGGTAATAGTAGGAGACTGTGTTGGCTTCGGCCTGTATGGGATCAACCTTGGAGGTTCGGCCTGTATGGGATCGGCCTTGTTGGTTCGGCTTGGATGGGATCGGCCTTGGTGGTTCGGCCTGGATGGGATCGACTTTAGTGGTTCGGCCTGTATGGGATCGACCTTGGTGGTTCGGTCATATGGGCTCAGTTAACTTGGCTTGGATTCAAGAACGGAAGGGTGGACTGACACGAGCATAAGCATAGGCTACTTTGGGGCATGGTCCAGGTTACTTCGTGCACGTGTGGAAGCTTCTCCGAGTCAACATCCAGAGAGTCCTGGATTGGCATAAGGGGATTGGTGGAATGTGGATCGGTTGTGAAGGGTCGGCATACCCCGGGTCAGTCTACTATGCTTGTCAACTGTGGGCTGAGCTCTCTCAACCATGGGCCTAGACAGGTAAGCCAGGCTAACTTCATCTATAAAAAGAGGGACATGGGTCCAGTTTAAGGGATCTTTTTAGCAACTATGGGGAGACTCTGCCATTTCTTGTACTCATTTCTTTTCCATTCTAAACTAAATTCAAACTATTATTTGTAGATTGTATCTGTATTCAAGTGATTGAAAAAGCAATAAAGATAATATTCAAAGTGGATGTAGGCAGTTACGCCGAACCACTATAATTTTGGTGTTCTTGTTTTTTGCTGTTGTTTTTGCATTCTATGTGCTATTCCTCTATTTTAATTTACTGTCTTTATTAATCTCTCTACACAAATCTATTCTAGTGTGTTAGTGACCAATTCCGGTGCTAACATTTTTCATAACTTGTTAAATCCTCATGGCATTCGAAACCCATTTAACATGATTTTAGCCTTAAAATCGAATCAAATCTTTTTCAAACACACATGTTTAAATCAAATATATCATATAATCAAAGCATATCATCACTCAAATCATCTAATGGTTTTAAACTTTAAACCCGAAATCTAATGTTAATTAAAAGCATAAATGAAATGGTTTTGATTATTATTCACCTTGGTTTGGATAAGGAACTTGAGATATGATCTTTCCTAATTGTTCCTTGCTTGAATCCTAAGCTTTTAGTTGATGATGATCCCCTTTTCTCCTTGAGTAATGGCCGGCCTTGAAGCTTCTTTTCTTATGTTTTTATTTTGTGAAAACGTGAATAAGAGTAAGGTAAGGGTTTAATGGTTATGGGGTTATGGTATAAGGCTATTTCCCACAATACCCTTGCCTTATTCTCTTAAGTAATTAATTTATTAAACCATTTTATAAACTCATCCATATGATTTCATTTAGCTAAGTGCATCCTCTATTTAATTTTCAAATCTTAATTCCCTTATCATTCTAGTCCTTATATTATTCTATTTAATTTATCTAATTAAATCTCTTAAATAATGTTATTTAAAATTAGGGGCATTACAAGTACGTAAATGCCTATAGTGCAAGCATGTGGTGTGTGTAGTGTATGCATAAACTAGTACATGGACCTCTATATCCAACTACGAAACCTTCACTAGGTTACGATTGCATTTCCAACTCATTTGAAGTCATAAAAGATTCCACTCTATATTATTGAGGTAATCAAAGATCAAGATGTGTAGCCGAGAAGTCATAAAATTGTCCTTCAAATCAAAAATGTCCTCAAAAGCACCATTGACATCAAACCCAATGGCTGTGTCGAACCTTGGTTCCTCTTTCTCTGGGAGAACACCTAAATCAGTATATGCGGTGTCATTGTCCTTAGATAAAGAAGTTTTGACATAGACGATAATTTCAGCAAGTTTGTCTTTGTCTTCTTATCAATCTCTCAAAGAGCCCAGATCTCATAGGGGAGGAGGATTCACATCAACATTTAAAGTTGGGTCTTGAGAGTAGGATACCTTGCTAGATTCTCCTTCTATTGATTCTTCAGCTTTTCTTCAATACTGAGGTCGTTTAGTTGGCCGAGCCAATATGGGTTGTAACAACCCTGCTTTCTACGCCATATTAATAATTCAATTTAATTAGAGTGAAATGTTTGAATCCGATTTTAATAACTGTTATTTATGAAAATAAAATTTTACTTAAATAAAATCTATTTAATAAGAAACTTTGTTTTAATAAATTGAATTAAATTAATAAATCCATTTCGAATATTATGTTGGAATTAAATAAAATGTTTTAATTATTATAAATATTTTAAAATGTAAATAAATTTTATATAATTGAAATAAACTAGGTAATTATCGACACAACGAAGTGTAAATCAATTTAAATTAGTTTGTAATAAATTTACAAATCAATAAAAGATTATTTAAAAGAAAAGAAAGGATAATAATAAACAAATGAGTTAGGAAATCTTGGCCCAAGCCCATTTTAATTGACATTCCATTCTCCCCTTTTTTAGAATTTTCCTTTACAACTTTATTTAGAGCTTGAACCATTTTGAACTAGTTCGAAGGAAGCTTGCCCAAACATCCCAAAAATCAAAATCGCGTCCAACTTAAAAAAAATTATCAATCATACGCATTCGACCGGGGAGACATCGCATGTAGCAGGCGAGGGTGGAAGTCGAGGCAAGGTGTGGGCGACTTCATGGAAGGCGACTATGCCACGACACGACATGGTAAAGGCGTCACTATTGTGTACACTCAAAGGGATGCGATATGATGCTTGAAGGAGTGCAAGTGAAGGCGATTGAGCAGGCAACATAGTTTGAGTAGTGATGACTAAAGCTTGGCAGACTATGATGATTTTGGTTACTAGCCGAAACTTTGTTTTGGGAAATTTAAGCATGGATTAGTTTAGTTTAAGCTCACAACTATATCATTATTCATATCATATAAATACCTTATATATTGTTTGAACTATTCCTTATATCTTTGGTTTGGTTGAATCGATTGATTGAATAGATTGTTTGGCACATTTGTTTGGTTATGTGATATTGGATTTGATGATGAGGTTGTGTGTATGTTGGAATTCTATGAAATGTAAAAGAGACACTGTCCGTTTGCATTTCGACTTGTGTAGTTTATTCTATATGTGTGTATATTATACAAATGTTCGGAATTCGATGTAATTCAATCTAGGCCAAATGATAAATTTCATTATATTGATGTTTGATTGGTACGTTATGAATTAATTTTACTCCATAATTTAAATATTTAGATATTTATTTATCTTATTTTATATAGATGTTTTGAAAAGTTTCGAAAAATTTATCTAAGGGTTTAAAGATCGTATTAAAAGAATTTTATAACTAATTTACTAAAGACTTATTTAGTTAGTTTATTTCCTTATTTTAGAGATTTATGTAATTTATAAATACTGTCTTCCTTATATTATAAATCCTTTAAAAAAATCACCATTATATTTATGTGTTTTTATATTTTAAATCTAAGAATTGTTTTCAAATTACTATTTAAAAATTCTGTATGTTATCTGGAAAATATGAAATAATTTCTAAATCCCATTCAATTGATTTTGAAGAGTATTTTCAATAATTTTGGATGTAAATAGGAGATTTTGCATAAAAATTTATAGATGGTATAAATAAAATCTATTTTGTAATTTATATAATTATTTGAAAAATATTTTTGTAATTATGGAAGATTAGGAGGAAATGATTTTTAAATGTTATTAAGTCAATTATACTTGATATTTTTGCAATTTATACTTGATATTTTTGCAATTTATACTTGATATTTTTGCAATTCAAAAAATGTTTTGGAAAGCTAACTGTGATATCCCGGAACTTCAAGCAATTTAAAATGTGATAATTTCCTTTATAAATTATTTAAAATTGGTAAATTTGTTATTTTCAAACAAGAATAATAATATGATGTTTTTAAATATGAATATAAATAGATTTTTAATAGAATTATTGTTTGCAAATTTAATTTATGTGTGTTTAAATATATATATGTTGAGTTGATTTTAAATTGGATTTTTAAATTGCATTTGAATTTGGATTTAAACTTGAATTTAAAGGATATATATATCTTTAAAATATTTTGGATATAAAATATATGGATAAGGTTTTT
This sequence comes from Allium fistulosum, assembly GCA_030737815.1. Lineage (NCBI taxonomy): Eukaryota > Viridiplantae > Streptophyta > Magnoliopsida > Asparagales > Amaryllidaceae > Allium > Allium fistulosum. The sequence continues at coordinate 530,449,491 of CM060902.1, forward strand.
ATTTAAAATAAGATTTGTTTTATATAAATTTGGGAAGTATTTATTAAATAAGATATGTATTTATCTATTTAAGAAATTTAATTTAAAAGCTTTTAAAATCTTTTAAATATAATATAAAAATGAATTAGGACAAGTGTTAAGTTCTAAACCTCTTAAGTAACATGTGTTAACATAATAAACAATGGTAGAGACAAGTGTCATTCCTTTTATTTTTATTTTCTCTAATTTTAATAAATCCTAATTTACATTATATAAACAAACATCTACCTTCTTCATTTTTTTTCCTATCTTCATAATTTCTAAAGCAAAGAAAACAAAATCGAATCCTATAAAGCAAACCTCAGATCAAAACTTAAAACCCTGTAATTCATTTCCAAACCTGAAACTAAAAACCAAAACTAAAATCCTGTTCTAAAGCAAATGCCACAACTTCATCTATATTCATCTTCAACCTGAATTAAAGCATGCAGTAATTAAGACCAACCCAATATTACATCAACAATCAAGTAATTCAAATCATAGGAAGTTTCAGATCAATTATTTCCAGATCAAAGTTGAGCTTACTTCTCTGTTCTTTATAACTGGGAATTTGTTCTCTGTTCAACATCATAACAGGTGAGTAAACTAACCTTTTTAAAAAGTTTAAACCTGTTATATCTTGATTTGTATGTGATAAATACTTGAAGTAAAATTGTGGAAAATGTTTGTATGAATGTAAATAGGCTTGCATGTGTATATATATGTGTAGACTTAGATGTGCATGTCTGTATATATATAAACAGACCTCTGTTTGGTTTTACAGACCCAAACAAGTTCAAAAATCAATTTCTCTTCCCCTAATCTTCTATAGGTTATAATGTATAAACCAAATATGTTTGGAATAATAAGATATTAGTTTTAAAAATATTTTCAAGTAAAATTTGAAGGTAGTTTTACTGGTAGAAGAGAATTACAGTGAAAAATCAATTAAAGTCCGAAAATCAAGTATCCAAATTCCACGTTTTAATTATATGATCTGATTCGTATTGAAGAATGGTGAATTTTGATAATCATATCATGATTTTTAAGATTGTATTTGATGGGAATTCTCGAGTTGAACGGAATTCATTTTGGAGTGAATTCTGGCGATCGGCGAGGAGTGAGAGGTCGTGATCATGGCTGGGGGAAGTGTGAAGGTTGTCGATCGTGGGAAAAATAGTGGTAGAATTTTAAGATGGTTGTGGTGGTCGTACGGCGATGATTTAGGGTTTAGTGATGGGTTTGGTTCGTCATTGTTGACGAGGTGATTGTGGCAACGATGGAGCTTCGGTTCTGTTCGCATGGAGGGGAAATCAAAGACTGGAGGTCGAGGCAACTTTGGTGAAGTCGGCGTGGGTTCAAAGGGACGAGTTCGTCAGTGATAGATGGATTTCCGATGGGGTTCGTTCCAGATTTTTGGAACGATGGGTTCGATTTCATCTTGCTCGCGTATTCGCCAATCTGGGTGGTCGTTCGGTACGAGATGATTGTCGTCGACATGTCGTGGGTCTCGGCGATGGTCAGAGGGCGTTGGATCGCCGGTGCATGTGCACGTGTGTCCTGTTCGTATCTGGTTGCTGTGTTGTTCGAGCTTGGGGAAAGAAGGAAGTTACATCGGGTCAGACTCGAAGTCGAACGCGAGTAGATGTGTGGTTGACTCGGCTAGTTTTGTCTTGGGCTCGGGTTGCTTTTGTTTTAACCAGGTTTTTAAAATTTAAAAATAAAACAGGTACCAGGTTTTTAAAAGAAAATTTAATCGGGTTCTAAAGCAAAAGAAAATGCTTAGCCAAGTTTTTTTAAAAGTGTATTTAAAAGAATAAGATTTAAATGATGAAATTAGGTAATTAATTAAGATAAAGGATTTATCTTTAATTAATTAAGGTATTGATTAATGAAAATTATGGTGATTAAGTAAGTAGTTTATCTTTGATTAATTAAGAATGATTACTTAATGAAAGTGGTTTAGGATAATTACTCAATGTAATTAAATTAAAGGTTAATTTGTTAATTAATTAATATAAATAAATTAAAGGATAATTAACTGGAGGTTAATTAATGAAAGTAATTAGAGGAATAAATTGATAAAAGGTTAATTACCTAAATGGAAGTAATTAAGGATTAATTACTTAGTATAATTAATTTATTAATTTATTAAGGGTTAGCTAATTAATGAGTGTGATTAATTAAAGGATATTTAATCGATATAAGTGATTATAAGATAATTAATTTAAGTGATTAATTAAGGATAATTACTATAAATGGTTAAGGATAATTAATTTGTGAAATTAATTAAAGGTTAATTACTTAATGTAATTAAAGTATAATTAATCAAGGATGATTAATTAAAATAGATTTTTTTTTGATGATTAATTAATTGGTTTGTAATTAATAAGCAAGGTTTAAAAGTAAATGAAGTAATTAATTTAATTCAATTGTGGTTAATTAAATTAATTAGAGATGGTATGGTTGATTAATCTTGCTATGAATGATTGAATGATATTGTATGCTTAGATTAGTTGATATCTCTGGTATGTGATATGGAATGCTATGTGATATAATATGTTTGGGTTAAAACAGTGACACCCACTTGGGTTAAGATGACATTGGATTCGAAGAGACAGGAGTCGGGTATTAGTTAATACCCGAAACCACTTCGATTTGGAATCTTCTATAATTCTTTATAGATTGATATGTGAAATCAACGGGCCGGTTTGGGATAATATGGACCATTTAAACTAAGTTGGATACTTAGATATTATTTTGGGAAAATAAGTGTTGACTATATAAGTTGTTTACTTATAGTAAAGTACGAGTTACCCCAGGTTTAAATAAGTTCTATGGATTGAAATTTCATGTTAGATGAGTTTACTCACGCTGGTTTCCAGCCTGACCCGGGTGTTACTTTGATGTAATGCTCGGGTCAGACGGAGTATTACAGATTTCCAGGTAAGGACGTTCTGGAGTTCAAGTGGCGAGCTGGATGGCAGTGACGTATGGAGTGTATTCCGCTGTGTATTTGAGAGTTGTATTGATAGTAGTATGGGGCAGGTTGATATAACTGTCCAGTCTATTGTAATGATTGTAACTCTGATGAATTGTATGTAAAGTAACAATTACAACTTTCTTTTATAAAAATGCTATTATTTGTTATTATATTTAATCCGTTGCGAATGTGAGATGTTGTGTTTTCTGTTCTTCTTTCTTCTTTCTGTTTCTTTCTTCTATCTTTTTTCTTCTTCTTCTAACTATCTGGAGTTTTCGGGTTCGAAAACTCCGGGTCGTTACATTTGGTATCAGAGCGAAGGTTAAGCGAGAACCTTGGCTCTGTTGGGATTACTCATTAAGAATAGGGTCAATAGTACCCTAGAATGAGTTGAGTGTATATATATATATATATATATATGAGAGCGTACTTGTTATTTTCTTATATAAAGGTTTTAAAATGGTTTTAAAAATAAATGGTTTTTATATAAGTTTATCTTTTGATATATATAGAAATAATTTTCTAATTATTAAATATATTAAAGAAATTGGTTGTTGAATTAATTGGAATTAAATAAGATAATGAGAATTAAGTGGTAATGGTAATACAACCAAAATTAAAAATCCAATTGGAATTGAAGATAATTTAAAATTGTGAAGTTTTTAAAATCTAAGTCCAGAAACTTGAGATTGTTTTAAAGGAATTTGTTTTGAAATTAAAAACCAAGAATGGTTTAAAATTTAAAGTATGATTTGAAGTACAAATGAAATAAATATGTATATATGTTGGATACACATAAGGTCAAAGTTGATTAGAAGTAAACACTAAGTGTTGAGTTTTAAATTTTCCGGAAATATGATAAGTTTTTAAAACTTAAGTGGGAAAGTTTATTAATATAAAGTTTGAAATTTGAAATGGGAATTCAAATTGAATAAAGTTGACTGGATTAAATTGAATTTAACTTAAAAGAAGTTAAATAAGTTTGGAATGAACAACTTGAATTAGAAAATTTCAAGATGAAATTAAAATTTAACTTGGGAAGTTAAATGGTTGATTTTAAATGGGAGTTATGAGTGATCTCAAAAATGGGTTTGAGATCTGGAAATTGAAAATAGATAATCTGAAATTTAATTGTTTTTAAATTCTTATTTGAACTTTATAATAAGTTAAGTAAAGATAATTTTAAAATGGAATTTGGGAATTTGGATCCAGAATTAAATGGTTTAAAGATTTAAGTTGTTAAATTGAAAATTAAGGTTGATTTGATTTAAAAATAAAGGTTAATTTGATTTAAGGGATTAAATCAACATTTAAAATTTAGCTCGAATTTATATAATTCGAGATAGTTTAAAATTGAGATTTATATTGAATTAGTTCAAACTGAAATTGATTTAAATAAATGGGAATTGTGATTTAAGATTAATAAGTTTAAAATTAAAATGGAAAATTTGAATTGAATTAATTTGAAATAAAAATTGAAGATAGAATGAGTTCAAATTCAAATGGGAAATTGGGATTAATTCACATAGAAATTGAAATGATTTGAAATTGAAGTGGATTCAATTTGAAATTAGTTTGAATAATTTGAAATTGTAATTAAAGTGAATATGTTTAAAATCAAATGGAATTTGATTTGAATTTGGAAAGGAACTAAGATTAATTCAACTTGAATTGGGATTGAATTAAATTCAATGGAAATTGAAGTATTGAGTCAATTTAAATGGAAGTAGAAATTTAAATTGAATTGATGGGGAATTGAACGGTTTGACTCTGGGCTATTTTCAAAGTAAATTGTTTTAATATAAACCTATTTTTTTCCAAACTATTTACTATACAATCTTTCTTCTTAAACCCCAAACTATCTTATACTTATTTTACAACTATTTTGGAATTATCTAACTATTTTATACCTACTTAACTATTTTACAGCTATTTTACAAACTAATAACTATTTTTTTACTACTTATCTATTTTAAATTTTTTTCAAGCTATTTTTAAATTTAAATAGGTCAGAGTTCAAACTGTTTGTAATTAAAGTAATAACTCAATTGTAAATGGAAGCAATTGAGAATAAGAGAATAGAATTAAAGGAATGTGGATAGAAAGGAGAAATTGATTTATCTAATAACCAATAAAGATAAATACGTAGTATATACGTATATTATTCTATTCGCATAGTGATTTGATCCAGATTCGAACACAGAATTTCGAGATAATATTATCGATCCGAGTTGGGAGTTTTCGCTCGATTTTGACGGCGAACCTGGATATGGGTTTTGATTGGTTCTGGATATTCTCTATCATAGCTACGACTATGCAAGGAGAATGATGGTTTCCGATCAAGAAATCAGATCTGAGTCCGCACTAGAAAGTCGGGTGGACAATACTAGTTCGGAAGTGAAATTGTGTGATCGATTGAGCGATCAGACTGATATTGCGTACAGATGATATGTGTACATCGTACGAGTTTGGATGATATTGGCATTTAAAATTTGAGGATAAGAAATTTGAAATGGTTTTTGAAAATGAAAGGTATATTATGTGAAATATAATGGAATTGGATATTTCTTTGGTTGAAATTTACTTTATGGGGGTAAGTAAGTGATAAATAACTTTATAAAGAAACCAAACTTGAATATTTGATTGACAATAAATAAAGTTATATTTTGTAATATGATAAACTTCCCTTATTGAATCTAGCCAGAATAAAAAGGGTTTTGAAACATTTGAAGTATAAAAGAGGTTTTATACAAGTTTGAAATGATCCAAAGATTTTCAAAGTTATATATATCTATATCTATATATAAAGGATCTTATGAGAATGATTTTGGAAAAGGTTTTGGGAACCTATAAATTTGGAAAAGGCTTTTGATTTTTGGGAAAATCAATTTTGGATTTTGGAAAGCCTAGTTTGAGAATTATCGATTTTGGTAATCGATTTTGTGTAAAGGAGATTTTGATAAATCATAAAGGGTATGATTTGAAGATACTATAAATGTATAGTATAAAATGTTTTAAGTATAGCTCTGGGGAAAAAGGCGCTTCCTTAAAATGAACTTCTTAGGAGTACCACTGGGTGGTACTGCCTTGAGCCCCAAGGGGGGTTTCTAAAGTTAATCCTGTGAGGAGTCCGGAATAAACTAGTTCCTGAGGATTATTTGTGTAGCGAAAGTCGAGGGGCTGGTGCCCACAGAGGCATTTGGGTTATGCTGTGACGACAGTTTAACTCAATGTCACTGCGATCTACTGCAGACCATAGCGGAAGTCATGTGTGCCGCTGAGAGCCAACTGTCTACGTTTGATTTTATATCGGTAGACTGTGACACTATGGTAACATAGCGAAAGTCGTTTGTGCCGCTGAGAGCCAACTGTCTACGTTTGATTTTATATCGGTAGACTGCGACCTATGTGAGAGAAGTTTCATTTTGATAGCGAAATCGTGTGTGCCGCTGAGAGCTAACAGTTACATGGACTTTTGCTGCGATGGCAACGTAACCCTAGAATGTAACTGCGATCTGTTGTGGGTTCCATGCTGTCATCAGTTACATGGACTTTTGCTACGATGGCAACGTAACCCGTGATGTAACTGTGACCATGGATGGGAGTGATGATTTCCAGAGCATTCTCACCAAAGATATTTCCTCGATTTCAAAAATGTTTTCCATATTTTCAATAAAATTATTTTCCAAATATTTTCACTAGGTGTTGAAAACGGGTTTACCAAGTACTGATAGATTTTCAGTCTTACGCCTGATCAACGTATGACTGAATTTCTGTGAGAACAAGGATGGACTGGTTGAGACAGCGAGTTATAAAAAAAATATTTTTTTTATAAAAACTACTTTGATAATATTATATAGATTTTTAACATATTTTGAATTTTTTTTTATAAAAAGAGTTAAGAATTAAGATGTCTAAGGAATAATTTAACTAATAATCAATATTGTAATAAAATTCTTGCTTCGTTTCTTTTCGAGGACGAAAAGATTCTAAGGGGGGAGGAATGTGATATCCCGGAACTTCAAGCAATTTAAAATGTGATAATTTCCTTTATAAATTATTTAAAATTGGTAAATTTGTTGTTTTCAAACAAGAATAATAATATGATGTTTTTAAATATGAATATAAATAGATTTTTAATAGAATTATTGTTTGCAAATTTAATTTATGTGTGTTTAAATATATATATGTTGAGTTGATTTTAAATTGGATTTTTAAATTGCATTTGAATTTGGATTTAAACTTGAATTTAAAGGATATATATATCTTTAAAATATTTTGGATATAAAATATATGGATAAGGTTTTTATTTAAAATAAGATTTGTTTTATATAAATTTGGGAAGTATTTATTAAATAAGATATGTATTTATCTATTTAAGAAATTTAATTTAAAAGCTTTTAAAATCTTTTAAATATAATATAAAAATGAATTAGGACAAGTGTTAAGTTCTAAACCTCTTAAGTAACATGTGTTAACATAATAAACAATGGTAGAGACAAGTGTCATTCCTTTTATTTTTATTTTCTCTAATTTTAATAAATCCTAATTTACATTATATAAACAAACATCTACCTTCTTCATTTTTTTTTCCTATCTTCATAATTTCTAAAGCAAAGAAAACAAAATCGAATCCTATAAAGCAAACCTCAGATCAAAACTTAAAACCCTGTAATTCATTTCCAAACCTGAAACTAAAAACCAAAACTAAAATCCTGTTCTAAAGCAAATGCCACAACTTCATCTATATTCATCTTCAACCTGAATTAAAGCATGCAGTAATTAAGACCAACCCAATATTACATCAACAATCAAGTAATTCAAATCATAGGAAGTTTCAGATCAATTATTTCCAGATCAAAGTTGAGCTTACTTCTCTGTTCTTTATAACTGGGAATTTGTTCTCTGTTCAACATCATAACAGGTGAGTAAACTAACCTTTTTAAAAAGTTTAAACCTGTTATATCTTGATTTGTATGTGATAAATACTTGAAGTAAAATTGTGGAAAATGTTTGTATGAATGTAAATAGGCTTGCATGTGTATATATATGTGTAGACTTAGATGTGCATGTCTGTATATATATAAACAGACCTCTGTTTGGTTTTACAGACCCAAACAAGTTCAAAAATCAATTTCTCTTCCCCTAATCTTCTATAGGTTATGATGTATAAACCAAATATGTTTGGAATAACAAGATATTAGTTTTAAAAATATTTTCAAGTAAAATTTGAAGGTAGTTTTACTGGTAGAAGAGAATTACAGTGAAAAATCAATTAAAGTCCGAAAATCAAGTATCCAAATTCCACGTTTTAATTATATGATCTGATTCGTATTGAAGAATGGTGAATTTTGATAATCATATCATGATTTTTAAGATTGTATTTGATGGGAATTCTCGAGTTGAACGGAATTCATTTTGGAGTGAATTCTGGCGATCGGCGAGGAGTGAGAGGTCGTGATCATGGCTGGGGGAAGTGTGAAGGTTGTCGATCGTGGGAAAAATAGTGGTAGAATTTTAAGATGGTTGTGGTGGTCGTACGGAGATGATTTAGGGTTTAGTGATGGGTTTGGTTCGTCATTGTTGACGAGGTGATTGTGGCAACGATGGAGCTTCGGGTCTGTTCGCATGGAGGGGAAATCAAAGACTGGAGGTCGAGGCAACTTTGGTGAAGTCGGCGTGGGTTCAAAGGGACGAGTTCGTCAGTGATAGATGGATTTCCGATGGGGTTCGTTCCAGATTTTTGGAACGATGGGTTCGATTTCATCTTGCTCGCGTATTCGCCAATCTGGGTGGTCGTTCGGTACGAGATGATTGTCGTCGACATGTCGTGGGTCTCGGCGATGGTCAGAGGGCGTTGGATCGCCGGTGCATGTGCACGTGTGTCCTGTTCGTATCTGGTTGCTGTGTTGTTCGAGCTTGGGGAAAGAAGGAAGTTACATCGGGTCAGACTCGAAGTCGAACGCGAGTAGATGTGTGGTTGACTCGGCTAGTTTTGTCTTGGGCTCGGGTTGCTTTTGTTTTAACCAGGTTTTTAAAATTTAAAAATAAAACAGGTACCAGGTTTTTAAAAGAAAATTTAATCGGGTTCTAAAGCAAAAGAAAATGCTTAGCCAAGTTTTTTTAAAAGTGTATTTAAAAGAATAAGATTTAAATGATGAAATTAGGTAATTAATTAAGATAAAGGATTTATCTTTAATTAATTAAGGTATTGATTAATGAAAATTATGGTGATTAAGTAAGTAGTTTATCTTTGATTAATTAAGAATGATTACTTAATGAAAGTGGTTTAGGATAATTACTCAATGTAATTAAATTAAAGGTTAATTTGTTAATTAATTAATATAAATAAATTAAAGGATAATTAACTAGAGGTTAATTAATGAAAGTAATTAGAGGAATAAATTGATAAAAGGTTAATTACCTAAATGGAAGTAATTAAGGATTAATTACTTAGTATAATTAATTTATTAAGGGTTAGCTAATTAATGAGTGTGATTAATTAAAGGATATTTAATCGATATAAGTGATTATAAGATAATTAATTTAAGTGATTAATTAAGGATAATTACTATAAATGGTTAAGGATAATTAATTTGTGAAATTAATTAAAGGTTAATTACTTAATGTAATTAAAGTATAATTAATCAAGGATGATTAATTAAAATAGATTTTTTTTGATGATTAATTAATTGGTTTGTAATTAATAAGCAAGGTTTAAAAGTAAATGAAGTAATTAATTTAATTCAATTATGGTTAATTAAATTAATTAGAGATGGTATGGTTGATTAATCTTGCTATGAATGATTGAATGATATTGTATGCTTAGATTAGTTGATATCTCTGGTATGTGATATGGAATGCTATGTGATATAATATGTTTGGGTTAAAACAGTGACACCTTATATTTAAAGTTTGAATTGTATTTCATTTGAATAACTTGGGTTAAGATGACATTGGATTTGAAGAGAAAGGAGTCGGGTATTAGTTAATACCCGAAACCACTTCGATTTGGAATCTTCTATAATTCTTTATAGATTGATATGTGAAATCAACAGCTCGGTTTGGGATAATATGGACCATTTAAACTAAGTTGGATACTTAGATATTATTTTGTGAAAATAAGTGTTGACTATATAAGTTGTTTACTTATAGTAAAGTACGAGTTACCCCGGGTTTAAATAAGTTCTATGGATTGAAATTTCATGTTAGATGAGTTTACTCACGCTGGTTTCCAGCCTGACCCGGGTGTTACTTTGATGTAATGCTCGGGTCAGACCGAGTATTACAGATTTCCAGGTAAGGACGTTCTGGAGTTCAGGTGGCGAGCTGGATGGCAGTGACGTATGGAGTGTATTCCGCTGTGTATTTGAGAGTTGTATTGATAGTAGTATGGGGCAGGTTGATATAACTGTCCAGTCTATTGTAATGATTGTAACTCTGATGAATTGTATGTAAAGTAACAATTACAGCTTTCTTTTATAAAAATGCTATTATTTGTTATTATATTTAATCCGCTGCGAATGTGAGATGTTGTGTTTTCTGTTCTTCTTTCTTCTTTCTGTTTCTTTCTTCTATCTTTTTTTTTCTTCTTCTAACTATCTGGAGTTTTCGGGTTCGAAAACTCCGGGTCGTTACACTAACACACTATGAAACAATTCACTTTTTGATATCTTTGTCTAAATTTGTGTTTTCAACTCTTAAAAGTTGTCAGAAATTGGTATGACATGAATTTTGTATTTCTTTACATTGTTCATGTGCATATTCATTATACTTCTCTATATGAAGCTAATATCCAAAGTTGAGTTGAGATAGATACTGAAGATGCTTCTTATAATTGATAATTAACGATGTTGATCACTTTTGCACGAGTAGAAAACAAAATAGCTCACTTAAAATGCTAATTAAAAGGTACCTTTTTATGGTATAACAATATAAATTGTGATATTACCTTGTTTCCCCGTATTTTGGGATGCCCCATGTTGGGATGCCCCTTCGAAGATGTATATCCTGTAATTATATTATGTTTTGATTTTTTGGAACATTGTCCATACAAAGAGGATTTTGCCAAAATTTTCCAAAAAATCCGACACTTGGAATATTTCATAACATTTTTATCATATGCGAAGAATAGAAAGTTGTTGAATTGAACTATTTAGTTGTAGAATACAATAAGAGAACTGAAAATAGAGCCACATAGAGGATTGATTAGTTTAGTTTGAAAGAAGGTTGAGGATACATAAGAAGTCAGGGTATGAGTTATTGGACGTCTCCCTATAAGAAATCGCGAGGATGCAATTTTAAATTGGGGAAGTCTGTAACAACCCTGCTTTCTATACTATAATAATAATTCAATTGAATTAAAGTGAAATGTTTGAATTCGATTTTAATAGCCGTTATTTATGAAAATAAATTTTACTTGAATAAATTCTGTTTAATAAGAGACTTTGTTTTAATAAATTGAATTAAATTAAGAATTCCTTTTCGAATAATATATTGGAATTGAATAGAATGTTTTAATTAATCATAAATATTTTAAAATGTAAAGAAATTTTATATAATTGAAATAAATTAGGTAATTATCGAAATAACAAATTGTAAATCAATTTAACTTAGTTTGTAATATATTAAAAATCAATAAAAGATTATTTAAAAGAAATGAAAGGATAATAGTAAACAAATAAGTTAAGAAATCTTGGCTTAACCTTATTTTAATTTACACTCCATTCTCCCCTTTTCTAGAATTTACCTTGGTAACTTTAGCCATTTTGAACCAGTTCGAAGGATGCTAGCCCTAACATCCCAAAAATCAAAATTGTGTTCAACTTAAAAAGAATATTTATCGATAAAACATCATTCAACTTGGGAGACGCCACGTTGTAGCAGGCAACGGTGGAAGTCGAGACGAGGTGTGGGCAACTTCATGGAAGGCAACGGTGCAATGGCATGACATGGTAGAGGCGTCACGATTGCGTATACTCGAAGGGATACGACGTGATGCTTGGAGGAGGTGCGACCGAAGGCGATTGAGAAGGCAACATGGTTTGAGCAGTGATGACTAGAGCTTGGTAGACTGTAATAATTTTGGTTACTAGTTGAAGCTTTGGTTTGGAAAATTCAATCATGGATTAGATGAGTTTAAGCTCTCAACTATATCGTTATTCATATCAAATAAATATCTTATATATTATTTGAATTGCTCCGTATATCGTTTGAATGGTTTGGTCGAATCGATGATTGAATAGATTATTTGGGAAATTTGTTTGGTTGTGTGATATTGAATTTGATGATGAGATTGTGTGTATGTTGGAATTGTCCGAAATGCAAAGGAGACATTATACGTTTGCATTTCTATTTGTGTAGTTTATTCTATGGATGCCCGAAATTTGATGTAATTCGATTTGGGCCAAACAATAAATTTTTTATATTGATGCATTGTGGACTAATTTTACTCCATAATTTATATATTTAGATATTCATTTATTTATTTTCTTATTTTTAAATAGATGTTTTGAAATGTTTTGAAATTTTTATTTAAGGGTTTAAAAATCATATTAAAATAATTTTATAACTAATTTACTAAGATTTATTTTCTTATTTTAGAGATTTATTTAATTCATAAATATTGTCTTCTTTGGATTGTAAATCCTTTTAAAAAAATCACTATTATATTTATGTATTTGAAATCTATGAATTATTTTCAAATCACTATTTAGAAATTCTATATGTTATTTGGAAAATATGAAATGATTTCTAAATCCCATTCAATTGATTTTAAAGAGTATTATAAATAATTTTGGATGTAAATAGGAGATTTTGAATAAAAATTTATAGATTGTATAAATAAAACATATTTTGCAAATTATATATTTATTTGAAGATATTTTGTAATTATAGAAGATTAGAAATGATTTTTAAATGTTATTAAGTGAATTAATATTAGTTGTCAATGAGATGTGTATAAAGGGAAGTTTTAAATGGTAATATATATTTTGAAATAAAAATAAATCTGATTTGAAGTTTATATATGTATATTTAAAACTAATATATTTAATTAAAGGAAGTTTATGGAAAGATTTCTATAATGGAAATTTGATTTGTAAGTGATTTAATATGATTTAAAATATATAAGTAAAGATTTGAAAATGAATTATGGTATTTAAATCTTTATTTTAGAATTCAATAAATAAAGTTAAAATACAATTCAATAGATGATATATTTTAAATGATTTTCATTAATCTTAGAATATAAATTTAATTTAAAAATTTTATTATATTTTTATAAATATAATCTCTTTTCTAAATTTATATTTGAACATTTTAATTGTTTTCAATTTTGTTTAATGAGAAATCTGAATAAATAGAGTTATAGTACCGTTTGGGATGTGACATTCTGTAATATTCTTTGGTCATTCTTTAGACTCGTTATATAGAATATTGAAGGGCGAGTGTTGTGTGTGAGCGCTGAATAAGTGGACTAGTAACACGCGGTAGTATGGGACGCCATAGTGTTATTTATTCAGTTGTCCTTTGCTCATGGATGACACTCAATACGGGGATTCAGTATGTGATATTCACTGCGGTGAATATATTTTAGTCATGTGTTACAATGTGAAGCCGTGTTGGCGATTATTTCGAGCCCTGTGTTGGCATATGTATTTAACCGTGTGTCAGCATATGTTTAGTGCCATGTGTCAGTACATTTATTTAGCTGTGTATTAGAGTATGTATAATATTGTGCGTCGATAGGAGTATATATCTATGTGTTAGCTATAAGATATATATTTATTGTATTTGTCTATCATTGTCTATCTCCTTTTATGTTTTGGGAGTGAACTAGATTGGTCAGTATCCATCCTGACAGCCTGATCGCGGTGGTCGCGCCCCGGATCTGTGGCACCTCAATGTCGTGTGTCGACATTAGCCATGTGTTGACAATATTCATAGTTGTGCATTAGTGATTATAGGGCCATGTGTCGGCGCTGGTTAGACCCTTATGTCACCTAGGTCAATAGTCTATTACCATTTGGGGCAAAGCAGAGTCATGGCTAGTGCAAAGCGTAGTCATGTAACGTGTTTATGACATGCAGTGGATATGAGTCACAATGTCCAACGAGATAACTGATGACTATAGGAGCTGTGCTGGTTGGGCACTGTGTCATGTTCGCCTGTTACATTTGTAGTCTCTTGGAGAAAGTGTGTCTGTCAGTCTCCCGTCTGGTTCTGGTATGATGTGATTTAGACAGGTACTTGTGTGATTATACAGGAGACCGTGTCATAAGTATGATCAATCCCGGTATCCTTCTTTAGCGTATGTCACTTATTATTCTTCTTTGGCGTGTATCACCAATTGCCATTTATATTCGTGTGTTGCTTTTATATCTTATTGGCAAGTGTCGCCAACTTCATTGGAATATGTTGCTAATTGTCTATCCTAGATGTGTATCGCCATAAATGTTTTGGAAAGCTAACACACTATGGAACAATTCATTTTTTGATATCGTTGTTTAAATTTGTATTTTTGACTCTTAAAAGTTGTCGGAAATTGGTATAACATGAATTTTGTATTTATTTACATTTTTCATGTGCATATTCACCATACTTCTCTATATGAAGCTAATATCTAAAGTTGAGTTGAGATAGATACTTAAGATGCGTCTTGGAATTACTAAGTGATGATGTTGCTTGCTTTTGCACGAGTAGGAAACAAAATAGCTCACTTAAAATGCTAATTAAAAGGTACGTTTTCATGGTATAACGATATAAATTGTAATATTATCTTATTTTCTCGTGTTTCAGGATGCCCATGTTGGGATGCCCCTTCGGAGATGTATATCCTGTAATTATATTATGTTTTGATTTTCCATAATGCTCTCCGTACAAAGAAGACTACCGAATTTTTTGAAAAATCTGATGCTTGAAATATTTCAAAACATTTTTATTATATGCGAAGAATAGAAAGTTGTTGAATTGAACTATTTAATTGTAGATACAATAAGAGAACTGAAAATAGAGCCACATAGAGGATTGAGTAGTTTAGTTTAAAAGAAGATTGAGGATACATAGGAAGTCAGGGTATATGAGTTGTTGGATTTCTCCCTATAAGAAATTGTGAGGATGCAATTTTTAATTAGGGGAAGCCTATAACAACCTTGCTTTATACGCTGTAATAATAATTCAATTAAATTAAAGTGAAATTTCTGAATTGGATTTTAATAACCGTTATTTATGAAAATAAAATTTTACTTAAAATAAATTCTATTTAATAAGAGACTTTGTTTTAATAAATTGAATTAAATTAAGAAATCTTTTTCAAATAATAGATTGGAATTGAATAGAATGTTTTAATTAATTACAAATATTTTAAAATGTAAAGAAATTTTATATCGTTGAAATAAATTGGGTAATTATCGAAATAACGAAGTGTAAATCAATTTAACTTAGTTTGTAATAAATTTACAAATCAATAAAAGATTATTTAAAAGAAAAGAAAGGATAATAATAAACAAATGAGTTAAGAAATCTTAGCCCAAGCGTATTTTAATTTACACTCCAATCTCCCCTTTTCTAGAAATTCCTTTGTAACTTTATTTGGAGCCTGAACCATTTTGAACCGGTTCGAAGAAAGCTAGCCCTAACATCCCAAAATCAAAATCGTGTCCAACTTAAAAAAAATATTTATTGACAAACATCGTTCAACCTAGGAGACGCCACACTATAGCAGGCAAGGGTGGAAGTCGAGACGAGGTGTAAGCAACTTCGTGGAAGGCGACTATGCAACGACGTGACATGGTAAAGGCGTCGCGATGCGACGTGATGCTTGGAGGAGGTGCGAGCAAAGGCGATTGAGCAGGCAACATGGTTTGAGCAACAATGACTAGAGCTTGGTAGACTGTAATGATTTTGGTTATACTAGCTGAAGCTTTGGTTAGGGAAATCCAAGCATGGATTATGTGAGTTTAAGCACGCAACTATATTGATTTATTCATATTAGGTAAATATCTTATATATTGTTTGAATTGTTCCGTATATCATTTGAATGGTTTGGTCGAATCGATTGATTGCATAGATTGTTTGGGAAATTTGTTTGGTTATGTGATATTAGATTTGATGATGAGATTTTGTGTATGTTGGAATTGTCTGAAATGCAAAGGAGACGTTGTCCATTTGCATTTCTGATTTGTGTAGTTTATTCTATGGATGGCCGAAATTTGATGTAATTCAATTTGGGCCAAGCGATAAATTTCATTATATTGATGTTTGATTGATGCATTTTGGAGTAATTTTACTCCATAATTTATATATTTAGATATTTTTTTATTTTTTTATTTTAAATAGATGTTTTGAAAAGTTTTTAAAAATTTATTTAAGGTTTTAAAAATCATATTAAAAGAATTTTATAACTAAAGATTTATTTTCTTATTTTAGAGATTTATTTAATCATAAATGCTGTCTTTTTTGGATTATAAATCCTTTTAAAAAATCGCAATTACGTCTATGTATTTTATTATTTTAAATCTAAAAATTATTTTCAAATCACTATTTAGAAATTCTATATGCTATATGGAAAATATGAAATGATTTCTAAATCCCATTTAACTGATTTTAAAGAGTATTATAAATAATTTTGGATGTAAATAGGAGAATTTGAATAAAAATTTATATATGGTATAAATAAAACCTATTTTACAAATTATATATTTATTTGGGAATATTTTGTAATTATGGAAGATTAGGAAATGATTTTAATGTTATTAAGTGAATTAATATTATTTGCCAATGACATATGTTTAAAGCGAAGTTTTAAATGGTAATCTATATTCTAAAATAAAAAGAAATCTAATTTGAAGTTTATATATATGTATTTATTTTAAAGAAATATATTTAATTAAAGGAAGTTTATGGAAAGATTTCTATAATGGAAATTTGCTTTGTAAGTGATTTAATATGCTTTAAAATATATAAGAAAAGATTGGGAAATGAATTATGGTATTTAAATCTTTATTTTAGAATTTTATAAATAAAGTTAAAATACAATTCAATATATTATATATTTTAAAAGATTTTCCTTAATCCTAGAATATAAATTTGATTTTGAAAGTTTATTATATTTTTATAAATGTAATCTCTTTTCTTAATTTATATTTGAACGTTTAATTATTTCCTATTTTTCTTAATGAGAAATCTGAATAAACAGAGTTAAAGTACCATTTGGGATGGGGCATTCAATTATATTTCTTTGGTTATTCTTTAAACTCGTTATGTAAAGTATTGAAGGGAGAGTGTTGTGTGTGAGAACTGAATAAATGGACTAGTAACATGCGGTAGTATGAGACGCCGTAGTGTTATTTATTCGGTTATCATTTGCTTACGGATGACACTCAATACGGGGATACGGTATGTGATATTCACTGCGGTGAATATATTTTATTCATGTGTTGACTATGTGAAGCCGTGTTGGCGATTATTTCGACCCCTACATTGGAATATGTATTTAGCCTTGTGTCAGCATATGTTTAGTGCCATGTGTCAGTACATGTATTTAGTTGTGTATTAGCGTATGCATAATACCATGCGTCGATAGGAGTATATATCTATGTGTCGGCTATAATATATATTTATAGTTTTTGTCTATCACTGTCCAACTCCTTTTATGTTTCGAGAGTGAACCAGATTGGCCAGTATCCACCCTGATGGCCTGATTGTGGTGGTCGCGCCCCGAATCTGTGACACCTCAATGCCATGTGTCAAAAATATTCACATTTGTGTATCGGTGATTATTATGTCGTGCGTTGGCAGTGGTTAGCCCCTTGTGCCACCTAGGTCAACAGTCTATTACCATTTGGGGGCAAAGGAGAGTCGTGACTAGTGTAGAGCATAGTCCTGCAAAGTGTTTATGACATGTAGTGGATATGAGTCACGATGTACATCGAGGTAACCGATGACTATAGGATCCATACTGGTTGAGCACGTGTGTCGCGTTCGCTAGTTACGTTTGTATCTCTTGGAGCAAGTGTGTCTGTCAGTCTCCCATCTGGTTCTGGTGTGATATGATTTAGACAAGTACTTATGTGATTATACTAGAGACTGTCTCCTAAGTATGATCAATCCTCGTATCCTTCTTTAGAGTGTATCGCTTATTATTCTTCTTTGGCGTGTATCACCAATTATTATTTACTTTCATGTGTTGCTTTTATATCTTATTGGCACTTGTCTCCAACTTCTATCCATTGACATATGTTGCTAATCCTTCTTTGGGGTGTGTCGCCATTACTATGTTTTGACTTATAGATATTTTAGGATTTCGAATGTTGATTCCTGGACATGGATGATTGACTTATTTGATGTTATTTTATGGTTTTTGATTTGATGAGTTTTCTATAGGTGATGGCATCTTTATACTGGGTATTGTGGTGTTCTAAGTATATGATATTCAGATTGTTTGAGTTAACATTATTATAATATTATATTTATTTGTACCCTGTATATACAAAGTTCCATATTGTTATTGACATTGGATTTAAATATAGTTTGACCCATTTATTATTTATATAATACTCGGGTCAGTCTGAGACAATACAGGTTCAGGGACGATGAGACCAGCTTGTATTTTGTAGGCATAAAGGAGACTAGATATTTTGTATTTTAGATATCATAATGTATTTTTAGATCACTTATGCATATATTGTTGTAATTTGTTTTGAACATATATTATATATTGTATATTATATATTATTGCTGCGATTGACTCTATGGTCTCTGTTATTTACTGCATATATTATGTATTGTTCTATCTTGGTGGCACATGTGTTTATTGCTTTGTGTCGATACTACGTATGTATAGGTGAGTTATTTATTCAATGTTTAAATACGTACCAGTGTTAGCCTAAGAGAATATTCACATGTGTATCCCATATCGCCTTATTCTCCGTATTATTTGATAGGATGGTATGGATATAGAGGTGGGGGTGCTACATGCGTGCAACAAATCTTCCTACAGTGGTCAATCTGTATTGCCCAAGAAGCTCATTGATCAAAAGCCAAGATGATTTCCTATACTCTTCAAGAACCTGACTAAATTTCATTAGCATCTCATGAAGATCATTCCCTATGGCTACCTTGACAACGCTTGAAATATGACCAAGGGGTTTCGCTGTAGAAACCAATTGGATGAGAGACAATAAAACATGGGGATAAAGAATACTTATATCCAAAGTCCAAATGGTGGAAGAATGGTGACTGGTCTCGAATAAAGAAAAACTCATGCTTGAACATACTGTACTTAGAATATAGATCCTCCAAAGGCTTGAACCTATTGAAAGCCTTAAGATGGAAAAAGGAAGAAAATTCCAAATTACTCTTCACTACATACAAAAACTGGAGCTATCTGTTTTTGAGGGGAGTACAAAATACATCTCATGAAGATAATATTAAACTAGTAAAGATAGCGTATCCATTGGGGTGGAGCTGAAAAGGTGTTACCTTGGGGTAAACTATAACCCTCAAGAGTAGAAGAGGAGAAGCGCCAACTAGGCAGCGATATCGGTTATAGGCCATATATCACTAAAAAAGGGAATAAGCCCCCTAATCAAGGATGGGAGAAGCATTTCATCTCAAGGCAGTCCTTGGGCCTAGCTATAGTATCCAATTTCCTAGCAAGTAAAGTAATGGTTACAAAATCAGTAGGATCTACCAATAGTTGTAATGGCCTATAACCTGCTACCAGTGATTGTGCCGAACTATAGCGGTAAAGGAAGAACTGGCCATAGCGGTATATAAATAGGCTGGAATACTAGAAGGTTGGGTACCGTTAGTAGTAGTGGATTTAGTGAGACGTTGAGATGCCATACCCGTCTGAGAGACTATGAACTAACAATGTGCATAGTCATAGGTGCAGTATAGTGAAATGATATAAAATGCAATAATAAACATATGCAATATTTCTTTTGTTATTATGTACAAAACCAGTTAGAACATTAAGTAAATCGATGTATCAAATGAATCGATGTGAACCGAATCGATTAAACATAACTTTTTGACCGAGATGCACAATAATACAAGTCCGCAATGTACACGTGATTACCTACTAGTTTGCCAAGTAATTTCTAATAATATGTCAACTGATGATTATTTAACCGGACCCAAAGTGGTATGTTAAAAATTATCATTGTGATAAAATAATGATTTGAACATATCAACATGCACACATCCATCATAGTCGGCTTCACAAAGTGGTTTACTATGATGGTAGCTAACTTCCAAAGAGCCGATGGATAATTGTTTAATTACTTGGTTTAGTGGCTATAATCAAACCGTACTATGTCATGTGTTTAACATATATTCCATATGTTTTTTTGTGTTTAAAACCTATTCTAGACTTATATCAATTACTTAAGCATATCATCACAAAACACTACACTAGAATTTCTATTACTCAGCCTATTGTTTAATACGTTTCAATCGTGATCTGCCCTATCTAGCCATGTCAAAGTTCATACAAAAATCACAAAATTAATCCAAGTTGACTTTAAACTGAAATAAAAAATGGGTTATCTTAGATTTCAATAGGATTCTTCAAAAATTTAACAAAAAAAACCAATTTATGAAAATGTCGTACCCCACTTTGAATTCACAAAAATAGAAACATGAAATTGAAGATGGATCAAGGTGTTAGATCGTTATCTTATGAAGTATTGGAAGTATTTGTGAAAGAACTAATTGAATCAGAGCGGTAACAAAGAGGTAGATGAAAAGATTTTTTCAAAATGGCAAAGGGAATAGAGTGTTGTGGAAAGGGCTGGCGCAACTTATTTATAGGGTTGAGTAACTAGTTCAGAGTCGAACCAAAGAATTTACCAAAACAGAGGTGTATCGAGGCAAAAGCATACCAAACCATATGAGCTATTCGAAGAACTTTTTGTTTTGCAACTTGAATAATGTCATTACCTTCAAACATAAAATGCTTAAATGTTTAAGGATGTTTTCTCAAGATAATCGAGACTTTTCGACAAACGTTCAATTGGAGATTTATTAAAACAAGTTGACTTGCATGTTAAATCATTCAAAGTTCGAGATGATCATTGCATGTAAGTGCGATAATTTTGAATAGCGCAAAACACGCGTTGTATTCACGAAAGTATGCTTTTGGGGAAGGGGCAAATGTTGTGGGCATTTTTGCCAATAACGAAATAAAGACAAAAAAAACGTTAAGGAACATAGAAATAACTGACAGGCTCATAATTAAGGTGTCGTCACATGGTCACAAAGGCAAAAAAGGACAAGAGAATCAAGAGATGGCTCGAGGAAAATCTGAAACGAAAAATCAAGCTTGAATAAGATGAAGTAATCAGTTTGACGACAGTTGAAAATGAATAGTTCGGTAGTACTCAAAATGGAACGGTTCGGTATTCATCAACTACCAAACAAAAAAGCTATATGGTAGTATTCAATTATTGGGCATGAAAATTGATTGGTAGTTTTCACTATCAAATTGGAAATTTGGTTTGGTAGGGATTCGTTGAACCAAACATTCACATGACCAAATGTTAAGCGAACCATTCGCTATCGAATAGAACAAGTCAAACATAGAAAGTGCCTATCTTTTGGGAAATGCCAAGCCAACCACTTCTTGCCCCATTCCTATAAATAATACTCCATGGATGAATATAATAGCAGACAAGTTTTAAGAGCTAAACCTACCGAATAGATATTGCCGGACAAAATCACAAGAGCAATATTTTTCATTTCCCTTGAGTAATTGACCATCGTGTTTTGTATTTATGCATTGTACTCGAGATCTATAAGAAAATAAATGATAATTCACAATGGACAGTAGCAATCTTTAGCCGAACAATTATAAAATTATGTGCTTTCTTACAAACCGTAAATCACTTATACAAAATAGATGCAGAATACATTCAATATCTGTTGTTCTACAAAATTTGTTGGAGGTGTTTGCCACTGTTTGAAAAAAAACAAACTAAGGCTAACTAATTTAACCTTTTAACAATATCTAACACCTTATCAATACGAATGCGATCTCAGGTCTTGACTCTTATATACACATTATATTAAATGCTCAGATCCGCACTTAACTAATAAAATGCGTTCTCGATTTATCTGTGCCATTTAGATGTAATTATAACATCCCCCACTTTAAGAACTGAAAACAAACACGAAAATGCTGAAGTAATCACCAGAATTATTTTAAAGTGACAAAATGGGATCAGTTTTTTCAACAACATTAAGTAAACCAAGCAGGTAAATAAATTTCATTACACATAATTGTCTGTACATTTTAATAATCCCAAATAGTGCCTACACAAGGATAAAAAAACAAAACATAAATAATAGTGTTGTGCCGGACATATAAAGACGTCGTCGAGAACACTTATTCAATTATATAACATGGTTTTACAATAGTGGAATCAAACTAACTTTTATTATGTATTAATGCTTGTGCTTCACCTTTAAGTTTTTATTCATCTTCCAAATGAAATTGTCTAATCCATAAACCTAGCCAACTAGAATGAGTACCTATGAGTTAATACGGGAAAAACAATAAAAACATGAGTAGACTTAAAGCCTAGTGTGAGTAATAAATTTCCCTAGACATACATAGTGAGACCATGCTGCCTAGCGAAACAAGTTTTCCCTTTACTAAATCAACAATAACAGCTCATCATATCATGTAATAAGATCATCATATCATGAGCACACTACATGCATCATTTCAAACATAAGTATACCTCCATACTTAGCATACAGTTATGAACCGTATCATTAGTTCATCCATTTCAATAATAAGTATACCCTATACTTATCCCCATTTATGAACCATGTGATATAATCATCATACACATTCACATGCATCACCTTGACTCTTATTTAGGTGTCAATCTTAAATTTATCCTTAACCTTACTCAATGATTACCTCACTAGGTCTTTCTATCACTAATTTACTTTATTTTTCCTCGAACAACATCACTATTGAAATGACCACTCATTTCACTATAGGAGCTACTTTGACTCTCCTAGGAGGTTGAATGTAAGCACTCTGAATACATTCTAGAAAGCATCGTTACTAACCATCAATAGCTCCTCTCAGTCCTAAAAGCACTTTTGTTTCTTTTTACCTATTCATACATTAAAATACATCCATTTTTATGTTATTACTCACACTAGAGTTAAAGTTTCTGAATTGAGCCCAATAAACTTCATAAGTCTTGTTACCCTGCTATATACCATGGAATATAGGCTTTCCTAAGCCTTGGCATGTGACCATTCAATAACCGCATGAGTTGTTATTATTTTCACCAAAAGTTAGACAAACACCTGATAAGATTATAAGGAGAGATTAAATGAAGAAATCAAATAAAAAAGAGGTAAATAGCACACAAAAATGTATAATGGTTCAGCAAATACTCTAGCCTATGTCCACTTTAACTTTATTAATCATTTTTGAAAGTTTTTACAAACTATCATTTAAAAACTCAATGCTCACAAGTCGGTGATAATCCAACAGAGTAATAGTGCAAAATCAAATAATTTAGAATGCAAAAGGAGGATCATGTTTTTGTTCTTCTCTCCTCCTATTTATAGACGTAGATTAGTGAAATAAGCTTAGATATTTGCTATCCATGTTCTCCACATTCAGGAGGAGTTTCAAGAGAGAGATCGTGGACAAATCAACATGTTCAGATTCAACTCGGTACCGAGTTGTGGTTCACAACTCGTTGTTAAGTCATAAGTTCCTCAACTTTTCTAATTATCTAGTTTTGCTCCTTTGTTCTCTTGAATGGAATTGCCCTAGTCCACTTCCCTAAATCTTTATGTGATTCTTTGTGTTTGGTTTAGCCTTCAATCTCCTTGAAATAGCTGTGCTAGGATGATTTCATGACTTAGTACCAAGTTGAACTCATCAGCTTGGTAATGAGGTTACACTTAAATTTGGATTTGCCAATTTTGGCTTTCACCATGTGGTTCATGTGGAGATTGGCAAGGTGTCTTCAAGTGGCAAGCATGAATCTACATCAACTCTTTGGACTTCGATTGGATTCTGGTCTCTTAAGTTAGGATTCAGGATTTCTACTTCGTCTTACGATCATTCAATGGTTCCAACTAGTTCGAATATAGCATAGTTCAAAAGCAGGATACCACTTATATTTTCAGGTCTTAGGTTCAATCCATTTTTTCAATCATTAGTTGCATGCCCTTCACATTCTTTAGATCTTCATGTTAGATCAAAATCTACCAGTTCATTAGTTAAACAACTTTACCATTCTTTATAAATGATACATATTTTTTAGCTTTCCTAAGCTTAACGCCTTTTCTCATTATTAGTAGGTTGTTGCATTTTATCTTATTATTTTCCTTCATAATTTCATCCCTGTGAAATTCAAATTAAACATCTTGAAATCGAAATTCAAAATTATTACCCAAATGCACATATTTAAATAATGGATTTATCATGGCATATGTAGCTATCAACTTTCTAAACCCATGCTATCACATACCTAGGTATCGTACGTCTATAGCTTTCATGAGTATAGTGTTATTGCATGTCAAAAATGCCATCGAAGGTATAAGGTTATCACACCTTTAAACTAGTTATCGCATATTAAAATAGCTATCGCAGGTATAACCATTGCAAATATGGCTTTTCCACTTCTAAATAGCTATCGCAAGTATGGCTACCGCACTTCAAAATAGTTATCGCAAACATAGAATTTCTAACTAGTTATCACATGTCTAACATAAATAGTTATCGCATGTCTAACATACAGTTATCGCCTGTCTAACTTATAACTAATGAATGTCTAACTCAAATAGCTATCACATGTATAAATGTAAGTTATCGCATGTATAACCTAAAGGTTACATGTATATCACATGTGTAAAACTAGGCTATCACATGTATTAAATGCTAAATATGTAAGTAAGTAGAAAACTGATATTTCCCTTAATAAAGTGACCATCTTTTGACTAATTCCCTACACTTATCATTTGTTTATTAGTTACTTTTAAATTATGTAGAAATCTCCGAAGATTGCCGAAATTGATTCCGTTGATTATGCCCTAACTAATTACCTTTCTTAATTATTTTTGTTAATTAAGTATTTTTTCCTTACCATTTAATTGATCATAATTTGAAAAATGATGGGAAATTTTTCAAAATTCACAGAAATTCAAAAACACCTTCCTTTACCTTTGGGAAAAAATTCAAACCAAAATATTAAATTTCAATACTGGTAAATATTAGTTTACAACCAAACCTGCCTATTTTTAACTTATAAAAAACATAATAAATAATTCCCTCATCGTTTTTTTAACTTAAAACCTGCAATGGTCTGCCTTTTCGACCTCTGAATGTCGACAATAATACATCACAGTATTCACGTGCCGAGCACCCAAGTGCCAAAAAGATAGAACGTTAGGGTAAAAGGAAAAAAAGAAACAGAACTAGAAAGAAGAACACAATATAAGGATCTCACATGAAGAATGATAATATATAATATCTCAAAAGCTCTTTACCAAAAAGAAAACTTTGATATACATACACCAATTAGAGAAGCCTAACCTATCATCAGCTTGGACAGTTATAACATCTTGTCCTCACAAACTCTGATAAATACAAAACAAGTAATGTAGCGGAAAATAAATAAGGTAGAAAATCATCCAGCTCCTCTTCGAGAGCTCCAATGAACCACAACTAAATCTGGAAATATACACAGACTTACTCAAGCATTGTAAGAAAATAATACCTGGATCAGTCTGATAAAAAAGCATGAGAAACTCAAATCATATGAATTTTTATATTTATAAACCTTCAAAATAAAGGTATATTGTAAGATCACACTGCAAATGAACACGGATGGATTTTTATCTTATGATAACCAAAACATTTCTATTAGAAAATCCAATGATACTATAATAATGTTTAGGGTGTGAAATATAGAAAATCAAGAGCTATAACGCGTGTGAGTGTACATCATGACAATAATAGGTATACAATCAACATCGCTAAGGAACGTTTGCTAATTGCGTAGGACTCCATGGAGGTGCTCTCGGCACTTCAAGAACAGTCCCCATGCACATGGATCAAAGATATCCTTCCAAGCATTGTATCTCTTCAGATAAAATATACCGTAAAAAATGTAGTTGGTCCACACCCGAACATGTGGCATTGGGTCACATCACTCCCACATGCATATCTGTCAGTAACACTAGAATGGAGTGCCTGCACCCTTAAGTTAGCTAAATCCCATAAGCTATGCCTCCTATCTTTGGTTTTTGTCATTAACGAGGTGAAGTCACGTTCAACATCCCATCACATGAGTCACAACTCAAAAAGATCTCGACACACTAGTCCCCAACTTGAACAGATCTCGGAACCACACATGGATTTCCAGATCTCAACAGATCTCGAAATCTCATATGGATTTCCATATCCCGAATAGATCACGAACAACTACTTATGTTCGAGCATCTCAAATGGATCTCCAACCTCCACATAGATTCTAGCATCTCGAACCAATCATGAACCTCTTCTAAAGAATAGATCACACATATGGTTTTGAAGTGGTAATGGTTTCAAGTCATCTCATATAAGTACACTCCCCTGCTTACCGGGCACTCCAAAACCAATCGACGGACTTTCGGTAAACTCAACTCCGGATCTATGAGAAATAAACAGACAATACATAAGAGCAGAGATCGCCACCTAACCATTTAAGCAGATAGATTTCCTTATTATTTGTCCTAGAAGTGCGAAACGAGTTTATACATACAATATAGCATCTCCGAAGATAAGTATTTCTTCTAGATATTTCCAGTCATATTTGGGTCAATTTCAATAATAATGAGAATGATCACATAAGGGAAGCTAAGTCCCATATGCTATCCATAAGCAAGTAACACATAAAACATTATCGACACACACAAGCATGATCAAGTCATATAAATGACTTCTAATCCACTTTTAATTAATCTTCCTTTATTAATTAAAAACATCTTTCATTAGTAAGACTCATTTATTGAATAAAACATCATTTATCAATCAATACTATTTACTTGTACGCTTTCAGTACTTCAAAAAATATTCATATAATTATCTCAATCGGGATAAATATATTCATAAACCATTAACAAGGTTTCTTAATTTAAGCTTTACTTTTCCTATATTTTTCAAAAGGTTCCATAGTTATAATTTCCGTTAAAATCCATTTTAAGAGTCTAAGTACTTTCATAAATCATTTGAAAAGGGGTAAGACTAATGTTATTAAACATTGTCACTACAAACCCAAAACCATTTCACTTATGCTTATCTTTAAAAAATCCTTTTAAAGATCTATTTACATTCATAAGTATAATAAAAAAGGGTTAAAGATAAATGTTACTAACACATTTTCACAGCAAACCTAAAATCATTTCACTTATGCTTATCTTTAAAACATCCTTTTAAAGATCTATATACATTCATAAGTATAATAAAAATGGGTTAAAGATAAATGTTATTAACACATTGTCACAACAAACCCAAAACCATTTCATACTTATATCATCTTTAAAGACATTCTTTGAAAGATCTAAGATAATATTTAGTTAAGCTCGATAGTCGACAAAGAGACTATCTAGTTGAAATTGATCACTCAAAGAAATCACAATTCATATACTTAACTTGTTTCCGACATTTCAACTTAACTATTCCTCGTCCAAGAGTGAAGCCAGGTAAGTAGTGCATTTGTTGCATCAAAGCCTTGCCTAGACACTTCATTCTTACATCTCACAAATAGATAAATCCACCTCATGTACTTTTAATGTTAAGTATAATATTAATGACTTTAATAAAATAGTTAGAATATAATATGATTAACATGTTTTCGACATTCTTGACTTAACTATTCCTCGACTAAGAGGGAAACCGGTAGGTTAGAGCTCTATTGCTCCATCCCTACTCAACATCAATCTTAACTCTCATAGATTGATAAGCTTACTTCGTCGGCTTTTAGCGTTAAGCAAAGTTAATTACGTTTCCGAAATTCATTTAAAATTATTTAAAATATATTTAAATTTCAAACCAACTTTAAGATACTTAAAAATAGGTTATAAAACATCTCTATAAATACTGGAGGAAAATACCAAATTCAAATATCGTTTTTGAACACTTAAAACCATAAGCGACTTACTACGGCATTTATAAATGATGTTAAAAGTCCTTGTTAAAAACAACATTTAAAAACACGATCTTTGTAACTAGTTTTAACCACTTTAACAAATAATTTTAGACTTAAACTTTTTATAGATATTACTACCCTCAGGATACTTAAATACCTTGGAAAGAAACCCCAAATAATATCTTCTAATTTATTTATAGAAATATCCAAAAACATGTTATATTTACAAAGGGTATTTATAACCACCCTTTTCTCCTAACTTTCACAACTTTTGTTCACAATTTTCTTAACTTTAGAAACCAATTATTTACTATTCAATACACAAAAATATGTGTATAGAACAACCAAATAAAAGTATCCCAAGTTAAGATCATAAATATCCAATTTACACAAGTTAAAGTTAAGGGATATCGAAGTGCACTTATAATGACTATTCTCGCTTCAAACACTTTCAAACATACTTCAATTCAACATAGAAGTTAAACAACCATATAACCTCAAGTTAAGGCCATGTCATATGTTTAAGAGGGTAATAGAAGTGATGTTATATAGTATAAAGTTGTCATTTGCTTTCTAAAGCAAGAGGAGTCCAAAGTTTACCGTGTTAATTAGTTAATGTCACTTTAACTTTATACTTTTGCACATAACATATACACACACACACACACACACACACACTATATATATATATACTTATAAGATAGTGAGATAACTCACTTAGATCCAATCCAAACACAGGAATAAAACCACAAGAATCAAAGAACAACCTCCTACCATCACCAAAAGCCTAAAGATCCAACATTTAGCACTTTCAAACCAAGGCAACACCTTCCCTCCTCCTCCATTGCTGCCCATCCATGATCCCCCTATTCCTCTCATCTTCTCCTACTTTTTACATAATACTAATGATTCCCATGATGTTTTAGGTATATAGCCAAATTTTAAAAGAGATTGAAGATGATTTGGTTAAGACTTGAAAAAGTTAGAGAAGAATTAGTGGATTAGTGCTTACGCACTTCCACCATTTTAATTCTCATACTTCATTTCAAGCTTTAGTGAATTTGCGATTTACTTCTCAGCTTAAGGGTATATTTATAGGTTTGTGCAAGAGGTCATTACCATCTTCTACCTTCCATGGAAGGTCACAAAGGAGCCTCCCTCGCGCATTCACCTTTACACCTCTCTTCTTTTACTTAAAAGTCAAGTCTTACCATAAAAGGTCATTTCCAAAATAACTTTGATGACATCACCTATGAAATCATCCAGAAGGTTTATTTCCATAAATGGTAATGAGTTTTTATTTATTTTTTAATTTTCTAAGAAAATAAGTTTATGTAAAAAAAATATGAATAACTTTTAACGGTTAAAAAGCTGTTTATCGATAAAACAATTTCCAGTCACATTATTGATATTTTTTTCGAAGAATTTATTTTTGTGAACGTTTTTCCAAAATTAATTTGCCATCATTTCTTATGATTTAATAGGGGGTTAAAAATATTATTAAATCATTTTAATAACATTTAATCCAAGATTCAAACATTTAAATAATTCAGATATTTAAATACAAAGTGTCTGAAATTCCGGGTCGTTTCATTCAGATATTTAACTTACTAACTTCTCAAATTCAAATGTTATATAAACTCAACTTTTATATTTTCATAAAATAATTTTGTTTCAAGTTCTATACGATTCGGAAGTTTCCGACTTTCCAAAATCGTCGAAAATCTCGTTTCATTTTAACAAATGAAAACTACCAAATAATGTATCATAACATGATGCACATACCATACAATCCTAATGCATATGCTAGTGTGTCCATAAAATATCTAAACAAATTTCAATAATTTATTAAACACTTTTTGCCAAAAAAGAAAAACATGAAAAGTTTCAACATTAATTCCAGGTAACGCCACTACCACTTGAGTACCCTACATAGTATATATAAAAAACATTTCTACATTAAAAAGTTCATATCAAATTTCTTTCCAAAGAAAAACTTTAGAACTAAACACCCGGGTTTTGTTTCAAACCGCTTTGAAATTATATATATATACACACAGATATATATATATATATATACACACACATATATATATATCTTTTGTATAACAAATCATACTTTCGGAATCAAATCGAAATCTATTTTACTAAAACAACCTTGTAGCATCCTCTGCTTAGAAATCCAAAAATGAATGCCGATGATGTTGAAGTCATCACAAGAATTATTTCCAAGCAACATGAGTGAGTTCAATACATCCAATTCATGCCTTTCAGACTTAACCAAAATCATTTCAAAACAGTATCAAATACTTCGTAAATATTACCAAGTACTTGATTCCAATTTCGTAAACCAATTTCCCAAATGTTTACTTTTAAACAATACTATTATTATCTCTACAAACTGGAAAACGTTTTCAAAAATACTAAGATTTAAGTTCTGATAATATCATTTTAACCCTACCCCATATATTATACATATATCTTTTGTATAACAAATCATACTTTCAAAATCAAATTGAAATCTATTTTAGTAAAACAACCTTGTAGCATCCCCTGCTTATAAATCCAAAAATGAACGCTGATGATGTTGAAGTCATCACCGGAATTATTTCCAAGTGACATGAGTGAGTTCAGTACATCCAATTCATGCCTTTCGGACTTAACCAAAATCATTTCAAAACGTTATCAAATACTTCGTAAATATTACTGAGTAATTGATTCCAATTACGTAAACCAATTTCCCAAATGTTTACTTTTAAATAATACTATCATTATTTTCTCTAAAAGCTTGAAAAAAATTCAAAAATACTAGGATTTAAGTTCTCATAATATTAGTTTGACTCCTCCCCATTTATAAATCATGCTTTATAAACCATATTTATATAAAATCACTTTGTTATATAAATTTTTTTGCAAATGTTTATTTTACAAAATATCTTATCCTTCTTAGATAAACACTTTTTACAAAAATTAACTTTTTAACCCAACATTGCCACTGAACGCCTTATAGTCAAACCGTGAAACTAAATTAACAAGGTGTTCGTTTCAATGTATTTACAATTTATATCTTCCCAATCCATGCAGTAGAAGGTAAAACTGTTTGTTAACAAACTATAGTAAATGCTCATAAACTGGCAAAGCACAACTAACCAAATCATAAATGATAGCAATTGAATATTATCATTTTCTAACAAATAAACATATCATAAATATCAATTTATGAAAATTATATATTTTTATATAAAATATAATCCTAGGTAAAATTATTTCATTTACCAATTTAAAAAACAATACTGCATTGCTTTGCATTGTTTAAGTATTTAGAAACCCTTATCGATACCATAACATCCCATGTACCGACTAGAATTCATAAACCACTCAACAGACCAATTAACACAATAGAAAACATTTTTATATCACGAACAAATATGCTCTCATATGTATAATACACTCAACAAGTGCTAGGGCATTCCATTATCCTATCTCTTAATGAGCCATACCCAACCAAAGCTAAGGTTCTCGCTTAACCTCAGCTCTGATACCAATGTAACGGCCTGCCTTTTTGACCCTCGAATGTCGACACTAATACATCCACGGTATTCCCATACCGAGAACCCAAGTGCTAGAAAGACAGAATGTTAGCATAAAAGAAAACGAAATGAAACAGAACTAAAAAGGAGTACACAATATCAGAATCTCATATGCGTAATGATAATATATAATATCTTAAAAGGTCTTTACCAAAAAGAAAACTTTGATATACATAGACCAACAAGAGAAAACTAACCTATCATCAGCTTGGATAGTTACAACAGCCTATCCACACAAACGCTGATAAATAAAAAATAAGTAATGGAGTGGAAAATAAATACGGTAGGAAATCATCTTGCTCCTCCCCGAGAGCTCCAATTAACCACAACTAAATATGGAAATATACATAGGCTGACCCGAGCATTATAACAAAATAACACCCAAATCAGGTAGTAAACTAGCATGAGAAACTCAATCATATGGATTTTTATTTTTATAAACCTTCAAATATAGGTATATCATAAGACCACGCCGCATATAAACATGGATGGGTTTTTATCTTATGATAACCAAACCATTTCTATTAGAAAATCCAGTAATACAATAATAATGTATAGGGTGTGAAATATAGATAATCAAATGGCTGTGATGCATGTGAGTGTACATCACGACAATAGTAGGTATATAATCAATACCGCTAATAGATTCCCATATCTCAATAGATCTCACATTCACACATGGATTCCCGTATCTTGAATTGATCACAAACAACTACATTTGTTCGAGCAGCTCAAACAGATCTCGAACCTCCACTTAGATTCCAGCATCTCGAACCAATCACGAACTTCTTCCAAAGCATAAAACACGTATATGGTTTTGAAGTGTCAAGTCATCTAATATAAGTACACTACCTCGCTTACTGGACGCTCCATAACTAATTGACAGATTTTCAGTAAACTCAACTTCGGTTTTATGGGAAATAAATAGACGATACAAAAGAGTAGGTATCACCTCCTAATCGTTTAAATGGATGGATTTTATTATCATTTGTCCTAGAGGAGCGAAACGAGTTTATACATACAGTATAACATCTCCAAAAATAACTTTACTATATAATTCTCTTGTTTCTTCTAGATATTTCCAAAGTCATAGTTGTAACGACCCGCTATTTTGGACCATTCAAATCGACAATAAATCCACACATGTCTGACTTGAATAATTCAAAATATCAAATTGTTAATTTAAATTTGGCAAAACTCAGCATATGCAGTAAATAAATCAATCACAGAATCACAGACACAGAGTAATACAATAATACGCAGCGGAATAGATAAAATAGTAGTTCATGAAGCTACTATATAAACATCAGAGTTGAAAATAAAATACAACAGAATATCTCTAATACAGTGAAGTCTCCAATCCAAACAGATGGCTTCTGTGAACGAATCAATTGGAAAGCTGGAAGCTGAATCAATAGTTGGATCTCCCAAACGAAGCTCCAAACTCCAAAGGTGAGTCTCAAATGCTGTATCACTCGGTCTGACCCGAGCGTAAAGCAAAACACAAAACACTTGAGTCAGGATTAACATTCTTATATCAATAAATCCAACTCAAGTGAAATATCAGCTGAAATACAAGACTTAAAGGATGTTTGGGATAACCATCCTCTAAGGATCTGCGGAACTATCTACAAGGTGGAAATATACACTATAACACCGTGGTCATTCCAAATTAATTTATACTTCAAACCCAAAGTATCATTTCATTTCAAATATATCTATTTTCCAAAATAGTATATATATATAGGTTAAGTAATTTATAAAGTAGTATTTATAATTTCCTCAAGTCTCACAAATCGATTCAAATTAACTCAAATTCCAAATTCAAATTTATTCAAAGCTCAATTCATCAATTCAATTTAGTTCTAAATATACCATTTAATTTTTCAATATATTTTAAGGCTTTAAAATTCAACATTTTCAAAGTTAAATTTAACAGTTTCATATGACTCTTGATTTAACTTCATTATTATCTAATCAGGGAATATTCACTTAATAAATTCAATATCATTTAACTAGCCTTTAATTACATTCTATTAAATATTTCCTTAAATTTATTTAAATATGAAATATTCATTAAATTATTTAAATTAAACCCAAGTTATAAATCATATTTTAAATCTCAATTTCAAATAGTTTTAAATCGGTTTAATTAAATAAAATTCTTTACTAAATTCAAATTACCTTCCCAACCTTAACTTATTCAAATTATTACCAAAATCTATTTTGAAATATATTTAAATACTCAACATAGTATAGGTATTTAAATCAATCATTCCCATTTATATATGATAATTTAAGGCTCAACATTTATTAAAACCATATATTTCTTTCCAAACCATAGAATTCAATTTCAAAATATTTATATATATATGGACCAACGGTGTTTGTATATATATTTATCATATGGTTAAGTGATACGGATATTTATCATTTCAATCCGAAATTTAAATATATACGGGTAGATATCATTTCGACCCGTAATCCCAATCTCAATTCAAATGAAAATCGCTTGGGTTTATCATTTCAACCCATAACGATTTTCTCCTATTCTAAAGTCCGTTCGGGTATGTATCATTTCAACCCATAGTGAATTCTATATTAACAGGGAACTTGCAGAGTGATAACAGATAATATAAAATATAACAACAGGCATATATCATCAATATAAATAACAGATACTGGTGTCAGATGTCATAGGTGAACATATACAGATAATAGTAATACAGGCATATAAATACTAGGTACTGGTGTCAGATGTCACAGGTGAACATATACAGATAATAGCATATATAACAATTTAAATAACTACAGCATCATATTTCAATTGTCGTTTCAATTGAAATCAAATTTAATAAATAAAAGAACGTTAATCGTGAGTGATTGCTCACCTTTCGAGGCTAGATAGAATAGACAATGAGATTGAGTTACGAAAAACAAGCACGACTTCCAAATCAAAGCTAGAGGGGTACGATTTAACGAACAAATCTGATAGTTTGAATAGAGGAAAATCAAATCAAACCGGGTTGATGAAGATAATTGGTAAAGTGAATTTATATATAGCTATCTATAAATAAAATTCATATTCTAAACCCCACACACATAAAAAAAATACGTGTATTTCAAAATTGCTATTTCAAAATAAAATATATACTTGCTGGAACATATTATATATGCATTAAACTAACATAAATAATATAATGTACATACATCATATATGAATATTAGTATGTACAGAGCTTCTGACACAACTAGTATAACTTAGTTATAAATAGACTTATATGAATTTATATAACATACTGACCTAGGTGAAATAATGCTTTAAACAAAGCAAATATAATATATATATACTATTGAAAAGAACGAAATATGTATACCCATCCTCTGTTCCATTCGAAATATAATGCAAACCACAATATAAAGTTTAAACTGCTGCAAAAACACAAATATATAACAGTAAAACATATTTTATACCTTTCCATAATATAATATATATTATAACATTATATATATAATACGACTATTGCTTTATAACAATTAGTTCAACAATACACAATGCGAAAACCCAAACCATATAAATCAATAGAAGGCAGATGTAAGATAGAATATATAATTAACATATTATCAAAACTGTAACCACTAATATACTCGCATACTAAAATATACGTTTATATATATTTCATAATATACGAATAAAGAAACAAAACTTATCATATACAAACCCGCCTAATTAAAATTTACGTAGACAATACAAATAAACACCAATTTCTGTATATATAAACTATATAACAAAACGTATATATATACGTATACACGACTAGAACAACCTAAGTCTATACAAACTTTTATAAAACAGCCCCATATAAACACCCAACAGACTTAAACACAGAATAGAACTAGGTGTACCTCAACAAACTATGCAAAGCTGGCCGAAGATGGTGGAGAGAAGAGGAGGTTTCGGAGGCAGCTGGAGTTGCTCGGCCAGGTGGCAGTCTCGGTGCTAGAGAGGTGGAGCAGTGGGGTTTGTAGAGTGGAGGAAGGCGGGCTGGAAGGTGGTGGGGAGGTGTTGTTCTCGGGTTTGGGAAGGAGGATAAAAGAAAGGGGAGGAGCTGGTGCCAGGCTGGGCAGTGCACGTGTGATGCTGGTAGACGAGGCGCAAGGCCAAGGGGAGGGCGGATCTGGAGGGGAGAGCGAGAGGGAAGGAGAATACGTGGAGATGGCCTTCGGTATGCGTGCTGCTGCGAGGTGATGGGTCAGCAGTTGTTGAGTGGGAGGCGTTGGTGGGTGAAGATGGTGACGAGGTGGTTGGAGGGAAAGGCGTTACGCGGAAGGCGTGGAGGAAGAAAGCAGAGGATTTGGGATGGTGGGCACGGTAAGGAGAAAGGAAAAGAAAGGAAGAGTCACGAAATAGATCTGAGGAAAGGAGAAGGGAAGGGCAATCCAGAGGAACAGAAATGAACTTGCAATTATATATTCTTTGCCGAGATATTTGCAAGTGAACCGAAAACGTGGGGAGGAAATAAAATAACGTGTGATCAAATCAAACGTCAGAGAGTTTTGAGCAAACTAAAATGAATGAAATATTAACGGTCACCCTATGATATTGCTGGAATCCAAAGCAATTAATTGTGATGTTTGCACAGCACGTCATCAGATTGAAAAGGCAAGGAAAAAAAGAGTCACAAATTTTGGTACCGGTACGACATACAGTTTTATTGTTTCCGTCGCGTACCGGTATTCAAAATACAGAATTGAATATACCACAGAGATCAGCATGACGAGACGATCAAAACGGTATACAGATATTAGAGGCAGGATCATCCGATCAAAAAGTCGATACGGACCCTGATATACGTTGCTATTTCGTACAGAAAATCCAAACGGAGCTAGAAACGTCCGAATTTCGCGAAACGAATTTCGCAGACAGATTCAGAGTGTTCTAAATAAATTTTCTCATGTTGACAAATTTAGGTTTCGGAAAACTTTTAAATGCACTGTTATTAACCGGTTTGATTTGAAATGAAATTTCACAGGAAAATAAACTTCAATATTATCAGATGAAAATTTACCAGTTGCTATATTAAAATAGACGTATTCCAAATAGTAAATTTTTATTTTCAAATTTTATTGTTTAAAATTTCACAAAATTTCAATTAATTACGTCATAAAAATTATTAAAATTTACGGGTCGTTACACTCTCCCCCACTCAAAACTTTTCGTCCCCGAAAAGAAAGGAGGTAGGAGAATAGAAACAACCAGAAAGAAAAATAGATTGAAGGTTAAGATTAAACAATTAATTTAAAACTATATAAATTTTACTTGAAGTATTCATTTAAAAACTTCATTTGCAATCAATTATCTTTAATACTTTAATACTTTTCAAAAATCCATTTGTAAATTCTTGCCTCATTTATCAATACCTTTTATATGTTTAAATAATATCTTTATAAATATATAAAAACTATTTGAAAACAGTTATTTACATTATTACTTATATTTACAAAGAAGTTATTTGAAAACATTAAATCCATAATTCATAAATTTATTAATTTATCTCAAGATACTTTTCAAATATTATTAAGAAATCAATAATTATTTAAAAAAAAATATAGTCAACAAGGAAAAGAAGGAGGACTTGGAAAACAGAATATAGGTGAATAAATAAAGCTGAGCAGATAAGGTAGATTCAAAGGAATAATATCAGGCACGAATAATTAATTTAGAACCATAAGGGTTTTAATTTCAAATATTAATACAAAATTTCTTTGTTGGAAATACTTTTATAATAAAATACCTTTATAATAAAATACTTTTTTTTTATAACTCGATGTTTCAACAAGTTTATCCTCGTTCCTGTAGACTCTGGCAGTGCGTTGATCAGACGCAAAACTAGAATTCTCCAGCTACTTAGTAGACCTGTCTCAACATCCAGTGAAAATACTGGAAAAACTTTTAAAAACAGATATGGAAAGTACAATCCAATCAAAAACACAAACAAACCTTTGTCCAACCGTGGTTTGCAAATACACAATGATTACGCCTAGATCCCCCAGGAAACAATCCATATTCGTAAGCTTTCTCATCACTGCGAGTTATGCCATGATGACTAGTAGAATGCAGGATACACAATGGTTACGCCTGGATCCCCCAGGAAACAATCCGTACCCCCAGGCAAGACTCAGCCAAGCATTTGCGCTACTATTCGCGACCTACACAGATTGCAGGATACACAATGGTTACGCCTGGATCCCCCAGGAAACAATCCGTACCCCTAGGCAAGACTCAGCCAAGCAGTTGCGCTATGCAGTCACGAGAGAACAATAAGACCATGGGTAACGCCATGGAATTCGAAGGACACTCGAGTATCATATCCGGAAAACCAAAAATCAGAGAGAATAATATCGATAGAATGAATCCAAGATGTGGCCACAAATCGGATATCAAGCAGAAGGCACTTTCCATATCTTTACTTCGAAAATATGTATCATATAGTACCTTTTCAAATCACTTTCAAATATCGTACTTATATAAATCCATTATATATAAGAT
Source organism: Allium fistulosum (assembly GCA_030737815.1). Taxonomy (NCBI): domain Eukaryota; kingdom Viridiplantae; phylum Streptophyta; class Magnoliopsida; order Asparagales; family Amaryllidaceae; genus Allium; species Allium fistulosum. Next base: position 530,487,807 of record CM060902.1, read on the forward strand.
TAAATTTTCAAATCAAATACTTTTCCAAAATCAAAAGTATATCAAATCACACTTATATAGACTTTAATTATATAAGATTTCACTTTTCAAATTGAGTACCCTTTCTAAATCCATAGTTTTCGAATCAATTTCATACTCATACAAATCAATTTTATATAAGTTCGACAACTCCCAAATCAAGTGTTTAATAACATAAGGTTCTCAAATTTCAATTCGTTTCGATATAGTTCAATTTCAAAATCATATACAATTTCACCAAATTATTTCTTCACAAATTAATTATCTTTAGCTTCAAAGTTTCCAAAATAATAGATTTTGAAAATAAATCCAAATTTCCAAATCAATAATTTAAGTCAACCAATTCATTTCCAAAATCAAATGGTTTTCAAAATCATCTTATATTTACCTAAGGTCCATCTTATATAAGGATCAAATTTTTCAAAAATAAATTTCGCTGTATTAAGAGCCATATGAGATTTGAATATCTTTACTTTTATGGGTTATATATCTTTGTAATTTAAATTGGAAATTTTCTTTTAGTAAGCAAAGATATTCTAACTCGACAGCTTTCAATTTCAGCGTCAAAGTATATCAATGATATCAGAATATAAGATGTACATACGTCATCATTTCGCAAAATCACATTTGATCGCTCGCTCGATCACACAAGTTCGCTTTCGAACTAGTATTGTCCATTCGACTTCCCTAATGCGGATTTCGATATGGTTTCTCGACTAGAAGCCATCAGTCTCCTTGCATAGCCATATACTATGATAGAGAATTCTAGAATCAAGCCCAAAATCCATATCAAATATTCGCCATCAAGAATCGAATGAAAAATTCTAACACGAAATGGTGTAATTCACCTCGAACTTGTGTACTCAAACTTGGATCAATTTAATTATGCGAATAAAAAAGCATACGTACAACTATATTAGTTTCATAAAGATGTTACTAAGTTAAAACATTTATCTAAACTTTATTCAAAATATTTTGAAGATCAATCCTTTTCAAAACATTTCAAATCTAAATTTCATATTAGAAAATTTGAAATTTCCTTATTCATTTACTTAACAAAACAGTTTCAATTTATTTAAATCATATTACTTCATACTTAAACATTCAAAACAAACTTATATACTTTATCAAAATACTTTTCAAATTTCTTAGCTTTGAAAAGTTAACCTTGATTTGGAAGTACTCGAACTCCAATATAGTCGAAGAAATCATTTTCAAATTCAAGAGTTGGAAATCATCAACAAATCAGTAAATCAATTTTTAATAGATAGGGTTATATCAAATCCAAAACTCGAGGACTGAACACCGGCTTACTTCAAATCATTTCAGATATATATATATATATCCATATATCTTTCGAATATCAAATCTTACTTCAGAATTTGAAATCAAAATGGTTTCACAAAATCACTCGCATAGCAAAGCTACTGAAGTGGCCTATCCCCCACTCTGAAACTCGAAAATCAATGTCGATGATGCGTGCACTCATCACCGAAATCATTTTCCAGCGACATAAGTGAGTTCTGGACTTCTATTTTCTCAAACTTCTTTTGAAATTTCTTCGAAATCATTGGAACTCATTTGAAGTTATTTGAAACATTTCTTATTCGGAAAATACTTTTAAATCATATTATTATAATATATTTCAAAAATCTTAGAACCAATTTCAAAATACCGAAGTTCAATTCTCGAATTTCAAATTTAAAATCGTTCAGTTATAAATCATTTTTAGATAAAACAAATTTCTTATATAGTTTTTCAAAATTACAAATCCTTTCGAAACCTCAAATTCTTATTTTAAAAGGGTTTATAATCTTTATTGAAAACATTACACTTTTATATATAGAATATAATAATTTCAATATATAAAACAATTTCCAAAAATACGAATAAACCCGATTTTCAAAGGATAAATTTGGAATGGATTTCGAAATAAAGATAGATATTCAAATTAGAGGTACTCTAATCAAATTGGATTCTGATTCGAAGATAAGTTCGAACGAAAATGAGATAATTAAATTTCAAAATAGAAGATGAATATACTTATATAAATCGCAGATGACCCTAGGGTAACCCGTGACTTCAGGAACAAGACCGATGCAAAATTCCAAGAAAAATCAACATTCGATCGCAAGAGATAGCGGCATCTAAACCAAAGATATAGAAATCTCCGGTGAATCAATGCCGATTGTGAAGGAGTTTCACCCCTTCACAAATCATTCAAAGATTGGTGGGATCCTATTCTTATAGAGATCATTCGAAGTGGAGGTATGGGATACTCCAGAATCAAAAGAATACAAATAGGGGGTGACAAGAATGAGTTTTGGAACCGTAGGGAACGTTCCAAAGTTCAAAGGAATCCTAATCGAAGCAAATCCCCACTAAGATTAGAGATATATAGCATATATCGATACAGAAGAATTTCCATTCAAAATTTGGAAAGACTCGAATTCATAACATACGAAAACAGAAGCATAAATGTCTCCAGTTTTACAACTTCAGCTAAGCAAAAGATACAATAGAGTTCGCTTAAAGCAACCTAACATACAATAGATAACAAAAGGTTCACAGATTTACCACTCCTACATAAACAAAGCATCAGTATTAATTCTTCCAGGTGGTACATCAACGGGTCCAGAACACTACCCCTCAATGTGCCCCCAACATCTGCATTTCTGGCATAGGTGCACTACACTCCCATCTTCCTTAATGAACTGCGGGTACGCAACCTTCTTTCCATACTTTCGCACAGAACAATTTCTGGCTATATGCCCAGGCCTCTTACAGTGATAGCAAATGGTTGATAGGTCGACTGATATAGTGGGTGCAGATTTCACTTTCTTCACCTTCTGGCAGCGACTGGGAAAGTGCCCCTCACTACGGCATCTAAAACAGAAGATCTTGGATCGAAAATGCTTGCCCTCCTTCTTCTTTCCTGCATTCCTTTTCCCGCACATGGCTGCATAGTGTCCCTTTTCCTGACACCGATAACAAATGACATGGTCATAAGGACCCGGTTCTGCTCTTTCTCTCCACAGCCTCTCTTGTTCCTCGATTGCTTCCTCCCGTTCCTTACGGGCCAGTGCTCTTCGTGCCCGACGGGCTGCTTTCTGCTCTTCTGATTTTGCCATTACAAAATAGCTTCCTATCATACAAATATTCAATGAGTCCAAAATCAACAAGATAGAAGTTCAAAATTTAAGGGGAAATTAAATCAAAGGGAGTCTCAAAACAAAAGGGAAAGGACTCGAATGAAGATGAAATAATTAAAATTCAAAAAGAGAAGATGGATATACTCATATAAGAATATAATTAGGGAGATGCCAGAATGAAAGTGATTCCGCAAATCAGTTTACCATATATGTTAAGTTTGCCTAGAGCCAAAGCTCTGATACCAACTGTAACGACCCGCTATTTTGGACCATTCAAATCGACAATAAATCCACACATGTCTGACTTGAATAATTCAAAATATCAGATTTTTAATTTAAATTTGGCAAAACTCAGCATATGCAGTAAATAAATCAATCACAGAATCACAGACACAGAGTAATACAATAATACGCAGCGGAATAGATAAAATAGTAGTTCATGAAGCTACTATATAAACATCAGAGTTGAAAATAAAATACAACAGAATATCTCTAATACAGTGAAGTCTCCAATCCAAACAGATGGCTTCTGTGAACGAATCAATTGGAAAGCTGGAAGTTGAATCAATAGTTGGATCTCCCAAAAGAAGCTCCAAACTCCAAAGGTGAGTCTCAAATGCTGTATCACTCGGTCTGACCCGAGCGTAAAGCAAAATACAAAACACTCGAGTCAGGATTAACATTCTTATATCAATAAATCCAACTCAAGTGAAATATCAGCTGAAATACAAGTAACTTAAAGGATGTTTGGGATAACCATCCTCTAAGGATCTGCGGAACTATCTACAACGTGGAAATATACACTATAACACCGTGGTCATTCCAAATTAATTTATACTTCAAACCCAAAGTATCATTTCATTTCAAATATATCTATTTTCCAAAATAGTATATATATATATATAGGTTAAGTAATTTATAAAGTAGTATTTATAATTTCCTCAAGTCTCACAAATCGATTCAAATTAACTCAAATTCCAAATTCAAATTTATTCAAAGCTCAATTCATCAATTCAATTCAGTTCTAAATATACCATTTAATTTTTCAATATATTTTAAGGCTTTAAAATTCAACATTTTCAAAGTTAAATTTAACAATTTCATATGACTCTTGATTTAACTTCATTATTATCTAATCAGGGAATATTCACTTAATAAATTCAATATCATTTAACTAGCCTTTAATTACATTCTACTAAATATTTCCTTAAATTTATTTAAATAAGAAATATTCATTAAATTATTTAAATTAAACCCAAGTTATAAATCATATTTTAAATCTCAATTTCAAATAGTTTTAAATCGGTTTAATTAAATAAAATTCTTTACTAAATTCAAATTACCTTCCCAACCTTAACTTATTCAAATTATTACCAAAATCTATTTTGAAATATATTTAAATACTCAACATAGTATAGGTATTTAAATCAATCATTCCCATTTATATATGATAATTTAAGGCTCAACATTTATTAAAACCATATATTTCTTTCCAAACCATAGAATTCAATTTCAAAATATTTATATATATATGGACCAACGGTGTTTGTATATATATTTATCATATGGTTAAGTGATACGGATATTTATCATTTCAATCCGAAATTTAAATATATACGGGTAGATATCATTTCGACCCGTAATCCCAATCTCAATTCAAATGAAAATCGCTTGGGTTTATCATTTCAACCCATAACGATTTTCTCCTATTCTAAAGTCCATTCGGGTATGTATCATTTCAACCCATAGTGAATTCTATATTAACAGGGAACTTGCAGAGTGATAACAGATAATATAAAATATAACAACATGCATATATCATCAATATAAATAACAGATACTGGTGTCAGATGTCATAGGTGAACATATACAGATAATAGTAATACAGGCATATAAATACTAGGTACTGGTGTCAGATGTCACAGGTGAACATATACAGATAATAGCATATATAACAATTTAAATAACTACAGCATCATATTTCAATTGTCGTTTCAATTGAAATCAAATTTAATAAATAAAAGAACGTTAATCGTGAGTGATTGCTCACCTTTCGAGGCTAGATAGAATAGACAATGAGATTGAGTTACGAAATACAAGCACGACTTCCAAATCAAAGCTAGAGGGGTACGATTTAACGAACAAATCTGATAGTTTGAATAGAGGAAAATCAAATCAAACCGGGTTGATGAAGATAATTGGTAAAGTGAATTTATATATAGCTATCTATAAATAAAATTCATATTCTAAACCCCACACACATAAAAAAATACGTGTATTTCAAAATTGCTATTTCAAAATAAAATATATACTTGCTGGAACATATTATATATGCATTAAACTAACATAAATAATATAATGTACATACATCATATATGAATATTAGTATGTACAGAGCTTCTGACACAACTAGTATAACTTAGTTATAAATAGACTTATATGAATTTATATAACATACTGACCTAGGTGAAATAATGCTTTAAACAAAGCAAATATAATATATATATACTATTGAAAAGAACGAAATATGTATACCCATCCTCTGTTCCATTCGAAATATAATGCAAACCACAATATAAAGTTTAAACTGTTGCAAAAACACAAATATATAACAGTAAAACATATTTTATACCTTTCCATAATATAATATATATTATAACATTATATATATAATACGACTATTGCTTTATAACAATTAGTTCAACAATACACAATGCGAAAACCCAAACCATATAAATCAATAGAAGGCAGATGTAAGATAGAATATATAATTAACATATTATCAAAACGGTAACCACTAATATACTCGCATACTAAAATATACGTTTATATATATTTCATAATATACGAATAAAGAAACAAAACTTATCATATACAAACCCGCCTAATTAAAATTTACGTAGACAATACAAATAAACACCAATTTCTGTATATATAAACTATATAACAAAACGTATATATATATACGTATACACGACTAGAACAACCTAAGTCTATACAAACTTTTATAAAACAGCCCCATATAAACACCCAACAGACTTAAACACAGAATAGAACTAGGTGTACCTCAGCAAACTATGCAAAGCTGGCCGAAGATGGTGGAGAGAAGAGGAGGTTTCGGAGGCAGCTGGAGTTGCTCGGCCAGGTGGCAGTCTCGGTGCTAGAGAGGTGGAGCAGTGGGGTTTGTAGAGTGGAGGAAGGCGGGCTGGAAGGTGGTGGGGAGGTGCTGTTCTCGGGTTTGGGAAGGAGGATAAAAGAAAGGGGAGGAGCTGGTGCCAGGCTGGGCAGTGCACGCGTGATGCTGGTAGACGAGGCGCAAGGCCAAGGGGAGGGCGGATCTGGAGGGGAGAGCGAGAGGGAAGGAGAATACGTGGAGATGGCCTTCGGTATGCGTGCTGCTGCGAGGTGATGGGTCGGCAGTTGTTGAGTGGGAGGCGTTGGTGGGTGAAGATGGTGACGAGGTGGTTGGAGGGAAAGGCGTTACGCGGAAGGTGTGGAGGAAGAAAGCAGAGGATTTGGGATGGTGGGCATGGCAAGGAGAAAGGAAAAGAAAGGAAGAGTCACGAAATAGATCTGAGGAAAGGAGAAGGGAAGGGCAATCCAGAGGAACAGAAATGAACTTGCAATTATATATTCTTTGTCGAGATATTTGCAAGTGAACCGAAAACGTGGGGAGGAAATAAAATAACGTGTGATCAAATCAAACGTCAGAGAGTTTTGAGCGAACTAAAATGAATGAAATATTAACGGTCACCCTATGATATAGCTGGAATCCAAAGCAATTAATTGTGATGTTTGCACAGCACGTCATCAGATTGAAAAGGCAAGGAAAAAAAGAGTCACAAATTTTGGTACCGGTACGACATACAGTTTTATTGTTTCTGTCGCGTACCGGTATTCAAAATACAGAATTGAATATACCACAGAGATCAGCATGACGAGACGATCAAAACGGTATACAGATATTAGAGGCAGGATCATCCGATCAAAAAGTCGATACGGACCCTGATATACGTTGCTATTTCGTACAGAAAATCCAAACGGAGCTAGAAACGTCCGAATTTCGCGAAACGAATTTCGCAGACAGATTCAGAGTGTTCTAAATAAATTTTCTCATGTTGACAAATTTAGGTTTCGGAAAACTTTTAAATGCACTGTTATTAACCGGTTTGATTTGAAATGAAATTTCACAGGAAAATAAACTTCAATATTATCAGATGAAAATTTACCAGTTGCTATATTAAAATAGACGTATTCCAAATAGTAAATTTTTATTTTCAAATTTTATTGTTTAAAATTTCACAAAATTTCAATTAATTACGTCATAAAAATTATTAAAATTTACGGGTCGTTACAATAGTTTGGTCAATTTCAATAATAATGAGAATGATCACATAAGGGAAAATAAGTCACATATACTACCCATAAGCAAGCAACACATAAAATATGATCGACACACACAAGCACGATCAATTCATATAAACGACTTCTAATCTCCTTTTTAATCAATCTTCCTTTATTTATTCGAAGCCTCGGTTATTAGTAAAACTCATTTGTCTAATATAACATCATTTATTAATCACTACTATTCAATTGTACTCTTTCAATACTTCAAAAAGTATTCATATACTTATTTCAAATGGTATAAGTATATTCACAAATCATTAACAAGGTTTCTTAATTTAAACCTTTACTTTTTCTATCTTTTTCAAAAGATTCCATACTTATAATTCCTTCAAAATATCCATTTTATGGGTCCACGTATTTTCATAAATCCATTCCTAAAGGTTTAAGGCTAATGTTACGTAAACATTATCATTATAGACCCAAAACCATTTCATTTATGCTTATCTTTAAAACATCCTTTTAAAGATCTATTTACATTCACAAGTATAATAAAAAAGAGTTAAAGACAAATTTTATTAACACATTGTCACAACAAACCTAAAACCTTTTCATACTTATATTATATTTAAAAACATTCTTTTAAAGATCTAAGATAATATTTAGTTAAGTTTGATAGTCGACTAAGCGACTATCTAGTTAAAAAAGATAGCTTATAGAAATCACGATTCATATACTTTATTCATTTCCAGCTTAACTTTTCCTCATTCAAGAGTGTAGCCAGGTAAGTTAGAGAAGTGGTTGCATCAAAGCCTTGCCTAAACACTTCATTCTTGAATCTCACAAACAATTAAATCTACCTCGTCGGCTTTTGGTGTTAAGTATAGTATTTAATTGTAACAACCCTAGATTTTGTATATTATTTTAATTTTGACTTTATTTTATTTTGAGATTATTTTTAAACTTGTTTCATTTCAAACATTTCATTTTCAAAAATAAATGTTAATTATTATGTGAACTATAACTTCAAACTAGTATAAATTGGATATTTCACTGAAAAGTGAATTTCTGTTCAAACTGGTCAAACTTTGACTTATAAATTTTAAATTTAAATTATTTTAAAAATCTTAAATTTTTTTCTTTTATTATGAAAATAGATTTAATAACTTGAATACAGCTTTTCGTTTCGTTGGAAACGGGGTTAAATTGTGAAAGTTATGTATATTTCAATATTGTGTGTAAACTGATGTATTTAGCAATATTGTCTATTTTAAATTTTATTTTTCTTGGTCATATTTTATTTTTATATGTGTTAATATGTTATTTTATGTATATTTTATCTTTTAATAATTTTAAAGTGATAGTATAATTTTTCTAAAGTTTATTGAATTTATTTTATAATTTTAAAACCTAGTTTCCATTTCTTTGCTATTTTCTTAATTTAGTTATGTAATTAAAATTTAATTATTTATTCACTTTTAAAATGTTTTAAAAAAATCATTTTATTTCAAAATTTTGTCTTATAATATTTTTAAAATGAAGTACATAATTTTCCAAAGCCATTGGTTATTTTTCTGTAATTTCTGGACACTGTTTCTAATTTCTGAGTAAATTTTTGTAATTCTTTTTCTGTTTTCTCTAATTTAATTATCTATTTTATGTTGAAAATGATAAATAAATTATTTTAATTCAAATTTCCACTTCATAATATTTTTATAATGAAATGTATAGTTTTCCAAGACTAACAGAGATTTATTTATAATTTTTGAACACTGTTTGGTATTTTTAAGGCATTTCTTCATTCTTTTTATATTTTTCTTTAAAATTAATTATTTGTTTTATTATATCTTTACTTAGTTTCGTTTGTAAAGTATATTTCTGAGTTAAATTTTTTTATATAAAATTTAAAATGAAATGGAAATGCCAAAGGGTTAAAAAGTTACAAAACTTAAGGTCTTTCACCTTCAAAACGTTCCAAATGCCATAACCTTCACTTTAATTCATTTGGCTGTCCACTTTTTCAGTTTTAGCCGTGTATTATTATTACTTTTCACATGAAAAAGCTTCAGCACTTCTCATTTCTCAAGGATCCTTCAAACTCCCTTGGTAATGGCCTCCTCTTTTACACTTTTCTTCCATTTTTCATACTTTTTGTGCCTTGTTTTCTCTTCTATTTGCATGGCCTCCTCACCATAGCCATGGCCACCATTCCCTACCACTCCTCCTTGGCATCATCACCAACCACCACTTCAGGTTAGACCATGGCCGAACCCACCTCGAAGCCAAACTTCACCAAAAATGCAAACAATGTCCAAAACAATGCATAACCAAGCACCTAGTTGACCACCACCCCATTTCCCTTCACCTCCACCATCTTTGGCCGCCACCAACCCCTTGTCCAGACCCTACCTCATCACTCCAGCCCCTGATCTACCACCTGGACCCTCTGGTCGAGCCTAACCATCCATGGTTGAGCCTTAGTTTGACCACTTTTCCACTTATTTGCTTACAAAACCCCTTCACCTTCACTTATTCATAACTCCACCATTGTGCACCACTTTGGCCGAGCCATGCTAGCCCAAACCCAAGCCTACACCTGACCAAAACCTGACCCTATGCAACCCCTAGGCCGTACATAGTATATGAGAAGCAAGGCAAAAAAAAGTTTGGTATTCGTATTCGCTTTTATTCCAAAGTTATTTCATTTTAAAGTTGTATTGAAATTTGTTTTGTTTGATTTTTGTTTTGGGTTGTATACAAGAGTTGTAGCTTTGGATCTTGCTCTCCACTCAAGTCCGTAGTCTTGTCATCGTGCTTTTGTTCCATTATGCCATTGGTTTTGATATCTCCAGCACAAACAGGTGAGTTATTCTCACCAGACAGTTTTATACTTATATTAATAGTAAATTGATCACATGTGAATCTGTAATTGCACCACCATATTATATTTGCTATGTCACTATTATATGATGTTCACACCTGCTTAAACACTTGTTATATCATATGTTACTGTTATATTATGTTGTTTTGTTATTTTCATCAGTTAATCACACTGCAAGTTCCCTTTAGATTAGAATCACTATGGGTTGAAATGATACATACCCGAACGGACTTTAGAATAGGGAAAAATCATTATGGGCTGAAATGATAGGCCTGAATGGTTTTTATTTAATTTATTTTAACTTGGGATTGCGGGTTTGAAATGATAGAACCCGGATTTTTCTTTTTAAACTGCGGATTGAAATGATACATATCCGTATCACTTGACCTAGGCTAGAAAACTATATACAGGCCCGTGGTTATTTTATAAAGTGTTTTTGGATATTTTTAAGTATTTTAAAAATTTTAAATTTATGAAATTGACTTAAATAGATTTTGAAATATTTTGAATTAAAGAAATTATGATTTTTCTATGTGTTAAAAATGTAATTAATGAATGGTTTAACTGGATTTTTGAAATATAACTTAAGTTGGAAATTTGGAATTTTGGTTAAAAATGATATTTAAGTTATATAAATAAAATGGATATAAAATTTTATTTGGAAATGGTAAATATGATAATTTGATTTAATTTGAATTTAAGTGATTTATTAAAGTATTATTTGTTTTTTCTATAAGTTTAAGTGGTTAAATAAATGAATGTTTAAAAGTGATCTTTTAAAATATAACTTGACTTGGAAATGTGAAATTTGGTTTTAATTAAAGGTTTAAGTTAATTAAATAAAATTGGAAATTTAGTTAAATTTGTGAAATGGTAATTTAAATTTGAAGTGTTAAGTTTATTTGTTGAAATGTGAAGAATTGGAAAACTTTTACACTTAAACTTATTAAGTAAATTGTTGAAAATTGGATTTAATTATAAGAAATTTATTGTGAAAAAGATATATGTTAAATGATATGTAAATGAACATTTTAAACGTTAAAATATGATTTTTAAAATGTTTATGTGTTTTAAATTGAAGTTATTTAATGGCTGGAAATACACTAACACCTGAAATCTACTTTTAATTGCATTCAGAAATGCTATAAATTCTGTTTTGAACTAAAATTGTGTAAAAAGAGCCATTACAGCATTTCTGAAATGCTGTAGTTGCTGTAGTTGAACTTATAGGCTAATATTGAACTCAGGCCTATTATAGCATTCTCTGGAAATGCTATAATGGTCTGCAGTCTTTGCTGAAACCAAATTTAACTCTTGTTTTGAAATCTGAACTACCGCAGCACTTCTGAAATGCTGTCTTTTCTGTTTTTGAACTATAATTCAACTAAAACTGAGTTTTAACAGCAGTTTTAAGTGCTGTCTTTGCTGAATTAAAAATGTTTTCAAACATAACTTATAGCAGTTGTTTTTAAATGCTATGAAATGCTGAAATTTTAATGATTAGGGTTTTTGACTTAGTAAACGAACTCAGAATGGTTTGAAACTTTGGAAATTGAATACTTGATTTGAAAGTATAATAATTACACTTTTAAAAGGGTTAAATGAATTATTTTGATTGAAATATAAACTATTTAAAGATGATTTGAAATGACAATAAATGAACGATATCTTTGAATATAAAAGGTATTTAAAGTTGAATATTTGGATTTGAACTGATAGGATATTTTATTATATTAAAATGATTTGAAGTGAAGTTTTGTAAGGATATGATATTTTATTTTATTAAAATGATTTGAAATGAAGATTTGGAAAGATTGATATTTAATATATTAAAATGATTTGAAATGAAGTTTTGGAGAGATATGATATTTTAAATATAAGGAAATGGTTTGGAATTGATTTAATCTTTATTTTGATAAATATATGGTTTTGAAATGATATTTTATTTTGAAGTAAAGTATTGTTTTAAAAGTTATAACCACGGGTTATAATAACGATTGGTTGTTAAAGAGACCGGGATCGGATATGGACATACTCTCTGTCGATACCGAAAACCACTTTGACAACTGTGTACGCGGTGGAGTTTCCAGAATGAAGTAGGATGGTGGCGACGATCCTAAGGTATATACGTGGACCCAACTCCCGTGAGTTGGCATAAGGTGGCTAAAACAGGAGCGATTGACGGACCAAGGAGGTAGCACCTCTTATCAGACACACTTCTTCGATACCATTCTATTACTTGTGATTGATTTGGTGGCCACCCTTGATTTGGGAGTGTTGTTCGAGGTGGGCGGTAGTGGCTGCTATGCGTCACCACTAGTCCGGATGCGTAATTGGTATATCTACCCTGGCATTGCCTAGTTGTGCCGTGTCACCTACCATATCGAGCTTTACTACGATTATGATTTTAAGATCCGACCGCGTTAAGGTTCTCCATCCCCTTAACGCTATTTTCTATATGATTATACTTTACTAATTAGACACTACTGTATATAGCGTATATTACTACATAGTAAATAGTTTAACGGATCCTTAAAGAATGCACGATCCCAAGCATTCTTTGAGTTACTTGTACCTTTATTACAGTTCACTTGAGTTGGTTTACATTATATAAGTATATATTGTCCTGACTCGAGTGTTTTGTGTTTTGTTTTACGCTCGGGTCAGCCTGAGTTATTCACAGATTTGGATTTCCACTCTCTTGGAGATTTGAATCGCTGGAGATTATCTGCTTGTCTTGTCCTATCTACTTCAGTTCCGTTGTCCTACTCAGCTTGTACTTGGTTATTTTATTTAGACTTCTGTTGTTCTCTATTTCTTTTGGTATATCTTATGTAACTCTGACATATTTATATAGTAGCTTCATGAACTACTATTTCTTTTACTTTCGCTGCATTATATTACTCTGTGTCTGTGTTCTTTGATTATATTTATTTACTGTATATTCTGAGATTTGCCAAATTTTAATTACAACGCGGTATTTTGAGCAATTCAACTCCGGCATGAGTGTCTACCTATACACTTATAATTGATGCGAATGGTTGAAAATATCGGGTCGTTACATTAATAACTTTCACAAATGAGTTAGGAAACAATACAATTAACACGTTTCAAACATTCTTGACTTAACTATTCCTTGGCCAAGCAAGAAATGATAGGTTAGAGCTTTATTTCTCAGTCCCTACTCGACATCAATGTTAACTCTCATAGACAGATAAGCTTTCGTTGGCTTTTAGCGTAAGTAAAGTTAATTATCTTCCAAAATTTATACAAAATTATAAATATATTTAAACTTCAAACTAACTTTAAGATACTTAAAAATAGGTTAGAAAACATCTCTAAAAAGATTAGAGAAAAATACTAAATTTAAATATCATTTTGAACACTTAAAACCGTAAGCGACTTACTACAACATTTATAAATGCTGTTAAAAACAACATTGAAAAGCATGATCATTGTGACAAATTTTAATCGCTTTAACAAATGATTTAAAACTTAAAATCTTTATATGAAGTACAAACCTGACACTTAAGAACCATGGAATGAAACTCCTAAGAATATCTTCCAATTTATTTTTAGAAATTGTCGTTAACAGGTTATATTTACGAAGTGTATTTATAACCACCTTTTTGTTCTAACTTTCACAACATTTGTTCACAATTTTCATAACTTTTCAAACCAATTCATTATTGTCCAATACACAAAAATATGTGTAGAGAACAACCAAATCAAAAGATCCCAAGTTAAGATCATAAATATCCAATTTACACAAGTTACAGTTAATGGATATCAAAGTGAACTTATAACAAATAATTTCGCTTCAAACACTTTCAAACATACTTCAATTCAACATACAAGTTAAACAACCATTTAAATACCAAGTTAAGGCCGCGCCACATGTTTAAGAAGGTAATGGAAGTGATGTTATACAATATAAATTGTCATTTTCTATCAAAAGCTAGAGGGGTCCAAAGTTTATATTACTTTAATTAGTTAATGTCACTTTAACTTTATACTTTGCACACAACATATATGTACATATATATATGCTTATAAGATGGTGAGATAACTCATTTAGATCTAAGCCAAACACAAGCACAAAGCCTCAAGAATCAAAGAACCACCTCCTACCACCACTAAAAGCCTAAAGATCCAACCTTTAGCACTTTCAAACCAATGCAACACTTCCCCTCCTCCTCCATTGCTCTTGGCTCATCTAAGATCCCCTTCTTCCTCTCACCTTCTCCCACTTTTTATTTGATTTTCATGCTTTCCATGATGTTTTAAGCCTATAGCCAAAGTTTAGAAGAGACTGGAAATGATTTGGTTAAGACTTGAAAAAGTTAGAGAAGAATTAGTGGATTGGTGCTTAAGCACTTCCACCATTTTTATTCTCATACTTCATTTCAAGCTTTAGTGAATTTGTGATTTACTTAGCTTAATGGTGTATTTATAGGTTTGTGCAAGAGGTCATTAACACCTTTTACCTTCCATGGAAGATCATAAAGGAGTCTCCCTCTCACATGCACTTTTATACCTCTCTTCTTTTACTTAAAAGTTAACTCTTACCATAAAAGCTCATTTCCTAAATATCTTTGATGACATCACCCATGAAATCATCCAAAAAGTATATTTCCATATATGGAAAAAATTTCATTATATTAATTTCTAATGCATATAGTGTATGTAAAAATATGAACAACTTCTGATGGTTAAAAAGATGTTTACCGATAAAACAATTTCTGGTCACATTATCGATATTTTTTCAAACAGTTTATTTTTGTAAACATTTTTCCAAAATGAGTTTACCATCATTATTTAGGATTTAAAAGGAGGTTAAAAAGGTTATTAAATCATTTTAATAACATTTAGTCCCAGATTCAAATATTTCAATAGTTCAGATATTTAAATGCGAAGTGTCCGAAATTCCATTACAAAACCCATCTCTTAATGCTATAAACATCATATTAAAATTTTGAAGCGTTTGGAGATGATTAACTCATGATTTAATCTTAAACACATAAAAACCGTGTCATTTAATATCCAAACACGAATAGAATCATTCTATTATAATCATAACATGTTTATCATCATTCAAAACATCAAAAAACATATTAAATCTGAATCTAAACATACTTGAATATGAAAGAGGGCAAGTGTTACTCACTTAAGTTTGAAAACTTGTATAATCTCTTATTCTCTTTTGGAAAAAAGAGCTTTAATCTTCTTTTTGCTTTGTTTTCTCTCCCTAGTTAATGGTGTTTGATATAGCTTAGGTTATTTTATCTTGTTTTGTTTTTGTGAAATGAAAGCAAAATGAAGAGAACGACATGGTTAAGTATATATTAATAATTTTGGCTTGGGCTAAAATCTCTCCTTACCTAATCTTGTTAATTCCTTTCCCTTAATATAAAATTCCCTTTAGTAATACATTTTATTTTATCCTCTAAGTCTTATGGATGAATTTAATTGTCAATTTACCATTGGTCCAATTAATTAATCATTTTAAGTGTCTCATGTTTTATTAATAAAATTTACCATTGGTCCAATAAAATTTCCCTTGAGTGATACCATTGGTCCAATTAATTAATCATTTTAAGTGTCTCATGTTTTAGCTTAGGTTATTAAACCAACAAAAAATCTATCCAATGAATCATGAAAGATTAAGGCTTGCGAAGAGAGTATGGGGTTGGTCAATCTAAAGGGCATGACTAACCACTCATATGAATCGTATCTTGTTCTAAATGTAGTCAAAGGAACATTATCCTTAGCTACCTTGGTTGATGGAATCTCATTGCCAAATTTAGCTGCGAGAATACTCTAGCTAAAATAAACTAGTCAGACAAGTCGTCAATCTAAGGCAATGGATAATGATTGATTCAACTTTCGGTAATCAAAACACATTCTAAGTGATCCATCTAACTTCTTCACAAATACTATGGATTCTCCTTATAGTGAACTACTCAACTTAGTGAAACTTTTATGCTCAAGTTCCACTAACTGCTTCTTCAATTACTCCATCTCTTAGGAAACATTATGTTAGGTAGTCTACTAACAGGTTGTGCCCTAGTATCAAGTCTATTTGGAATCCAAACACCCTTTTTGGCAGTAACTATGTTACTAGTTTGAAAACATTAGCAAATTCTCAAAGTACTTGCACATTACATATCTCATTTTCTTTAGCCTCTAATGTAGTCAACGAAACTCCAAACTTCAGACTCAACATATCTAACACCACTATAATCCTTTCACCACTTCTATGATTTCATAAAGCAATAACTATATCGGCACAATAAATTCTAGTGTCATTACGTGCTAACCAGTCCATACCCAAAATTACACCATACCCTATGAAATCAAACACATATCGGTTGCAAACAAATAAGTGTCCACACAAAACAAATTCAACATTACTGCACCTTAACTAGAGAGTGACATACCCACCGATCATATTAACCACAAGCAAAGGTGTTACTAAATAGGTAGGATCTAACTCCAAGCTATCAACCAAAAATTTCGAAATGAGAGAGTGTGTAGCCCTAGTATCAAATATAACTGTAATTGAAATCAAAATCATACCTCTAAGCACTACAACCTTCCCCTTTTCATTAGCAGATGGTCTAGCTGATGGTCCTTCCAAAGCAAAAAGCTTAGCATGCCTCGACTTTGGACAATCCTTATTCTTATGGCCAGACTTGTCAGAGTTGAAGAACTTAGCGTTCCCCTTATTCTCCGACTGGGTACACTTGGTCGAATAGTTACCCTTCTATCCATGATTATAACAAATAACATCTACCACATCCGGCTACTGAGCTCCTCCTCCTGAAGTCTTTCCTCCTTTCTAGTTCTTATTACCCTTCTGATACGTGTTGAACCTCTTCTTCTACCCCACCTTAGGCCTAACATCATCTTTTCTTTCCTCAAACAAGCGGTATACCTCCTCACCATTTTCACTACCATCTCAAAACGAAGATAATAAATGTGCCATCACCTTACGGTTTAAACCCTTTCTCTGTCCTTCAATAAATTTCTCATTCTTTTTTGGTGGAGTCCTAATATGCTTTCTTTCATACTTTGACAAACCATTAAATTGCTGAATGAACTCTGCCAAAGCCATCTCTTCCTGCTTCAAATAAGAGAATTCCCTACATAAAGCACTCTTTTGTGATTTAGGTATAAACTAAGCGTCGAGTCACTCCTTAAATTGTTCCAAAGTAATTTCTTCCTATAGAATTTAAACTGTCGATGCTTCCCTACCAATCTAAATCATCTTCTGGAAGCTGATAGGAAACCAACCTTATTTTCTCAATGTCATCATACCTAATACCTACAAAAATAGGCTTATACATCTTCGACCAATTCAGCACTTCTACAATCCGTTCCTTCCCAATAAACACTTTTACTTCATTGTTCTTATAACCCTAATTCATTTTGGAGAAGTCTCCTCCTCTAACTACTGGTCTTGGTTCAACAACTTCAGCTAGTTGTTGCCTCATCATTTCCAACATATACTAGTGGAAAAGAGCATTTATACCTAATGCTTTGGCTGCTAGGGTAAGCGTCTAAGTTCCAGTTTCAACACCAATATCTGAAACTACCATGCCTCCATGGCCATTAGTCTGTGTACTTGCAATTCCTCAACTATCATTGGCCCTAGCACCTCCTATGATCAAATATTTTCTTTGAGTTTCCATTCTTACTTTCTATGTAATCAAGAATTCTTAAGAAACAGAAGTAAAGAGAGCGAAAGCAATAGTAGAGGGATAGATATATCCACCTATATATCTATATCAAAATACAAGCACGTTATATATACGCATATACAAATATATACATATACATATACATATACATTCACATACACATACACATACATATACATATACATATACATATACATACATACATACATACTTACTTACATACATACATACATACATACATACATACATACATACATACATACATATATACATACTCTTTGAGTTTCCATTCTTACTTTCTATGTAATCAAGAATTCTTAAGAAACAGAAGTAAAGAGAGCGAAAGCAATAGTAGAGGGATAGATATATCCACCTATATATCTATATCAAAATACAAGCACGTTATATATACGCATATACAAATATATACATATACATATACATATACATTCACATACATATACATATACATATACATATACATATACATATACATATACATATACATATACATATACATATACATATACATATATGTTAGCACCAAAATTGGTCACTAACCTCGTTCAGAAAGATTGTGTAGAGATATAAGTGATGAAAGCAAATTAAACAGAGAAGGCAATGCTAATTTAAATGCAGAAAGTAAGAACACCAAATTTATAGTGGTTCGGCGTAATTGCCTACGTCCACTTTGCTCAACTTTATTGATTTCCTTTATGGTTGACTACAAATACAATTCGTGAATCAAATGGTTGAATGAAGTTGTTTAAGTAGAGAAGATGAGTCTTGAAAATGGCAGAGTCTCCCCGTATTTTCTCTCCAAAAAAGGCCCCCTTTCACTGTGACCCTGCCCCTCTATTTATAGGCAAATATGGGCTGGACTTCCCAAGCGGGCTTGTCAGCCGAACGTTCGAGCCCAGGTGCTGTGTGCCGAACCAGGTACGCCGAACGCTTCTGTGCCGAACGGTCCTTCCCATGCCGAACGGTCCTTCCCATGCCGAACGGTCCTTCCCAAGCCGAACGGTGCTCCTGGTGTATGGGAAGTGTGGGGTGATTGCAGTGAAGCCGAGCGTATCTCCCTTTGAAGCTTTTGACCAACCAATGTATGTAGTTCGAACGTTCTCGTTGCCGAGTTATCCTACCGCCGAGCTCCACTGACGCCGAGTACCGTGGGATGCCGGACACTAGTTGACGCCGAGCATAGGTTGTTGCCGAGTGCTCTCCTTGACGCCGAGTAGCTTGTTATGCCGAGCAGTCTTGACGCCGAGTACCCTGTTATGCCGAGCAGTCTTGACGCCGAGTAGTCTCGATGCCGAGCGTTCTTGTATGCCGAGTAGTCTCGATGCCGAGCGTTCTTGTATGCCGAGCAGCCTTGATGCCGAGCACCCTTGTGTGCTGAGTAGCGTCGATGCCGAGCACCATTGTATGCCGAACGCTGGCGCCGAGCATTGGTTGTCGCCGAGTGCCAGTTGACGCCGAGTTCCATTGGGATGCCGAGTGCTCCTGGATGTCAAACGCTTCGCCGAACACTCCTGGATGCCGGTCACTCTCTGATGCCGGACACTCTCTGATGCCGGTCACTCTCTGATGCCGGACACTCTCTGATGCCGGACACTCTCTGATGCCGGACACTCTCTGATGCCGGTCACTCTCTGATGACGGACACTCTCTGATGCCGGACACTCTCTGATGCCGGACACTCTCTGATGCCGGACACTCTCTGATGCCGGACACTCTCTGATGCCGGACACTCTCTGATGCCGGTCACTCTCTGATGCCGAGTTGAACTGGATGCCGAGTACTAGTTGCCTGGTCAAATCTCCAGGAAACACTTGCCCCCCAAAGTGTATCGCGTGGCCTAACGTGGTACGCTTTGAACCGTGCAACCTTTTCGTCACGTCTTAAACCCTTGGCTAACCTCGAACGGAGACGCCCCTTTTGTGGGATCGACGTGTGCCGGACGTGTTCCAAATGCCGAACGAGACATGCGCGTTCGAACGGTGCTTCCTTGCCGAGTGATGCTTCAGTGCCGAACCGTTATGCGCCGAACGCTATGACCTTGACCGGTTCTACCGGTCATGGCCTTTTCGACTTCTACCTCCCTCTATATAACCAGGCGCCCTTCCACCATTTTCCCTTTACGCTTTCTCTTCTGTTATTCCCAGAGATTTGCAATTCTTGCCACTCTATCAGATATAAAGTCTAGTTGATCCTTCCTCAACCTCGATCATCGAACTAGGTATCATTCCCTCCACGATTACATTACTTCAACTTTAGGTTCACCACATGGGCAATGTGTGGCTAGTAGAAGTGGTTCGCACATTCGGAGTCGCCGAACGGTGCATGGTAGTTAGACCTAGCTCCTTTGTGCTGATCAAGATTGGAAAAAAGGGAAATGGAGTGTCGAACGGCGTAATCTTCGCCGGGCGATCTTGTCTCTGTCGTTCGTCGTAAATGGAGAGAGAGCAGGGCGGAGTTATGATCGAGGGCGGAGCACTGCCTTAGCCGAACGAAC
Source organism: Allium fistulosum (assembly GCA_030737815.1). Taxonomy (NCBI): domain Eukaryota; kingdom Viridiplantae; phylum Streptophyta; class Magnoliopsida; order Asparagales; family Amaryllidaceae; genus Allium; species Allium fistulosum. The sequence goes on from CM060902.1 coordinate 530,508,420, forward strand.
TAAGGCCGAACACTACCCTTATGCCGAATAGACATATATGCCGAATAGCATCTAGACCGAACGACATAATTACCGAACAACTGTTATGCCGAACAGTTACATACCTACCGAACAATATAACTGCCGAACATTATATTCGCCGAACATCAAAAATGCCGAACAATATAAATACCTAAGCCGAACAATATACGTGCCGAACCATACTTAGGATGAACAATACAATTGTCGCACAATAACTCAAGCCGAACAACATTCAAATGCCGAACAAACATATATATGCCGAACAATTTCAATGCCGAACACTTGACAATGACTTAACCGAACCAAGATACATGCCGAACTCTTCTCAGGACGAACAATGTAACTGTCGAACGACATTTAAATGCCGAACGATATAAATGTCAAATTAGACTTAAGCCGGATACTTCATAAATTACATGTTTTCTGAATCTTGAACTGTAATCACCTCAAGGCAAGCTTTTTGAGACGGTCAGCGATGACGGTCTTCGAAGGCGATGATTCGAAGCTAATTATTATATCTTTAAAACCTTCTTATTGTCTGTACACAATTGCTTGCACTAGTTCACACACCACGTGGGGGGAAAACTCGTGTTGCTAATTCTAACGCTCAACGTTTTTCAAGTATAGCTTTCTCAAGCATTTAGCCAGGTTCATTATTTATTCGGGATGTCAGGAAAATCTAGTTCTGCCACCATATCTGACAGGCCTGGGCCGTCAGCAAAGCAAGGAGCCGCAGATGCTTCCAACCCGTCAATCTCTCCCGCTCATAATTTGGCGCCCGATGCTCTGGAGTCAACCATCTTACTGGACAATCCGGTCGATTCTCAAGCCTCGAGGATCAATGAGGCCGCTCTGCGACGGATATGTTCCATTCACGGAATTCCCTTTGCTGACGTGTTAGTTCCTTCGAGACACGACCGTCCTCATTTGCCCCCAGTCGGGTACACGGCCTGCAACAAGTTCATGTGCTGGATGGGCAGCGTGCCTCCGTTTAACCTATTTCTTCGGGATGTGCTGCAGTATATAGACATCGCTCCGTCGCAGCTGCACCCGAATGGTCATGCGTTCCTATATGGGACTTATTTACTCTTCATGGCTGTCTTCTCCAGACCTCCAACCCCCGGTGATATTCGATACATTTATATGTTCAAGAGACGGAAAGATAGCCCTTCCTTCATTTTCCTCGAGCCATATCACAAGTGCCAGATCTTGACAGGGGCCTGTAGCAAGTTCGCCCTATACAAACAGGAATGGTTCTATGTGCGATGCCCGTCTGGTGTTGCTAGGAGATGGGTTGAAGGCAGTAAGTCTCTCTGCTGAACCGTTATTCGTACCTAATGGGAGTCATGTTTTTCCTAACTCTTCATTTCATCTTTTCAGGTATTAACCCGCGTCCGGAAGGCCGAGGATATTCTGACGCTGTCGACGCGATTAGAGCTCTTCCGGCCGAGGATCGAGATATTCGAGCTATCATTTCAAATGAATCGCTGTCGGGGTTCGGCTTGCTAGCTCCTGACCGTCGGGTCAGCCTTCCAGAAGGTGTTACGATTCCCAAACCTCCATCTGGTAAAGGGAAAAAAATTACCGGCCCGTCGTCGCGTCGCGCTCCCGACGCGCACGAGGAAGGCGAGCGTAGAGAGGATGATGCACCCGACACTCAGGGCGAGAACGTGGGTCCTGCTTGGAATCCGGCAATCGAAGTTCAGGATATTGAGACGTCATCCTCCCCTTCGAGGGGAAAGAAAAAGCTGAAATATACGGTTCAGAAAGAGAAAGTTGGCGACACCTCAAAATCTACGCCTATCCCTCCCGAGAAAGAGGCTTCTTCGCAGCATCTGGAGAGTTCTCTGAGGGGTCTCTCGAACCTCTCTATTCCCGAAGACATACTTAATTACGGGTTCGATGATCCTGAAGCTCTCAAATTCTCCTCGCCCGCTAGAGGCAATGTAGGAGTTCAACTCCCGGCTCACAGAGACAATACTCCGATTAGCAAAGATAAACGAACGGGTCCGTCGGGGGGAACACTTAGGACACACACGCACATGCGCATTCCATAACATACTTCAAGTCTTTTTAATTCGTGAATTCTCCTTAATTCGTTGTTATCTTCCTTCTTTGCAGGTGATATGGGCCGCTCCCACGGACTTGATCGCCTTCAGGGGTCTTCAATATTTCATCACTCCGGACGGGATTCCGGTTCAGGCAGGCGCCGGGACCGAGGTGATTATGAAGATAGGGACAATCGTCCGTGCGAGTCGTCTCACCGCAAGAAAGCGCACTATCAATCTTCTCAGTCCCGTGATCTTCCTCCTACAACTGAGCCGGATAAAGAGAAGTCTCTGCAGAAGGGTTATCAGTCTGATGCTGCTCGAGAACAACATTCCAGTTCATCGAGTACGAGGCAAGTTCGAGAGCCGCGTAAAAGAACGGAATTCTCTAAGCCTCCTCCTCCTGCTCCTGCCGTGGACCCAACCGTTGCGGAAAAGATGGTCGACCTTAAGGCCAAGTTTCCGAAGATTTGTTTTGACGGTTTGAAATTCCTCCCGGCCATCCATCACATTCCTGGGCACGTGAAGCAAAGTGCCATTGCCTGCAACAATGACGTCTATGTTCAACATGACGCATTCGTGCACTTGGTGGAGAAGATCTCAGAAGTATCTGTTGAGCGTCAACACGAGATTGACCGTCTGAATCTGGAGGCTGACAGCGATAAGAAAATCATCAAACTCCAAGACGAAGAACTCGCCTCTTATAAGTTAAAGCTAGAAGCCGCTGAACAAGGCGCAAAAGATACTGCCGAGGCAGTTACTCGCTTAGAGGTGGCTCACAAAAAGGAGCTTGACGAAGCAGTTCAGCGCAGCGGCGCCCTTGCCCTAGAAAAAGACTCTGTCCAAAAAGAAAGGGATGCGCTCGCTACTCAAGTCAAAGAGCTGAAAGAACAACTCTCCAAGGAGAAAGAAGACAAAATAGCCGCTCAGGAAGAATCACAGCGGTATTGCGATGAGATTGTTGCTACCCGGCTCCTGAAGGCAAAGCTCGACGGTGAACTTGCCGGGGTCGAGAAAATGAAGGATGAGGCCCGTGAGGAGGGTAAAAGAATGGCTGAGGAGGAGCTTGATTCTCGCCTTGAGGCGGCCGCAGAGACTGGCAGGGAAGAGGTCAAAAGTATGTTTGACCCGTTGATCGCCGAGTACGGAGCCCGCGTCCTTATGCACCGCGACCTAACATTCTTGGGCGACGGCTACCATGAATCCCTGGCTGAGGTATGGGAGACTCTGATAAAGATCAAGAAAGTCGAATCAGGCTCCGAAGAAATCGACGAGGATGCACTGGTGTAGGAGTTCCTGAGGGGGAATGAGCCATCGGATTTATCCGTAGCATTGGCTCTCTATGGCAAAGGCTCTTCCCCTTCGAAAGAGAAGAATAACGAGGCTGGCCCATCAGAGGCCGACACTACTACTCCTCACATTGCCGCTCCTTATGCTGCTCAATCGGCTGGTCGGTCGACGCTTGATCCATTCGAGCAACATGCCAGTTATGATCCCGAAGATCCCGGGCTTGGCGTTCATGTGCTGTCACCTATCCTGGAGGGTGAAACCCCGCGCGCCACCGACAGTCAACCTGATCCTGGTAGGAGATTCTTCTTTCTCTAGAAGTCGAAGTGATCCCGTCATTTTTTAGCAGTGGTTATTCGTTCTAATGCCCACTTCTTATATTTTCTCACAGGTTGTTCTGACACTGAGCTAACTCCGAGGAGCGATGACGCCAAGGAGGAAGCGGGGAAAACAAGCGACGTTGCTCACGCAGGGGTAACTCCCGGCCCAGATGCTCAAGTGATCGGGGCGCTTGACGATGACAAACTTGATACCTCGTCTCCTGCCGAAGGAAGCGACGAAGTTAAAATCACTGGCGCCTCTGAACATACTTCAGAGATGAGCATGAAGGATCGTCTTGCCGACGAGGAGAAGAGAAAGGTCAAAGTCAAAGTTGAATCTGAAGTCCTGGAACTTACTGACCCGCGGAATAGACCTTTGAAAATCATTCTCCCGGGCAGGTCCAAACCATTAGATGTTCCGTCTCCTATTCCTGACTCCGTCTCTCTAGCAAGCAAAAAGTCCAAGAAGAAACGTGAGGGAGAGGAGTCGTCGGAAACACCAAAGGCGGACAAGAAGAAGAAGTCGAAGAAATGATCGATGCACTTGTTCAACAAGTTTTTGCTTAAGTTTGTAACAGTTTCTATCTTTCATAACTTGTAGTTTGTATAGGCCCGAATTTTGTAGGAGTGATCTTGTATCCCCATTTTGGACTTATCGAATAAAATTTTAGTTTCTTCTTGTTCGAATGATTCTTTTGTCTTTATTTGGTTTGCTGACACTGTGCTCCGAGGACTTGGAGACTTGAGACTGTCCATGCTCTAGTCCGCGCTCTGGGGACTTAGAGTACTCCGCTCCGCACTCTGGGGGTTCGGAGATTGGAAATTGTTTATACTCTAGTCCACGCTCTGGGGACTTAGAGTACTCCGCTCCGCACTCTGGGGATTCGGAGATTGGAAATCGTTTATACTCTAGTCCGCGCTCTGGGGACTTAGAGTATTCCGCTCCGCACTCTGGAGATTTGGAGATTGGAAATCGTTTATACTCTAGTCCGCGCTCTGGGGACTTAGAGTACTCCGCTCCGCACTCTGGGGACTCGGAGATTGGAAGTCATTCATACTCTAGTCCGCGCTCTGGGGACTTAGAGTACTCCGCTCCGCACTCTGGGGATTCGGAGATTGGAAATCGTTTATACTCTAGTCCGCGCTCTGGGGACTTAGAGTACTCCGCTCCGCACTCTGGGGATTTGGAGATTGGAAATCGTTTATACTCTAGTCCGCGCTCTGGGGACTTAGAGTACTCCGCTCCGCACTCTGGGGACTCGGAGATTGGAAGTCGTTCATACTCTAGTCCGCGCTCTGGGGACTTAGAGTACTCCGCTCCGCACTCTGGGGATTCGGAGATTGGAAATCGTTTATACTCTAGTCCGCGCTCTGGGGACTTAGAGTACTCCGCTCCGCACTCTGGGGACTCGGAGATTGGAAATCGTTTATACTCTAGTCCGCGCTCTGGGGACTTAGAGTACTCCGCTCCGCACTCTGGGGACTCGGAGATTGGAAGTCGTTCATACTCTAGTCCGTGCTCTGGGGACTTAGAGTACTCCGCTCCGCACTCTGGGGATTCGGAGATTGGAAATCGTTTATACTCTAGTCCGCGCTCTGGGGACTTAGAGTACTCCGCTCCGCACTCTGGGGATTTGGAGATTGGAAATCGTTTATACTCTAGTCCGCGCTCTGGGGACTTAGAGTACTCCGCTCCGCACTCTGGGGACTCGGAGATTGGAAGTCGTTCATACTCTAGTCCGCGCTCTGGGGACTTAGAGTACTCCGCTCCGCACTCTGGGGATTCAGAGATTGGAAATCGTTTATACTCTAGTCTGCGCTCTGGGGACTTAGAGTACTCCGCTCCGCACTCTGGGGACTCGGAGATTGGAAATCGTTTATACTCTAGTCCGCGCTCTGGGGACTTAGAGTACTCCGCTCCGCACTCTGGGGATTCGGAGATTGGAAATCGTTTATACTCTAGTCCGCGCTCTGGGGACTTAGAGTACTCCGCTCCGCACTCTGGGGATTCGGAGATTGGAATCGTTCGTATGAGTCTGTACGCCGCACAGAATAATGTAATTTATCATCCAATTAAGAGATACAGAAACTTCATAGAAAATGTGGCTTCAAGCCTTTATTAATGAAAATCAACTAAATTGCTCGATTACAACTTCAAAAGGAAACTAAGTCATTATTGAATGGAAACATGCAGAAAACAATAGTGCCTATAACAAGAAAGGGAAACATGCTAAATGTAATAGTGCCGCAAATGTTCACTGTTCCATGCTCGGGGGAGTGTCGCGCCATCAACGGTCGCTAGCTTGAATGTTCCTTCTCCAAGCTTCCGTTCAATGGCGTATGGACCTTCCCAGCTGGGATTCATGCGTGATGGTACTGGGAAGACTCGTTTCAGAACGAGATCACCCACATCAAAGATTCTTGGGCGGACTCTGCCATCGTAGTAGCGCTTGACTCGATGTCTGTGCGCCGCCGCCCTTAACTCAGCTTCTTCACGCTTTTCGTCGATGCAGTCCAGTGATTCCAGCAAGAGGTTTTGGTTCGTCTTGGGGTCATAGTATGTCACTCGGTGCGATGGAACTTCAAGTTCCACGGGTATTACGGCTTCAGAGCCGTATGCCAAGGCGAACGGAGTGTGGCCGGTCGCGGACTTGTGGGTAGTTCTATATGCCCATAATGCTGTCGGGAGTTCATCTACCCACTTGCCTCCAACCTTCTCCAGACGCTTCTTTAGTATGGACTTGATTATTTTGTTAACGGCCTCGACTTGTCCGTTAGCTTTTGGGTGTGCAACGGCAGCGAACTTTTTCTCGATGCCGTACTTTAAACAGAACTCTTTGAACTCTCTACTTTCGAATTGCGTTCCGTTGTCTGTAATGATGGTGCGTGGAAGGCCAAAGCAGCATATAATGTTTCGTACAACGAAGTTAATGACTTTCTTAGAGGTGATAGTGGCCAAAGGTTCTGCCTCAGCCCATTTCGTGAAATAGTCGACTGCAACTATCGCGTATTTCGCACCACCTTTGGATAGAGGCAAAGAGCCGATTATGTCGATTCCCCAGATCGCGAATGGCCAAGGGCTGATCATTTGTGCGAGTTCCGTTGACGGGGCCCTCGGGATTTTTGCATATCTTTGACACTTGTCGCATTTTCTTGCGTAGTCCGCGGCATCCCGGTTTACGGTGGGCCAGTAATACCCATAGCGGAGGATCTTCTTTGCTAGCGTTTGCCCCCCAATATGGTCGCCGCATTCCCCTTCGTGGACTTCCCTCAAGACTCGCTTTGTTTCATCATGAGCGATGCACCGTAACAATGGGACTGAGAATCCTTTCCGGTACACGGATCCATCCTGCATTACGTACCGCGCAGCCTTTCGAAGGACCTGTCGTCTTTCGCTTCTCCTTTCTGGTAAAGCCCCGGTTGTCAGGTACAGTTTGAATGGGGTTATCCACGAGTCCTTCTCGATCTCTGTTTCCAACACAAGATCGATTTTCATCTCGTCCGCACTCGGGGCATGCAAGACTTCCACGGGATACAATCCCATTTGTTGAACATCGTTGGTACTTGCGAACTTAGCCAACAAGTCGGCTTCTTTGTTTTGTTCTCGCGGGATATGTGAAATGTCATAACGCTCAAGATTTGATAGTAGTTCCTGGACCTGAACGAGGTACGGAGCAAGCTTTCGTCCTTTTGCTTGGTAGTCTCCTCGTACTTGGTAAACCACTAACTGCGAGTCACAAAAGATTTCGATTGATTTGATTCCGAGTTCTTTGATAAGCTTCAAGCCAGCGATCAATGCTTCATATTCAGCTTCGTTGTTCGTAGCCGGAAAATCGAGCTTCAGGGCATAACAGATTGATCGGTTTTCCGGAGTTATAAGAACTACGCCCGCGCTGGAGCAACGGTCGTTTGATGCACCGTCAGTGTATAATTTCCATCGAATGGGGGGAATGATGTCGTGATCGTCCAGTTTGATGGGTATGGTAAATTCAGCGATGAAGTCTGCTAACGCTTGCCCTCGGATAGCTCTCCGTGGTAAGTACGCGATATCGAATTGGCTCAACTCGATGTTCCATTTTAGCAATCTTCCAGAAGTTTCCGGTCGTTGAAGTACCTGCCTCAGGGGTTGATCGGTATAAACGCCGATTGAATGCGCTTGAAAGTACGGGCGTAGCTTGCGTGATGCAATCACCAAGCAATAAGCCAATTTCTCAATTTTAGGGTAATTCTTCTCTGCCCCCGTTAAACGCTTGCTAACATAATATACCGGCTTCTGGACTCGATCCTCCTCACGGACCAAAGCTGTGCTTATCGCATGAGGGGATATAGCCAAGTAAACGTACAGCATCTCATGGTCAACTGGTTTAGATAGCATTGGTGGGCTCTCCAGATGCCTTACCAGGTTCTGGAAAGCTTCCTCGCAGCTAGACGTCCATTCAAAATTCCTCTTTCCTTTCTTTATTATGTCGAAGAACGGGATGCACTTGTCAGTTGCCTTGGATATAAATCGACTCAGCGCAGCCACTTTTCCGTTCAAGCTCTGTACCTGCTTTATAGTCCTGGGCGCTTGTACATCTCGAATGGCTTGGATCTTTTCTGGGTTGGCTTCGATTCCCCTAGCGTTGACGATGAATCCTAAAAACTTCCCTGATGCAACGCCGAAAGAACACTTCAGCGGGTTGATCTTCATTCCATAGGACCTGAGTATGTTAAACATTTCAGCTAAGTCTTGGATGTGGTCGTTTGACTGCCGTGACTTCACGAGCATGTCATCCACATAGACTTCCATGGTTTTGCCCAGCTGGTCCTTGAACATTCGATTCACCAGATGTTGGTAAGTTGCTCCAGCATTCTTTAATCCAAAGGGCATCACTACATAGCAATACAGCCCGACATTTGTAACGAAGCTGGTGTGTTCTTGGTCCGGAATATGCATTGGGATTTGGTTGTATCCCGAGTACGCATCCATGAATGACAATAATTCGTGTCCTGCTGTGGAATCGACCAATTGATCGATCCTCGGCAACGGGAAACTGTCCTTAGGGCATGCTTTGTTCAAGTCGGAATAATCTATGCAAGTCCTCCATTTCCCATTTGCCTTTTTTACTAGCACGGGGTTGGAGACCCACTCCGGGTAGAGGGCGTCGCGGACGAACCCATTTGCTTTGAGTTTGTCCACCTCCTCTCCAAGAGCGGCGGATCTCTCTGGATCCATTCCTCTCCTTTTTTGCTTGACTGGGACGTATTTCGGGTCTACGTTCAACATATGACTTGTGATGGCGGGAGAAATCCCACACATATCAGAATGTGTCCAGGCAAAAACATTAAGGTTTGCCCGGAGGAAGTCGCTAAGGTCTTCTGTCATTGCGGGGCCTAACTGTGATCCGATCTTCAGTATTCGCGAAGGGTCGTCACGGCTAACTGAAATGTCAATTGTTAATTCAGCCGGTGCCGCCTTCTCTTCCCTGGGTTTCTCATCGTCGTCTCTCGGATCTATATCTCCGTAGATCCGAGAACTATGCCCGAGCCAGGGCTCGGGCACTACTTGTCAATTATTCGTATTGAGGATGCGGACGGGATTGTCCGCAACCTTTCCTTTCTCCCTCCGGTGGGCTTCTCGGAGCTCGGCCACATAACAAGAACGACCAGCTGCTTGGTCACCGTGAACAATGCCTACTCCTTTGTCAGTCGGAAACTTCAAAGTCAAGCACCACGGGGCTAGTGCCGCCCTAAATTCAGCCAGGGCCGGCCGGCCCAAGAAAACATTATACGGAGAGTCCACATCCAAAACTACAAAGGGTAGAATTCGTACCCTCCGACGTTCGCCTTGTCCCAGTTCAACTGGTAACTCGACATATCCTACTGCATCAGTCGCAGCGCCGTTAAAGCCGTGGATACGAGCTTTGGATGGTTTCAAGTCTTTTGTCTCTAGCTTCATCTGATCATAGGCCTTCTTGAAGATGATGTTGATTGAACTTCCACAATCAATCAAAATTCTTTTTACATATGCTGGTCCGATTGTCGCAGATATGACCATGGGATCGATGGTCGGAGCCTCTACCTGATCAGCGTCTCTGTTTCTGAACACAATATCGTCTGTCATCACGCGCTGCTGCTTAGCAGGGGCCCCGTCCTCTACGTTCGAACAGCACTCAAAATCTGCATGCTTCAAGGAGCTCGCATATCGTTCCATCTCTTGCCAGTTCTTATCTGCGGGATGAGGTCCGCCGATAATTGTATTTATAACCAGTCTTCCAACAGTCCGGGCAGGTTCCTCTGGATGACGTGGGGCCGGTGCACGACCTGGGTCGGACGTTCCATGTCCTCCTTCCTGTGGATCCTTTACAAATTCTTGCAACTTCTTTTGTCTGATCAATTTCTCGATAGCGTCATGCAGGTGTCTGCATTCTTCCGTGTTGTGTCCATAGGTTTCATGGAATCGGCAATATTTCCCAGTCCGTTTCTGTTCTTCAGTTGATTCTTTCGGACGTGGTTTTCTGTATTGAAAAGTATTGCATGTGGATAGGTAAATGTTCTCAAGCGGGGCGTTTAGCGGAGTGTACTCGCTGTAGCTTGGAATTCTCGACTTCCACTTTCCCGCTTCTTTCCTCTTTCCTTGACTTCTTCCTCCGGACTCTTTGGGCTGCATAGGCTTACTCTGGACGTTGACTTGGACCTTTCCTGAATTGTCTCCAGATTGCTTCACAGCAATGTTGCTCTTAATTGACTCTTGGGCAGGTCCCGGTGCCTTGTCTCGTCGTACCCACCTAGCTTTCTCTCTTCTTATGAACTGGTGTGCCTTGGAGTAGAAACGCTCCAGCGTAGTCGGAGGTTTTCCTGCCAGCCAATCTCCGAATTCAGAATCCGGATCTACACCTCTCATTACAGCCATTAGAATTGCATGGTCGTTGGGATTACTGACTTCAGTTGCCGCAACGTGGAATCTTTGTAAGTACTCCTTCAGCGACTCTCCGGGATTTTGGATTACACTTGACAGAGACATCACGTCCTTCGGGCGTGTAGTGTGTATCCTGAATTGCTCAATAAACTTCTTTGCCAACTCCTCGAAATTTGATACGGATCGCGGAGGAAGTCGGGTGAACCACATAGTAGCGATCCCAGATAGAGTAATCGGAAAGCACCTACACTTGGTGGCATCATTTGCTCTGGCTGAATCCATCATCCATTCATACCTCATTACATGTTGTTTGGGGTCAGTCTTTCCTTAGTATGCAGGAATGGTGGGCATGCTAAACTTCTTGGGGTAGGCCGCTTGCAGCACAACATCCGTGAACGGAGTATGACTTCTTGACACTCCCCAATCGTCATTTGATAAGCCCTGATTTTCTTTCATCAGTTGCCTGATCATGGCTGTCAGATCGGGCATCTGTATGGAAGCTGGGAGGTTGGAGTCAGTTCTACGCGCCTGTCCATGCTGATGCCTCCTTTCCTGGCGATCTGCCAATCGTGCGTCATGAGGTTCAACATTGTTAACATCTTGATGATCTGGAGCTCCCTCCTCCATCTGTACTCCAGTTCGGAAGTTTCCAGTTCTGGCTTGGTCGCGGTCTCCCGCTGTTCGAGCAGCAGCATCTGCCCTTGCAGCTTCAGTCTTACGGCGTCTGCGCCTGGGTGGCTCATCAGAAGAAGTTGAGCTGTCAGAAGAGGAATAAGCAGCTGGATTGCCCCCAGCATTCTGTTGCTGCTGTTGAGTGAGTTGTGCCATCAGGTTGGCATTAGTTTGCATCTGTTCTCCCAGTTGTCTCCTGCTTTCCCTAAGTTCTCTCATCAAGTCGTTGAACTCCACTCTGGTGACAACTGGAGTCTGTTCTTGAGCGGCAATCCCTGCACTCGGGATCGCTGGTTGATTGCTAGGTCCTGCTTGTTGCACGCTAGCAGTCTCTCGGGCATCCGCATTAAGAGAAGCTGACCTGGTACGTGGTCTTGCCATTGTAGAGTTATTGGTATGAACTCTGAGTAGAATCAGCGGATGTTCTATCAGTAAGTCGGATCTTCTTTGGGGGATTTGCTCAACCCAGTAGCTTCAAAGCAGATCCTTGAGGTCTGAGAATTCGATTCTCAGTGAAAGCACCAAAGTGTTAGCACCAAAATTGGTCACTAACCTCGTTCAGAAAGATTGTGTAGAGATATAAGTGATGAAAGCAAATTAAACAGAGAAGGCAATGCTAATTTAAATGCAGAAAGTAAGAACACCAAATTTATAGTGGTTCGGCGTAATTGCCTACGTCCACTTTGCTCAACTTTATTGATTTCCTTTATGGTTGACTACAAATACAATTCGTGAATCAAATGCTTGAATGAAGTTGTTTAAGTAGAGAAGATGAGTCTTGAAAATGGCAGAGTCTCCCCGTATTTTCTCTCCAAAAAAGGCCCCCTTTCACTGTGACCCTGCCCCTCTATTTATAGGCAAATATGGGCTGGACTTCCCAAGCGGGCTTGTCAGCCGAACGTTCGAGCCCAGGTGCTGTGTGCCAAACCAGGTACGCCGAACGCTTCTGTGCCGAACGATCCTTCCCATGCCGAACGGTCCTTCCCATGCCGAACGGTCCTTCCCAAGCCGAACGGTGCTCCTGGTGTATGGGAAGTGTGGGGTGATTGCAGTGAAGCCGAGCGTATCTCCCTTTGAAGCTTTTGACCAACCAATGTATGTAGTTCGAACGTTCTCGTTGCCGAGTTATCCTACCGCCGAGCTCCACTGACGCCGAGTACCGTGGGATGCCGGACACTAGTTGACGCCGAGCATAGGTTGTTGCCGAGTGCTCTCCTTGACGCCGAGTAGCTTGTTATGCCGAGCAGTCTTGACGCCGAGTACCCTGTTATGCCGAGCAGTCTTGACGCCGAGTAGTCTCGATGCCGAGCGTTCTTGTATGCCGAGTAGTCTCGATGCCGAGCGTTCTTGTATGCCGAGCAGCCTTGATGCCGAGCACCCTTGTGTGCTGAGTAGCCTCGATGCCGAGCACCATTGTATGCCGAACGCTGGCGCCGAGCATTGGTTGTCGCCGAGTGCCAGTTGACGCCGAGTTCCATTGGGATGCCGAGTGCTCCTGGATGTCAAACGCTTCGCCGAACACTCCTGGATGCCGGTCACTCTCTGATGTCGGACACTCTCTGATGTCGGTCACTCTCTGATGCCGGACACTCTCTGATGCCGGACACTCTCTGATGCCGGACACTCTCTGATGCCGGTCACTCTCTGATGACGGACACTCTCTGATGCCGGACACTCTCTGATGCCGGACACTCTCTGATGCCGGTCACTCTCTGATGCCGGACACTCTCTGATGCCGGACACTCTCTGATGCCGGTCACTCTCTGATGCCGAGTTGAACTGGATGCCGAGTACTAGTTGCCTGGTCAAATCTCCAGGAAACAATATACATATACATACATACATACATACATACTTACATACATACATACATACATACATATATATATATACATACATACATACATACATACATATATATATATATATACATACATACATACATATATATATATATATATATTGTTATCCAGCCATTTGACTGTGCCGTATTCGGACAGACTAGACTAGTCAAACTTGGAGTTATCAAGATAGGAAGCCTAGTGAGAGCCCGAGAGTCCAAAAACAAAGTACAAACAAAGTTGCAAGGCCGATGCCAGAATAACCCAAGACCAAAGTAACATGGGTCCACTCAAATTATGGGTCGGTACCGACCCTATTCATTGGTCGGTACTGACCCCTATTCCTTCCACTTTGGGGACCATCTTCTTCGTACTAGTCCTACCTGATGCCAATAGCCTATTTCCAATGTCATTTAGTTGATCTAATGCAATTCTCCACCAATCTCTATGAACACTGGAAGCCGCAACTCTGTTCTTCCTTAACTCCATCATTCGGACACAGAAGCAAGCTAATATTAGTGCAAACAACTATGGAATCACAAAGCTAATCACGAGACTAGACAGGATAAAGAGTTGAAGATAGCCACATTGGCCATCTTATGGGTCGGTACCGACCCCTAACCTTAGAGTTATATCGACCCATACAAACTAATGAGTTGGCACCTACTTTCTTAGGAGAAATGGTCCAAATCAAGAATAACGGCTTGGAGTCCTTTGTGCGAGATATTAGGCTCCTACCTCTATAAATAGAGGGGTAGGGATCATTTTTAGGATCTTTTGGCTCTAGTTCTTCCCTACTCTACATTCTAACAGTTCTGGAAATTTAGGTGTTAGAGTTGTACCGGCCTCTAAGAACTTCTGCCTCCAAGTTAGATATAAGCAATAAAATCTTAAAGTGGACGTAGGCCAAGCTTTGTCGAACCACTATAAATGATTGTACCTTGTTTATTTCTCATTTTCATTTCTTTATATTTTATGCTCTATATAAACATCTGGATGTTTGTGCAATTTTTGTTTCAAACTTTTTGGTGCTTTCACTAAGAAAGATATTCTCAGGCTACTTGGATCCATCATCTACTATTTGATTTCCCATATCCAAGAGATAGATCCAATTTCACTACCTTTTAATTCTACAATTTAGATTTGTAAAGATCTACTAGAAGCTTTCTACCATGGCCCCACCAAGGAAAGAAACACGTACCATATTAACAGAGCCACCTCAACTGATGCTGAGAATCAGAATTCTCAACATTTGGATGAAGTTGTGCAACCGAGACAAACGAAGCTCCAAACTCCAGCTAAAATCATGACCAGAATGGAGATGGATAGGATGATGAAGCAAATAGAATATAGGTTCCAGGATAGTAAGAATGAGATGAATCAAACGATGTGGCAGAGCATGAGATTGCTGAAGGAACTAACTCAAAATAGCTTTAGAAGGAGTAGAAGGGATTCTAGTTCTTTATTTGAAAGTTCCTCATCATCGGAGAAGAGAAGAAGGGACAGTTTTTGAAAATGTGTATGGATCGTGTATTTATATCTTAATACACAAGTGTAATAAAAAGCTAACTTATAACTACCAGAGTAAAGTAAATAAAAGTAAAGAAGCAATCACACCAGAGTTTTTATACTGGCTCGGACCTTCCGTCCTACGTCCAGTCCCAAAGCCTCCCTTCAGTTTTAAACTAGTAAACAACCCTCACTTCACCCGAAGGAATAGGCTTGATATAGAATGTCTTTTCTTGATAAGTATGTGTTCTTTGTAACACTAATTTTGATGCACAGTAAAAATCTTGCAATAATCTTCATTGAGTAGTATGTGTATGTGAGGTGCTTTTTTTAGGAAGAAATGATGTATTGGTTGCTTTTAGAGATCAAAGTATGCAAAGTGTAAAGAGAGAGAAATTCAGAAAATTCAAGTTATTTTGTTTCTCAAAAACTTTACATATTTATAGATGTTAAAGAGTTTTCTTGAGGAGTAACATCCTTTAGTATGTTCTATTTTAGTCTAAGGGTTGCAATCTTTGAGGAAGAAGAGATGTAGTGAAAAGATGTGGATGCAACCATTGGAATGAAGTAAGTGGCTATTCATAGTTTTAGCCCATTACCCAGCTCAGAGGTCTGGGACAAAGTTCAGACGTCTGTCTTGTTGTATATTTTTTAATCAGTGAGCTTAGTAAAATGTTTGGGTTAAAAATTCAGACGTCTGTCTGTTTATAAAAATTTTAGGCAGAGAACTTAGTCCGACGTCTGACTTCTATGGATAGACGTCTGATACTTGTGCACTTCTAAAAATAAATAGTGAAAAATCTTGTAAAAATTTTGATGTTCAATTTTGTGTAAAACACTACCAAAGGAGATTTTACAAACCATCTATCTATGACTATAACATATTGTAATAGCTTCTCTAATACCAATGGTTCTTTTCTTCTACTATTCGTCTTCAAGTCGTGCTATTATGAATTCTTGAAGTATTTACATGCAAATGGATGGAATATATTGTATTTGTATGATTGTATAGTTGTTGTCATCGAAATCATAGAATAGAGGATCTAATAGGAAGTAGAAGAGGACTTAGAATGCTATTGGAACATCGTACCAAGGAAGAGGACGAGCCTCAGGCTTAAGTTTGGGGATCAGTATCGACCCAAGGTTAGGAGTCGGTACCGACCCCTCCAATGGTGGGCCCAAAGCCCATCCTTTGGAAGGTAAAATGAACTTGACTTCAGGATGCATTGCTGGTGGTCAGAATTTAGAGAATCATAGTGCTTTTGATGATATTGCTCACGTGAATCAAGCAGGGGGACTGTTGGATGAATGGATATCCTAGAGGCTGGAGAACCTAGGTATCGAGAGCCAAACCAAAAGCGTTCGCTAGACCAAACACTCGAGATGGAGCCCAATTACTGCCATTCAGTCGAACCTATTGACCCGGACTACTTGGAGGATATAGCTAGGAGACTTGTTAGTGAAACTCGTTTCAGAAGCAATGATGAATAAGGTACCTCTCCTAACTGGAATCCGTTTACAGAGTTCTACATGAGAGACACCATTGAAGATTCGCAATGCCAACTATGTCGTTGTACGAAGGAGCGACTGATCCTAGGTAGCACTTGATGAGTTATGAATGGCATACAAGTTCAGCCAGAGCTTCCAATGCCATGAAATGATGTTTTTTTTTTATCTTCTTAGAAGGAGTAGCTACGATATGGTTCACTCGACTTCCGTCGTGGTCCATATCATCTTTCAATAAATTATCAAAGAAGTTTATAGAACAATTCCATTTACATACTGCATGTCCGAAGCATGTGATGTCTTTGTCAAACCTCTTCCAAGCTGAGGGAGAGTCGTTGAAGGATTTCTTGAATCGATTCCACATAATCGTGATGGAAGTTATAGATCCCAAGGACGACATAGCGTTGATGGCATTGATTAGGGGGATTCATCCTGATATAGAGTTCGGGGAATGGTTGGAATAGAAGCCCCCATCGACAATGTATGCTTTTTATAGAAAAGCTAATAAGTACTTACGCTTGGAGGAAGCACACAAGCATCCACAAAGGACTAGTGCTAGGTATTCGAACGAAGTACAGAGTAATGTTGCTGTAAAGAAGTCTGGAGGAAGCTCGGGAAATGTAGATGTGAATGTTGATAATCAAAACAATAATCGAAAATGAAATGATGATGGGGCTAAGAAGAAGAACCGGGATAACATGAATCGAATTAGGACTCCTAAGTATGACAGCTATACCGAACTGAACGACTCGATAGAGAATATCTATCTTGCAACTCAAAACACTGAACAGTATCGAAAGCCGACTCCAAGAGAGTCCAATGAGAAGGACAGAAAGTCTGGCAAGTTTTGCAGAATTCTAGAAACTCACGATCACAATACCAACGAGTGCAAACACCTGCGGGATATGATTGAGGTGTTGATTCATAAGAAAATGTTACAGTAATATGTAAAAGCCCCATAGGATGGCAGATAAGGAAACTCTAACGCCCATGTGTCTTCTTCCCAACGAGGGCAAGTTGAGCCTAGTGCTGATGCATTCAGTGGCTAGAAAAATGTTTGGTAATTAATACAATTATCGGTGTGCCACACCCAGCCGATAAGAGTCTAGATGAGATGGACAGATATGTTGGTGCAATAAAACATGCAGAAAGTGAAAGTTTCTTTGTATTGAAGATGGGACTCTAGTAAAACAATGCAGAACAATATTGTTTTGCTGGAATAAAGATGCTGATGTAGTGGAAGCTACAATGGCTGACCCACTTGTGATCACATCTATGATTGGTCCTGTTATTGTTCAGAAGATGCTTGCCGACTGTGGGAGTTCAGCCAATATCTTGTTTAAGAAGGCTTATGATTAGATGATGTTGGAGGAGAAGGATTTGAAATTTTGTAAATGTTGATCATAGGGGTTCAATGGGACAGCTACTAAGTTAATTGGATATGAAAAATTACCAGTGGTACTTGGCAAGGGTGACCTAGGAGTGTGCAAGTCGTGCCTTTTTTGTTGTTGGATATTTACTCAGCTTACAATTCATTTCTAGGCCGACCGGCCTTGGCTGAGTTCAGAGCAGATCTAGCACCTTGCTATTTGACTATGAAGTTTTCTACAGAGAATGGCATAGGGATTATCAAAGGAGATCAGGTGACTAGCCTCGAATGCTATGTCGCCAATCTAAAGGAGGCAAGCAAAATAAAAAGGGAAAAAATATGGAGGGGATCCTTTACGTTAAGGCTTTGGATGCATAGCAACTACAGCCTAAGCCCCAGGTCGGGCAGCCCAGTCGGTTCCATAATAACATGGACCGACATAAAGAGCCAGAAGAACAGCTCCCGCCGAGTTGACGATCGCTGTTTCGATCATTTAGGATGATCCGAATCGCGTCCTAAAGGTTGGATCGCAGCTCGGTTCGAGAGTGATGAAGGATTTTGCTGGTTTTCTCCGGACAAACCTAGATGTGTTTGCCTGAAAAAACTTGGATATGTATGGGATCTCGTCGGAGATAGCGAGCCTTGTATTAAATATAAATCCCAAATGCATTCCTACGAAAAAGAAACGCTGAAGTCTGGGTTCGAAGTGATCTGCTACACTCAAAGAAGAGGTGGATAAGCTGAAGGACAACGGCTTCATCCATGATGCCTTATACTCAAAGTGGATATCTAACCCTGTCTTGCTAAGGAAAGTGAATAGGAAGTGGAGGACATAAATCGACTATTCTGATTTTGAATAAGGCATGCATGGAAGACAACTTGCTGCTCTCAAGGATCGATTAATTGGTGGATTCAACAGTTGGACATGAGCTACTTTCATTCGTGGATGCGTTCTCTAGATACAACCAAATCCCGGTGCATGTCCCAGATCAGGAACATACCAGCTTCATAACTGACCTTTGACTGTATTGCTACCTGGTCATGCCCTTTGGATTAAATAATGCAGGAGCAACTTACCAGAGGCTTGTGATCCAGATGTTCAAAGACAAGATTGGACGCTCGATGGAAGTCTACATGGATGACATGCTTATGAAGTCACAGCATTCAAGGAACCACGTTGATGGTCCGACAGAGATATTTGTTGTCCTCCGAAAATACGGGATGAAGCTCAATCCCTTAAAATGCTCTTTTGGCATTGCATAAGGAAAATTCTTTGGCTTCATTGTAAACTCCCATTGGATTGAAGCCAACCCAAAGAAGATAAAAACACTGAGAGAAATTGAAGCACCAAAGTCGAACAAGGAGGTCCAAAGCATAAATGGGAAGGTCGCTGCCCTAAATTAGTTCATTTCCAAAGCCATGAATAAATGCATCCCTTCTTTGAGGTGATTAAGAAGGGAAAAAGGAACCGAGTCCCTTTTTGCACATTTTTTGCGACTCCTAGCTGGTGGTTTGCCAAGATCAAAAAGAGTTTCAAGCAAAAGGGGCGAGATTGGCTCCTTATCTAAACCAAGTCCTTGAGCTGCTCACCGACATTGAATATTACACAATCACTCATATTACCAAAGAGGAAAATGAGAATGCTGATTCACTGGCTAAACTGGCCAGTTTCGAAGATTCGCAGCTCATGGACTTGGTTTCGGTGGAAGTACTTTCAGCTTCGAACATTAACTAGATGGATATTGATTGGATCTTGAAGACCGAGCTTGAAAGGGAGTCATGGATAACTCTGATTCAAGATTATTTGCAGAGAGGAATCCTTCCGGAGAGAAGGAATGAACTACAAAAGTTCCTTCAACAAGCTTCGAGGTATATCAAGTAGGAAGGAGTACTTTACAGGAAGGGTTTCTCTATCCCCATGCTTCACTGTGTCGCTCATGACGAGGCCAAGCAAGTCCTAAGAGAGGTTTATAAAGGGGCCTGCGGCGACCACACTGGGGGCAAACCCTAGTGAAGAAGATCCTTCGCTACAGATATTGTTAGTCCCTGAGAAGTTGGTTTTGATGACAACAACCTTAGAATAAGATTATAAATATAAATACTAACATTATTTTTTAGATATATATGTATATGCAGGATATATATACAGGTACCAAAGAATGAAGACTGTACAGTATAGAGATTCAAGAACTGATGAACTCAAGATCGAAGATATCAAGATTCAAGACTCATGAGTATCAAGATTATGAAGAGTTCAAGATTTCAATATAAGTAATTTAGTTAGGAATTTTGTTAAAACTCCTAGAAAAGCACTGACATCTTTAAATCCTTTTTATTCGTGGAGTGGAATCCAGTTCGAGCCCGTTAAAGGGATGGAACCCTAAGTAGGATGGAACCTACGAAAAATCTAGTGGAACATTGTTTTGTATCCACTAACTTTTATTCAAATGTTTTACAAAATTATATCTTGTTTTCAAAATGATTTCAAAATCTTCCTTTTTAAATCAAAAACATCTATCCTGGTTTTAAAATACTTTTAGCCTCAAAATAATCTTTATTTTTAATATCAAATTATCCTTGGTTTTAAACTATCTTTTAATTATAATATATTTAACTTTTAATATTTATACTTAGATTTAAATATAAAATTATAGTAAAATTTTATATATACCAAAATATTATTCTCTATACTTATTTATGTATTTTAACTATAGTTAAGTATATTTATAAAATTTAAAATAGTTTTAATACAAGATAGAAGTTATTTTCAAAGAAAAAAAAATTACCAAAAATAACTTAGGCTTGTCGACAACCTCAAGGACCCCTTGTCGACAAGGTGACAGTTTATTTCAAAAGTTTGAATTTCAAAGGAAGTGTCTATTCGTCATATCCTTTCACGAATGGAAATGGTTGTTGTTCTACTATAAATAGGGATTGTTTTAAACGAATTTATAATCATATTTTTCTCTAATTTCACTCCTCTTCTTCTTCCACGTTTCTTTATATACATTTTTACCATTACTCTGCCGAAATCACCATTGAATCTAACTAGATCATCTCTGGTTTGATTCTCTATCACTATCTCAACAAGATCCCAGTGCTATTCAGAGTTATAGATTTCTTTGTAATCAATCGAGCGAGAAAAGGTGTGATTGTAGCCTGGAAAATCAATCGGGTGAACTTGTTGCCCGTAAATTCAAGTATCTCTACCCAGAGGATGGTGAATCTGGAGTGGTGTACCTCGTGGCCATGAAATCGAGGGTGTAATTGTGAGAATTGATTTTGAATGAAAATCCGTACTTATGTTGCGGGACTGGATGTAGGGTTACTCCGAACCAGTATAAAATCCAGTGTGTTCTTTCCTTTATTGCTTTTACTTTATATCTGCATCTGTGTTTGATTCTGTGATCATATCTGTGTTTGAATATTGCATACATTTGTGTACAAATTAAGATAAACTAAAAAAGAATTAGTAATTCCTTAAAATACTATTCACCCTCCCTCTAGTGTTAATTCTAGCCTTAAGATCTGTAATCTGCATTTCTCACATTTGGTATCAGGGCAAGGTTTTCAAAGTTTCATAATCTGAATTTTGAAAATTTTCAAAATGGCTACCAACATTGGTACTGTTACTACTACCAACATTGGTTCTATTTCCTCTGTCACTAGTTCATTTGTAGAAGGTTAGTCTACTGTCAGACCACCACTTTTTAGTGGCAGTAACTATGGATATTGGGCATGTAGGATGAAAATATATTTACAATCTATAGGACTAGACACTTGGAATATCACACAGACTGAATATTTTGAACCCACGACTGTTTTTGCACAGTGGACTGCTGAGAAAAAGACAATTGCACAAAATAACTCTAAACCTATGAATATTTTGTTTTGTTCACTTGATAGGAGTGAATTTAATAAAGTGTCAGTTTGTAAGTCTGCATATGAAATCTGGAAAACTTTGCAAGTTACTCATGAAGGAAAAAGCAAAGTTAAACATACCAAAATTTCCATGCTTACAAATCAGTTTCAATTATTTAAAATGAATCCTAATGAGTCTATTCCAGATATGTATAGTAGATTTTAGGATATTGTGCATTCTCTAATATCCTTGGGAAAGGTATTTTCAGAAGAAGATCAAGTCAGAAAAATCTTAAATTCTCTTACTCCAGAATGGGATCAAAAGACACTTGCGATCGAAGAGGCAAATGACATCAGTACCTTAAAGATAGAAGAATTAGTTGGAAATCTAATGTCGTTTTAAATCCAAATGATTGGGAGAAGAGAAAGCAAAGCATCTGAAAAGAAATCAATTGCATTCAACGCATTGACCGATGGATTAGACTCAAACAGCGATAATGATGAAGAGATAGCCTTTATGACCAAGAACTTTCAGAAATTCCTAAAATACAGAAAGATGAATAATCTCAAGAGAAACAACTATAAGAACTCTGGTAATCAGAATGTAGTGCCAAACTATATCAAATGTTTCAACTATGACGAACCATGCCATATCAAAAGAGACTGTCCGCATCCAGATAAGCAAAATCTTCCTATAAACAATGATTCCGCAAAGAAACGAAAACGTGCATTTACCGCTACTCTAAATGACTCAGACTCATCCTCAAGCGATGACGATCAGAAGACAGATAATTCAAATATGTATTTCATTGAAATTCACGACTCCAACAAATTTAGAGAAACAGACTCAGAAAAAGGTACACGTTTACAATACATTGGTTGAAATTGCATGCTTAGGATTGGATGTTTGATTGGTTGATTTTGAATTGGTGTGTCGTTTGAATTTTAAAATTTTTATTATTATTTTATTATATTTTTACTATTATTTTACTATTATTTTTATTTTTAAATAGTATCATAATATTTTATGGAATATACTATAATTCTAGTAATATTCTAGATATTATATAGACATTAAAAATAATATATATATATATATATAAGAATAATTAAGAGAAATAAATCATAAAAATTCAGAGACACCTGTCGACAAGGCCCCCCCCCACGTTGTCGACAAGGGTACAAAAATTTGAAATTCAAATTGTATTCAAATGTTTGAATTTCCCTTCATCTTTTCACTTCATTGAAGTCTCTGAAAAGTCACATTTTGACCAGAGAACTTGTCCCTTGAGAATCTATTTATTTACTATCTCTTATCACAACTTTTCACTTTCATTTTCAAATTCAAACTCTTATTTCAAAATATCAAGCTCTCTACTCTCTACTCTAATGGCTTCTTCAAGCAACTCTTCCACAATGAGACTTTCCAGAAATATAAAGAGCAACTTTTCAATAATCTGGAGGCTATAAAAGCATATATCAACTATGCTAACTATGGAAAAGTTCATCCCGGAAAGTTTGCTTTATTTCAAGATTTATCTACTTATGAAATTGATTCTCTTTTTGCAAACAACCAAGTTCTTAGTCTTGTTGGTGCTTCACAAAATGACTTTGTTTGTTATCCAAATCTTGTTAAAATTTTCTATGCAAATCTCAACCGTGGATTTTATAATGGAAATGATGATGAAATTTGGAGTAGTGTTAAAGGCACTAGAATCATTTTAAATTGTGATGTTTTGGGTACCATTCTCAATTGCAAGGGCACGGGAATGGATCTTTCTAGTTTGAATATCGATGAAAATGATCGTGAGACATTTCATCACATTTTCGGAGGAAATGATAACTTTGAATTCATAAATTGAAACTTTCGACCAAAAGCTAGAATTGTTAATCTTCTTTTACAACATACTTTGACCCCAAGATCGAGGAGTTTTAACAATCCAACTTCAAAAGTTTGCAAAGCACTTTTTGCTCTTTTTGGAAATTATGATATTAATTGGGCGCAAGTTATTTTGGATGAACTTCGTCCCAAAAATTTTGAAGTAGGTGAAAACACTTTGTATCATGGAATCTATCTTACTCGGATTTTTAATTATTTTGGAGTGAATTTCAAAGGAGAAGAATTTGTTTCAATAAAAGTTTTTAATCACTCAAACATTTCTCTTATGAAAATTCCATATGTTTTTCAACCATATGAGACTCTTGCCGAGAAGGAAGAGCGTTTGGCTCAAAGAAAAACAAAACCTTACTCAAAAATCAAAAGACCATTGTTGAGAATCAACGGTCTCTTAAACGGTCCGTTAGTAAGAAATTGGATAAAATGTCATCCAAGATGAACAAGTTTTTCTCCAAAGTCAGCAAGAAGCTTGGATTATCTTCATCTTCGTCATCCTCTAACTAGTTCTACCTTTTCATGCCATGTTGTATTGGTTTTAGTTTGTTTTGATTTGAATGTTTGTATAGTTCTTAATGTTTAATCATTGTATCGTTCTATTATAGAATGAAATTGAATTACTTTTCTGTTATCTAGCTTATCTTATCTCCAGAATATATGTTAGTATATTATATAAATATATATATACACAATTATTCACAAAATCAAAATGAGTCATCAAAATTAACTGACCCCTGTCGACAACCCCCAGACACCCTGTCGACAAGTACTGGTCAGAAATGACTTTTCATTTTAAATTTTGAATTTTAATAACTACCTTGTGTCTATTCATTTCAAACGAATTTCTACACCTATAAATACATATATCTTCCAGAATTCATCACTCAAAATCATTTCTTATCTACTCTATCTATATTTCCTTTCACAAACTCAAATATGGCCAATCCAATTCATAGTTTGACCGAGAATCTTGAAGAAACCCTTAATTCTTTCAAGAATATTCTTTCTTTCATTCTCCGTAATCAACGACACTTAGAGTTGAGTCAAATGCAGATGATCAAGGAGCAAGAAATCATTTCGATGCGGTTCGATGGATGATTTCCTCCCTGCACAAAGATGATAATGAAGCACATCCTCCAGTCTCTTTCACCAATGAAAATGAAAATTGGGATGCCATTAAAGCAGACTCTATATTTGGAGAAGAAGGATGGGTGGAAGTTCCTTGTAATATTTAATTTTATTTGATTGCTTTGTTTGATTTGAATTGATTGCTTGGATTGATTTTATTTGATTTGGTTTGGTGTGGATTGATAATTGGTGTGTAAAACATAATATGTATAAATACACATTGATATTTATATAATCTTTGATTAGTTATCATGTCTATCAGTATAATTATCTCTTAATCTATCTATTATACTCCATTATATATTTTATTAATGCAGGTACTTTAGTACAAGAATAAGGGGGAGTTATATAGTTTGGAGTTAGTTTTTGTTGATGACAAAGGGGGAGAAGTATAAAATAGGATAGTTAGGCATAGATTAAGGGGGAGTTATTAGGATAGAAGTAATATTTATAAACAAAGGTTGTCATCATCAAAAAGTGGGAGATTGTTAGTCCCTGAGAAGTTGGTTTTGATGACAACAACCTTATAATAAGATTATGAAATATAAATACTAACATTATTGTTTATATATATATGTATATGCAGGATATATATACAGGTACCAAAGAATGAAGACTGTATAGTATAGAGATTCAAGAACTGATGAACTCAAGATCGAAGATATCAAGATTCAAGACTCATGAGTATCAAGATTATCAAGAGTTCAAGATTTCAATATAAGTAATTTAGTTAGGAATTTTGTTAAAACTCCTAGAAAAGCACTAACATCTTAAAATCATTTTTTATTCGTGGAATGGAATCCACTTCGAGCCCGTTAAAGGGATGGAACCCTAAGTAGGATGGAACCTACGAAAAATCTAGTGGAACATTGTTTTGTATCTACTAACTTTTATTCAAATGTTTTATAAAATTATATCTTGTTTTCAAAATGATTTCAAAATCTTCCTTTTTAAATCAAAAACATCTATCCTGGTTTTAAAATAATTTTAGCCTCAAAATAATCTTTATTTTCAATATCAAATTATCCTTGAATTTAAACTATCTTTTAATTATAATATATTTAACTTTTAATATTTATACTTAGATTTAAATATAAAATTATAGTAAAATTTTATATATACCAAAATATTATTCTCTATACTTATTTATGTATTTTAACTATAGTTAAGTATATTTATTAAGTTTAAAATAGTTTTAATACAAGATAGAAGTTATTTTCAAAGAAAAACAAATTACCAAAAATAACTTAGGCTTGTCGACAACCCCAAGGACCCCTTGTCGACAAGGTGACAGTTTATTTCAAAAGTTTGAATTTCAAAGGAAGTGTCTATTCATCATATCCTTTCACGAATGGACATGGCTGTTGTTCTACTATAAATAGGGATGTTTTAAACGAATTTATAATCATATTTTTCTCTGATTTCACTCCTGTTCTTCTTCCATGTTTCTTTATATACATTTTTACCATTACTCTGCCGAAATCACCATTGAATCTAACTAGATCATCTCTGGTTTGATTCTCTATCACTATCTCAACAAGATCCCAGTGCTATTCAGAGTTATAGATTTCTTTGTAATCAATCGAGCGAGAAAAGGTGTGATTGTAGCCGGGAAAATCAATCTGGTGAACTTGTTGCCCGTAAAATCAAGTATCTCTACCGAGAGGATGGTGAATCTGGAGTGGTGTACCTCGTGGCCTTGAAATCGAGGGTGTAATTGTAAGAATTGATTTTGAAAGGAAATCCGTACTTGTGTTGCGGGACTGGATGTAGGGTAACTTCGAACCAGTATAAAATCCAATGTGTTCTTTCCTTTATTTCTTTTACTTTATATCTGCATCTTTGTTTGATTCTGTGATCATATCTGTGTCTGAATATTGCATACATTTGTGTTCAAATTAAGATAAACTCAAGAAGAATTAGTAATTCCTTAAAACACTATTCACCCCCCTCTAGTGTTAATTCTAGCCTTAAGATTCGTAATCCGCCTTTTGTCACAGATACTTCTAGCCAACTGTCAACCGGGATGCAGCTAATTAAAGCCAAAAGTGTGACGAGTGCCAGAGATTTACTAAAATATCGAGAGCCCTACCTATGGGGATTACTCGAATGGTTAGTCCTTGGTCGTTTGCAGTTTGGGGATTGATATCATTGATTTGTTGCCGATATCTAAAGGTGGTGCCAAGTACGACATCAATGTAGTTGATTACTTCACCAAGTGGGCTAAGGCAGACCTGTTGGCCATGATCACCATAAAGAAAGTAATGAATTTTGTTGTTCGGAATATCATCTGTCGTTTTGGAGTTCCGTAAGCAATCGCTATTGATAACGAGACCCAATTCGATAGTGCTAAGTTCAAAGATTTCTCAACCGGCATCGCATAGAGAAGAGATTTGCTATGGTGGTGCATCCTCAGGAGAATGGACAGGTTGAAATTGTGAATAAGATATCAAGTCCATTCTGAAGAAGTGGTTGGAAAAGGTGAAGGGCAAGTGGGTCGGTGAACTTCTATTAGTACTATGAGCTTATCGAATAACTCACAAGTCAATGACTCGACACTCTCCATTATCCTTAGCCTACAGATCAGAGGTTATGATTCCGGTTGAACTAGAAGTACCTTCTCATCGAGTGATTCACTATAATACGTGGACTAATGAGAAACTCCTACTAGAGTCTCCTGATATGATCGATGAGAAGCGCGATGCAACAAAGTTGTAGGCTGCTGCACACCAACACCAAGTCGCACGATATCAGAACACAAAGTTCATGAATTAAACCTTCGAAGCTGGCGACCTAGTCCTCAAATGAATCTTCCCTGGCCTTGGAAATTTGGGCCCAACCTAAAAGGTCTGTACGTAATAGAGTAGAAGCTTGGAGATGGAACTTTCAAGCTTACGATGACAGACGGGGTTCTACTCCCGAGGGAATGGAATAGCAAGCAATTACGATGCTATTTCACATAGAAATAAATTCATAAATAATTGGCTATAGCCGCGTAATAAGATTGATTCTGTCATTTCCCATCTTTTATGGAATAAAATTGCTTTACGAGCCCAAGACTCTGTCTTTCCATTACTTAAAAGTTAGGACTTAACTGACTCAAATGAATCTGCATGTGAATAATGCAGGTGTGCAAGTACCCGAAGATACGTGACAACCGAAATTCTATGGACCATGATCGGACCCATGAAGTCTTTATTTATATCCATAGATCGATACCAACTAACTCCTGTCCTTGGATTTGGGGTTAGAGTATAAAGTCAATGGACGTGATCAGATCGTCCTTCAACTAACTATCGCTCCTGGTGTAAGGGTAAGAGTATAAACTAAATCGGATGTGAAATGACCACCATACACTAACTCTCACTCCTGGTATAGGGGCAGGAGTATAAACTAAACCAGATGTGACACGACCGTCCTTACACTAACTCTCGCCCTTGGTGTGGGGGCATGAGTATAAACTCAAAATGAACGTGATAGGCCATCCACTCGCTCAACTCTTGTCCTTGGAAAGGGGGCAAGAATATAAACTAAAGTGGACATGACAAGACCGTCCAACTCTTAACACTTTCCTCGAAGTAGGCGAAATCAAAGATCTATGCCCGGCGTAAGGCGGGATCTTGCCTATGAACTTTGAATCGATGCCTGAAGTTAGGTGCAATTGGAAGTGTACATCCTGAACGAGGATGTGAAAATTACGATAAGTTAATTTAGATTAGTGCTTAGAGTTCGACGCAATCGAATATTGTGATCCTGGAAAAGTATACCCAAACTGCTATTCTAATTGGTTAACTCCAACTAAGCCCAGAGTTTGGCACTTCAACAATTACTTTACATTCGCAAGAATAATGAAAGGCCGGTAAATTATAGAATGGGCCGAAGGATTTAGTCTAATAATAATCACAAAAAGAAATGGATCGTAAGTACATTGAATGGAAAGTGCATCTCCAAAACAACTTAGACAAAAAGATTTGAGAAAACAAGAAGTCTTTGTTATTAACATTCAAAACAAAACTTGAAAAGCTAAGTACAAGTATTATTTACGCCTAATAAAAACAAGCAAATGCGAGAGCCGAACCCGCACAAAGCCAGCCAAGAAACCAAAATAGACTACTATTATTTCAGACCATAAGAGGGTTTATATACACAAAACAAGCCCACCACTACTTCCTCGGCTTTTGTCTCCTTTATTCTTCTTAGAGCTATGAGAAACATTGCTCGAGCTTTCATTCTGTCTTTTCTCTCCTCATCCTTCACTTCCTTTGCTCTTGGGTGGAGTGCTTTATGATGATCTTGCAGGCACACTTTGAGTGCTCCTAGGCAAAAGAATAGAGGCCAGAACGCTTTGCAAGGATCCTATGGGCATGCTTTGAGCATTGTCAGGTGGGGGGACATGGACGGAAGCAAAGATAGTCTGCACAAGAAAGGCGATGGGTAGAGGAGGATGGATGACTTCCATCTTCTCCTGTTTGATCTATATGGCAATGAGGATATCTTTCACAAGTTCCTACTCAAACTCATGCCTGGTGGGACCAGACAGGGGCTTGGAGACCCTAGTAATAACATTAATTCCATCAATTTGAGTTTCCTAAGTCCCACCAGCTACTTCATTCAACAAAGCATCGATCATCTGCTCGTCAAGGCCGAGAGTCTCTTCAGTTGGGATGCTAGGAATAGTTGTTGAATTTGTAACAGTAACTAATTCTACTACATGCACTTATAGTCTCGGCTGAGAGCTCTTGTTGGGAAGCAGAGCGATATAGGAATGGCCTGAGACTTGAGAAACAAAGAGAGAGAGAGAGATATTATTTATGTTAATCGGTGACATGTCAACTTTCTGGAATACAGGAGAAGTTAATGAGATACCTTCTTCGCTTTAAAGTTCTGTGTGGGTCGGAGTGCCACTAGAGTTCCCCTCAAGAATCGGAGAGAGAATGGTAGGCATGTGGATCTCAGGCCTCTCAGGATCATACCCAGGATTGGAGGATGAATCCACATTAGCTTGAGACCTAAGCGCTTGACTGGTAGTAGCATCATATGGCATCGATCTGGAGCCTTCACCCAAGTCTTTATCTGTTGTCGAGGGAAGCTCCGGATGAAGGATAAGCTGGCCATCCTTCAAAATCTTGGGCTCATCTTCTACGAAGACTTCTTTCTCCATCTGCTCCAATTCCACCTCGCCACCTTTGAGGAAATCTTTCTCTTCTTCAATAATCCACTCCCAGGCGAGGGCGAGGATTATGGGACAATCATCTTTGAACCACTCTAAGTTTTGAAATTTGACCATGTTGGCGTTGTCCTGGTTCAGTAGTGGTTCAAACTTCTCCATCACATGCTCTTCTGCCCGCTGTTCTGTAGTCTCAACCTCTCTTTTGACAAGCGCATTAACATCTCTAACATGTTCGAGCGCTTTGTCTCTTTCCTCCCTGGCATTGAGAAACTCATCATAATAAGTTAGCGCTGGAGCGCGTCATCCTTTTCTTTTGTTTCATGCTCTATCTTGGTTTTTAGCTTAGTTGCATTTCTGTTTGCAGTCTCCATTACCAGAGCATGATTTCGGTGGAAAGCCTTCTCCATTTCATCTTGATGCTTAATCCGCTCCTCTTCGAGTGCCTTGATGGATTCCTCAGCTTTCTTCTTGGCTATGGCTTAGGATATTCTCAGTTTCTCGACCTCAGCATCGAGATTGGCGATGATTCTCTT
This sequence comes from Allium fistulosum, assembly GCA_030737815.1. Taxonomy (NCBI): domain Eukaryota; kingdom Viridiplantae; phylum Streptophyta; class Magnoliopsida; order Asparagales; family Amaryllidaceae; genus Allium; species Allium fistulosum. The sequence continues at coordinate 530,538,477 of CM060902.1, forward strand.
ATTGTTAGCTTCGATGAGTTTCTGATTGTTGATCTCTAGCTTTCTATCCATGGAGACTTTGGAAATTTTCTCAACTACTTTCGTCCATTCATTATACTAATTGTGGACATTGACCACGCAATTGATGGTCATCTTTTGGACATCAACATGGATTCTTTTCAAATTAGGTACAAACATAAGACTATCGAAGCAAATGTTAGGAAATTCTTCCTTTAGTTTTGTCATTCGTCCATTGGCCACAAGCTATTCCTCTGAAGAGATAGGTTGGACTATAGCAGTTTCCTTACCAGGTCCGTGTTGAGATGTTTTGGAGCCACTCTTGTAATGCCTACAATCAAAGGACCGACACGAATGAGATGGCGCCGAGGGTTGCACAGGGATGGAAACTGGAGGTGGAACATGAGAAGTATTACCAGGTGGGATGTCATCATGGCGATCGAGTTGCCTATTTGGACCTCAAGAAGGAGGTGATCAATACCTAGGGCAACGCTTGGTAGTAGAGTCATGCGACGAGCGATCTCTATCATAACTGCTTTTATCTCGGTCATCTCTATCTTAGCTAGAATGATGCTAGCCAATGCCACACTAGAATCAGTATAAATATTTGCCTCATCTCATCGGCAAATACGACCTGAAGGTCAAAATGATCAAACGGACAAGTCAGGAATTAACCCAAAAGATAAACGCATGTGTCCCATGCCACATGTTTTAACCAATCATTTAATTCTCCTTCTCATACGCACGAATAGTGCAAAAACGTGTATTTTATATAGAAAATAATTTGTTTGAGAAAACAAGCTTTTAAAACAATTTTTCGAAATCGTTTTTGGAAAACAATCTTTGAAATTCCCTTATTAGAGAGAATATATAGTTTTTATAGCTTAAAAATAATTTATAAATAGAGGTAATTAGCCAAAAGGACAAACATTAATAAAAAATTTAGATGCAGTTCGGAAGTTTTCAAATTTAAACTCAAGGACAAAACCACGTTTTCTCTCTTCTCCACGTCAATCTCAAATCCGCTACCTTTCAACTGTAGCTGCTCCTATTCTTCCACCAAAACCACAACCTCGTAGCCCCTCCTCCTCTCTTCACCATCACCTTCAACAGGTTGACCTCAACCCACGCAGCCTCGACCTGCACAGTGCCCTGCTCTGCCTCGCCGGCGTCATTGCTGCTCTCCCCAACGTCTTTGTCGATCTGTTGTTGGTTTTTCATTACCGCTCTTTCCATCGTCATTGCCGCTCTCCTCATCGCCGGCATCATTGCCTCGACCTGACCTGCACTACGCCCTACTCCGTCTTCGCCGGCGTTATTTTAGCTATGAAGCGGATCAAATCATCGTCGATCTTAATTTTAAAAAAATCAATAACATTATAAAATGCTAAATTAAATTATCATTAAATCATTGCAATGATTCAAAAAATGCTAAATTTTGCTATCATTTTGCATACGTTAAACATGCTAGTGTACTTCATAGTTAAAATGCTACATCAATCTATCATTTCAAATATCATTAATATGCTACTAAACTTTGTATCTAAAATGCTACATTAAACTATTATTTTGCATGTTTTAAACATGCTATTGTACTTCATAGCTAAAATGTTAGTATAAAAAATGATCAAATAAACTAGCATTATCATTCCTTTTTATAGTTTAAAAAAATGTTAAACTAAATTAGCATTATACACATATAATACTATATTCATTTTCAGTTAAAGATGATGCTAGTTATATTTAGCATTTTCGAATGTTAACTGTTTGAAAAAAATCGATCGACACCAGCTTCGGCCGTTTTCTCTTCCCTTGCCAGCGCCATGCTTTGCTGCTGCACCATTATCGTCTGTCAAGCCACCACTATTTTAGTCGCGTCTTAAGTTTGGCATTGCGATGTATTTTTACAGGAAGTTTGGCCTTCGTACTAAATATAAAACGTGTTGTCCTTGCGTCAAAAAATTTCTTTATGTTTGTCCTCCTTCCAGTTTTCCACTTATAAATATTATATAATAATTATTTCAAAAGCTGATTCATTTTAAAAATTATTTCAAAATTATTTAGAAAACCCATGCTCGAAATCAAAGAAAAATCATCGAAAAACACCAAAACCGACATTCGAAAACATCTCAAAAATCGATTCGTTTTGAATCACAAATTCAACAAAATTCTTACTCGCTTATTGATCTGCTTCGTAGCCTTCAAAACAGTCCAGAAATATCAAAAAACAAGATGCAGAAGTCGGAAAACGAATTAGAAAACAAGGCAGAACACAAATATGCATAGGACAAAAACAATACCCATGTCTGAAATCTTCTCCGGGTTCAACTTTCAAACATAATTTGAATGGCTTAATGACCTCGGAATGGTCTGAAATTTGATACACACAAAATAGAACAATTTATCTATGAACTGCAAAAGGATTCACTTAATTCTGACATGAAATGGTAATGATATGAAATTTCAAACATGGACTCAGGCCATCTTGAACTCTGCCCAAATCTGAAACCCTATCGGGTTCAACTTACAGGCATGTATCAGGTGACCAAACGGCCTCAGATTTAATTGAAAATTGGTATGCACATAGTAGAAAACTTTAACTTTCAAATACAAAAAGAATCAATGAATTGCGACAGGAAATTAAAGAAATACGTTGTCTCAAACATGGACTCAGGCCATGTTTGCAGCAGCTCAGAAAACAGAAATATGTACAGGCCTGAAAACCATCTTGGGTTCAACTTTCAGGCATGAAACAGAGGATCAAACAACCTCAGATTGAACTACAAATTGGTAAGCACGTAGTAAAAAGCTCCAACATTCAAATAAACAAAGAATCAGCGAATTTCGACATAGGAATAAGAAGATATGGTCATGCAAAGTAGCACCCACACAGTATCACAAACAAGAAACAACTATAATTTTTTTACAGAGACTATATTTTGCTTAGATTTTAATTTCTGAAGCTTTGCTTCAGCTAGAAATTGTGAGTTTATCACTCACCTTGCAATTTTGGAAGATTAAACTCGGATTTGCATATGAAAGATAAGAGCTTGGAGCTAGAATTTGCTTCAAATACCTGTAAAAGCTCAAAATAGAAACATGCAAGAGAAGAAACAGCAGTTAACATACAACCCATTCACAAAAATAGAATTTTGATGAAATAATGTTGTTTTGGAAGTGATTACCTGTAGAATTGTAGCTTTAATTTAATTTGGAGATTTGGCTTAGAATTGAGAAGAAGGTAAAGTTTTCATTCTTTCTGTTTTTAGTTTACTGTAGATGAAGAAAAGAACGTACATGAAGGAGAGAAACCTCTTTTCGGTGCTTACCAGGAGCACTCTGCCCCCAACTCCAGCTCATTCCTCTCCTCCGTGAAAATCCGCATTTACGCGCATGTGCAGCGACTTCACCCATCTTGGAGGCAAGCCTTTCAGAGGCTCTGAGTTCGTTTTAGAGGTCCAGGCTTAGCTCTGTACATGCAAACACATCTTTACTCGCATGGAGATTTTTGATCATCACCGCGTTCTTGTAACATCGAGTATGTCGTAAGAACGTGCACTTGACTGGTACGAGCTTCTTATTGCCGAGATGGACAAGTCCACCATTACTTGGCAGTAGTTTAGAGAGCGGTTTGAGCTCAAGTTTGTGCCAAAATCCGATAAAGCATTTCTAGGCCATCGCTTCCTTGAGTTGAAGCAAGGGAAATCATCTGTTTCTGACTATGTTTCTTCTTTCGAGTCCTTATCCAAATATAGGCTTGAGTTCATTAGCACTCCTTATAAGAAGAATTTGAAGTTTGTTTCTGAATTGAAGAAGTATTTGAAGAAGTCACTTATGCTCCAGCTTAAGCTCTCATTCGAGGAGCTTGTTAACTCGGTGCTTCACCTCGAAGCCGTCGAGAAAGAAAGGGATAGTAGTGATGAAGCCGAGGTTCGAAAGAACCTAAATAAGAAAAAGTTTCCCTTTCGTAGATCCAAATCCTTTACTCCAAAGAAGAAGAAGAAACCTCCTGTTTCTAGTACTCATTCTGGTGCAACTCCTCCTCCTCACAAGTCCTGCTTCACTTGTGGTGCATATGATCATTTCATTAAGGAGTATCCCAAGCCAGTTATTTGCCGCCATTGCAAGCAAGAAGGACACTGGTCTTCTAAGTGCCCTAACTCTTCCAAGGGCACTCGTTCTTCGAAGCTTAGTGTAGTGGAAGCTTCGGGTGGATCTTCTCAGCCCAGAGGTTTTACTCCTTCTATTCTTGAAGGCTCCATACTATTTCGTGACCGATCTATTCGAGTTCTCTTCGATACAGGTGCATCGCATTCATTCGTATCGAAGGAGCTTGTTGATGCTTTTCAGTTGGATGTTTCTTGCTTGGTTACTTCATTGAGGATTGTGAATCCTAACGGGGGATCCACAACCCTTAGTATTCTTTGTGAGAATGTCGAGGTATTTATTTGTGGTTTTCCTTTCCGTGCAAATCTGCACATGATTCATTTTCTTGGATTTGATATGACATTGGGTATGGACTGGCTTGTTTGATACAATGCCGGAATTATTTGTTCTGAGAGAGTCTTATATCTTCGACATCTCGACTTGCCTGCTTTGTTATCTCTTATTCTTCGGGACGTCGATCATGATTTTGAAGTCTCTTTATTTTCTCTTGAATCTCGAGACGATGATGATGATGTGTCTCAGATTCCAGTCGTTCGTGACTTCCCTGATATATTTGAGCCTGTCTCGGGTTTGCCACCTAAGCGGGCCATTGAGTTCCGCATTGATCTCATTCCAGGCGCTCAGCCAGTTAGTCGTCCTCCTATGATGATGTCTACAAAAGAGAATGAGGATCTCAAGAAGCAGCTTTTGGAGCTTGAAGCTAAGCAGTTTGTTCGATCTAGTTCTTCACCGTGGGGAGCCATGGTGGTATTAGTGAAGAAGTCTGATGGCACTCTTAGGCTATGCATTGACTATCGCAAGCTTAACGAGTTGACCATTAAGAACCGCTATCCATTGCCTAGGATTGACGACATGTTCGATCCGTTGAGTGGCGCAAAGGTCTTTTCCTAGCTTGACCTTGCCACAGGATTTTATCTGCTTCGAGTTGCGGAAGACAGCATTCCAATCACAACATTCCGTACTCGATATGGATCTTATGAGTGGCTTGTCATGTTGTTCGGTTTGACGAACGCTCATGCTTACTTCGTTGATCTTATGAATCGAGTATTCCGAGAATATCTCGATAAGTTCGTCCTTGTGTTCATCGACGACATCCTTGTTTATTCTAAGTCTGAAGCTGATCATGCTCATCATTTGAGAATTGTTTTGAGTACTCTTCGACAGCATCAACTCAAAGAAAAATTCTCTAAGTGCCATTTTTGGGAAAATCAAGTTAAGTTCTTAGGCCACGTTGTTTCTTCTGAGGGCATTTCGGTCGATCCATCTAAGATCGAAGCCATCCAAAACTGGAAGAGGTCTGAGAATGTTTCGGAGATTCATAGCTTCCTTGGATTGGTGGGTTATTACCGTCGATTCATTAAAGACTTCTCCCACATCGTGCTTCCTCTGACTAGCCTTACTAGAAAAGGCGTTCGTTTTATCTAGTCTGATAAGTGTGAAGCTTCTTTTCAGAAATTGAAGGAGCTTCTCACTAATGCTCCTGTTCTTGTGGTTCCCGAAGGGAATCAGGATCTTGTTCTCTATACCGATGCCAGTCATTGTGGCCTTGGTTTCGTTCTTATGTAGAGAGACCGGGTAGTTGCATGTGCCTCAAGGCAATTACGTCCAAACGAGGTTCGGTACGCTACCCATGATCTAGAGCTTACTGTCGTCAACTTCGCATTGAAGATATGGCGCCACTATCTTTTGGGTGAGCACTTTATTCTCTACACTGACCACAATTCACTCAAGTATCTGTTCACCCAGAAAGAGCTCAACATGCGACAGCAGCATTGGCTCGAATTTCTTGTTCTTATGACTTTGATATTCAGTATACCCGGGCAAGGGGAATCGAGTTGCTGATGCTTTGAGTCGAAAGTAATCAGCTGTTGTTCCCATGATGCTTGCAGAATGGAAAGCTTTAGAGACTCTATCTTTGTGTGATATCCAAGATCGTGCTTCCACTTCAGACTCTCCTATTCTATTGTATAGCATGGACGCTCGTCCTACTCTTTTCGATCGGATTGCCAAGGCTCAGCGGCAAGATTCTGATATCTCTGCTCTTATTCAGAAGTGTAAGTCTGAATACCACGATGATATTGAGATGAGGGATTTCAGCATCGATATTCATGAGTGTCTTCGTAAAAAGAACCGTTTGGTTATGCCTTGTGATCCTAATCTTAAGCGGGACATTCTTGATGATAGTCACCGTTCTAAGTATATAATTCATCCAAGAAGCAGCAAGATGTATGCTGATATGCGTCGTTTATATTGCTGGGAAGGCATGAAGCGAGATGTGGCAAGTTATGTGAGTAATTGCATGACTTGTCAACTTATTAAGGCCGAGCATCATTGTCCCAGTGGTCTCCTTCAGCCTTTGGAGGTCCCATTGTGGAAATGGGATCAGATCTCCATGGATTTCATTGATGGCCTACCTCGTTCGAGATCGGGCCATAGCAGCATCTGGGTTATTGTGGATCGTCTAACAAAGTATGCACATTTCATTCCTATTAAATCTAATAGGACAGCTTCTCATCTAGCCAAGCTATATAGTAAGGAAATCGTGCGATTGCATGGTATTCTTAGTTCGACTGTTTGTGACCGTAATCCACTCTTCACGAGTCATTTCTGGCAGTCTTTAGTAAGCTTTGGGAACAAAGCTTAATTTTAGCACAACTTATCATCCATAGTCTGATGGACAGACTGAACGGGTGAATCGTATTCTGTAGGATCTTCTCCATGCTTGTATTCTAGATTTTGGTGGTAGTTAGGAGGACTAACTACCGCTTGTCGAGTTCTCATACAACAACAGCTTTCAGTCCAATATCGGTATGGCTCCTTTCGAAGCCCTATACGGAAGGCCATGTCGATCACTTTCTTATTGGTTAGAATCAGGGGAGAAATTTATTTTAGGCCCCAATTCGATTCGTGAAGCTTCAGAGAAAATTATTCTTATCCGTCAGAGAATGAAAAAGGCACATAGCCATCAGAAATCCTACGTGGACAACCGTAGGAAGCCTCTCGAGTTCTCTATTAGTGAACTTGTCTATATCCGTGTATCTCCAATGAAAGGGGTGATGTGTTTCAGTAGGACTGGGAAATTGGCTCCTCGCTTTATAGGACCATTTCCTATTACTGAACGTATTGGCCCTGTTGCTTACCGAGTTTCACTTCCGTCTCATTTATCTGGTATTCACGACGTGTTTAACGTCTCTCAGCTTCGGAAATGTCTTCGAGACTGAGATTATGTTATTGACTCACTTGATCTATAAGAGCTGGAGATCTCACCAGACTTATCTATCAAGCAGCATCCTATTCGTGTTCTCGCTTCGAAGGTGAGACGCCTTCGAAACAAAGACATCCCGCTCGTGAAGGTTCAATGGTCTGCTAATCCCAACGACTGTACTTGGGAAACCAGAGAATCTATCGAGCAATCATACTTTGGATTCCTATCTTCTCATGTCACTGGTGAGAATTTCTAGACTAAAGCTATTTATTTTCTTTGCTTGATGAAGTAAATTGTGTTAAATACAATTCTCCTCTAGAAATTGCGAGGACACAATTTTTATAAGGAGGGAGTCTGTAACAACCCCGGTTTAGATGATTACCTGCAATATTAAATTATAACGATGGTTATAATTTAATATTACGAAATAAAATTAATTAGAGATATAAAATTGTTTATTTTAAATAAACAATGGGTTTAAAATGTGAAAATAATGTTTTAAAACTTTATTTTTGGGTTGTTTGTGTTAAAATGAGCAAAACATGATTTTAATTTAAAGAAATGCAATAATTTTGATAATTATTGCCTAATGTTTCTTTTATTCATTTTTAAAAGAAGCTTTAATTTAATATGCGGTTTATTATAAATAAAAATGTTGGGTTAAAAATAAGTTTTGGTTGTAAAAATGATGAAAATATGTTTTACTTTATTTAATTACATAAGAAAAATAAATTTTATGTAATTTTTGCAGTTAGAAATGAAGTTTTATGTAATAATTGTGCAATTTGTGCATTCAAATGAAAATAAGAGTTTTTATTAATGAAAATAAATTTTAAAGCTAAATAATCTTATATTTTGATGTAAAATAATTTTTACACCAGAAATTTGAGAAACATCTCTTTCCGATTTTTTGTACGTACAGTAAATCACCTCTTCTTCCAGAAACTAACAGAGAAAAAGAAATTCATCTTCCTCTTTCAAAACAAAGCTACAAACTGTAATTTTTATCAAAATCTTTGGTGTAATTTATCAAAATTAATTCAATATATACAAGTAATCAATTTCTAAACCTAATTCCTTCATCAAATTCCATTGTTAGCATTGATTGTCTGTAACTTTATTTTGTGTTGCATGTCTGTTAAAGCTTCTTATCCAGGTCATTGAAGCTCTTTTGAAGCCATTTCAAGGCCAAATCTTGCTCCTTTCCGCCAATTTGATCTAGTAGCTCAAGAATATTGCAAGGTGAGTAATAATCTCATAAATGCTAGCTCAAACAAGCAAAAATGCCTGCTGAAATGCAAAAAATCGTTTCTGTAAATGAATAGTGTTCTGAATTTACAGTATAAATCTGTTCTGGGTTCAACTTTGAGACATCATAACTTTCTCATTCCTTATCCAAATTGTATGATTCTTTTTCCAGTTTAAATTATAGTTGTTTAAATTTATGCATGTCAAATTTTAGGTCATTCCAACCTCTATAGCCTATAGAAACATGCTGTCAAACTTTGAATCAGAGCATGTTTTGCTCTAGCCGTTTACGGTAAAATATGGCTATGAGTTCAACTTTGTGACATTATATCTCTTCCGTTTCTTGTCCGATTGTATACATTCTTTTTTCTTATTTAAATTAGAGTTGTTGAACTCTATGCCTGTAAAATTTCAAGGCTTTTAGACCTTTGTAACTAGTTGAAAACTTGCTTGGAACTTTGAATAAGAGCATGTTTTGCTCCAGCCGTTTACGGTAGAATGTGGCTGTGAGTCCAACTTTGTGACATTATATCTCTCTCGTTTCTTGTCCGATTGTATCCGTTATTTTTTATTCAAAGTAAAGTTGTTGAACTCTATGCCGGAAAAATTAAAAGGCTTTTAGACCTCTGTAACTAGTTGAAAATTTGCTTGGAACTTTGAATCGGAGCATGTTTTGCTCCAGCTAAAAATTTCTAAATTGTTTTACATGGATTTCTTTCGATGTTGTTTTTGATCGGCTTGATCCTAAGATGGAAGAGCCAATATTACCATTTATCCATATTTCGGATTAGTGAGTTTTTAGGAGATTTTCGTATGACGATTTTATGAATAATTTCATTGAATTTTGTTTGATTTTTTTTGTTATTTCTTTGGTCGTGCTTTCTAAACCGATTTCGGAAGATTTTATTTAAGATAGCTTTCGAAATAAATATTTTACATATTAATAATTATTTTAAAGCTATTAAAATTATATATTCTCTATAATAAGAGAGTTTCAAAGATTTGTTTTCCAAAACAATTTCAAAAATTGTTTTCAAAAGCTAGTTTTCTCAAATAAATTATTTTCTATATAAAATATACGTTTTTGCACTATTCGAGCATATGAGAAGGAGAATTAAACGGTTTAGTAAAACACGTGGTATGTGACACGTGCGTTTAGTTTATCGGTTAATTCATGACTTGTCCGTTTGAATGTTTTGACCTTCGGGTCGTATTTGCCGATGAGATGAGGCAAATATTTTTACTGTTTTCTAGTGTGGCATTTACTAGCGGTTAGGAAACCGTTAAGTGAGAACGTGTGGTATGGGATGCACTATTGCCACATTTTGGGTTCCTCTTTGGAAGTTTGTGACACATTCACGAGTTATTGCAGTACTTAATTAGACTGTTGAATCGCTTATTGGACTGTTGGGTCCTATGTGCATATATATAGCTGCTGGGCTAACCATGGACTGTTGGGTCTCTTATGCATAGTACTTGGCAGGCTGTTGGGCCATCTTATGGACTGTTGGGTCCTATTTATTTATAGTTGTTGGGCTAAATTTTGGACCGTTGGGTCCTTTCCTATATTGCGATTTCTAGATTTCTTATTGATTGATTTCTATAATTTTGATGATGTTTATATATGTTTTCACCATATTCGCCTTTGTCGGCTTATTTATATAGCCTGAGTGCTATTACATTGATTATATGGTGATTACATTTGACGTTTTGAACTCGAAGTCGAGTTCTATTTATATTGTGATTCATGAGACTATTCTTTGAGGTTTTGAGACTTATATTCTCCTATTTAGGAGATGTAGTTGATAGAAAGCCAATACATTGGCTATCTATTTTACCGATGATATGAGGCATGTAATTGTGGATACTTGATGTTATTATTGAAATTGTTCTCTTTTGAGAAACCCTTATGACCTTTGGCTCTTATTACATAGCTTATAGTGCTTCTTCTCATTTGAGAAAAGTTGTTACCCTCTTTATCCTTATATCATGCTTCATCTTATATGTTAATCAGTTGTTTAAGCTAGACTGACCTGTGTATTTTATATACTCGGGTCAGAACGAGTTGCAGGTTAGGTTTTATGGGCTTTTGCATAGCTGTTCCTCTGGACGCTTCTATCGACTTTTGGATTAATTGCATAGTTTTTGTGTAGCTACCTTTTTTTGTATATAATGCTTATGTATATTCTTTTTGTGGGACTGATGTATGTATATATATTGTGGTTGTAATACCACATCTGACACTATGTGTTGTATTTGATGTATATGTATATGTATGTATTCAACTGTGTTTGCTGTTCTGTGATCTCTATTATCATTTATATTGTGTTTTGTTCTGAATAGATCCTGTAGCCACCATAGTTTTGTATTAAGCATTTATTAAATATGTCGATCCACCTGAGAAAGAAAGAAAAAGAAAAGAAATGGAGCACTAAATTGACGTATTTAATAGATGTTTAAGACAAAGCTATGGATGGTCGCTCCTAACCGGCCATATAATCCGCATTAGCAGACAGTATTACTCAGCAATACTCTTTGTTAATGTGGGTCTCGGGGTGGGGCGTCACAGCTGACTTATAGTCACGACCACTTCCTTGATGGTACGAACTCGACCGAGGCTTTTTTGCTTAGGATGTTTTCTCCTTAAGAGATCGATATATGTATTTCTCCTTCTCCATAGATCCTGCAAGTAAGATGAGAATAAGTTAGATTTGATGAATAAGGACACATGACAAGGGCAATGTAGTGCCTGAAGTGCACATGCATGTGAATGTCCTAGTGTTCCCCTGACGGACCGTGAGCTAGAGCTTTACTCATGGGAGTAACCTCTCCTATACTGGTAGAGATGAAATCCTTATCAACGCGAATGGGGGAGTCAATGCACTCAATACTAATATGACCGACATCAAAAGAGCCAAACTCGTTAGGGATTGGCACTAAACCAACGAATGTGCCTGTCGAAAGAAGATATCGATGGATTTTCCTCTACATATGTGACTGGTGGGGCTGGGTAGAAGTCTGTGCCTTGGAGATTTTCACGATTAACCTCATCTTCGGAGTAAGTAGTTGATTGTCCCTAAATTATTCATGCAGAGACTCATGACCCGCATTGATGTTACCTTGGCCAGCCTTGCCACTTTCACTAATAATTTCGCCTTCCTCGACATCGTTTTGTACTTGTTCAAAATTTTCTTCAACTCCAACCCTAGGACTTAGGAATGGAGGAAAATCCGGATCAGCCTCTCCTACTTTGAGCGGGCTGTTATTATTATTATTGTCATCGTCTTCGCTAGTCGCCACCTGGATGACACTAGTACTGCGGCCCTCCTCTAACAAGCCGTAGGCAAGAAGATTTCCATCTGATAGGAGAGTCCTGGTATCTCTATCTCCTACCGGAACTGCCATAAGAGTGTTAACGGCATCTGAATGTGCCAAGCTATTGAGTCTCGTCGGAACTTTTGGACAATAAAGCAAGGATATCAGTTAAATCTGCATATTATAACGGAAATTGGTACAATATAAACGACATGGAACTTATGTCCAGATACCCATCTCCGAGCAAACCCGGGTGGACAACGAATGTAGAAGAACTTACTCTTAAAGCAGCTCAACTTGTTCAATGCCCTAGTGACTACTCTAAAACCTTTGATCGGTTCTAAGTAAATCAAAGACGAACTCTCTTTTCGACTCTTAAAGCTATAAATGTGTTGGATCTCCTCATCACTGGGTACTCGGTTCAAATGCTCCGAGAAGACCATGTATGTACCAAGAAGGAAAGCATAGCTGTGTGGGTGCAGTTGTGTCGGAGCCAAGTGCATGAAATTTAGAACTCGTTGGACAAACTAGTTGAATGGTGGGACGCAACCTGCCAAACACATATATCTATTGCAAGCACTGTACCCTTCCGGAGGGTTTTGTGGTCTCTGATGATGGGAAGGAGCTAGAATGTCTTCAAATAGAATCCCGTGCTTATCACAAATTCTACGAAGTGATCCTTCATCGATTTTGGAAGCAAATAGAATCATCTGGATTAACTAATATTACAACATCCTCAAGGGTGTCGAGGGTTAGATATATTTCTGGCCACCTACTAGCTCTACTGGATTTTCCAACACTTGTTGTTCAACTTGAGGATTATCTAGATTTTGTTGTTCATCCTGCGGAATCTTATGTTGTTGTTCCTATTAAGTTGGAGTTTGTTGTGCATGCTCTACCAGAGTTTGTTGGGCATGTGGAGTTATAGTTGAACTTGATTCAATATTTGACTCGACATATCTCAAAGTGGATGTACCTTTGGCTTGAGCATTAAAACGTTTGGAACATCTCCAATCCATTTCTATAAGAAACTCAACATATCAACTTTGAAGATTAATTGCAAGCTGTACCTCTATGCTAAAGTGGATTCTAGTGCAATGTCATGTAGTTCAGGTTTCTGATATTATTTAACAGTTAAATTCTGGGTATCACTCGATGTGACCATCATTGTTGACTGTCCCGACAAGCTTTACATCATTGGCCATGCTTTGGAAAAGGCTCAAGATCAAGAAGAAGACGTTGGTTTACAAGGCAAAGATTCTCGTGCGAGCCAAAAATTCAAAAATTTAGAAATTTGCTTAAGTGTTGAAGTTTCACAACTCTAAAACTTGATGGAAATTCCATCCCTCTTTTCCATCTTCACCAACTCACAAATCACGACCGTCCACATCCTTGTTCATCCACGGCCGCCAACTCCAAGTTCACCTAAGTCCAAACCCATCACTTACCTATGTACGAGATGAGAATGAGGTCAATTAATCAAGGCTAAAGAGGATCGTCTTAGGTATTGATTCAGTAGGAGAACCAATCGGGACTACATGGTGGTTGGGGCTCAACCATGGTGGGCCAAGGCTCGGATGATGTGGAGCAGTGATGATTTCTAGGAACGAGCAGAGGCAGAGTTCAACTTGAAGATGAGGGTTCTTTAGTGGTGGCACTTGAAGGTTTGAGATCGATGAAAGCAAGTGAACAAGTGAGGAAGGAAGTAAAAGAGGATGGGCTATATATTGAAACCCATATCTCAGTAAAGAAAATTTGGATTTTCTCCAAGTCTTAAGTCGGTACTGACCCAAGGATAGGGGTTAGTACCAAGTCTTTCTAAAAAGAGGACAAAACACACACACACACACACACACACACACACACACACACACACACATATATATATATATATATTCATACATATATATATTTGTGTGTGCGCACACTTATGCTTGTGTAAATGTGTGTAATTGACTATGTACAAGCGCTCCTACTCACTCAAGAACGTGCACATGAATGTGTGTACGTATATATATCCACTACCCGATGACTAGACTCAAAGGGAAATCAAATTCAAACTTGAAAGATCTATGGATGGAATTGGTTTAAAATCGTCAAACTTGGAATGTCGGGTCATGAGAATACATTCTAGATTTATAATCTCAGATGCTAGTAGAGCATCATAACGAATCACTATGGACATAAATTTTCACAGAAACGATTCATAGGAAGGATAACGACTAGTCAAAACACAGAGTGGAGTCCTTTACAGTCTTTCTGACTTGTCTCGATTCAAAGCACATCACGTTTGAAACAAGATGTAATTTGGGAGGCAAGTGTTATTTAGCCTTTTGACCGGGCCGTATTCGGACGGACTGGATGAGTTGAACTTGGAGTTATCAAGGTAGGAAGCCTAGATAGATAGCCCAAGAGTCCATAACCAAAGCACGAACAGAGTCGCAAGGCCGATGCCAAAACAACCCAAGACCAAAGCAACATGGGTCCACCCATATTATGGGTCGGTACCGACCCCTATTCCCTTCACTTGGGGGACCCAACTTCTGCCTACTAGTCATACTTGATGCCAATAGCCTATTTCTAATGTTGTTTTGTTGATCCAATGCAATTGTCCATCAATCTCAATGAACACTTGAAGCTGCAACTCTGTTCTTCGGCAACTCCATTATTTGGACTCAGAAGCAAGCTAATATTGGTGCAAATAACTATGGAATCATGTAGCTAACCACGAGACGGCCAAGATAAAGAGTTGAAGATAGCCATATTGGTCATCCTATAGGTCGGTATCGACCCCTAACCTTGGAGTTATACTGAACCATACAAACTAATGATTTGACACCTACTTTCTTTGGAGAACTATCTAAATCTTGGATAGTGGCTTGGATACCTTTTGTGCGAGATATTAGGGTCCCTACTTCTATAAATAGAGACGTAGGGCTCATTTTTCAAGATCATCTAGCTCTAGTTCTTCCCTACTCTATATTCTTGTAATTCTGAAAATCTAAGTGTCAAAGTTATACTGACCCCTAAGAACTTCTGCCTTCAATTCAGATATAAGCAATAAAATCTTAAAGTGGACGTAGGCCAAGTGTTTCCCTGCCTTTTGGCAAGGCCGTGATACCAAGGAATTGATCGGAAACTGAAGATGGTCCGTCTTGGAGATCGATTGTACATAGGTCTACTATGGATACTGGTGAATTTTTCCCGAGTCCGGATCGAGCTACAATTGATATGACACGACAAGCAAAGCTATGAAAGCCAACGTTCCAAATTTCAAGTCAATCCAAGTTCATATGCTCAAGGTATGATCGATGCAAATCAAGCAGCGCACTAATTCATATCCATTGGATCACCTCCTTCGCATTACTTTCATTCGTATCCATCAGTCCATTCCCTTCGTATCGGTTTCGTTCGAATCCATCCAGGGCAACGTTCTTCGTATCCATCCTCATTTGCATCCATCCAAAGCGGCCTCCTTTGTATCCATTGGAATCAAACTCGTTCGCATCCATGGAACACACATGGTTCGTATCCATCCATACTCATATTACGTCGCATCCATCATCCCCCAGCTTATTCGTGTCGATCCATCCACGTCTACTTCGTATCCATCGAAGCCATAAAAACCATTACTTCGTATCGATCCACTGATGCACCCTATTCGTATCGATCGGCCAGTGATCGATGTGAATAATGAAAGATGGACCGATACGAATGACACTTTCGTTGATCGATACTAAATGAGGCAACAACGATCGATATGAACAACATAGCAATTACAGGATACGAACGAGGCTAAGCTGGGTGGATACGAATGAGGGGCATCCATAAGAAATACTCGGTCACTCAGCATGAAAAGTGAATCGATCCTAAAAGTTAGAGCCATGTCACCTAGCAAGCACGTGCCTGGAAGCGATGCGAACAGAAGCGATGAGAACTCGGCAGCCTTCAACAAACTCAAACTTGCATCGATCATAACTCAAAATCTACAAATCCAAATGCTACCAAATTTTCACAGGAGCTTGCGTGCAACCTCAGGAATGTTCATGATCAATCTCGACTCGATTGGACTGAATCTTGATCGATATGAATTTCATTCATATCGATCACGGATCGAGTCCAAACAACCGGGGATCGATCGCGTGGGCCGACCCACGTGAGAGAAAAGGTCTTCCGAGATCTGGGCGAGGTATTTGCTGCCTATGCCTACAAATAGCAGCCCATGACCTACTGAAAAGGGACTTTTTGTCTCTTCTACGTCCAGACTCTGCTGAAATTACTATTGTACTTGGATTATACTGTTGTAACTCTTCGTAAGCAGCAAGCAAAAATCAATAAAAGTCAGCCATTTCATAGTGGATGTAGGCCATACGCCAAACCACTCTAAATCCGTGTGTTTCTGTGCATTTTTCCTGTTTATCGATTGGTGTGTTTGATAGATCTTCCTCATTTTACATTTATCTTCTTCATTTTATCTCTTCAAACACATCCAAAGAGTGTTTTGCCCAATTTTGGTACAAACACTTTGGTGCTTTCACTGAGAAAACCCAGTTTTTCTCCTGCTCATTGGATCTACTACCGATATCGGATTGCAAGAATCTAAGGAGAAGATCCAGATTTCAAGTTCAAAAGTTCTTCCATCCTATTCAGATTTGTACCAAATCTAGGAGAGAGCTTCGCTACCCACCATGGTCAACACTAGGACTACTTCAACAACTGAAGATCCAGAAGGACAGGACAGACAGATCCCCGCGCAACTTCCTCCTACCGACCAGAATGCTGCCGTACCCTCAGATCCGCAAGGCCCTATCACTAGGGAAGAGTTCCAACTGTTAATGCAAGAACTGACTCAAAGCCGCCAGCAGCTTACTCAGCAACTCCATGCCAATGCGGAATTGACCAATCAACTGAATCGTCAAAGATGAAGGAGATCCAGAAGGGATCGGGCTTCCTATTCATCCACTGAAAGTTCAGCCTCTTCTGACTTTAATCACAGATCCACGCGCCCACGGCTAGATGGAAGCTATACACAGGCTACTGGACATCAGCGCACCTTGAATCTTGGGCAACCGAGAGTTGGCTCGTCAACAAGCCATCAAACCGGACCCTCCACCCGAGGAGGTAATGTCCCTTATCATACTACTGATGTTACCCGGTCATTTGACCAGGTAACAAGACGCTCGGCATGGAGTTCCCGTTTGGCATGCAAAGCCCCCGCTCGGCACAAAACACCGTTTGGCACAGTCCTTCATTCGGCTTAAGCATCGTTCGACATGATAGGGTCGCTCGGCATACGAATGTCGTTCGACAAAAGCATAGCTCGGCATGTTGCCTGGCTCGGCATACGAATGTCGTTCGGCAAAAGCATCGCTCGGCATGTTGCCTAGCTCGACATACGAACCTCGTTCGGCAAAAGCATCGCTCGGCATGTTGCCTGGCTCGGCATACGAATGTCGTTCGGCAAAAGCATCGCTTGGCATGTTGCTTGGCTCGGCATACGAATGTCGTTCGGCATGAATCTCCTCTCGCTCGGCATCTCAAGCCTCGACTGGCATCTCAGGCCTCGATCGGCATCTCCCCTTGCTTGGCATCACAGGCCTCGACCAGCATCCTACCTCGTTTGGCATCCCTGGTTCGGTGCATACGAAGGAAGTTAACAAGCTATCAAGTCCACAACAACGTAAGGGCGTTCGATATAGCTTCATTTCGCTTCAACTCACTACTTGCCCCGGTTCTCTTAAATGGTTACTTCAAATCACTCGATGGTCAACCAAATGGTTCTCGACCGGCAATCCTCGCTCGACATGGCTCGTTCGACATGCCTGGTTCGGTGTGCTGGAGTTGCCTACTGTGGGACGTGATACCTTGTTCGTAGGCCCGTGAGGGAAGTCCAACCCATCTTCATCTATAAATAGAAGGGCAGGGGCATAGTGAAAGGGACCTTTTTTGGGAGAACACTGAGGAGACTCTACCGCTTTCAAGACTCACTCTTTTCAGTTCAAACTTGTACTCAAGCCATTATTGTACGGATTGTATCTATATTTAACTACTTGGGAAAGCAATAAAGATTACAATTCAAAGTGGACGTAGGCAGTTACGCCGAACCACTATAAATCTGGTGTTCTAGTTTTCTATAGTTAATTTAGTCTATATCTATCAGTTTTAATTTATCTTCTTCACTTATCTCTCTACACAATCTCTCTAAAGGGGGTTAGTGACCAATTTTGGTGCTAACACTTTGGTGCTTTCATTGAGAGGCGAATTCTCAGACCACAAGGATCTGCTTTGTAGCTATTGGATTGAATAAATCCCACGAAGGAGATCTAAGTCATTCATAAGACGTTTGTTGATTCTACTCAGAGTTCTTAACAATAACTCTACAATGGGAAGACCATGTACCAGATCAGCCTCTCATAATGCGGACGTCCATGAGACTGCTAGCGTACAACAAATAGGACCTAGCAATCAGCAAGCAAATCTGGGTGCAGGAACTACCACCCAAGATCAAATGGAAGTTGTCACCAGAACAAAGTTCAACGACTTGATGAGAGAACTCATGGAAAGCAGGAGATAACTTGGAGAACAGATTCAAGCTAACGTCAACATTATGGCTCAGCTCACTCAACAACAGCATCAGAATGCTGGGGGTAGTCCAGCTCCTTACTCTTCATCTGATAGCTCGACTTCGTCCGATGAACCTCCCAGGCGTAGACGCCGCAAGACTGAAACTACGTAGGCAGGTGCTGCTGATCGATCAACTAGGGATCACTTACACCTCGGAGACCACAACCAAGCAGGAACGGGAAACTTAGGATCTGGGGCGCGTGTGGAAACTGGACGCCCGGCTCACCAAGAGGCCAATGATGCTGAACCACAAGATACACGTTTGGCAGATCGCCAGCAGAGGAGACATCAACCTGAACGATCCCGTAGAATGGACTCCAACCTTTCATCTTCCATACAAACCCCGGACCTATCGGCTATGGTCAGACAGCTGATGAGAGAAAATGAAGGCCTGACCAATGAAGATTGGGGGATAACCAAGAGTCATAATCCTTTCACAAACACTGTTCTACAGGCTGAGTACCCCAGAAAGTTTAGCATGCCAACTATCACGGCCTACGAAGGAAAGACCAATCCCAGACAGCATGTGATGAGATATGAATGGATGATGGATTCAACTAGAGCAAATGATGCAACCAAGTGTAGATGCTTCCCAATAACTCTATCTAGGATCGCTACCATGTGGTTCACCCGACTTCCTCAACGGTCCGTATCCAGTTTCGAGGAGTTGCAACGAAATTTATAGAACAGTTCAGAATACATGCTACTCGTCCAAAGGACATGATGTCTCTATCAAGTGTAATCCAAGCTCCAGGGGAGTCGTTGAAGGAGTATTTATAGAGATTCCATGTTGCGGCTACTGAAGTTAGCAATCCTAATGATCACGCAATTCTTATGGCTGTGATGTGAGGTGTGGATCCGGATTCAGAGTTTGGAGATTGGTTAGCGGGAAAACCTCCAACTACGCTAGAGTGTTTTTACTCAAAGGCACATCAATTCATAAGAAGGGAGGAAGCCAGGTGGACAAGGCGAGATAAGGCACCAGGCCCTGTTCAAGAGACCGTGAAAAGCAACATCACTGTAAAGCAATTCGGAGACAACTCGGGGAAAGTTCAGGTCAATGTCCAGAACAAGCCCGGGCAATCCAAGGAGTCCGGAGGAGGAAATCAAGGGAAGAAAAGAGAAGCAGGGAAATGGAAGCCGAGAATTCCAACCTACAATGAATACACCCCAATAAATGCATCTCTTTAGAATATTTATCTATCAACTTGTAATACTTTTCAATATAGAAAGCCACACCCAAAGGAGTCAACCGATGAAGAAAAGCGGACTATGAAGTACTATCGCTTCCACGAGACTTACGGGCACAATACTGAAGATTGTAGGCACCTACATGACACTATAGAAAAGCTGATTAGACAGAAAAAGTTGCAGGAATTTGTAAAGAATTATCAAGAGGGTGGACAAGGAACGTCTAATCTTGGTCGCGCACCAGCTCCACATCATCCTAAGGAGCCTGCTCGGACCGTAGGCAGACTGGTCATAAACACAATAATAGGCGAACCTCACCCTGCGGATAAGAACTGGCAAGAAATGGAGCGGTATGCTAATTCCTTGAGACATGCAGATTTTGAGTGTCGTTCAAATGTGGAGGATGGGACACCCGCTAAACAGCAGCGCATGATGACAGACGATATAGTATTCAGGAGCAGAGATGCTGACCAAGTGGAGGCTCCTACCGTTGACCCGATGGTCACATCTGCGACGATCGGGCCGTCATTTGTGAAAAGAATTCTGATTGATTGTGGAAGTTCTGTTAATATCATCTTCAAAAAGGCGTATGACCAAATGAAGATGGAGACGAAAGATTTAAAACCATCTAAAGCTCGTATCCATTGCTTTAATGATGTGGCAACCGATGCGGTGGGTTATGTTGAATTGCCAGTTGAACTGGGGCAAGGTGAGCGTAGGAGGGTGCGAATCCTACCTTTCATAGTTTTGGATGTAGATTCTCCATATAATGTGTTTCTAGGTCGACCGGACCTGGCTGAGTTTAGGGCAGCATTGGCCCCGTGGTGTTTGACTTTGAAATTTCCAACAACAAAGGAGTAGGTTTGTACATGGTGACCAGGCGACCGGTCGTGCATGCTATGTGGCTGAGCTTCGAGAGGCCCAGCGGAGAGAGAAAGGAAAGATTGCGGACAACTCCGTCCGCATTCAGAATAATGACAAATTGACAAGTAATGCCCGAGCCCTGGCTGGGGCAAAATTCACGGATCTACAGAGACATAGATCCGGGAGACGATGATGAGGAACCCAGGGAAGAAAAAGCAGCAACAGTTGAACTGACGATTGACATTTTAGTCAGCCGAGAGGATCCGACGCGAGTACTGAATATTGGATCACAACTCAGCCCCTCGATGACCGAGGACCTTAGTGATTTCCTCCGAGCGAATCTCGATGTTTTCGCTTGGACACATTCAGACATGTGCTGGATTTCTTCTGCTAATACAAGTCATATGTTGAA
Organism: Allium fistulosum; assembly: GCA_030737815.1. Lineage (NCBI taxonomy): Eukaryota > Viridiplantae > Streptophyta > Magnoliopsida > Asparagales > Amaryllidaceae > Allium > Allium fistulosum. Next base: position 530,559,500 of record CM060902.1, read on the forward strand.
CATAGACCCGAGGTACGTCCCAGTTAAGCAAAAATGGAGAGGAATGGACCCGAAGAGGTTCGCCGCTCTCAGAGAGGAGGTGGACAAACTCAAAGCCAATGGGTTTGTCCGCGACGCCCTCTACCCTGAATGGATGTCAAACCCCGTGCTAGTGAGAAAAGCAAATGGGAAGTGGAGGACTTGCGTAGACTACTCTGATTTAAACAAAACTTGTCCTAAAGATAGTTTCCCATTACCTAGAATTGATTAGTTGGTTGACTCCACTGCAGGACACGAGTTATTGTCATTCATGGATGCGTACTCGGGGTACAATCAGATCCCGATGCACATTCCAGATCAGGAACACACTAGTTTTGTCACAGACGTTGGGCTATATTGCTATGTAGTGATGCCTTTTGGATTGAAAAACGCGGGAGCGACTTATTAGCATCTGGTGAACTGAATTTTTAAAGACCAGATTGGTAGAACGATGGAAGTCTATGTGGATGACATGCTCGTGAAGTCACGACAGTCAAACGACCACATTCGAGACTTAGTGGAGATGTTTAGCATACTTAGATATTATGGGATGAAGATCAATCCTATGAAATGTTCCTTCGGCGTTGCGTCAGGGAAGTTTTTAGGATTCATTGTTAATGCCCGAGGAATTGAAGCTTACCCGGAAAAGATTCAAGCTATTCGAGACAAACAAGTGCCCAGGACTCTAAAACAGGTACGAAGCTTGAATGGAAAAGTGGCTGCGCTGAGTCGATTCATATCCAGAGCCACAGACAAGTGTATTCCCTTCTTCGATATAATAAAGAAAGGAAAAAGGAATTTCGAACGGACATCCAACCATGAGGAAGCATTTCGAGCTCTGGTAAGGCATTTAGAAAATTATCCAATGCTGTCAAAACCAGTAGACCATGAAATATTGTACGTATATTTGGCTGTATCCTAACATGCTATAAGTGCGGCTTTGGTCTGCGAGGAGGACCGTATTACGTTAGTAAACGTTTAACGGGGGCAGAAAGAAATTATCCTAAAATTGAGAAATTGTCCTATTGCTTGGTGATTGCATCACGTTAGCTACGTCCATACTTTCAAGCACACTCAGTCAGTGTTTATACCGATCAGCCCTTGCGATAGGTACTCCAACGACCAGAAGCTTCTGGAAGGATGTTAAAATGGAATATTGAGTTGAGTCAATTCGATATTACCTACCTGCCACGAAGAGCCATACAAGGGCAAGCATTAGCAGACTTCATCGCTGAGTTCACTACGTTAGACGAACCAGATAGTCACAGTGTCATTCCCCCCATTCAATGGAAATTGTACACCGATGGGGCGTCAAACGACCATTGCTCTGTGGCTGGTGTAATTCTTGTGACTCCAAAAAATCGATCGATTTGTTATGCTTTGAAGCTCAATTTCTTGGCTATGAATAATGAAGCAGAATATAAAGCATTGATTGCTGGTTTAAAGCTTGTTGGAGAACTCGAGGTAAAATCAGTGGAAATCTATTATGACTCACAGTTGGTGGTGTACCAAGTGCGATGAGATTACCAAGCAAGAGGACAAAAGCTCGCTTCGTACCTTGTTCTGGTCCAGGAGCTATTGGCGAACCTTGAACATTATGACATTTCGCATGTCCCGCGTGAACAGAACAAGGAAGCTGACTCGCTGGCCAAATTCGCAAGTACAGGCGATGCACATCAAATGGGATTAGTTCCCGTCGAAACCTTACATGCACCAAGCATAGATGTGATGGAGGTGGATTCTGTGTTGGAAACGGAAATCGAGAAGGAGTCACGGATAACCCCATTCAAACAATACATGCTAAACGGGACTTTGCCCGAAAGAAGAAGCGAAAGACGACATGTCATTCGCAAAGCTGCGCGATATGTGATGCAGGGCAAAGTAATATATCGAAGGGGGTTCTCGGTCCCCTTACTAAGGTGCATTTCCCGTGATGAGACAAAGCGGGTCTTGAAGGAAGTTCATGAAGGAGAATGTGGCGACCATACTGGGGGGCAGACATTAGCAAAAAATATCCTGCGCTACGGATACTATTGGCCAACTGTGAATCGGGACGCTGTAGATTATGTAAGAAAATGTGATAAGTGTCAAAGATACGCGAAAATCCCGAGAGCTCCACCAACGGAACTGACGCAAATGGTTAGTCCCTGGCCATTTGCAATTTGGGGAATCGACATAGTCGGTTCCTTGCCTATATCCAAAGGTGGCGCAAGATATGGAATAGTTGCGGTCGACTACTTCACCAAATGGGCCGAGGAAGAGCCCTTAGCCACAATCACCTATAAGAAGGTCAATAATTTCGTTGTGCGAAGCATTATATGCCGCTTCGGCCTCCCGCGAACCATCATTATAGACAACGGAACTCAGTTCGAAAGTACGGAATTCAAAGATTTCTGTTTAAAATACGGCATTGAGAAAAAGTTCGCCGCGGTTGCTCATCCTAAGGCTAATGGAAAAGTTGAAGCCATGAATAAAATAATCAAGTCCATATTGAAGAAGCGTTTGGAAAAGCTGGAGGCAAGTGGGTAGATGAACTTCCAACAGCGCTATGGGCTTATAGAACCACCCACAAGTCCACGACTGGTCATACTCCATTCGCGTTGGCATATGGCACGGAGGCCGTTATACCCATGGAGCTTGAAGTTCCATCTCATCGGGTGACACATTATGATCCTAGCACAAATCAGGATCTCTTGTTGGAATCACTGGACTTCGTTGATGAAAAATGTGAAGAAAATGAGTTAAGGGCGGCAGCATATAGGCACCGAGTTAAGCGATATTATAACAAAAAAGTCCGCCCGAGAATCTTTGACGTGAGTGATCTCATTTTGAAACGAGTTATTCCGGTACCGTCACGTATGAATCCCAACTAGGAAGGTCCATATGTCATTGAACGGAAGCTTGGAGAGGGAACTTTCAAGCTAGCGACCGTTGATGGCATGACACTCCCCCGAACATGGAATAGTGAACATTTGCGGCGTTATTATATTTAGCCTTTTTCCTTCGTGTTTTAGGTGCAATTATTTCCAGTATGTTTTTGTTCCATTGATTCTTAGTTTTTTTGGCATGTAATCTGACGATTTAGTTTGTTTTCATAAATAAAGGCTTGAAGCCAACTTTTCCGTGAATTACTGATGTTTCTATGCATGATAATCCGATGGAAAACAACTAGAGTTGCATTATTCTGTCTGACGTACGAACGCGCATAAACAATTTAAAATCTCCAAGTCCCCTGAGTGCGAAATGGAGTACTCTGAGTCCCCAGAATGCAGACTAGAGTATAAACGATTCAAATCTCCAAGTCCCCTGAGTGCGGACTAGAGTACTCTGAGTCCCCAGAGTGCGGACTAGAGTATAAACGATTTAAATCTCCAAGTCCCCTGAGTGTGGACTGGAGTACTCTGAGTCCCCAGAGTGCGGACAAGAGTATAAATGATTCAAAAATCTCCAAGTCCCCGGAGTGCGGACTGGAGTACTCTGAGTCCCCAGAGTGTGGACTAGAGTATAAACGATTTAAATCTCCAAGTCCCCTGAGTGCGGACTGGAGTACTCTGAGTCCCCAGAGTGCGGACTAGAGTATAAACGATTCAAAAATCTCCAAGTCCCCAGAGTGTGGACTGGAGTACTCTGAGTCCCCATAGTGCGGACTAGAGTATAAACGATTTAAATCTCCAAGTCCCCAGAGTGTGGACTGGAGTACTCTGAGTCCCCGGAGTGCGGACTAGAGTATAAACGACTCAAAAATCTCCAAGTCCCCAGAATGCGGGCTGGAGTACTCTAAGTCCCCGGAGTGCGGACTAGAGTATAAATGACTCAAAAATCTCCAAGTCCCCAGAATGCGGACTGGAGTACTCTAAGTCCCCGAAGTGCGGACTAGAGTATAAATGACTTAAAATCTCTAAGTCCCCAGAATGCGGACTGGAGTACTCTAAATCCCCGGAGTGCGGACAAAAGTATAAACAACATAAAAATCTCTAAGTCCCCAGCGTGCGGACTGGAGTACTAGTGGCTTGAAATCTTCAAGCCCCCGGAGTACGGACTAAAGTATGTTCTAAGTACCGGAAGCGTGAAGTAAGGGATGTTCAATTCCAAAGAATCTACGAGTTATGTGAAAGTGGTTTGAGGGCTTATATAACTCACAAGATTTCTTATTTCGTCTGCAAGTTATACAATGTGCTAAACAACAGAAGTCATTTGAAAGACAAAGAACAAAATTTTATTCATAAATTCAAAATAAAGTCCTACTACAACCTCTCCCGAACTCGGGGCCAAAAGTCTATTTACAACGGCTATGAAAATAAATAAAAGTGATTACATGAACTAGAATGATTCTCGTTGAATGAGCATAATAAGTTACTTCTTCGGCTTCTTCTCCTTCTTTGATTTCTCAGATGACTCCTCCCCCTCGCGTTTTCTCTTTGACGCTCTTCTCACCGGAGAAGGGGTGTTAGAGGAAGGAAGAACTTCTAACGGCCTGGTTCCACCAGGGAAGATGACCTTTAGAGGTATGTTCAATGGATCATCTAACTCCACTACTTGGGACTCAATCTTGATCTCAACTTTCTTCATTTTCTTTTCCGCGAGTCGCTCCTTCATGCTCACTTTCATAGTGTGTTCGGAGGCACCGATAATCTCAATTTCATAACTTTCGTTGACAGGGGACGAAGTTTCGGACTTATCCTCGTCAAGCACCTCAGTCACCTGAGCGTCAGGAACGGGGGTCACTCCCGCGTGAGTAGCCTCGCTAGCTTTCCCCTTTTCCTCCTTGGCGTCATCGCTCCTTGGAGACGGATCGGGATCAAAATGGTCTACGCAAAATCACAAGAAATGAACGTTAGAATACAATAACCTCTTGCCGAAAACGATGGTTTTTGGAACTTTAAGGAGAGAAGTTATATACCGGCTTCTTGCTGGCTCTCAACCGTCCGAGGAGTCTCACCCTCTGGAATGGGAGATCGGATATGAATGCCGAGGCCAGGGTCTTCCGGGTCATAACCAGCGTGTTTCTCGAATGGGTCAAATATTGGCCGATCAGCCGATTGAGCAGGAGGAGGAGCTGGAGACTCGGTCCCAGACGGACCAACAATGTCATTCTTTTCCTTTGATGGAGAAGAATCTTTGCCAAAAAGAGCCATTGCTGCAGACAAGTCTGAAGGCTCATTCCCCTTAAGAAATTCTTTTACCAAAGCCTCCTCATCAACCTCCTCGGTGCCCGACTGAACCTTCCTAATATTTATTAAAGTTTCCCATGCCTCGGCTAGAGATTCGAGATAACCCTTGCCAAGAAAAGTTAAGTCCCTATGCATGAGGACACGAACGTTGTACTCAGCTATCAGCGGGTCGAACAAGCACTTGATCTCCTCTCTGCCAGCTTCTGTAGCCGCCTCAAGGCGAGAGTCAATCTCCGCGGATGCTATTCTCTTGCCCTCTTCCCAGGCTTCATCCTTCAGCATCTCGGCCTTAGAGAGCTCGTCGTCGAGCTTTGCCTTCAAGAGTTGCATAGCAACAATCTCATCGCAATATCGTTGCGACTCTTCTTGGGCAGTAGATTTTTCTTCTCTCTCTTTGCTGAGTAGGTCTTCCAACTCTTTGACTTGCAAGGCGAATGCATCCCTTTCTTTTTGAACAGAGTCCTTTTCTAAAGCCAAGGCCCCACATCATTGGACCGCTTCGTCAATTTCTTTCTTATGAGTTGTCTCCAGACGATTAACGACCTCCGTAGTATCTTTAGCATTTTGTTGGGCAGCTTCAAGTTTGGACTTGTATGAAGAGAGCTCCGCATCCTGAGCTTTGATAATGTCTTTATCGTGAATTGCTTCAAGCTTCAGGCGGTCGATTTCGTGTTGACGCTCAACAGAGACTGTCGAGACTTTTTCAGCCAGATAGACAAACGCGTCATGTTGAACATAAACGTTGTTGTTGCAAGCAATGGCGCTCTGTTTGACAAGCCCCGGAATGTGATGGATCGCCGGGAGGAACTTCAGACCATCAAAGCAGATTTTGGGGAATTTAACTTTAAGCTCGGCTAGCTTCTCCGATATCGTCGGATCTGTTGCGGGAACAGGGGTAGATGGCTTTGAAAGTTCAATCTTCTTATGAGGTTCCCAAGACTGTCGTGTGCTGGATGAACCAGAGTGTTGATCACGGGGGACATCGGATTGGGACCCCTTCTGCGCAGACTTCTCCTTGCCTTGCTCTGATTGAGAAGGATGATCGCGGAAATATGAGGACTGGCTATATGATTTCCTTCGATAAGTTGATTCTCGGGGGAGATAATCTCGGTCTCCAGAGTCATCCCTGTCTCGGCGCTTGCCGGGGCCCGAATCCCGGCCAGAATGATGAAAAATAGATGACCTGTGAAGACGATCGAGTCCGTGAGTGCGTCCCATGTCACCTGTGCAGAATGAGAATAACGACAAGTTAGAAAAGAACAGAGTGATGGACAAAATTGAAGTGCAAGGTGAAGTGCACGTGTCCGTGTGTGTCCTAGTGTTCCCCCCGACGGACCAGTTTCTTTATCTTTACTAATAGGAGTTTTTTCTCCCTGAATTTGGGTCTGAGCGCCTGTATCGCCTCTCGCGGGCGAGTGAAGTTTCAGAGCTTCTGGATCATCAAAGCCATAGTTGAGCAAGTCATCGGTAATAGTGAGGTCCGACGAGCCTTTCAACGAACTCTCTGAGTGTTGAGAAGAAGACTCTCTTTCTACTGGAGTAATGATGACCTTAGAGGTTCCGCCCGCTGTCTTTTTCCTCAATTTATAAGTTAATTTCTTCTTTCCCATTGAAGGAGGAGGCGTTACTTCAATGTCATGTACCTCAACCGCCGACTCCGGAGTGGGATTGACATTTTCTCCCGACGCTTCGGGCGCCTTAGATTCTCTAATCTCCCCTTCCTTAGGTGTGACAGGGGCATCAGGTGCTGAAGGTCCAGCCTGCCTTTTGCCTTTGTCCATAGCAGACCCGGTTACAATGATGCCGTGAGGAAGACTTATTCGACGACTTTCTGCTAGCAACCCAAGCCTTGAGAGTGATTCGTTTGAAATAATAGATCTAATGTCCTGGTCTTCCACAGGGATATCCCGGATTGCTTCAACGGCTTCAGAATACCCGGAACCTTCAGTGCGTGGGCTAATACCTATAAAAGTGCAGAAAGATTTAGAAAAGGTGCAATTTCGCCCAGTACAAGTATTGACCCGGAAGAGAAACTTACTCCCTTCCACCTATCTCCTTGCAAAGACGAGGGGACGGCGTAGGTAGAACCATTCCTGCTTGTATTAAGCGAATTTGCTCCACGCCCTAGTCAGAATTTGACACTTGTTATGCGGCTCAAGGATTACAAAAGATGGGATGTTAGATCATCTCTTGAAACGATAAATGTAACGGATGTCGCCAGGAGTGGGAGCCTGAATAAAATACTTGTGAAAGGATGCACGTGCCGTATATGAACGCGTGACTGTTGGGATGTAACTGTGAAGGAGCTATCTCAAGATACTGTAATAGGTCACGTAGGAAGGAGTTGAATGGTGGCACGCTACCAACCCAGCACATAAATTTGTTACAGGCAGTATATCCGACTGGGGGCAAATATGGACGATCTTGCCTCGAAGGGACTAGCACATCGTCGAACGGAATGCCATGGGTTGAGCATAAACGACGTAGAGTGCTTTCATTAATCCTCGAAGCTTGAGAGTCAACTAGATCGTCCAGGAGAATCGCTGCCTCTAAGGCATCGGGAGCCAAATCATCAGATGCAATCGCAGGACTCGGAATATCCTGAACAAGGGTCGTGGATGGATTTGAAGTCCCAACAACTTCCTGCTAAGAGGCTCGCCCGGGTTGATCCGATACTGTGGCAGAACTGGATTTTCTAGACATCTCTAGTGAGTGTTGGGTCTGATGAAACACCTGTTTAAACTATACTTAAAAAACGATCGCCATTAGACATAACAACAAAAAATACTCCCCCCGTGTAGTGTGTGAACTAGTGCAACCATTCAGGTATAAGTGCCAAAGAATTACTAGTCGTAAAGTTGGTAAAATAAAGTTAAGCATTGAACTTTCGTCTTCGGGGACCGTCATCGCTGACCGTCTCCGAGAGCTTGTAGTATGATGTTTTCTATTTTGAACTCGGCATCGACACTATATGCGGAAGTTAATTATCTATTTTAGTCAAGTTAGACTCGGGTTATAGTTGTTAAAATTGGGGAGTTGTTAGTCCGGATTAGTTCAATGTGCTTGTTTGCTTAAGTCCTTGTCCTTATTTAAATGTCATATGATTAGGCTCACGAGGTCAGTGAGTTCGGTGTGAGTTATGTTCGAGTTGGAATGATTTCGACTGTTGTATTCTACTTCAAGACTCGAGGCCGAGCGACAATCGAAACATGTGTCTTAAGTACCGTTCGGCCTAAATGCCGCTCGGCACAAGCCCATCGCTCGACACTTGAATAAATGATACGACCAACGCTGCTCAACATTCTAGGATCAGACACCTTCGATCGGCATTCTCTGGATCGACCGCCTGAGATAGACAAGACGACCCACTCGCTCACCTCTGTCTCACTTCCTTAAACCACCAAACTAGACTCTCTCTCCTTAGACCGAACGACACTCTATCCCTTTACCTCCCCGACATTACTCTCACATGGAAAATACCGAGCCACCTACTTCACGGTTGGTCGACTTTCACTTGAAAAGCAAACGCCGACCCATCCACAATCACTTCTTCCTCGCTCCTTGTTTACCGACCAGCCTCGAACGACACTCTAGTCACACTCCAACAGCTTAACTACCATGCTCAGTAGCATAGTAGTGGCCTACAACCTAGAAACCACTGGAGTCTTCTTCCCTGCTCCTCTCCATTTCCACATACTCGAAATCAATAAAGGTTGTACCGAGTTCCAACCCTAAGGCATGTTCAAACCTCGACTTGTTTTCCTCTTCTACACGATTCCCACTGTCCTTGGTCTAAGAAAAATTCACGAACTCAAATCTTGTGCTAAATTCCCTAATCAAGAAATAGTTCTTAAAAGAGAGGTTATTACCTAAAGGGATGGTCGAGGCTAGGGATCTGATTGAGACTAGAGGCTGTTAGATCTGATTTGGGGAAGATCTGTATGGAACACTTGCTAGATTCGGGGTAAAAGAAGAAGGTTAGCGAAGTAGCAGAGGTTCGGAGGAAAGGAGGTAGAGAGTTCTTGAAGAGAAGTAAAAGTGGAAAGGGAAAGGAAGAAGGAGTTCCGGTTTATATAAGGAGAGGGGGAATTCGAACAGGCATCTATAGGTGGACCTGGTCAAAGAACAATAGTGGTTCGGTAGGAAGTATGCCGAACGACTTTCGGCAACTGAATTAGCTGGCACCCGAGTATGGGCTGAACCATAAGAAAGAAGGTATGATAAAAGGAGGAGTAAGCATAGATGTGTTATGATTCAAAGCATATCATGATTGACACTCATGATACGCTTTGGGGGGCAAGTGTTACCTGGCCATTTGACCAGGTAACAAGACGCTCGGCACAGAGTTCCCGTTCGGCATGCAAAGCCCCCGCTTGGCACAAAACACCGTTCGGCACAGTCCTTCATTCGGCTTAAGCATCGTTCGGCATGATAGGGTCGCTCGGCATACGAATGTCGTTCGGCATGATAGGGTCGCTCGGCATACGAATGTCGTTCGGCAAAAGCATCGCTCGGCATGTTGCCTGGCTCGGCATACGAATGTCATTCGGCAAAAGCATCGCTCGGCATGTTGCCTAGCTCGGCATATGAATGTCATTTGGCAAAAGCATCGCTCGGCATGTCACCTGGCTCGGCATACGAATGTCGTTCGACATGAATCTCCTCTCGCTCAGCATCTCAGGCGTCGACCAGCATCTCAGGCCTCGACCGGCATCTCCCCTCGCTCGGCATTCTAGGCCTCGACCGGCATCCTACCTCGTTTGGCATCCCTGGTTCGGTGCATACGAAGGAAGTTAACAAGCTATCAAGTCCACAACAACGTAAGGGCGTTCGGCATAGCTTCATTTCGCTTCAACTCACTACTTGCCCCGGTTCTCTTGAATGGTTACTTCAAATCACTCGATGGTCAACCAAATGGCTCTCGACCGGCATTCCTCGCTCGACATGGCTCGTTCGACATGCCTGGTTCTGTGTGCTGGAGTTGCCTACTGTGGGCCGTGATACCTTGTTCCTAAGCCCGTGAGGGTAGTCCAACCCATCTTCATCTATAAATAGAAGGGCAGGGGCACAGTGAAAGGGACCTTTTTTGGGATAACACTGGGGAGACTCTGTCGCTTTCAAGACTCACTCTTTTAAGTTCAAACTTGTACTCAAGCCATTATTGTACATGTTGTATCTGTATTTAACTACTTGGGAAAGCAATAAAGATTACAATTCAAAGTGGACGTAGGCAGTTACGCCGAACAACTATAAATCTGGTGTTCTAGTTTTCTATAGTTAATTAATCTATATCTCTCGGTTTTAATTTATCTTCTTCACTTATCTCTCTACATAATCTTTCTAAAGGGGGTTAGTGACCAATTTTGGTGCTAACAACTGACAACCGCGCTACCACCGCTGCTACTGAGTTGGAAGCTGACGCTCAGAACCGAACGGATCTGACCCACCGTCAATGCAATTATACTCCTGAGCCTTATGTTCTTGAAGACTTAGAACCATGGAGGCGAGATATGGACCGTCGACCATGATCGACCCATACTCGCATTGTGGAACCCAACCACACCTTGGCTCAGCATGCACAGAACGTACAAATGACGGATATCCCGACAATGATCCGTCAGATGATCCGCGAAAGTTAGGGCCTTACCAATGACGACTGGGGAATCTCCCGGAGTCATACCCCTTTCATTAATGATATACTCTATGCCGAACCGCTCCGGCGATTCAGAATGCCAACTCTACCCATTTATGAATGGTGCTCTGATCCTAACCAGCATATCATAAAGTAAAATTGGTTAATGAATGTGGCATGAGCTAATGATGCTGTCAAATGCCAAAGTTTCCCGATCTCCTTAGGGGGCATAGCAACTATGTGGTTTACTCATCTACCACCTCGGTCTATCTCATGTTTTGACCAATTGGCAATGAAGTTCGTTGAACAGTTTCGCATGCATGTCACAAGGCCGAAAGATGTTAACACCTTGTCTAGTGTCACTCAAGCTCTGGGAGAGACACTCAGACTTTATCTGGAGAGGTTTCATGCTACATGCGCCGAGATTAGCAATCCCAATGATAACTCAATTCTGATGGCACTAACTAAGGGGATCGATCCCGATTTTGAATTTGGCAACTGGTTGGTCGGAAAACCCCCGCGTCATTGGACTGTTTCTATTCCAAGGCAGCCCAGTTCTTGAGAAAGGAGGATGGGAAACAGTCTAGGAAAAAGTATGATGCAGGGCCCGGTGTCGAAGGAATCCAAAGCAATGTCGCTGTTAAACAAACCGAGGAGAGTTCCAGAAAGGTGCAATTGAACATACAAAACAAATAGAATCAACAGAAAGGCAATGGAAATCAAAATAGGAAACGGGATCAGAATCGTGGGCCAAGACGCAGGGCTCCTATGTTTGACAATTATACTCCTTTAAATACGTCGCTGGAAAATGTGTACTTGCAGACCTGCAATACTATTCAATATAAGAAACCTGCTCTGAAGCAATCGTCAGAAAAACAGATCCAAACGGGGAAGTTTTGTAGATTTCATGATAGCTATTGTCACAACACAAACGAGTGCCGTCATTTATAGGATATTATTGAGAAGTTGATACAAGAGAGAAAGTTGGAGCAGTTTGTTCGAAAGCCGCAGTCTGGAGGTGCGGGCCCATCGAATCAAAACCAAACACCAAATTAGGTAAGACTGGACGAACCCGCTCATACCGGCGGGAGGTTAGTGATTAATATCGTTAGTGGTGGTCCTCATCCAGCAGATCGGAGCTGGAAGGAAATGGAGTCGTATGCCAGCTCTATTAGGCATGCGAGATTCGAATGTTGTAGTAATTTGGAAGACGGGGCTCCAGCCAAGCAACAGAAAACGATGATGGACGACATCGTATTCCAGAGCAGGGATGCCGACAGAGTTGAAGCCCCAACCATTGATCCACTTGTCATTTCAGCTCAAATAGGTCTAGCTTGGATGAAGATGATCTTGGTAGACAGTGGAAGTTCAGTGAACATATTGTTTAAGCGAGCTTATCATCAAATGAAGATGGAACCAAAGGATTTGAAGCCTTGTCAATCTCGCATTCATGGTTTTAATGGAAGTGCGACTATACCCACTGGCATGGTGGAGCTACTAGTGGAATTGGGAATTGGAGAATGCCGGAGAGTCCGGATATTACAGTTTGTTGTATTGGACATAGACTCGCCATACAATGCTTTTTTGGGTCGACCGGCCTTAGCTGAGTTCAGGGCTTCCATTGCTCCTTGGTGTCTAACTTTTAAATTCCTTATTGACAATGGAATTGGAGCCGTTAAGGAAGACCAGGCTGTTGGACGAGCCTGTTGTGTCACCGAGCTGCGGGAGGAGCAACAAAAAGAAAAAGGAAAGGGCGTAGAGGAATCTCTCTGCGTCCACTTTGCGGAAAATTGACAGCTAACGCCTGGGCCTAGACCTGGGCAACCTAACCAATTCCCAAGGGATCTTGACTTGAGAGATACCGAAAGTGAAGACGAAAGTAAAGACAGTCAAGCTTCCCTGGTCGAGCTGACAATCGATGTTCCGATTGACGATAATAACAATTCTAAAATGATAAACATTAGATATCAGCTAAGCCAACAGATGCAGGAGGAATTGGTTGAATTTCTCTAAGCAAATCTCGACGTGTTTGCCTGGACACATTTCGACATGTATGGAATCCCCCGGACATCGCGAGCCACACATTGAATATTGACCCGTGGCATGTCCCAATCAAGCAAAAAAAGCGTGGTATGGATCCAGAGAGATCTGCCGCCCTTAAGGAAGAGGTAGATAAGCTCAAGTCAAACAGGTTTATCCGAGATGCATTATATCCAGAATGGTTGTCTAATCATGTACCTGTAAAAAAGCCTAATGGGAAATGGAGAACATGCATTGATTACTCAGACTTGAATAAAGCTTGCCCTAAAGGCAGTTTTCCACTTCCTCGAATCGACCAGCTCGTAGACTCAACGGCTGGACATAAACTCTTATCCTTCATGGATGAATATTCTAGCTACAACTAGATACCCATGCACTTGCCCGATCAGGAGCATACTGGTTTCATCACCGATCTGGGACTTTACTACTACAAAGTCATGCCATTTGGACTCAAGAACGTTGGGGCAACTTACCAATGGCTAGTTAATCGAATGTTCGCTAACCGGATCAAAAAAACCATGGAAGTATATGTGGACGACATGCTTATGAAGTCGCAATTCTCCATTGATCACATCGAAGACCTGGAATCAATGTTCAACATCCTCCGAGAGAGTACAGAATGAAACTCAACCGGTTGAAATGTCACTTTGGGGTCACGTTTGGAAAATTCCTTGGATTATTGTTAATGCCCGAGGAATTGGAGCCAATCCCGAGAAGGTCCGGGAAATTAGAAATCTTGAGACTCAAGGAGTATAAAGTAGGTTCGAAGCCTCAATGGAAAAGTAGCAGCACTAAGCAGGTTCATTTCGAAATCCACCAACAAATGCATTCCCTTCTTCGATTTGATCAGGAAAGGGAAACGAAACTTTGAATGGACTATAGAATGCAAGGGCGCATTCCGAGAATTGGTTCAACTCCTGTCCACACCACCCATTCTGTTAAAGCCTATTGATCACGAGAGATTGTACGTCTACTTGGCGGTGTCAGAAAACGCAATCAGTGATGCCCTAATTCGGGAGGAGGACCAGATACATCGGGCAGTATATTACATTAGCAAACGACTGATCGGAGCAGAGAGAAATTATCCGAAGCTGGAAAAACTGGCTTATTGTCTTGTAATTGCCTCAAGGAAGCTCCGCCCGTATTTCCAGGCTCATCCTATCACCGTCTACACCAACCAGCCATTACGATAGGTCCTTACGCGGCCTGAGACGTCTGGTAGGTTACTCAAATGGAATATTGTACTGAGTCAGTTCGACATCACTTACACACCAAGGCGAGCCATTCAAGGATAAGTCCTAGCAGATTTCATAGCTGAATTCACTATCCTGGAGGACTTGCCCGAAACCAGTGAATCTCCTAAATATGTCTGGAAGCTACATACTGATGGTGCATCAAATGACTGCTGCTCAGGTGACGGAGTTGTACTTGAGACTCCTGAAGGACGATCAATATGCTACGCGTTAAAGTTCGATTTCCATGCGACTAACAATGATGCCGAATATGAAACCCTGCTCGTCGGATTGAGACTTGCCAGAGATTTAAGATTATTGCTGTGGAGATTTACTATGATTCACAATTGGTCGTGTGTCAAGTTCGGGGGAGTATCATGCAAAAGACTGAAGACTGGCTGCTTATCTTGCTCGGGTTCTGGAAATATTGGATCAGTTCGATTATAATGCCATTTATAGCATACCTTGAGAACGCAATCAGAAGGTCGATTCCTTAGCAAAGTTAGCCAGTACAGGCGAGGCACAACAAATGGGAATTGTTCCCGTAGAGACATTATCTTCCACTAACATCGATCAAATGGAAACAGACTGGGTATTTGAAGTTTTTCTCGATAAGGAGTCATGGATGACTCCGTTCAGAAACTATCTCGAGCATGGGACCGTGCCGAAGCGTAGGAGTGAAAAAAGAAAAGTTCTTCGAAAGGCTTCGCGGTTCACTATTCAAAATGGAGTCATGTATAGAAGAGGGTACTCTGTTCTTTTACTCCGGTATCATCCACGATGAAGTCAAACGAGTATTGCATGATGTACATGAAGGAGAATATGGCGATCACACCGAGGGGCAAGCTCTTGATAAGAAAGTGCTCCGATATGGATGCTATTGGCCGACTGTAAATCGCGACGCATCGGATTACACTAGGAAATGCGATAGATGTCAAAAGCATGCTCGAAATCTGAGAGCCCTGCCTATCGAAATAACTCAAATGGTCAGTCCCTGGCCGTTCACGACATAGGGCATCGAAGTTATTGGTTCTCTACCTCTAGCTAAAGGTGGTGCGAAGCACGCCATCATTGTGGTTGAATACTTCACCAAATGGGCAGAAGCTGATCCGCTTGCTACTATCACAACG
This sequence comes from Allium fistulosum, assembly GCA_030737815.1. Taxonomy (NCBI): domain Eukaryota; kingdom Viridiplantae; phylum Streptophyta; class Magnoliopsida; order Asparagales; family Amaryllidaceae; genus Allium; species Allium fistulosum. The sequence goes on from CM060902.1 coordinate 530,574,723, forward strand.
AAGAAAGTGTTCAACTTTGTTGTACACAACATTATCTGTCGATTTGGCCTCCCACATACCATCATCACTGACAACGGAACACAATTCGATAGTGTTGAATTTAAGAATTTCTATCAACGATTCCACATTCAGAAGAAGTTATCCGCAGTTGCACACCCTCAAGCGAATGGACAGGTTGAAGCTGTTAATAATGTTATAAAGTCCATTCTGAAGAAATGACTGGAAAAGGCTGGGGGCAAATGGGTCAACAAACTTGCTATAGCCCTGTGGGCTTATCGAACAACCCAAAAGTCTATGACCGACCACACCCCGTTTTCACTTTCCTACGGTCCAGAAGCCGTTATTCCAGTCGGTATGGAAGTACCTTCTCATCGTGCGATATATTATGATCCGAAGATGAATGCTATATTACTTGCTGAATTCCTTCATGTATTGGATGAGAAGCGTGAAGAGGCTGATTTGAGAGCAGTCGCATACCGAAGTCGAGTCACCGGATTATACAATGCCAAGGTCCGACACTGAACCTTCGAACTTGGAGATCTCGTCCTTAAGAGAATTTACCCAATTCCTTCACATATGAAGCCAACGTGGGAAATGCCGTATGTCATCGAATGAAAGCTCAGAGACGGCACATTTAAATTATCTACCGTTGACGGTCTTACTCTGCCGAGAGCCTGGAACAGCGAGAGTCTTCGTCGCTACTACACATAACATGCTCTATTTATTTATTTATTTATTCAGTCTACTTTCCATTTGCAATTTGTTTATGCATTTAGAAATCTGAATTTGTAATAAGGCAATTGACTTTGCCATATTTTCTTACTTCAGCAATAAAATGCATTCTCTTCGAGCCAGAGTAGTGATTTTTAAAAAATGCGTCATATGACCATCACAATGCACGGAGAGCTAAGTTCCGCCCTACGGTGGGATTTATTCAAGTAGGGAGTGATTGTGATACGACCGGTCACTCGCTAAGTGAAACCCGAGCTCGGGGGCAAGTCATCACACTGAAGCCAAAAAAGGATTAATACACGACAATCCTCTAACTAACTCCAGATTCCCAAAGTGCGAACTGGAGTATAAACTTGCACATGCGAGCTCGAAGAGGGTGGATCCATCCACCTAATGACTTCGCTCGTGTTTAAACCAAGTTCGAGGAGGATGGACCCATCCATCTAACGACCTCGCTTGTTAACTCAGGGTGAATGTGATCCGACCATCCATGATCCTGATACAACTGTCATTCTCGGAGTAAGAATGAGATTTTGAAACTCACAACATATGTGATTGACCGTCTGTTAACTAACTCCAGATTCCTAGAGTGTGAACTGGAGTATAAACATCAACTAACTCTAAGTCTCTAGAGTGTGGACTGGAGTATAAACATCAACTAACTCTAAGTCCCTAGAGCATAGACTGGAGTATAAACATCGACTAACTCTAAATCCCTAGAGTGCGGATTGGAGTTTAAACACAAGCCGGGTGTGAATCGACCACCCGTAGGACAACTCCGAGCCCCCGGAGTGCGGGCCGCAGTATAAACGCAAAGTGGGTGTGACTGACCACCCGCGAATCAATCTAAGTCCCCAGAGTGCGGACGAAGTCCTAAATATCAAATGGGTGTGGCTGACCGTATAACTTAAGTCCCTGGAGCGCGGACATATCTCAAAACCTTAAGCGGGCGTGACCGATCGCCAATGTACAAGTACAATCCCCAGAGCGTGGATGCAATCACCAATGGATAAGCAGGTGTGATTGGACCACCCGAACTCATCTTGTTTCAGTCTTGATTCAACAAAGTTAAGCTCGATGTATTAAAGGCGAAGAGCGATTTCTGACCCATCTTTTTAATTTATCTCCGAAACTAGGGGCAGGACTTAAGTATCAGCTACTGATTGAGATGGTGAAATGTTGGAATTTGACTTGACATTCGATCGTGACCCGAAGCCGTGGCTTCAGAACTTAGCAACTCAACTCGGGTCCGATTTAAAGACTGATACTTCATAAATACATTGAATGGAGGTTCGAACGATTAAATACTTAAGCGAAATAAACGCAAACTGTGCTAAGGACAAAATGGTATTCTATTTCCACTATTCTTTGGAAGAGAAGGATAAGTACAAAATTATTCCCAAAAAATCCTACTAGCAAGGGTCGTACCCGCATCTATACACGACCTACAAAAAGCAAAAAGAAATTCCTATCTGTCTACCAAAAATGAGGCGAAAAGACATGCCTATTCTTTCAGTTTCTTCTTCTTCCCCCTCGGCGTTGACCCGCTGGAGCTACCACTTGGATGCCTCTTCGAGCCTTTGCCTTTTGATGGTCGATCTCTAGCCGGGGGAATTATGGTGACCTCTTCCTCCGAACTCACATGAATTGGAATATTCTATGAAGGCAGAGTCGGAGGGATAGGATCGATGTTGGAAGACGGGGGAGGCACACCAGTGTCAACAACCGTTCCTCCTGGAGAAATCATTCGAAGAGGGGCTGGACCAGGGCCAGCCATCCCACCTCCAATACCACTGGCTTGTGCGACCGCTTCCATCTCAACATTGATCTCAGCTATTATTTCTTCTTCATGAAGTGTTTGGGCATCTGCGGAGATGCTAGCAGTTGGGCCCGAGGAGCTAACCACGGGTGCACCTCTGCTCATGACAAATGGCAGATCAGCAAAAGGGTCGCTTTGGTAGCCGAGAAGCTCCTCCATCATCTGCTCATCAAAAGTAAACGTGCTCCCTTGTGCTCCGTTGGTTGGTGCAGTAGCTGTTGTAGTGGTAGCTTCTGTAATAAGGGCCTTATGCACGTGATGCGGCTCTTGGGTTACAGCGGGCACGGTTGATGTAGATCTTATCACTGAATAGAGACAAAGAAAAAGAGTTAGTGATTACTTTAATCACTATTTCCGGCTTTGAATGAGCACAAGAAATGTTCAGAATACCTTCCTCAGATTGGCTCACGGGTGGCAGAGCAGCTTCAGAAACATGCTCGCGAGCTGGAGATAACTATGGTTGATCAAGATTGTATGCAGGGACAGACCGAGGATCAACCATAGACGTAGGTTCGGACAGGGTTGGCACAAGAGTTTCGGAACCCGTATCATGATGCTCAACACTATAACCTTCTCCAGCTTCCGAATGCTGAGTAGCAAGTTTCTCCTTTTCATATGTAATAGTGATGTCGTGGAGAACCCTTCTGTCATCTTCACTCAGCACCCGATTCTCCAATTCAATTTCATCTACAGATTCGGCTTGATGCTCAGCTTTCTCGTCTTCCACCAAGCGGCCCCAAGCATTATACAAGTGTGATGGATAGTTATCGAGCCAGGTTAGTTTTCGATGCTTCAAAACATTAGCGTTGTATGTGATAAGAAGATCTTCGATGTCAGTCTCCGCAGCTCTCACCTCATTCTCAACCCTGGTTTTAGTTTCCCGAACTTTGAGCGATGCCGCATCCCTCTCATTCCTGAACACCACAGCCTGCTCACATGCCTCCTGGGCAGCTTTGTTTGCATCGTCTTTCTTCTTGACAATTTCAGCAAATTTGGCTTTAAGCTCTTCAAGCTCTTTAAGCGCCCCGTCCCTTTCGGCCATGACTGTGGTGGTCCGATGCCCGATCTCCTCCACCAGAGCTAAGTGTGTCCGCCTCATCTCTTCCATCCGTCGAGTAGCCTCATTAGCCCTTGTGTTGGCCTCTATCTCTGAGTTCCTCGTGGACTCGCTCTCATCATGAAGCACCTGAATTATACGGTCCTTTTGAGCAAGATTAATTTCTAATTTCTCAATTGTTTTCGCCCGCACAAAAGCCACCGCCAATGCTTTGTCCGTGGTCTTCATCCATTCCCGGTACTGGCTGTAAATGTCATGGATATAGTCGTGCATTGTTTGTTCTGCCTTGACTGGAATTCTCTTTAAATGCGGAGGGAAGATGAATCCATCATCACAGATGTTTGGAAAATCTTTTTTTAGTTGGGCGATTCTGATCGCTCCCTTCCCAGTGGGCTCTGTAACAATTTGCTCAGTGATAGTGGGAGTTTCGGTTTCCGTCCTCCGGCACTGTGAATCGGACCTTGGTACTTGAGTGGGCGGTCTTTGGCGTGAAGGTTCCAAGGGTTGTTTACCATAAACGGAAGGTTGTGTTGGGGCTCGAGGTGGCGGAGAATGTGACCGAGAGCAAAGCCTATATTCTCTCTCTCTCTCTCTCTGTCCCTCTCCCTTTCGTAACGCTCCTGGCTGGAATAACCGCAATTGCGGTCTCTATCAGCCACCCTTCCGCGGGACTCATAGTATGAACTGGATGACTGGTGTGCCTAGCGAAGGCTTCCGAGCATGGATTCCCGTCTTGTCATCGTATCTATAAAATAGAAAGAGAAACAGAGTTAGTAATCTCCAAAAATGAATAGCTTATGATTGGAAATCATGCAGTGCCGTGAAAGTGTATGTATGCATGTGCAAAACCCCCCGACCAACCGGTTGTGTCGGCCGTACTAATTGGAAGTAACTCGCCTAAATCTAAAGCGCTATGGAGCCCTTCTAATCCGATGTCTTGTTGGAGCGACACATAGTCCGGAATTGGAATATCAACGAGTCCTTCATAGGGATTCTCCATTTGTGAGGGAGGAGCCTCCGAGATAATAACACCGGTGGACGGCAGAGACATCACCACGGATTTCCATCTTGAAGACTTATGAAGTTTATGAGCAACTGCCTTGCCTCTCCTCTTTCCTTCTGAATGTCATAGAGTATCAGGGGGGCCCGGCTACGGGTTCATCTTTAGTGGGCTTATCCTCTTCGTCACCCTGCTCAACTATTACAATCCCGAGCACCCTAGCTTATCCCGTCTTGTCAGGACTACCTTAAGAGCTCCTTCAAGTCTTATGCTCTGGTCTCGGTCAATTAGCCCAATGGCTCCCAAATTTTCATCTGTCAGCACCGAGTCGATCTCTCTAATCTCACCAGGCACCTCCTGAAGAATCTGCACTATTTCTTTAAAGTGGGCACCTTCAGGTCGTGGAATTGCGGCTGTAAAGGAAAGAAAATATTAGGCTCTACGTCCATTACAACTATCTCATTTGTCACCAGAGAAATTGAGGCACTTACGTCTAACTAACCACTGTCTAACAAACCCTGGCGGGCACCGCACATAGAACCACACGGTCTTGAAGTAGCTAAGTCTGGTCTAGGCTCCAGTCACAACCTGGTAATCCTGACCGCCTTTAAGAATGTGAACGAGGGATTATCTCTCCGACTTTTGACATTGAATAAGAATCTGACCTCCTCCAGAGTCGGGGGCCGTAAAGATGCTCCATAAAAACAATGAATAAACTGTTCAACAATGCATATCCATTTGGATGCAACTGTGAAGGAGTGATTCCAAAGTCAGATAACACCTCTCGGATGTACTGGTTAAATGGAGGGAGTGTTCCAGCTGTGCATGAATGTTTGTTAAAGACGGTGAACCCTTCTGTGGGAGTATGTGGCCTTTCATTCGGTCCTGGTAGCAGAATGTCATCTAACGATAGACCATGTCTTAAACAGATTCTTCCCAACATATCTTCGGAGACGTTAGACAGTACATAATCTTGTGGATTCTCGATAAAGACTGCTCTCGGTAGCTTGTCCGAAGTAGGAATTATGACTTCGGCCGTGATGGCCGGCATCTCTATTACCAAAGGAGGTGAACTTTGAGCCTCCTACTGCTGTGAACTCCCGGGTTCCATAGCTAATCAACTCCGTAAAAACCATCATTAGATGACAATAATCCCGTGTGTGCCCCAGTGTGAAGTGCATGAGTGTGTCGTGCAATGCAATATTGTAAAGTGTTTAAGAAAGTTCTACAGAGATTAGCGAGATACAGAAAAGTTTTCGAACGACGAGACATCGAAATCCAATCGGAAGGACCGTCATTGCTGACCGTCACAACCATGCCATCCTAACTTCGGCAATTGGTACAAGTTAAATTTAGTCAAATTGGTTAAGTTACAGTTCCATCGATAAGTTTCAGAAGGCAGTCAAACATGCAGTGAAACAGTTATGTCCAGTAATGCAAGGCAGAAGCTCGTCGGAGTCAAGTGTTCAAGTATGCATGAAATTTCGTATCCATCAAGGTCCAAGTTCGGATCGATGGAAAAAGGATTTTGGTTTCGTGTCGATCGAAACTTATTAAATTCGTATCGATTGAAGCTCAATGACTTCGTATCGGTCGAGTTATAAAGAGTTCGCATTGGTTAGAGATTACTGGTTCTATATCGACCCCCAAACCATGAGACTCGTATCGATCACCTGCCACGAGTTTCATATCTGTTGTTTGCAATTCGATTTCGTATTGATAGTCTCTAATCGATACGAATTGTTATCACTCCGGATCGATACGAATCCTATGCCCAGAGTCGATACGAAGCCAAGCCTTCTCTTTCTTTTCATCGATACGAAGTTGAAACTATGCATCCGTCTTCACTTCATCCTCTCCAAAATCACCCAGAATCCATCTCCTCCATCGTCGACCTTGCTTTGGCCCATCTCCGGCCCCCACTTCACCAGAGTCGATCACGGAAGCAAACGGAATGGCAAAGATTTCAAGTCTCATTGTTTACACGTTAGATTCGTTCACTGGATTACCTAGATCTAACAGTTGGTTTAAGGAATTGGAAGATTGATTCAGTTCGAGGGCAAGAGCAGTTTTGATTTTCTCAGAGCGATACGAATGCTAAAGCAAGGCGGGAAAGTGAGCAAGTGGGAAATAAGCTAAGTACAGAAACATTATATACTAGGCAATTGTCGATCCATCTCTCAGTTGCTTTGACTAGTGATAAACAGTTCCTCCTCCGAGTCGATACAAAGACGGTCTGTTCGTGTCCATCAGCCAGCCGATACAAATGCTACTTTGGGAACCGATTGGACTATTCGTATGCATCATTTTAGAGATCACCGGAAGTCACAGCCATCAATACAAAATGTTTTGTTCGTGTCCATCATCCCAAAGCCCACAGAAATTCATATTCACCGATACGAAATGTTTTGAGAAGCGAACTAATTCGTGTCAATCGCCATCGATATGAATATGATTTTTCAACTTTTCACATCGACCCTAGAGAGGGACGATACAAAGAGATACACTAAAACGTCCATCAAGCATTGTTACAACTCGAATTTCACATCGATTCAGGAGAGGATCGATACGAGGTTCGATACAAAAAAGTTGAACTGACAACGACTCGTGAACGTGCAAATGTTAACAAGAGTCAGGTAACATACGTGTATGTATGGCAGGCTAATATTCAAATTTCAAATTTCACAGGGGTTGAATGCTCACCTGGTGACAGTTACAACAATGAACAACGGTTTTCTATCATTCAGCACTCAGTCACAACAGTGCACAGTACAACAATTGGCAGTCAACAATTCATTATTTGAATTGCTAAGAGTCAATCAAAAGGTTGCATCACTTGACAAAAAAGACAGCAACTATTCAGTGAATCGGATAGAACTTTTCAAAATGAAGATGGTAGCTTTTCAAAGCATGCCATGTTCACACAGGACATACTTTGGTGGGCAAATGTTATCCCCCCTTTTGGCAAGCCCGTGATACCAAGGAATTGACCGAAAACTGAAGACGGTCCGTCCTAGAGATCGATTGTACGTAGGTCTACTATGGATACTGATGAATTTTGCCCAAGCCCAGATCGAGATACAATTGATTTGATACGACAAGCAAAGGTATGAAAGCCAATGTTCCAAATTTAAAGTCAATCTGAGTTCATATGCTCAAGATATGATCGATGCAAATCAAGCAGCGCACTCATTCGTATCCATTGGACCACCTCGCATCGCTTTCATTCGTATCCATCAATCCATTCCCTTCGTATTAGTTTCGTTCGAATCCATCCAGGGCAACATTCTTCGTATCCATCCTCATTTGCATCCATCCAAAGCGGCCTCCTACGTATCCATCGGAATCAAACTCGTTCGCATCCATGGAACATACATGGTTCGTATCCATCCATACTCATATTACTTCGCATCCATCATCCCCTAGATTATTTGTGTCGATCCATCCACATCTATTTCGTATCCATCGAAGCCATAGAAACCGTTACTTTGTATCAATCCACTGATGCACCATATTCGTATCAATCGGTCAGTGATCGATGTGAATAATGCAAGATGGACCGATACGAACGACACTTTTGTTGATCGATACGAAATGAGGCAACAACGATTGATACGAACATCATAGCAATTACTGGATATGAACGAGGCTAAGCTAGGTCGAAACGAATGAGGCACACCCATAAGAAAGACTCGGTCGCTCGGCATGAAAAGTGGATCGATCCTAAAAGTTAGCGCCACATCACCTAGCAAGCACGTGCCGGGAAGCAATGCGAACAGAAGCGATGCGAACTCGACAGCCTTCAACAAACTCGAACTTGCATCGATCATAACTCAAAATCTACAAGTCCAAATGCTACCAAATTTTCACAGGAGCTTGCGTGCAACCTCAGGAATGTTCATGATCGATCTCGACTCGATTGGGTTGAATCTTGATCGATATCACGGATCGATTCCAAACAACCGGGGATCGATCGTGTGGGCCCAACCACGTGAGAGAAAAGGTCTTCCGAGATCTGGGCGAGATATTTGCTGCCTACGCCTATAAATAGCAGCCCAGGACTTACTAAAAAGGGACTTTTTGGCTCTTCTACGTCCAGAATCTGCTGAAATTACTATTGTACTTGGATTATACTGTTGTAACTCTTTATAACCAACAAGCAAAAATCAATAAAAGTCAGCCATTTCATAGTGGACGTAGTCTATACGCCGAACCACTCTAAATCTGTGTGTTTCTGTGCATTTTTCCTGCTTATCAATTGGTGTGTTTGTTAGATCTTCCTCATTTTACATTTATCTTCTTCATTTTATCTCTTCAAACACATCAAAAGAGTGTTGTGCCCAATTTTGGTATAAACACCAAGCTTTTTCGAACCACTATAAATAATTGTGTCTTGCTTATTTCTCGTTTTCATTTACATTTCTTTATATTTATTCCCTACATAAACTTCTGGGTGTTTGTGCCATTTTTAATTCAAATACACACACACACATAGATATACCATATACCCTCCCTAAGGTATTCATTTCCATTATCTAGTTTCTTCCTAGATTTATACTTAGCTATGTTTTACTTAAATGTCCTCTAAGCTTTGATACCATATTGTAACATTCCTTACTTTGTGACCCAAAAATGAATGATATTGTAGTCATCACCAGAATTATTTTCAAGCGACAAGAAGGGTCAATTTTTTTCAACAACGTTATGTAAACAGAGTAGCTAAATAAATTTCATTACATATAATTGTCTTTATGTTTTCAAAATCCCAAGTCGTGTCCATAGAGGTAAATATAATAAAAAATTGAAAATATGTCACACTTGACATATGAAGTGATATAGTTAGGGGTCTACCCTAGAGGAAATTATGTGATTTGTTACATATATCTAATTCGTGGACCAATCTTGTTCGAAACAAAGGTATTTTCTTTCTATTATATACTTTATATAATGTGTTATAGTAATTAATTAAATTAATTAAAAGCATATTTAATAGAAAATTGATACTGGGACCAAGAACTTTATGTTTTGGACTATAGAGTTGAATATGGATGATATCTAAATTTTGACCATTACCAAATTCCATAAGTCTAAAGTGATATAGTTTTGATGAAGAGAATTGGTATAAATAAAAGTCATAACCGGATAACAATTAACAAAGTAAAGCAAAATTGGGTTTTTACCAAAACCAAGTAAGCGATAAATTTAGCCAAAATATCACATCACCTACTAAGTGACGTGTGAATGTTAATATTCGAATAGTTTGATTTTAGTCGTTGACCAAATTTACACCAATGAGTCACACAACCGAAAAGATAAATTCTCTTTTAACCAAATGATTTAATTAGTTTATAATTGTTATAAATTAATTAAATTAAATAATATTGATGAAATATTATTTATAAATTTGATCTTGATTTGATAAATTAATATTAATGTATTTATAAAATTTATAAATATATTAATCGATATACGATCTCGATAAACGTTTTAAATTAGATTTAAAATGCAAAATATTCATTTAGACCTTAAATGGTTTTAAGGCCCATCACAAGGTCTGGTAATCTCCATAACATCATAGGCTAAGGGGTGGCTCATTTAGGGTTAGATAGGCTTGATTTGGATGGCTCAGAAGGAGAAAGGGTATGAGATTAAATCTACTTTTCTCTCCTTTTTATCCACCATATAAGCAATCCTAACCCTAGTTAGATATGATCTTTTGTTGCCTACTCTTCCCTTCTTGCTGGCTAAAATTATATCATAGCCTCTCTATCAATACAAACTCAAATCAAGTTAGATCTGATCGATATTCAATAGCTGAAGGTCAACAGTTCAAGGACCAGCAATCCAGTAAATCGGAAAAAGTTTCATTAGAAGTGTTTATCCTTTCAAAGTGCACTTTAGGGTTTTGAGTTCAAGGTATGATTTTATAGTAAATAATTAATAATATAATGTTTTATAATATATGTATATGTGTATGTATATGTATGTGTATGTGTATATGTATATGTATATGTATATTATATATATTTTTGGCATAGCCGACGGGGTTGAATGGGCCCCTACCATTTTATTGATCCACCTTGAGAAAAAGCAAAAATAGTAACAAGCACAAAATCATACGAACACTACATCCACAAACCAAAAAAACAACAAAAGCAAACAAGAAAAATGAGGATGGAGGATCAAAACAGAGAGGAAACAAAAGGAAGAAAAAATTAAAACAGAAGAACACATAAGAAGAAGGCCAGCTCTGAATCATTTGACAAGAGAACTGTCTCATAAAAGAGCCACACCATCACCTAGGTCGTAAGCAATAATAGCATCCCTTAAACCCTTTTTTACCTCATGAATAATGATGTCACGTAGCTGATTATTGCGCAAGATTTTTCGTGGATTGAAAATCCAAGTATTTCTCTCTAACCATATTAGCCTCACAAATATTTGAAGGTGATACCTTACTTATTTGCTCTCTCATCCTTGCATGCCATCACTTTCACCAGCTTCTCCCATTCATCAAGATGACCCATACCCGCCAAATTGAAACCAACATCATCAACAACCTTGTTCCACGGTACTTGAGTAGTGCTGTCAAAGTAGATATGCTTAATTGTCTTGGGAAGATCATCATAATAGATACATTTGACTGTCACAAGCATGCCTCTGCTCACTAGTGTCACTCTAGTAAATAGTGCATTGTTCAGAACCTTCCAGATAAAGAGGTTCTCCTTTTCCATGCTTTCCTTTCTTTAAACAATTGATGTCCATTTACTGCTAGAGAGACTATGAGCGCCAGATAGGAAAAAGTAAACAGATTTATAACTAAATTTAGTTTTATTATGAACCCAAGTTATCGTAGTATCAAACGAAGAGTCAAAAACCAATGTAGATAAGGAGTTCCAAAGGGAGTTTATCTTATAGTTCGATGAGGGAGGAAGGCAGAAGACACCATTGTGAATATATGAATTAACAAGAGCATGCTCACCAACACCCGATTGAGTTCTCTCCCGATGAGTCTACAACCTGTTCAAAATGCATCCTTCAGAAAACCATGGGTCATCTCAGAAGCTCACCTTGTTACGAAGAGAAAGAACATATTTAACAAGAGGAAGCACTTGTTCTCTCATCTTAAATATGTTACGCCAAGTCCATCTGATAGAATAGGGATGATGTATATTCCAGAAATTTTTCCTTTTAATAACATGTTTATACGACCATTTTACACATATGCTATCTTTATTACACAAGAAGCTATCAATGAACTTAGTAATAGCAGTTTTATTCCAGAGAGACATGTTGAGAACACCAAGACTTCCCTTCCTCAATGGTTTTTCAAGTTGTTGGAATGATACTGGCGCCATATAACAACCATGTATACTCCCCTTCCGTAAGAACTTTTTAACAGCACATTTAATCATAGAAAAGAGTTTCTGGGGTAAAATAAATGACCTAGCCCAGTATACGACCATTGGAAAAATGACTGACTTAATTAAAGCGAGCCTCCTTGCCTGACTAAGATGTCCGATAGTCCAACAGTCAAGGCAAACCGTTATTTTTTCGTGTAGAGGCAAGCATTGATTAGAAGTGATTCGAGAGGTAGCAAGAGGAACTCCGAGGTAGGAAGCAGTATTCTCAGTAGGGCTGAGACCAGTTGTGTTGTAGATATCTTCCTTTTGTTGACTGTTAAGACCAACTATCATTATGCCTGATTTATCCAAATTGATATTAAGACCAGTAATTTTGTAAAATAGTTTCAGGCCTCCCAATATTGCATTAATGGTTTCATGAGTTGGTTTGCAGAAATTAACAAGATCGTCTACAAACATAAGTGAGGTTATTTGTGGGACTTTGCATCGCGGATGTAGAAGGTACAGTTTTTTGTTTACAAGGTCTTGAAAAATCCTTGTGAGCGGTTCTATAGTAGAAATGAAAATGTAAGTAGACATGGGGTCACCCTGTCTGATCCCACATTTGCTACTAAATAAACCTTCATTGGTGCCATTGATTCTTATAGAGAAGTTAACGGTTGAAATGCACGAATATATCCATGTGGTAAAATGTTTGGGGAAGTTTATGTATCCCATTATGCATACAATTGCATCCCAATAAAGGGTGTTAAAGGCTTTTCATATGTCAATCTTCAAAATGGCTCTAGGAGAAACATTAACATTATTATAACCATGGAGTAGTTCATGAGTAACTAGAACATTGTCAAGGATATCTCTGCCTGAAAGGAATGCAGCTTGATTGAGGGAGATAATTTTGGGTAGAACAGATTTCATACGAGTAAAAATAACATTATATTGGATATGCACTTGAAAATAGTGTTGCAGCACGAGATGGGTCCGAAGGAGTTGACATTGTCTGCATTTTTGTTTTTAGGAACTAAAGCTATGTAGGTATTGTTGAATGAGTTGGGCATATATCCTTTCTTAAAGAAATATTTAATAGCTTTAAGAACATCTGCTGAACAATAGGCCAGCATAAAGTGTAGAAGTAAGCATTGAGACCATCTGGCCTACCACATGATTCTGTATTGAGAGAAAACATAGCTTGTTTAATTTCGATATCAGAAACTTCTTCACTTAGTAACTTGAAATCTTCTTGGCTAAGAGTAGGAAGAAGCAGAGAGTCAATTGCTTTAATATCAGGGGCATTGTTTTCAATATTGCCAAACATGTTAGAGAAATAGCTAATAAAGGCATTAGCAACACTTTCAGTACCATGGTGTTGAGTGCCAGCTTCATCAGTTATGGATAGAATATTTTCTTGATTTTGTCTAGCTTTGAGAGAAGCATGAAAAAATGCCGTGTTAAGGGCCCCTTCATTTTTCCATCTGATCTTAGTCTTTTGCTTGAGCATTTCATTTTCTTTATTTAAAGCATCAATGTATTGTTTGTTCACTTTAATTTCCTGTCTTGAAAGAGACTCATCTAACACATTAATTGGCATTTTATCCTGAATTCTTTGAAGTTGATCCCTATAATTATTAGATTATTTCAAGCCATTGCCATACGTGTTCCTAGACCACTTCTTCAAAGCTTCTTTTACTTCTCTGAGTTTTTTCTGCAATATAAGCATTGGGTTACCAAAGTTAGTTTTAGTCCAAGCCATTTCGACAATACGAAGAAAATTTGGATCGTGGAGCCAAGGGTTAAAAAATTTAAAATTTGGTTTTCTTTTAATGGAAAAGTCATCCAGGGTTAGAATTTGAGGAGAATGGTCAGAAAGCATGGGACATGGCAGGTGATTGGTCATTGTAGGCCACTTGTGAAGATATATTTGGTTGTAGAAGATGAAGTCTATCTTAGAGAAGGTTCTGCATCCTTCCCTACGCTTATTGTTCCAAGAGAATGAAGCTCCAGTGGTTTTAATTTCAAGGAGATTGGAATGTTGTATTGCTAAGTTAAGAGGTTTAATTTCATTCAAGGATAAAGTGTTGCCTCCAACTCTGTCAAAAATTCTTAATGAACAGTTGAAGTCACCTTATATCAACCAGGGGTGAGTTTCTTGGCATAGGCAAGGGATATATTTCAAGAGAGAGGATCTAGCATTTGTTGAAGACTCAGCATAAACAAAGGACATATACATGGAGGGGGAGGAGGAGTGTTTTATGAGGGCATGACAATGGACAACTTGTTTAGTAGAGTCAATGGTGGTAAGGCATAATATTTCAGGGTTAGACAGAATCATTATTCTCCCATAAGACACTTGTTCATGGTTATGAATTAGCTTCCAGCTTGGATTAATATATTTAGCAGCTTGAATAGTAAGATCTAGGGTTAGCTTGGTTTCTAGAATTGCTAGGATACAAAGACTGTGCTTTTGGATGAGAAGTTTGCATTGGTCAGGTTTGATTTGACTATGAGCTCCCCTAATATTCTAGAAGCCTATATGTTGTATCATTGATTAAACTTGGTAAGGTTGAGAAGCACCTCTTTCATTCTCATTGTTAGATTGTTGGGGAGTTCATTATAACCAAGAATAGTGGAAGATGGTGGAGAGTCAGAGAAAATGATTGAAGTTTATGTGTATCTTGTGCATTCTTCTTTGATATTAGGAGGGAGATGCATGCTTTTATCCACTTTACAGAGCTTAATCCTTTAGAGTTGGTTTTGGAAATGGGGTTGGTTTGAGCTGACATGGTTGAGAGAGGAAGAAATTGTGCAGGGAAGGATAGGATTTGGTTTCCATGCAGGAGGGGGAGTGAGATGATCATAGGGGTGGTTATGAAAAGGAATAGGAGGCTTGAGAAAAGTTGAGTTAGAATGAGATGAAGTGGAAGAAACATGATCAGCCGTAGAAGGAATGGAAGGTGGGATTAGAGGGTTATTGGAATTGCACAGTTCTCTGTGCACATGCATGTGCATGGATTCTTCATAAAGAGGATCTACGTTAAAAGAGGTTGCATTAAATGGTTCCTTATGTGGAGTGGGATAGATAGGAGCAGCTTGGTTTGTGAGATTTATTGATATGTCATTATTGACTAGCAGTTCTTCATAATGGCATGTCTCTGAAGGTAAAGAATTGTCTTGATTATGAACAACTTCTGCTCCGATTTCTCCTTTACCGTTCTTTGATGATTTCCTCTCATTGCTTCGGGACTTGTTGTTCAAATACACAGCTTCGTGTTTTTTGTTGACTGACTCGGGAGAGTCACGAGGCTTGCTTCGAGTTTCCACGGATAATGACACGGGTTTAAGAATTGGAGATATATGTTTTGAACAGAAACAGAGGCAGAAGGCTCAATACAATTATTTACTTCAACTTTTGTTTCTAGAATGCTTTGAAGGGTGCTGAAAGGATTATTGGATAGGATAATATCACTTTGAACATCAGGAACCACTGTCTCACCATTATCACATTCTACTATCTCATTTTGTTTTTCATCATCATGCTTAAAGTCTTGATTTTTTCCACTTTCTCTTTCATTTGATATTCACCTTGATCATGATCATTTTTATTTTTAATCCCAGTTTCCTGAATTAGGTCTCCCAGATGTTCCATGATAGAGTCATCTATAACAACTACTTCATCTTTTCTTTCTTTTTTTTACAGTCATATTCCTTTCACAATTTAGCATCTCATTCTCACCTAGGTAAGTTACAACACTCTGTCATTTAGCATTGGAGGTAGTTCCTCAATTGATGTTTTTCTTCCTTCCCTTACTTACAATTTTCCATTTTTGATACTTTTTAGCTTTCACTATTTCTTTTGGTGCTTTCTCAATCACACTCACTCTTGCTTCTTCTAAATTACTTTTTCCAGTTACTTTAGCTTGTTTTGTTTTCCCATTCACTTCATCACAATTATTTGTAGAGTGGCCGAAAGCCTTGCAAGCACTTTAAATGTCTGGTTTACACATTTACTTCACTACAATCTTCTATGTTCCTCCTTCAACAAGATGAACTAAAAAGTCATCAACCAGTTCTCTGTCTGGTTTCACTTCTATTAAGCACTTGGCTTATTGTAATCTCTCCAATCTTTCTGTCATCTCATCAAGGCAGAGAAGTATACCTAGTCTACTTGCAAGCCAGTTTATGCCTAGGGGACCAGGCAAATAAGGGGATATTATGGAATTGAACCCAAACTGGAACAGATGTTACTGCACCACTTACGTTGCTAATTGTAGGGTCATAAGGTTTAACGATAAATAATTTGTTTTTCATGATAATGGGATCCTCTTGAAATATTCGATCTCGATCTTCAATACAAGAAAGATGGAACAGAAATAACACACCATCAGATCTGACTTTAATAAAACCTTTAAGCTTCCAACTGACTTTGAGGCGTTGAATAACTACCGTGTATGATAATGGGGAGTCTAAAAAGAATCCCACAAGGCAGTCCTTCCAGATCATAGAACCTGCCTTCGAAACACTGTCTGAGTGTAGCGTGGCTTCTCCTTTGAAAGTCGATGACATATCAACCGATATGTACTTCCCCGCATTACGCAGCTTGCTCTTAAAGAGGGAAGTCCATACTGGTTGACGTTGAGGAGGAGGAAGACTAACCTAAGAAGAAGATGGAGCATTCACTCTAGAGGGAGGAAATACAAAGGCTTGAGAAGGGTCAGAGAAGAGAGGAGGCGGATCAGGAGGAGTGGTAGGTGGTGGCGGACAAGGTACAGCAGTAATGGGAGGGATGGGCGGGGGGACTCGAAGGAATGGAAGGTTCAAAAATTAGTTATGTGAAGACTCTAATATACAAGCAATGTTGTCACAAATTAGTTTGGTTATATGCATGTATATATTTGTGCTTTGAAAAAAAGGTTTTCTAATCATATATGTTAGGAAAGTGCAGCCGTATAAAATAATATTTTTTTTATATTTTATTAAATTAATATATATTATTTAATTACATATATAGCTTATAATTAGTGTTCATCGACGGAAATTCTATCGGTTTAGAAAACCGTCGAACGAATTTAAATTAAAAATATAACCGCAAGCGCACGACGTACACTTGTAGTACGTGGCGAATACGGGTCGATCCACAGGGAATTGATGATTTTAAAATTCTATTCAATCAAATTAACCAAAGTTGAAAATGTGATTAGCTAAAAATATAGAAAACTAGCAAAAGAAAATTGATAAAAATATGAGAGTGTGAAGGCAATTTAGAGGCAATTTCCACTCTCTAGATCACATAAATCAACAAAATGAAGTTATGATCTCTCTTTTCTTGTCATTAGTGTAATTAGTTGATGTGCTTATCATAAGTATGGTATATTTGTGCTATTAATTAGCACAATATAAACCATCAAACTATAACACAACCACTAATACACATTTAACTCTCATGAAATATGACAACAAAGTTGAAAGCAAAATCTATTTTAAGCATGACCTATTAACTATTGTTTAGAAATATAGGCCATCAAATTTTAATTTCAACAATCACTTTATTACCATCATCATATGTAGATGAAGAGGTAATCATTGTTTGTGATTGTTTAAGCATATCCTATTTGGTGTCAACAATATAGGCTATCAAATTCATATCAAAAACAACAAGTTAAACCACTTCAAATGATTCATTAAGCACAAAAAGAGAGCATAAACATCAAAATGTTGCATATACATACAAGAGAGCTTGATTACCCCTAAATTGTAGGGATTAGCCTCTCATATTTGTTATCATATGAACAAATGTAGAAAGCAACATGAAACTAACAAGAGGAAAAAGAGGGCAAAATGTAAGGAAAACTATTCTACTTGCATAAAAGAAAAGAAATCTACACAACAACATGAAAGGAAATAAACAAGAAAAGAAAAAGGACATGTATTAAATTGCATAAAAGAATTACATAAGAGAAGAAATGGCTAAGTAGCCATGATAAGAGAATGAGAACTTGTCTTTTATTTTGAGCCTAAACTAAACTAAGAGAGACTAAGGGAGAAGAGGGTTACATGAAGATATGGGGTATTTATACAAGTGTTAAACCCTAATTCATATTTTTGGAGAATGCCCAAAATACCCTTGAGAAAGTGTGGAGGCCAAGTAATCATTAGCTTCTACTAATCATCATTTAAGTGTACATGAAGCCATTAATTCCATAAGCATGTGCATTAGCCTCTAATTTGTACATTAATGTAGGTGGGTAGGTGGGGTCCTCCATTATCTTCACTTTGAATTATTTCCATCTTCATTTATTCCCTTCACTCTTGTGCATGCATATATTATCATGAAGCCACTTGTAAAATTCACCAAATTTCCTACAAAACAACATAGAAAATTCCAAGTAAATTTTCACAATTTAATAAATACATAAAAATGACCATTTTACCCCTATATGAAGATGAATATGTGACAATTTGAAAATAATTTGAATTTTGGTTTAAACAAGTTAAAATACCCGATATGATCATTTATTTAATTTAAATAGATTAAATATGGTGGTAAAAATATGCACATTTATGTGCACATCAATTAGTTACAACATTATACCATTGTTAAAATTAGTCATATAATTTTAGGGGTTTTTAGGTTCAAGGAAAAAGTTAGAGAAAAATTTAGTTTCAGGGACAAGAAGTTTGTTTTTTAGGCTGAATGACACTTTTTAGTGTAAATCACGGAATGATAGTTGTAACTATCATTTTCAGTTTACACTAAAAAGTGTCCTTCAGACTAAAAAACAAACTTGTTGTCCCTGAGATAAATTTTTTTTGCAACTTCTTCCTTGTGACTATTTACCTGTATAATTTTATCTATAATGTATAAAAGTAATATTAATTTTCAATAGTAAAAAATAATTTTTATAAGTAATTTATATTAATATTATTTAATTCAATTTACTTCATTAATAAATTATATTAATTCAAGAATATCATGAAAAATTATTTTTAAAATTTATAAAATATATTAGTACTAGATAAGATTTTGAAAAAATAAATAAAGAATAAAAAATTATATTTCCTATTTTTAAAATTTAATTGCTTAAAATGGCTAAAAATAAACAAATTATTAAAAATAGATTTAAGCTGAAAAAATGGAAAAAAAAATTAAAACATAAAATATAAGTTAGGATTTTTTGGAATTTGAAATAAAAATTTCAAAATTAATTTTATTAATATTTTATTAATTTTGAATGATATTTAATTAAAAATGCAGTTTAAAATTAAAAATAAAAATAAATTTTTTATACTGTGTATAGGAACTAGAAATAAAATAATAATAAAAATATTTATCTTGAATAATTTTATTAATTAATATATATATATATTATAAATATATATATATTTATGCATATATATATATAAATTTATTTTATTATATTTATATATATATATATATGTTTACACATATTATTCAAGGCTTATAAAATATGAATGTATATTTTAATATTTAAAATAACTTATATGTATTATAATAATATGCATATATATAATATAAATATTTATTTATAAGATAATATATATATATATACACAAATATTCATTAATATATTTTAAATATATTATATATATAATTATCTAAACTAACTAAACATATATATAATTTATACTAGTTATATGAAATAATAACTTATATACATACATATATTTGGACAATATATACTTGCATATTGGGGTCTATTGGGATGTAAATCCCAACATCTATACACAAACATGTTATAGCTTGCACGAGTTGATATGTTACACATGCACACACACATATGTGTGTGTATGATACATGTATGTATGTGTGTGTGTGTGTAAATTAAATAAAACCATATTATTTATAAATTTAAATAACATAAAAGTTTTTAATTAAATAATATTTAGAAATGTTCTAAATGAATATACTTCATAAGCCTAATAAAGATCCAATAGGGTAAAAAATTAGATATTCACCCATATCTTCTGCTGTGGACTAGCCCAGTACCAACAATGGTATTAGAGCCTAATAGCCCATGCTATCAAAATTAATCATGTTAGGGTAACTACTAAGCTCACAGCCCAGATAGTAAGGTGTCTAGAAAGGTAGTGTCGAAGGATTGGGTTTGGGTAATCAAGTACCCTACCCTACTTGGCTACCAGTCTGACCCAAATAGAAATGTGAGCCCTAAGGTTGTCCCTAAGAAAAGGCCCAATTTGAATTGGGCCTGACTAATTTTCAAAATTGATTGAAAACTAAAAATATAATATTTGAAATTTGATAGTTAAATTGAAAATAAAATATGTACATATTATAAATGTTAAATGTTTGAAAATTAATATAAATTTATTTCAAAATTTATAAAATTTATTAATAAGGTAAATAAAGTATATTAATTAAATAAGCTAATTAATTAATAAAAATATGCATGTATTATATATTATGATATATGTTATATTGTTTCAAAATGCTAAAATAGCATAAGTACAGATGTATGTATATATAAATGAATTTCGAAATTAATATAATTTAATTAAATTGTCTAATTGAATAAATTAATTAAAAGGTTAATTAATTAAATAATAAACAAATATATATGATATGTGTGTTGTGTTATAAAGGTTATAGTGTATAATAAATATTTAATATAAATTTTATATTAACACAATACAAAACTAATTAAAATGTTAATTAATTCAAATTAACCAAATAAGATTAGATTAATATAATATTATACATAAGACTATTATATAAGTATGATAACTAAAAGTTATATAATGATAAAACTTATATAATATGAATGTATAATTGAAGGTGGAACCTTAAAAAACCCTAAATAGACTTAAGGAGTAAATACATACGTAAATATACGTATACCATGATTTCCAATGTGTTCAACACTTAAATCACGAGGATATTTCATAACAAGTACATTATCCCACAAGTCAAAATCACTCAATATAATATCTTGAAGATTATGAATCTTCAATAAAATGGTGTCCTCTACTATTTATATATTAATAGATTACTTACATACTCTTTAGTTGTCGAGCTTTACTCAAGATAGGGATGTTATGTGTAGTACTATTAAAAAGTTGAATAGACGGTGTAAGAAAACTATACATATTTGTTGAGGTTTCCTCAAGGTACGTGCATTATACTTAATCCGTCGCGAAATGGTATGTTCGAGTGAATACTCCTACTTTACTTGTTAAGCTTTCCTTGAGGTAAAGGTGGGATTAGGAAAGGAACCACGGTTCAGGAGTTGTATGTGATACAACTGATAAGGAGTTATCCATCTTATATGGGAGTATGATATGTTGAGCTTTTCTAAAGATCATAATCCTAAGATATACGAGTCCTAACACCCACTAATGAAGTCGAAAGACTTCTATGTTTCACTTAGGGTTTGGTAAAACATAAAAGACTAGTGGGAGCCTTATTAAAAAATTGAGATGATAACATATAACCTTTCTAAAATTATAAGAACATATGCTATATAATGTTAAAATAATCTACATTAATAAACTTGTGCGTTTAATAGGATTGATAACACAATTATCAATTAAGATATATAAACGATTTGAATCAAAGATTGACAAATAGAAATATAACATATACTAACTAATAAATGCTTCTTACATGTTAATGTTTCAATACCCTTGCAAGCACCTGATTTTACAACTAATAAATTCATTCATAATTTGGTCGCTAATGCATTTATTTTGTTGAGACCGTGTATTGCATTCTATGAGCTTTGAACTCTAAAAGAAATGCAAGACTATGGATACTTGATCCATATACTATCGCATATAAGTGTTATATAGGGAAGATCACAGTTTGTAATGCACGATACTCCGATGAAGTTAGTTCATTCAAAATAAGCTAATAAACAGTACTATGAGATCAAGTATTTAATTTTACTGATTACAAAAGGATCTTATTCTATTAAATGTAACAATAGACCAAAACTATAAGAAAGATCTAAGAATTCGATCACTGAAATGTCAATTTGATCAGTTTACGTATGGTGCATTATATTTCATGTCCTTAAATGTTGAGGATGATCAAATGCATCTTTGTAAAGAGTTTATTATGATGTTATAGCAAGGTTTTTCTTTTGAATGGTTCGACCATTTAGAAAGAAAAACGAAAGTACAAGAGTAGATGTAATTTAAGGTACAATTGGGATAAAGAGAGTGAATAGTCGCTTCTGCTTCATAAAGAAACATCGGAAAAGAGAATTGTAATAATAATAATTGGTACTTAACATTGGAATGAGAAATACGATTTCTATTCTGAAATGTATTTTCATATAGAAACTTGTTTTCTATGAGATTTATGTATGTAAGTTCAAGATATTTGATCAAAGAGCTCTCTATTGTAAACTAGTTGTAGTATATGAACTTATATTAAGTGAATGATGGACCTCCGAATTTTGTATACTATTATAGTAATGATAGAAATAGTGGGAGCATGCCATGTGGCACTTATTGATTGCATCTACGAAAATTGTTTTTGTAAAACATACCGAACATTATTTATGAAATGATGACTATTTTTGACGTCGATTGAAAATTAGGCATAATTATATTTCAATGTGAATAAAAATATAATGTGGTATTTGTTTTCTTAACAAAGTGATGCATTGAAAATATTGAAGTATCTAAAATTATTTACAATTATTTTGGAAATATAGACTAAGCCGTAGTTTTGAGAAATAATTTTTATTGTATGATTATGAATCATATGGTACTAGTTAATAATATCTTAAACATTCAAGGGAATGCACCCGTTTAGTGGGAGCGTCATAGGAGTTGATGAACTCTTTGGATTAATACATATAGATGTATGCAATTATAAGTCTGTTATAGCAAAACGGTTCCACATACTTCATCATATTCATTGATGAGTCATCACATACATGGACATGTGTATTTGATACACATGTATAAGTGTAAGATAACCTCATAGAATATAAAACGAAAGTAAATAATGTAACATGCGACAGAAATGATTCGATATGATCGATTGGGTGAGTATATTGGAAAGAGTTCCATATGTACCTAACACGAATAAAGATTCTCTCTCTAAAAGTAACTTCTCTCTATAAAACATAATGATGTATTGATAAGGAGCAATCAAACCTTGTTAGACAAAGCACAATTAATGATGAGTGAAATTTAATTAATTCCTTTTTATTATGTGTGTACTTAAGAGTAGTACATAAGGTTAAAACTAATATCATCCAAAGAACAGTTTACAAAACCGTACAAGATAAAGGGTTTATAAGAAACCCCTATATATCATAAGCCAAGGAATTGGCAGGTTGTGTGAGTCAAAAGATTATACGTAATAATTGTACATAAGGGATCTGGTATGAATCATCCCCAGTGTTGGGATCGATAACCATTCGATGACTAATGATATTGTGAACATAAATATATCGTGAATACAAAATCAGTTTTATATAAGGAAATTCATAAAACATTTATGAACGATCGTTCTGTTACACTGAGAAACAACAGTTATTTCAAAAAATACCAACTTCATAACGCAGAAATTTCTTTAAGAAATTATTAGTATAAAAATGGATTTGGATACGATCCAATGATAAAACTTGTTACAAGAGATGAAATGAAATTGACTAGACCTAAATGAACACAAATACATTAGAACGTCTAATGAGCATTCTTGTACATCAAAGAGAAACTGTGAGTTTCTTGTCAATGTCAAGAATATATATTCCTCGATTGTTTAATTATACCATTCAGAGTAATGACTCTATGATATGGTATGATGCGCAAATCCAAAATAGATTCTAAGTACATTATCAATATATGATTTTGATAGTTGTATCCGAAAGGATATGATCCTTTTGGTCGCAGATATGTTTTTCGGAGAAAGACAAATACAGTTGGAATATAGTGAGCCACATTGATAAGAATAATACCGTCAATTTCAATTATTGAAATTAACGTAATAAAATTACCATTCGATCTGCTCAAGTAGGTTCGGATTTTAATCGCAAAATAATCATGTGGGATGACTTTATGTTTTGGTACGTATGTGTTGAAACAGAAAATTCTAAATCATGATTTAGAGTAAACTATTTACATATAATAATCAAAGTGTCTCGAACTGAGTGGGAGTGATATTAAGTTTGTGAGTTTTTGAATATAATCTAAGAACAGATACGAAAGTGTCGTTCGATAAGCATTAAAATTGAACAAATGTTTTGATAAGAATGTCAAATAATTTGATTGTCAATCAAAATACAGAGGCATCGTGTGCTCATAAGAAAGAAGGTTAAAAAGGTACATAGATATTTCTAAATCATAACTGAACAACACGCTACTAATTGTTAACGATGTAATTTTGTTAAATCGGCTTTAGTTGTTTTAATACTTGACATTGGATTTATAAATGATGCCTTTTATAGTAAGTATAAAAGATGTTGGGAATGTCCCAAACGATATGGAAGGGCACCTTATTAAAATGTTAATATAAATCATGTAAGATGGATTCCTAATGCATTGGCAATAGGAATTATCATACATGTTATGTTGTCTATAATATTGTGATTTGTTTATGTATTTGATACATAAAGCAAGTATCAAATCCAAATTGATATCACTAAATGGTTGTTTGAAGTGTTCTTATGTATTTTTGAAATACTAGAGAATTGTTTGCAGAAACAACAAACTCCATATGAAGGAGTGTTCAGACTAAAACTTCATAAGTGATATTGAGTATAATACGTTAATAGTAAATTTGAGTTAAGAATCTTTAAGTTGGAAATGTTCCAAATGAAAGACTATGGATGATTTAATGAAAAAGGCTAAGCACATAGCCTTGAATAATGACACAAAAAAGCAATGTACATAATTATAAATGCACAAATTTATAAAGGGTGATTCCAAATTTTGGGAATCTCATAACATTGTTATATGAAAGCAATGTTACTATATAGTTATAACAAAACTTAGAGCTCACTAGAAGTCGAGAAACATACTCTGAATTGTTCCACAAGATAAATGTAGTTTATCAGCACCAGAGAGAGTTAATTGACAGAGTAGATGATTAAAGGATAATAGCATACCCGTTTACTGTGGGGCTGACCCGATCGTTTTTGGAAAAAACCGATTGGAGAAGTTAGAATAAGATTACATAGTTAACCTAAGTGCAAGTGGGAGATTGATAGAGTTAGGGTATGCCCTATGGGCAATTATGTAATTTGTAACATATATATAACTCGTTGACCAATCTTGTTCGAAAAAAGTATTTTCTTTCTTTTATATACTTGATATAATGTGTTATATTGATTAATTAATTTAATTAAAAGTATAATTAATAGAAAATCCATAAATGGTATGTTTTTCTATGGTAGTTACAAAGTGTTGTAACAGTGAATAATTTATCATAATAAAAACAAACACACCATTTTAAATGTTCCTAGTCAAGATGCATCGAGACTGAATATCGATGTATCCGTTGAGACTGGAGTACCTAACGCTCTCCAAATGTTGGACAGTTTATTACTCATGATTGTTGGGGGGCACCAAGTGGTTACGTACTGATGGTTATTGCATAACTGTGGAATTACTCACTCGATAGTTTTCTATTAGTTAATATAACTAAGGTAAAATAAAAAAATATTATTATGACTGATTTACATTGTTCTCTCAACTTGAGAATATTGTTGACCTTCAATATGAAAGCTTCGTTTTGATTACAGTCAAATCATGACATGGCCTCCAATGAGTGACTATAGTTGGGCCGAGTGGAAGTATTGGAAGTAAAACACTATTCAAGAGTGAATTCGTCTCCTCTTTTATATGGGGTTAGTATCACGACCAACTCAAGTCAACTCAAAGTCAAAATCTTTGGCTAGTGCATTTCGGTTAATAATAATTGTTATTATTGAACCAAGAACTTTGTGTTTGGACTATATAGTTGAATATTGATGATATTGGAATTTTGACCATTACCAAATTCCAAAAGTCTAAAGTGATATAGTTTTGACGAAGAGAATTGGTGTAAATAAAAGTCACAATTAGGTAACACTTAATAAAGTAAAACAAAATTGGCTTTTCCCGAACCAAGTAAGTGATAAATCTGGCCAATATGTCACGCCATCTGCTAAGTGACGTGCGAACGTTATTATTCAAATTGTTTGATATTAATCGCTGACCAAATTTACATCCGACGAGTCATACAACCGAAACGATAAATTTTCTTTGACCAAATGATTTAATTAATTTATAGCTATTATTCGTTAATTAAATAATATTTATAAATTTGATTTTGATTTGATAAATTAATATTGAATGTATTTATAAAAGTTATAAATACATTAATCGGTATATGATATTAATGAGCATTTTAAACTAGATTTAAAATGCAAAATATTCATTCGGGCCTTAATTGGATTTAAGGCCCATCACGAGGTCTGGTAATTTCGGCAATAACATAGAATAAGGGGTGGCTCATTTAGGGTTAAATATGCTTGATTTTGGATGGTCAAATTAAAGGAGAAAGAGTATGAGATTAGATCCACTTTTCTCTTCTTGTTATTCACTATATAAGCAACCTTAACCCTAATTAAATATGATATTTTTTTGTCTCCTCTTTCCTTCTTGCTAGCCGAAATTATATCCTAGTCTCTCCATTAATACAAACTCAAATCAAGTCATATCTGATAGTTATCCGATAGCTGAAGATCGACTGTTCAAGGACTAGCAATCTACTGAATTGAAAAAGGTTTCAAAGAGGAGAGTTTATCTTTTCAAGGTCTAATTTAAGGCTTTGGGATTAAGATATGATTTTATAGTCAATAATTATTAGTATAATGTTTTATATATTTATATTATATTGTTTGTTAGGTGACGATTCTAATATGCAAGCAATGTTGTCATAAATTAGTTTGGTTTAATACATGTATATATTTATGCTTTAAAAAAATAGGTTTTTTTAAGTGGGAATTAGCCACAAGGGCCTCTTTAGCAAGTGAAATTAATTTCGAGGACACATAACTCAAATAATTACTTTTAAGGACAATACGCAAAGTAATTAGTTTCTAGGGCCTAAAAACTATGAAATTATGTCCTTGAAAGTAATTGCACAGCTAACTTTGTCCTTGAAAGTAATTATTCTCCTAACTTTGGCCTTGAAAGTAATTATTTCAGATGCGTGTCCTAGAAATTAATTGGACTGCAAAGTTTGTCCTTCTGGTGAAATGCCCCTTTTTTTAATCATGTATGTCAGGTCCGTGCACCCAAATAAAATAGTATAATTTTTTATTTTAGTAAATTAATATATATCTATATATATATAATTTAATTACATATTTATTGCTTATAATTAGTTACAACACCGTACCATTTCTAAAATAAGTCATATAATTTTATTTATAATGTATTACGGTAATTTTAATTTTTAGGAGTAAAAAATAATTTATTATTATTAAATATTATTTAAATCATTTATTTCATTAATAAATTATATTAATTCAAAAATGTCATCAAAAAATTATTTTGAAATTTTATAAATCATATTATTACGAGAGAAGCTTTCAACAAAAAAATAAATATTTAATTTTCCTATTTTTTGGAATTTAATTATTTAAAACAACTAAGAATAAATAAATTATTAAAAATAGAATTAAGCCCAAAAGGAGTGTGGATATTTTTTCAAACCATAAAATACCAGTTATGATTTTTTGGAATTTTAAAATTTGAATAAAAAGATTCAAAATTAATTTTTATTAATATTTATTAAATCTGAATGAATATTTAATTAAGAATGTATTTTATTAAATTTTTTTATGTTGTGAACATGACCTGGAAATAAAATAATAAATTTTTTTACCTTTAATAATTTTATTAATTAATATATAAATGTGTATTATAAATATATATTTGTGCATATATATATATTTATTTTATTATTATATATATGTATACGCATATTATTCAAGGCTTATGAAATATAAATGTATATTTTAAAATTTAAATTAAATTATATATATTTAAATTATAATATAATAATAATATGCATATACATAATATTAATATTGTATTTATAAAATAATATATATACAAATATTTATTAATATATTTTAATATAATATATATTTAGTTATTTAAACTAACTAAACATATATATATATAGAAATTATAATATATATAAAATAATAGCTTATATTCATACATATAATTTGACAATATATACTTGCATAGTGGATGAGCTGACATGTTCGTTACGATGTAAATCTCAACATTTATACACGGGCATGTTATATCTTACACGAGTTGATATGTTACACATGTACACGCATACATGTGTGTGTATGATACACATGTATATATATGTATAAATAAAATAAAATAATTTATTTAAATAATATTTAGAAATGTTCCAAAGAATTAGACTTCAAAGGCCCAGTAAACATCTTATAGGTTTAAAAAAAATTGAAATTCGCTAGTAACTTCCGTTGTGGATTGGCCCAATACTAACATGAAGATGCTATCATGGACATTTAACCGGCTGCATAATCTAGTTTTACAATAATTGAATTCAAAATATATTTTATTATCTACCAAGACTTCTGCTTTTTCTTTGGAGCATTTATTTGTCTTCCGAATGAAACATGTCTAATCAATAAACTCATCCTACTCGAATGAGTATTCAACTGCCTTTGAGTTTATGGGGAAAAAATTATAAAAATATGGGTCAGACATAAAGCCTAATATGAGTAATACATTTCACGAAACAAACATATAGTAATACCACGTTGCTTAGCGGAACGTGTTTTCCGCTACTAAATCAACAACGGCAATTACATCATTCGTGTATAAAATCAACATATCATGAGCATACATATAAGCAGCACATCAAACATAAGTATAACCTATACTTAACATATAGTTATGAACCATATCATACATTCATCCATTTCAATTATAAGTATACCCTATACTTCTCCCTATTCTATGAACCATATCATACAATTATCGTACACATTCACATGTATTAGTTAGACTCTTATTTAGATGTCAATATTAAAGTTATCTTGAAATTTACTTAGTGATTATCTCGTTAGGACTTTCTATTATTGATTTTTTTTTTCTTGAACAACGTCACCGATGAAATGACTACTCATTTCACAATGGGAGCCAACCTAACTCTCCTAGAAGGTTGAATATAAGCACCCTGAATGGATTCTAGAGAGTGTTCTTACTAAGCATCAATAGCCTCTCATATTCCGGTAAAACTTTCATTCCATGTTGTCAATTCATTCATTTAACAACATCCATATTGATGTTATCACTCATACTAAAGCAGTGTAGTTAAAGCGCTTAGCGGCCCTACGGCGATGGATGTGCAAAAATTATAGCGGGGTTAAAGCGAAAAATAACGAAGGTGCAAAAAGCTTCATTAAATATTATAGCAATATTTAGAATTAATTTCTTTTCATTCTTACATCATTTGTGTAGGAAAAAGAAATATTCTTTAATCTTGTATAAGAAAATCGAAGAATACCATGATTTATGCAGTCCAGATTTGGTGACAAAACTATATTTCTAACTACTATTGAGTACTTATGCTTACAATTAGATCGTTACCCTAACTTTATTAATTTGGTTTAGAAATGAACTAGTCAAATCAACTTTTTTATATTAATGTTGCTAAAGCGAGTGCTGAAAAACCTTAATTTAGCGGGTGTAGCGGGGCTTAAAGCAGTCTATTGTTTAATAGCGCTAAATTGAAAAGTGTAGCGGTCGAAGAGTGTTATGCACTATAGAGGGAAATTTGCGAGGCTTTAGAGGGGCTTTAACTGTATGACACTAGAGTTAAAATTTATGAATTGAACCCAATATACTTGATAAGCCTGGCACCATACCATATACCATTGAACATAGACTTCCCTAAACCTTGGCCCCATGTCATTCAATAATCCTATGAGTTGGTATATTTTCAAGTCTTATGTTCATTCCATTTCATTCGTTCATTAGTTGTGTACCCTACATGGTCCTTATATCTTTATGTTAGATCAAAATCTTTCAATTTTTTAGATAGATCATATTTATCTTCCTTTTTAAATGATACACTTATCATTCCTTAGTTTTCCTAAGCTTAACCCTTTTTCTCAATTGCTATAAGTTATTAAAATTGAACTTATTATTTTTCTTCATAATTTCATCCCTATGAAATTCAAATTAAACATCTTGGAATCTGGCTTCCAAAATGTTACCCAAAATTCACATATAGTTAAATAATGGATTTATTATTATTTCCTATTGCATATATAACTATCGAATTTCTAAACCATTCTATCGTATATCAAGCTATCGCACATTTATAACTATCGTGAGTATGGTATTATCGCATTTCATAAATGGCAATCGAAGTTATAGAACTATCGCACCTTTAAACTAGCTATCTTAAGTCTACTTTTGTATATCTAAATAGCAATCGCAAATATAGCCATCACACTTCTAGGTAGATATCACAAGTATAGCTATCGCACTTATAAGTAGCTATTGCAATTATGGCTATCGCAGTTCTAAATAGTTATCACAACTCACTACAACAAAAGAGGCATATTACAACGGTGGAACACAGTTGTAAAAGATATATTACAATGGTGGAACCACGGTCATATTTTAAGAAGTTGTAAAAGACTATCAATTTTTTACAACTGTGTTCTTTAGTTGCATATAACCGTTGTGATATTGTATATTACAACTGTTTCTTACCCTTGCAAATAACCATTTTACAATTGTTGGTAACTCTTGTAGATATGTAACATTTCGTGCTGTATAAGGTATGACAACTGCTGGATAACTGTTGTAGTTATCTACTACAACTGTTATTCACAGTTGCAATTAATCTTTTTACAACAGTTGATAGTAGTTATAGATTGTAATTTAAACCCAAAAATATAATTGCATGCACCATTTAATAATTTACCAAAACTATAAATATACATAACTGAATCAAATTCATTCATAAATATTAATATTTATATAATTCTAACAAAACACAATACGTACCAAATAAAACAATCTAAAGTATTCGTTCACATCACCAACTAAAACAGTACCAAAACAACATTCTCACATAACCATTCCAAAATAGGATACACCACAAAATACATAAGAAAGATAAAGTTTTATATCGCAAAACACATACCCTAAGGAAATACACTAGTCGAAGGCAACGAAGTCTTTATGCCAAGCCACGGTCGATCCAACTGCTTCTCCAATAGTACACATCTCGGAACTCGGCCTCCACAAGAAAGCTTCCGGATCCACCGCCACATCAACCCAAACTTTACAACCATCTTGTTTTAAGATAGATAAAGCAATTGTTTCGGCTTCAGCAAGTGTCAATTCCTGCAAGAGCAGACGGCAGTATAATTCTACAAAATATCAACTGTGGTGAATATATATATATGTATATATGTATGTATGTGTGTGTATAATCAAAGAAAAACCTTAACAATACTCTACTTTATATACCTTGTTATATTGCTCTTGCAGCGAGCTGTCAGCACCTTCTGAACCCGAACCTATTGCCTTTGCATTGCACTGCCAGAATGTACCAGATGGGTCCGTATAGTACTTGTATATAAAAACTCCAAGATTCAATATACTACTATCATCATTCATCATTCTCTACCCAGTGCATAAGATTTCTGGAAAGTGATATTAAAGTCACTCTGTAAAATTATTAATCATGTAAGAACATAAGTACAACTTAATCAAAAGCTAAACCATCCTTTCCTATGTAGGTTCGATTAGCTGTCAGCATCAAAGCCACTTTAAAATCAGTAATGTTGCACATAGGTATAGCACTAGAAATTCCAAGCTATCATTGCCTTCCCACAACTAATCCAACATTAATTTATCTATGCAATGTATCAGTTAAGCGTTCATGTCCATCTTGTTAAAACAAATAAGAGCTTATAGAAGTAGTTGACCTGTACAGTATACATTCATAAACATAAAATATTTAAGAGAATAGTTAATTGCACTCTTATGTACTAATACATTTCCCTTTTAATGTTGTATCTCTGATAATTTCAGAATGCACCATTCTGTCGAAATAAGAAACTGTAGAAAAGTTAATATTCAAAGCCCAACCATCGAATAACTAAATCTTATTGATTTAGCTGAGCGTGGTGCTTCTTGTTTTAAAGAGCTTATACAAAATCCAAAAAAATATCAACATTTTAGACAAAAATATTGTGTCTGTTGTTGTAAATAGATGGGTGCAAAAAGTTCAACATCATACACTGACAGCCAAACTGCCGTATGCATGTTCCAGTCCTAGTCATATATACCTGAAACAATCATCATGCTGAATACGAACCACTTAATTCAACTTGCAATGAATCAGCAAAACATCCAATTCTAAATTTCCCATTACTCCCTGAACACTTCCAAAATTCAAAAAATTGCCATCTAACAGCGCATATAAACCACATGCACCGTCACCTATGATATCATAGTACTAAGCAGTAAGTAAGACCGTATACTTCCTATTTAAATCCCTTGTCTCTATATCATATATGCACAAAAATAACAAAGACTTCACATGATATAACATGCATTAGGATTTTCATCACTAAAATACTGAGGAGGATGCAAATTTACTTGAGTGTAGTTCAAATACTCCATCATTCTTAATTCTGCGCACATAGCTGCTGCTATTTCCGCTTCTTTCACTGCAGAATCTTGCTTAATACACCCTCCATCAACCAACCGTCCGGGATTATCTTCATTCAGCTTTGATATCATCTCAACAGTTCGTTTCAGCTTCCTTTCCAGAATCTCAAGCAATGTCTTCCCATCCATTACCCCTCTCACTGTCACTAAGTTCTTTTCTGGTTCCATTGAAACGCTCACCACTCCTGTAATATTTCAACATTTTCAAGGGTAACTGTGGCATTACATAAAAAAGTTTATATCATAGTTTTTTTTAATATTTATAATACATTGAAAAACAGTTTATATCATAGTTTATGAACTGGATTATTAGAGCCTAATCTGTAAAAATAAAATACCTAAAAAAAGAGCAAACAGATGAATGCTATGGAGCAATACATGGGTTTAGAATCATCTTTAACTTAACATAATAGAATCTGATTTAAACATAAATCAGCATTGTCCAAATATCAACCTATCAACACACAAATTAGTTTATCAACAAAATGACCAAACAAATAATGAAAAAATGGATACAATGGAATGAAAGCTTTGGAGCGAAAGTTAATTATATAACTGTAATATCACAGTGCCAACTCCATGCTTGATTGTCAACAAACAACTTGTGCACAAAACCAAAAATCATCACATTCAACGATCTATAATCTAGTCTTGTATTTTTTATAAGGTACCAAGCTATTGTACTATTAATACTCCTATCGTATTTCAAACCAAATCAATACGTAACATATCAATTTTTTTCTTAAAATGAGATATGGAAAAAACAAAACACTAACATTTGAAGATGCAAATAAAATGGGAAAATTGCTGCGCAAATTAAGTACATGTTAGTCATTTTCAACAAGTTAGCAACAAGTCAGAATCGAAGATCCTTGCACTGGAGTTGCCTATTGCCTGTTGTCGTCTAATTGGTCGAAGTCGGGGAGTCTTCACGGCTGCGGACCGTCTAATTAGAGTCGCGTCTGATTCGAGGCGTTGCGACACCGCCTTGTCGTCATCGCAGTCAAGTCGCCACCATCGTTGATGTTTGGAGTCACGTCAATCGTGTACTGTTCTTGGGCAAGCTGCAGCTCTTGCCTTTCTTGAGTCGCGAATCTAAAGGTGGTTATGCAATATGTGAAAAACTAAGGGATTTTGTGAAACCCTAGAATGAATTGGGAGACGAATGATTTGGGATTTGGAGAATGGGGAAGCGGTGAAGAAAGTTTTAATTAAAGACAAAGCGGGCAAAGTGAAATATATTGGTGAGCCCGCCAAAAAATTCCGCCATTGTTTTTTTTCAAACTACTTTTGTTTGATTAAAACTAACGAATTGAAATGCCCCTCTCTTCTCTACTTTCATTTTGTAAGGATTTTTTTTTAGAGATGATATATGTATATATCATTTATTAACAATTACATTTTTCCAGGGTCATTTATTTTTTTCTTCCAATAAACAAACTTTATCCAGGATCAAAAATGTTACCAATATAGATATATCAGTACAACCACAAAAATATGCACACACATATGAGGATGCATGTGCCCCTCTGGTTTAATCAGGTCATGGCAAACAAGAGGTTACAGTGATTGATTAAATTTAATCAATCCCCACATAGCTTAATTTCATTTTATTATTTAAGTAATGAAAATCTTATTCCTATAGGTAATAGTATGGTTTTTATTCTTTGATAGCTTGCTGGATTCTCCATGAAAATATGATTCATAGAACCCAGATAATTATGTTATGATTATCTGTAAAATCAATTGTATAGTGTCTGTGCTTTGAAAATGATATAAGCTTATATCATTTCCTATGTTTGCTTTCTTATAATATCTACCTTATATGCAAACTCATGTCTGGGATATTCTTAAGTGAATCATCATATTCCAGAAGCTTGATTCCTTGATACCAAGGTTCTAAACTAAATGAAATGCAGTCCGGGGTAGTTTCCTCACACATGGATACTTAGCAAAATAAAATATGGATTAAACAGACTCTCTACTCAGACATATTTCAGAAGGTCTTAAAATTGCATTTTGCCCAAAGCTTTAGTAAAGAGGGATTCAGATTTTATGTTAAAATTACTAAGGTACTGGTGTGACAGTGTCTGAGAAAATCATATCTGAACATGTAAATAATTTACTAATATGGATCTAACATCACTATCTTATAAAATCCCTACTGGTGATCTAACTTACAAAATTATAGCTAAAACTTTTCAACATTCCAGATAATAAAACTCAGATATTTTCAATACCAGTTCCAAGTCAAATTCTCAAAATACTTAACCAAATATCCAACATCACTCTGTACTTAGTACAATGGAAATTTTTTTCTTTTTTAAAATATCATACATGCAAATTTCATCTTGTAAGCTCTTATCTATCTAATTCTAGCATGCTATAATCTTCTTCTCAATGCTTTGCTTCTACTCCTATCTAGAGGTTGCTGTCCCTAAAAAAGCATTTGAAGCTGCCTCATTTTAAATGAGACACCCCAGATGCCATTAGCACACTAGGGTCAGACACATGTCTGGTATGAGAAAATTCACAAAAGCAATTAATTAATTAGGTTAAAATCAAGTTAAGTACATATACATAAAGTTCTGCCCTTTGGAAACAGGTAATACTTGTGTGCATGCTCTGTGTCATTGTGCATGTGCATATTTTAATCTTTCTTTCCAAAGACTACATATATAAATATGGTACATACATTCAAGCATACAATTCAGTCATAGTCAAACAATCATTCACACCAAACAGGAAAATAACCAATATGAGTTAAATCATTTATTTCATCCTCATATTTTAATTCTGGGAAAAACTCTAGTTTCCTCATCATATCAAATATTTTTCCCTTGGTATATTTATCTATCCTGGTCTCATCTGCAATATTTATGAATCAATGGACACACTGTAATGAACTAATTCACTCCATTACACAAAGATCTCAGGACTTAAACAAGCCATGTGTCAACTTGCATTACTCAAGAACACAAGTCATTCATGCAGTAATCTTAACCCCATTTTCCTAATCAAATTCTTAGGTACTTTCTCTTTTTAAATTTTTCAGAGCAAACCCAATAAGTGAGTTATTTTACAAAAACAAGCATTCATCTCATAGCATTCCTTATCATTCTCATAAACAAACAGAGACAACCAAGCAATTTTAGTATTGGTACTTATTAAAACATGTTCTTGCAATTTTAAAGAGGTATAGACAACTAGCATTGGTTTATGGCTCTACGGGAAGATTTTATTGCAAACATCTGTGCTTTAGTTAACTCAGATTGACCAAGCTTCCTAAATCACAAAATCTATTTGCTGGGTGGATATTTTATATTTTCTTTGAATCAGGAGTGTCAGCACATAGGCAAGCCTATTGCACTCCTAATTCCTTTTCATTTTAAGCCTCAGCACATATACATATGTATATTGCAGCCCATATGCTTATCAGTCCTTCTGGTTTGAGCCAAAACCAACACTACTTGCTTATATTCAACATTTTATTTTCTGGGTATTTATTTATATTTCCATCCAACATCATATCAGAAAGGGATCTGGGTTTTTAAATTACTTATTCATGCATACTGATCATATCGAGAATATTCACAGAATAAAACAATCAGAACAACCATCAAGCATTAAAGCATTCTTAATTTCTAAAAATAAACAATCACATACTCTTTTGAGAAAATTTAATTTATAACAGGCTGCCTTCTTTAGGACTTAGTGCCTTAAGTTTTTGAGTGAGTTTTCTCACCTAGCTCTCTTCTTTGCTTCCTTAATTAATTGATGAACTTCTGCCTTTAGCCTCAAGCTCTTTTCCTTCCCTTGCCTTATGATTTCTATGGTGTTGTTTCTTTTTTTTTTCAAAGTTCTTTTCTGAGAAGGAGAGGAGGCTGCTGCATATACATATATACATACAGGGTCCTCCTTAGGGTTTTGGGTATTGGCAAAAGCCATTTTTGCCCACCAGAAAAATTATGTTACCTACATTTTATTTGAACCCAAAATTCTACCCTTCCCGGCTTAATTTAGGTGAAGAGAAAAGTGGTTATATTCTTTTTGGTTAATTTCAGAAATTTGCTTTTCAGAAAATACTTTTTCCTTTGTCTACAATCATGCTAAAAATGTGACTTGATTTGTTATTTATCAAATACTCTTCCTAATTCTGCCTATACCAAGCATTTCCCTGTTTTGTCTTATTTTTCCTATTTTTAGCTTTCATGTAAATGGTATGTACTTCCTTTATTTATTTACAAGGGGACTACTCCTTTTTATATCCTCATTTTTTTTTCTTTCTGCCCATATACTAAAATATGTCTGTATATTTTATTTTACTAATTTGAACTCTAGTATTTTATTAACATATATATATATATATATATACATAAGTCTTACTGAAATAATTAGTACACCCATATATATATTTATACATCATTCTGTATTGACACACACATGCACATGTACACTCAAAAATATTCAATAGCATCCATATATGTATATTTACTTATGTATACAGCTTTTAAGGATTTAATCTATATATATATATATATATATTCCCATACATATCAATATGTATTTATTCTTAGAGTTCAGGGATTTTAGCTTTAGTTCATGTGCATTTCCTGTGCACACATGTACACACATACTGATACACTATCAAGCTATATCAATTCCCTTTCAAAATTTATTTAAAAATTATTTTGAATTTATTTATATTTTTCAGAATAAATTCCTAAAATCTTGGGTCATTACATACACCCCTCCTTTTAGAAATTGTGTCCCACAATTTTCCTAAGCTTAAAATGAATTTTAAACTTAATTCAGAGAACAAGTACATTCTCAACCAGATAGATTTTTAGTTCTATAATAACTAAAAATATATGCATCTAAAATAAAGAAAACAATCAAAAATCAGAATTACCTTTAATCTGAAAATAGCTTAGGATAATTCATCCTAACTTTGTCTTCTAATTCCCATGTGCAATCACTAGGATCAAGACTCCACTGTACCTTTACAAGTTTCAGAGATTTATTCCTCAACTTCTTCACATCTTTTGCCAAAATTCCTACTGGATCCTTTTCATAAATCAAATTAGGATTTATCTGCACTTGGGTTGGGGTCTCAAGAATTTCTGTCTTGTCATGGACCCATCTTCTCAATTGTGATACATGAAAAACATCATGTATACCTTGCATGTTTTCTGGTAATTCCAACTTATATGCCAAGGGACCAATTCTTTCCAGAATTTTGTATGGTCCAATATATCTTGGGGTTAACTTGCCTTGTTTCCCAAACCTCAGCACGTTTTTCATAGGTGAGATTTTGATGAAAACAAAATTTCCCACTTCATATTCTACCTGCCTCCTTCTCATATCTGCAAATTTCTTTTGCCTATCTTGAGCTGCTGCCATTCTTCTTCTTATCAACTCAATTTTCTCCTTAGTTTCTTGTATGTACTCAGGTCCTAAAATAGACCTTTCTCCTGCTTCTACCCAACAAACAGGTGACAAACAGGGTTTACCATATAAGGCTTCAAATGGAGCCATTCGTATGGTGCTTTGATAGCTGTTGTTGTATGTAAATTCAACTAGATGAAGATAATCTTCCCAGTTGCCCCCAAAATCCAGTATACATGCTCTCAACATGTCCTCCAAAACTTTGTTTACTACCTCAGTCTGCCCATCTGATTGAGGATGGTAGGCAGTACTTAGGCATAGTTCACTTCCCATTGCTTCTTGAAAGCTTCTCCAGAATTTTGAGGTGAAGATGGTATCCCTATCACTCACAATGGTTTTGGGAATGCCATGTAACTTTACCACTTCCTTTATAAAAATTTGAGCTAATTTTGGTGCTGTCCTTTCTTACTTGACTGGGATGAAGTGTGCTACCTTGGTTAGCCTATCAACTATCACCCATATGCTTGTATTGCCTCTCTTAGATCTAGGCAGTCCATCTATGAAGTCCATAGATATGTCTTCCCACTTCCACTGTGGTACACTAAGAGGCTGCATCAACCCTGATGGCCTTTGGGTTTCAGCCTTGACTTGTTGGAAAGTCATACATTTGGCAATGTATATAGCTACATCAGATTTCATCCCCTTCCACCAGAAGTCTCTTTTCAAATTTTGGTACATTTTGGTGTTGCCTGGGTGTATGGAGTATGTCAAAGTCATAGGCAGCTAAGAACTCCACCCATCTATGTTGCCTCATGTTCAAATCTTTTTGTGAAAACAAATATTTTAGAGACTTGTGGTCAGTGTAAAGTTCAAACTTAGTGCCTAACAAATAATGTCTCCAAAGTTTCAAAGCATAGATCACAACTGCTAATTCAAGGTCATGTGTGGCATACCTTACTTCATGGGGTTTAAGTTGTCTGGATGCATCAATGACTTGGCCTTGTTGCATCAACACTGCACCCAAGCCAAATCCACTAGCATCAGTGTATACAACTAATTCTTCATTTCCATGAGGTACCTTTAAAATTGGAGCATTCACCAATGCCTCCTTCAACTGTTCAAAAGACTTTTCACATTTTTCTGACCAAACAAAAGCTTGGTTCTTCCTGGTTAGGTTAGTGAGTGGTGTAGAAATTTTTGAAAAATCTTTTATAAATCTCCTATAATACCCTGCCATCCCCATAAATGACCTTACTTCACTCACAGTGCTTGGCCTCTTCCATGCTTGGATAGCCACTACTTTATTGGGGTTCACAGAAATTCCTTGGGCAGATATAACATGACCAAGAAAATGCACTTCTTCTTTCCAAAATTCACATTTTGAGTATTTTGCCTTTAAGTCTTTTTCCCTTAGTCTAGACAAAACCATGTGCAGATGGCTTTCATGCTCTTCCATTGTTTTGGAATAAATTAAAATGTCATCTATAAAAATAAGCACAAACTTGTCTAAATAATCTCTAAAGGTTCTGTTCATTAAATCTACAAAGTATGATGGTGCATTGGTCAAGCCAAATGGCATAACCAAAAATTCATACAACCCATATCTAGTGTTAAAGGTAGTGTACTTGATGCTTGATTCTTCCACCTTCATTTGATGAAAACCAGATGCTAAATCTAGCCTAGAGAATACTCTTGCTCCAGCTAATTGATCAAAAAGATCATCTATTCTTGGTAGTGGGTATT
Organism: Allium fistulosum; assembly: GCA_030737815.1. Lineage (NCBI taxonomy): Eukaryota > Viridiplantae > Streptophyta > Magnoliopsida > Asparagales > Amaryllidaceae > Allium > Allium fistulosum. The sequence goes on from CM060902.1 coordinate 530,614,553, forward strand.
TATTTTTAATGGTTACCTTGTTTAATTCCCTATAATCTATGCAGAGTCTCAAAGTACCATCTTGTTTCTTAACAAACACCACTGGTGCCCCCCAGCAAGAATTACTGGGTCTTATAAAACCCTTATTTTCTAATTCCTCTAATTGTTTCTTTAATTCTTTTAGTTCATTTGGCCCCATTCTTGTTGGCTTTTTAATCACTGGGCTTGCTCCTGGGACTAAATGAATTTGGAATTCCACTGGCCTATGGTTTGGAACACCATTAACCTCCTCAAAAACATCCAAGTATTTATTGACTATGGGAATTTCCTCAATAATATGTTTACTGGAATCTTTACCCAAATCAATCAAATGACACAATTTTCTTCCCTTGGACACTTCACACAAAATTGTGATCCTCTGGCTTCCATGGTTTTGCAATGATATGGTGGATCAGTGGATGATTCTAAGTTAATTATAGCTTTGAATTGCTTTAACCAGTCTACTCCCAAAATGACACCTATGTTTGGGTAATTTAAAACATATAAATTGGAAATAAAAGTATCTCCTCCTATGTTTAATCCCACATCCACACAGATCATGTTTAAAACACTAGAACTTCCCAGTGGACTTTGTATATGTAAAGGGGTTTCAACCAATATGCAACTTAATTTCAGCATTTTAACTAATTAATAGGAAATTAAAGAATGAGTTGCTCCTGTATCATATACTACTGCTATGGGTACATTACAAATAAATAGTGTACCTTCCACTTGACTGTGCTTCTCGGCATTGATCTCCACTATTTTGCCTTTTTCTTCCAAGTTTGCTAATTTTCCTTGCTGCCTATTCTCAGGACAATTTCTTTTCATGTGCCCTTCTTTCCCACATAAATAACACTTGAAAGCTCCTCCTTTCAATTCTGGACATCTTGGTTTGATATGTCCTTCTTTTCGACACTGATGGCACACAATCTTCTTGGTTTCCTTAGCTTTGACATCTCTAGTGCCTTTGTTACTGGCCTCTTCTTTCTTCTTATCATAAGGATGATACCTCCCCTTACCTTTCTTGGTGTTATTGTTCTTAAAATTTCTGAACTTCTCCCTTTCCTTATCATGCTGTTCCAACCTCAAAGCTAAGTCTATCACATGGTCAAAAGTCCTGTCAGCATAGGGTAACATGGCTCTGCTAAGTCCTGGGTTCAAACCTTTTATGTACCTATCATTTTTGGATGCCTCATCTGCCACAAGCATTGCTCCATATGTGGAAAGCCCCTCAAACTTTTGAGTGTACTCTGTGACAGTCATGGTTCCTTGTCTAAGTCTAATAAATTCTTCTAGCAAGGTAGTCTTAGCTGATGCTGGTACAAACCTTGCTTCCAACATCTCTTTGAATTGATTCCAAGTGATTTCATTCCCATTTCTTCCTGCAATGATTACTTCCCACCAGCTTAAAGCTACTCCTTTTAGCTGTCCTGAAGCCACTTGCCTCTTTCTTTGATCATCAAGTTGCATGTCATTGAAAATTCTTTCCAATGTTCTCAACCATGTTTGAATTTACATAATACTTTCTGTCCCTTCAAAGCTTTTGCCTCCTAAATGAGTATATGTCTTAAGTAATTTTGAGAGTTCTTCATAGGGATTTTCTTGCCTTTGTCCTGCCCCATCCCTAAATGCTCTCACCAAGTCTTGCAGATTGACCATTGGTGGTGCATGGGAAGATCCTGATCCCTGATTTGGTGGTCTCCCTACCATAGTTTGCTAATAATAATTTACATAGCTGGTTAGTTTGATTCGTAATTTTATTATTTCAGTGGTTTTTATTCACACTGAAAACATTGATATATATTTAGTTCCTTTAAATTTTATTTCTATCTAAGAACTTGATCTTTACTTCTACTATGTTGAATAACATAGCTCTGATACCAAATGAAATGCCCCTCTCTTCTCTACCTTCATTTTGTAAGGATTTTTTTTTAGAGATGATATATGTATATATCATTTATTAACAATTACATTTTTCCAGGGTCATTTATTTTTTTCTTCCAATAAACAAACTTTATCCAGGATCAAAAATGTTACCAATATAGATATATCAGTACAACCACAAAAATATGCACACACATATGAGGATGCATGTGCCCCTCTGGTTTAATCAGGTCATGGCAAACAAGAGGTTACAGTGATTGATTAAATTTAATCAATCCCCACATAGCTTAATTTCATTTTATTATTTAAGTAATGAAAATCTTATTCCTATAGGTAATAGTATGGTTTTTATTCTTTGATAGCTTGCTGGATTCTCCATGAAAATATGATTCATAGAACCCAGATAATTATGTTATGATTATCTGTAAAATCAATTGTATAGTGTCTGTGCTTTGAAAATGATATAAGCTTATATCATTTCCTATGTTTGCTTTCTTATAATATCTACCTTATATGCAAACTCATGTTTGGGATATTCTTAAGTGAATCATCATATTCCAGAAGCTTGATTCCTTGATACCAAGGTTCTAAACTAAATGAAATGCAGTCCGGGGTGAGTTTCCTCACACATGGATACTTAGCAAAATAAAATATGGATTAAACAGACTCTCTACTCAGACATATTTCAGAAGGTCTTAAAATTTCATTTTGCCCAAAGCTTTAGTAAAGAGGGATTCAGATTTTATGTTAAAATTACTTAGGTACTGGTGTGACAGGGTCTGAGCAAATCATATCTGAACATGTAAATAATTTACTAATATGGATCTAACATCACTATCTTATAAAATCCCTACTGCTGATCTAACTTACAAAATTATAGCTAAAACTTTTCAACATTCCAGATAATAAAACTCAGATATTTTCAATACCAGTTCCAAGTCAAATTCTCAAAATACTTAACCAAATATCCAACATCACTCTGTACTTAGTACAATGGAAATTTTTTTCTTTTTTAAAATATCATACATGCAAATTTCATCTTGTAAGCTCTTATCTATCTAATTCTAGCATGCTATAATCTTCTTCTCAATGCTTTGCTTCTACTCCTATCTAGAGGCTGCTGTCCCTGAAAAAGCATTTGAAGCTGCCTCATTTTAAATGAGACACCCCAGATGCCATTAGCACACTAGGGTCAGAAACATGTCTGGTATGAGAAAATTCACAAAAGCAATTAATTAATTAGGTTAAAATCAAGTTAAGTACATATACATAAAGTTCTGCCCTTTGGAAACAGGTAATACTTGTGTGCATGCTCTGTGTCATTGTGCATGTGCATATTTTAATCTTTCTTTCCAAAGACTACATATATAAATATGGTACATACATTCAAGCATACAATTCAGTCATAGTCAAACAATCATTCACACCAAACAGGAAAATAACCAATATGAGTTAAATCATTTATTTCATCCTCATATTTTAATTCTGGGAAAAACTCTAGTTTCCTCATCATATCAAATATTTTTCCCTTGGTATATTTATCTATCCTGGTCTCATCTGCAATATTTATGAATCAATGGACACACTGTAATGAACTAATTCACTCCATTACACAAAGATCTCAGGACTTATACAAGCCATGTGTCAACTTGCATTACTCAAGAACACAAGTCATTCCTGCAGTAATCTTGACCCCATTTTCCTAATCAAATTCTTCGGTACTTTCTCTTTTTAAATTTTTCAGAGCAAACCCAATAAGTGAGTTATTTTACAAAAACAAGCATTCATCTCATAGCATTCCTTATCATTCTCATAAACAAACAGAGACAACCAAGCAATTTTAGTATTGGTACTTATTAAAACATGTTCTTGCAATTTTAAAGAGGTATAGACAACTAGCATTGGTTTATGGCTCTACGGGAAGATTTTATTGCAAACATCTGTGCTTTAGTTAACTCAGATTGACCAAGCTTCCTAAATCACAAAATCTATTTGCTGGGTGGATATTTTATATTTTCTTTGAATCAGGAGCGTCAGCACATAGGCAAGCCTATTGCACTCCTAATTCCTTTTCATTTTAAGCCTCAGCACATATACATATGTATATTGCAGCCCATATGCTTATCAGTCCTTCTGGTTTGAGCCAAAACCAACACTACTTGCTTATATTCAACATTTTATTTTCTGGGTATTTATTTATATTTCCATCCAACATCATATCAGAAAGGGATCTGGGTTTTTAAATTACTTATTCATGCATACTGATCATATCGAGAATATTCACAGAATAAAACAATCAGAACAACCATCAAGCATTAAAGCATTCTTAATTTCTAAAAAAAACAATCACATACTCTTTTGAGAAAAATTAATTTATAACAGGCTGCCTTCTTTAGGACTTAGTGCCTTAAGTTTTTGAGTGAGTTTTCTCACCTAGCTCTCTTCTTTGCTTCCTTAATTAATTGATGAACTTCTGCCTTTAGCCTCAAGCTCTTTTCCTTCCCTTGCCTTATGATTTCTATGGTGTTGTTTCTTTTTTTTTCAATGTTCTTTTCTGAGTAGGAGAGGAGGCTGCTGCATATACATATATACATACAGGGTCCTCCTTCGGGTTTTGGGTATTGGCTAAAGCCATTTTTTCCCACCAGAAAAATTATGTTACCTACATTTTATTTGAACCCAAAATTCTACCCTTCCCGGCTTAATTTAGGTGAAGAGAAAAGTGGTTATATTCTTTTTGGTTAATTTCAGAAATTTGCTTTTCAGAAAATACTTTTTCCTTTGTCTACAATCATGCTAAAAATGTGACTTGATTTGTTATTTATCAAATACTCTTCCTAATTCTGCCTATACCAAGCATTTCCCTGTTTTGTCTTATTTTTCCTATTTTTAGCTTTCATGTAAATGGTATGTACTTCCTTTATTTATTTACAAGGGGACTACTCCTTTTTATATCCTCATTTTTTTTCTTTCTGCCCATATACTAAAATATGTCTGTATATTTTATTTTACTAATTTGAACTCTAGTATTTTATTAACATATATATATACATAAGTCTTACTGAAATAATTAGTACACCCATATATATATTTATACATCATTCTGTATTGACACACACATGCACATGTACACTCAAAAATATTCAGTAGCATCCATATATGTATATTTACTTATGTATACAGCTTTTAAGGATTTAATCTATATATATATATATATTTCCATACATATCAATATGTATTTATTCTTAGAGTTCAGGGATTTTAGCTTTAGTTCATGTGCATTTCCTGTGCACACATGTACACACATACTGATACACTATCAAGCTATATCAATTCCCTTTCAAAATTTATTTAAAATTTATTTTGAATTTATTTATATTTTTCAGAATAAATTCCTAAAATCTTGGGTCATTACACGAATGTATTTAGAGTTCAAATGTTATATTTGAATGTTTTTTGATACTACACATAACATTATTTCTTGTAGTGATCGACTAATCACTCTCGTCAATTAAATCAATTTTGTTATTATAGGTCACATCGGTTAAGTCATGCAAATATTCGCCCTGACTTTGAAGTTCATTTACTATAAGAATAATTATTTATTAATTATTTAATAATAATAATTATTTATTAATTATCAAATAATGATTATTAATATTAATTATTCTATTTTCAAATTAATTATTATTATTTAATAGCAATTATTAATTATTAATAAAAAAGTTATTCATTTTTAATTACTAATTATTAATATTATTATTTAATTATAATTATTAATTAATTATTACAATGGGAAAAAAGAGGTTGTAATAGACATCTATTACAACTGACAAAAAGAAGAGTTGTAAAAAATAGATAACTATTACAACTGGCAAACGAAAAAGGTTGTAATATGCATCTATTACAACTGATAAAAAAGAAAAGTTGTTAAAAATATGTATCTTTTACAACTGCCAAAAAAGAAACGTTGTAATAAACATCTATTACAACTGGTAAAATAAAAGAGTTGTTGAAAATAAGTTTATTACAACTTTCTAAAAAAAAGAGTTGTAAAAAACCTTTATTACAACTGCCATTTTTAGCAGTTGTAAAAATACAGTTGTAATATGGTCTTTTTGTTGTAGTGACTATAGTTTTCTAACTTAAATAGATATCACATGTCATCCTTGAATATCTATCGCATGTATAACCAATAGTTATCGCATAGCTACCCTTAGTTATCGTATGTCTAACTTATAGTTATCACAAGTATAACTTACATAGTTATGGCATCTATAAATTTAAGGTTATCGCAAGCATAACATAGATGTTATCACATGTATCAGTTTAAGGCTATAACATGTATAAAGTGGCAAATTTTTAGTTAAGTAGAAAATTAATATTTTTCTTAATAAAGTAACTATTTTTTAACTAATTCCTTACGCTTGTCTTTGTTTGTTTTTATTTTCATTGTTCAAAAATCTATGAAGATAGCCAAAATTTGTTCCTTTGATTATGCCTCAATTAAGTACCTTAATAGTTTTTGTTAATATAATTCCGTTGCTAAATCTTCCTTTGATTTATATTAACCATCCTAAATCAATATTGATATAATTGATATTTTCATTGTTCAAAAACTATTATAACTATCCTAAATCTTTATTTATATTATCTTAGGTAGATGTTGGACTTAGCTTACAAATTCTCTTTTTATTAAAGGCGATAAGATTTACCTTAAATGTTTATCTACACATAAATCCCCGTTTAATGCACATAAATGCCGATCTATCCATAAAATCCTTACGAACATTTCATAAGACATTTATATATGATTACTTATTTCGAATTAGTAACTTTTTATATCTATTCCATTTTTATTAGTCCCATTAATCCATCTATCCTATTAATTTATTGCAACTCCCACATTCATTATCATTTATTAGAGTTACAACCCTTTAAATTCTTTTCTCATTGGTTAATTATCCTAACGCGAATATTACGTGTAAGCATCGGTATTAGCTTTTTTTAATTATTATAAGCGCGGTAATTACGTACAAATATTTAATTTTATTAAATATGTTCTAATTATATACCTTCACTAGAGTATATTTTTCCATGTTAAATTGTTGGAATCATATCTAAAAAGATTATCCACTATAATTTCCATAACTTAGTTCAAAATAAAAGACAGTTTAAACTACAAGGAATAATCATTCTTTTTATTATTGAAATAGACAGTTTAAACTACATTGAATTCATACTTTACACCTTCTCTTTCTCTTTCTCTTTCTATTTGTATCTATTCCTTGTTAGATCAAACGCTGTATCTTTCTAAAAGGGAAAGAAATCAAACTAATTTATAGATACTAAACGGATCTGAATTCCAACAATTCCAAATATAGAAAAGTTTACATTCTAATAAGATTAGAGATAATAATCCAAATTCATAATATTATTATACAACCTATTTCAGATCTGGAATAAATTTCATTTAAATTAATATTCTAAATTTATACTTTCGCGATTGATTTCCAGATCAGGTTGTATACAATGCTAAATCAACTCATTAACAAGAATATGTAGGCGATATTAATTATATTCAGATTGTATTCAATTTGTTTTCTACAACTTATATAATTATCCAATCAGGCATAAAAATCAAATAAACACCAATGGGTTAATTTTCATATTATAACAATCTATAAAAATTCCCACTCACCTTTTAAATGCGATCCAAATCTCCAGATCTAAAGTAGAACCTTTGATTCATCTCCAAATCCTTTTTAATCCAAGGTATAAAAGGGTGTATACATACATTAGAATTACAGATCTGAGAAGAGATTTGGGATTGAGAGAGAAAATAGATGCAAATATATAAATATATAAATTACGTCAAATACGCATATGGTTGATTCCCTTCTCTTCTCCTTTTTATTAGATTTCCACTCTTCTCTGATTTGTATGAATATAGATACAAATATACTATCTTTTATAATTCAGAAAGAAAGTGGAGAAAGAAATGGTAAAACTTCGCTACTACCTCCATAAAATTATGAGAAGAGAAGGGAGGGCTAGGCCTGAATTTACAGGCGTTAGAATCAACCAGAATTGTTCGATCGAAATATATTAATTTTAGGCCGTTACGGCCTAGGTTTGCCAGAGCTACCAAGTCGCCATCAGTCGACCACCCTTGGGTGACGGGTTGACTGCTACGGGTCGAACTTCCCCAATGATGGGTCAGCCTATGGGCCCGGGTAATTTATATAAAAATGTTAATTATTTCTTATTTAATTATTTTTATTTCGAATTCGTTTTTCTTCCGTAACTTCTTCGTTTGGACTCCGATCGTAAAACTCCAAATATGAATGTTGCTCAGAATTTGGTCACGAACGTAGTTGTGCAAGTTTCATGGTCAAATTCCATCATTTGCACAAATTCCATTTTCGTAGCCTAATTAATTAACTAACTAATTAAATAACTAACGCCAAATTATGAGGTGTTACATTCTTCACCCTTTAAAAAGAATTTCGTCCTCGAAATTTCACCAATGACTAAGTCAAGGTTTTGGCACCTAATTATCCTAAACTATCCAACCAGTGAGTGCACAACCAATTTTTGCAACCAGACGTGCATAAATGCGTAGTGTATAATTGTATCACCGCACAGAAAATATGTATGCAAAATGATTCTAAATCGGATCCTCTTATATGAATGCATTTCTTTAAAAACATTTTTAAAAACATGATGCAAACAACTTACATATATACTGGCAGTTTTACATGTATGCCGCTTTTTGAGAAAACTATTTAACCAGAAAACCCCCATACTCCTACAAATAGAAGTACGAAGCAACCAATTTTGCATCCACTTCCTATCATCCAATAATCTAACGCATCGAAAAATCGCTTCCAAAACTTTGCTCCTATGCCAGAAAAAGAAATTTAGATGGAGAATTTAACATTCTTACCACACTATAATCTTCCCATTCCCATAGTACAGTGGAAATTTCTTTGTTGCCCCAGATTCACTTCAAATTTTCCATGTACAAAACGCATATGGAGGTTTATTGTCAAGCTCTAAAATGGAATTAAGTCTAAAAGTAGACTTGCGCGCGTCGTTGATAAGGGATGGAAATAGAAATTCTAAGACTAAAATAGCTTTTCCCTTGTTTTCTCCTGTATTAATCGCATCGTCGACCCTAATGCATCGCTAAATTCGCAAATTCTAACTCTATTTGCCTTCCCTACGCCTATTGTGTGTCCTTCAAAATCAAAGTTTTCGCAAAATTTTTCTCACTTTTCAAATTTGTACGTTATTTGGAAAATAAAATCTCAACATACTTTGACGCCCATTTTCCCTTGAAATAAAATTTTGAACAAAAACTCTAAAAATAATTTAAGCTTTAAAAATAACTAAATCACAAAACTTTTTCTTACTTTTGTTTTAAAGGGGAACTTTTCAAATAAAGGGGAAGTTTTTTAAAATATTTTCCTCCTCAAAAATTTTGAAAAATCGAGCCATACTTTCAGCGTAGTCAGAAGTCGGTTACGCGCTAAACGCATAAACCTAATTCCATAAATTCTATAACTAACATTTACCTAAAAATTTGACGTTTTATTTAAAAATGTCAACACATCCGTTATTCAAAATTTTTATCTTTTAAGGAACATGAGCAATAAATCGTGCTATCAAAATAACTTTATCATGTCCTTTGCTAAAATTTACAACTATTCTAAACTTCCAGTCTTACATTACATTTACTGTTAGTTAAGTGTCTTTATGAGATTCCCATATTTATATTGTTTCTCTACTATGCATATATATGTAGGAGCGGTTCACATATCTAGAAATAATAACACAGAAAATGAATATAAACTCATAATATCGTGCATGCCTTTTATGAGAGACAACTAACAGTTTTACAATCCAAACAACCCAAGGTAAAGAACAAATGCAGGAAACAAAAGATACAACAATCCTAAATAAAACATTGCCTAAGAACTGTGAGAAGGTCTCGCTCCGCGGCTAGAGCTCGAGCCATTGCCGCAACCGCGGAATGGTCGTAGCATGGTGGTTATGCACCCAATCTTACGCTCTTGGCACTGCTGCTCCATCCTAATCTCTCAGAGATCTACCTGAATCTAACGGATAGCAGTAAGCTTAGGACTCATGTGCCCCCTCGGTGCCTTGCGCAATCCCCTATTGCTAGAGCTATGGCTTTGGTAGCGGTACAAGCGGTGCGACATGTGGCAAAGGGATATTCATCCTCTTAATGGTGGTCCGGTCGATGGCGGAAGGGACCTTCCTCACTACTGACTCTCCGCTTAAATTTATCCTGTAATGCCTAAACACTCGAGTAAGCAAGTGCCAATATAGAAAGTGAGTCATCGGGGTACCAACTCCCCGGTTGACCATATGGAACATCAAGACACGAGCCCAATTGACGGCTACGCTGCTAACTATAGCATAGGCGACCTTTCGCACCGAGGTGTAGATCTAGTCTAGGCTTCCCATCTTCGGAATGATGTTGTGTTGAATGATGCGCACGACAAGACGGGCCACCGGTCTCAAATTGTCGGTCCTCCAATCACCGACATTTCTAGAAAAGATCCGCTGTAGAATCTCAGTCATCACTATGTCGTTCAAATCTGCGCCTACTGCAGATATCTTTAAATTCCCATCAAGATCACCATCTAACATCTCAATCCGAACTCCCTTCACCTAAGACTTAATGTAGTTATTTCCATCATCGAAATTCTATGACATTTGTGCATCGAAAAGATGGAAGTAGCGCGGGTAATATTCCCACTGATAAGTCTCAAAGTGGAGGATCAGTGCAAGCTTTACTGCGATGAAAAGCTCTTCAAGCCCAAGAGCAGCGAAATATCCGAATTTCACTGGCCGTCCGTGAAGGAAATCAAAGTCCGTCGTTCTGACGTATGTGGAGATCTTCCGCTTGCTACGGTCAAGCTAAGCGGCTTCTTGCGGAGTAAGGCAGGGATGACGAGAGGAAGAGCCACCATTATGTGGTAGTGCCATGGGCTAAGAGGCGGTTGGAAAAAGGAGAAAAGGGTTCAGATCCAGAGTGTTGGTTGGGCAAGATCTGACATGCAAGAATTTTGGCATCGGTTGGTGGAGGAATGGAGGAGAGAGGCCTTGGTTAAGAAAGGAAGTGGAGGTGGAACTGGGTTTGATTAAAAAATTGAAGAGGAGGAACAGAATAAGGGGTTGTGGTCGCTGAAGGTTTGGACGCGACTTATAGTCACGTTCCAGGTTCAGGTTCGGCCTGAATCCACATAGCTGTCGAACGCTATTAGGTAAACCAGTCGACCGCTAGCCCAGATTTAGGGACGGCTTGAACTTGGACATAGTAGGGCCGGTTAAATATATTAATATTCTAACGATCATTCCTTACACGATCTTCTGCTTAACCCATCCAGAAAAATTCTGCCTTCCACACGACGATATCCACCTTACCGTGTAGGCCCTTCCTTGGCAAGATTGCAATAGCTTCAACAAAATTGTTGCGACCAACAACACATCCAAAAACCCAAAAATATTCCAACTGCTATTTCATGCCTACTTCTCATGGAAATATTTCTTCCAATAGCTGCTTGGTTCAACAACAATTCAAACTACATACCTCAATAAAGTTGATGTCATTCCTATTTTGTATGTGCATTAAAGAGAGAAAATATAAAAACACTCGATTTTATAAACCGAAAAATCACCGAGCTAAGTATATGCTCTTTTATAATTGTTTCTAAATAACAGAAACCATTTCATACCAAAACTTCCCTTAAAAGTCAAACTTATATATATTTCAGGGTTTCCAAAAACCTTTTTAAAACATAAATTTCCTAAATTGGAAAACTATTTTCTTGCCAAAAATCAATATCAAACCTTTACTGATATATACATATACACATAAATATTTAAGGATTTAAAGAATTAATCTTTTACATACCAAAAATTTCTTAACACGGCCAATCTAGTGGTATACGTGTTTCTTTAAAACTTCAAAACTTTTCCAAAACAAAATTTCCTAAATAAATCCTTGGAAAAAGGAATTCTTTGAAAACCCTTTTCCAAAAATCTATGGCATTTCCAAAATATACTTTATAAAAATTCTATTCACAGATTTTAGACTAAGGAATTGACATTAATTATTTAAATAAAAATCCGGTTTGCCATTAAAGAGGTGATCAATAAATGCACCTTAGCAAAGACTTGCTTTCCGACAATTGTGACATACAGATGTTAATTTCCCATCGATTTGGAATAATTGTATGTCTTCGACTGGAACACAAAGTACAAAATCACAAGGTAGCTAGAATCTCAACCATAAAATCGAACACCTATAGTCTTCGGTACTCAGCCATATGGCGTACCCATGCTCTTTATCAACATCGCCTTACACATCGCTGGCACTCCATGGAGTACCTCGAAGTCGGCGTGAAAATCTTAGCTCTAAATTATTTCCAACTCATAGTTGCTTTGCACATTCCTTTGGAGTAGAACTACAACTACTTCTATAGTCGGAACTCATAGAATCTAGCGTCAAAATATAATATTACTAAATAGGAAAGTATGAATATGTTCTCTTAATTTACCCTAATCCCTCTGATCTACTAACCTAGTGCTCTAATACCAAAGGTAAAAACTTGCACCTTAATGGGCCTAAATTTTGACAAAAGTTGAAACCCAAGTCTATCAAAGCACAGATCGTTGGATTTGGTACCTACAAATAAGCTTGAGCATTATTAGAGATTGATCGAGATCAAAAATCATAGTAGAAACAATAATAGGATAAGAATACCGACTATGACTACTACCTTGGAATTAATGGTATTCCTTATATAGCTGATTGTCACATCAGCATAGAGTATGAAAAAAAGAAGACTCTCTGTTAACCAGCCTTTTGGAAAGGCTGTAGGCAGGTGGATTTAACTAAGTCGACTTCACGATTATCGAGGCGGGAACATGATGGATTCGGTTTAAAAGGATGAAGTTCACCTGGTTGTGCCGCTCGACATTATGGTGAGGCTATGCCGCTCGACATTGTGGCAAGATTGGGGTCGCTCGGTATTGGTGGGTGGCTCGGCATTGGTGAGGTGGATAGGTCTTGGTAAGATGGCTCGACATTGGTGAGGTGGATCGGTCTTGGAGAGATGGCTCGACATTGGTGAGGTGGATAGGTCTTGGTGAGATGGCTCGGCATTGGTGAGGTGGATAGGCTTTGGTGAGACGGCTCCACATTGGTGAGGTCAGGGTCGCTCGGCATTGGACGTCGTTCGGTATGGCACCTCGTTCGACATTGAAAGTTGCTCGGCATTGGACGTCGTTCGGCATTATACCTCGTTCGGCATTGGAAGTCGCTCGACATTGTGGTTCGGTCAGAGTCACTCGGCGTTGCCGTTCGGCCTTGGTTGCCGTTCGGCATATGTAGGTCGGCAGAGCAGGAGGTTGGCGTTTTAAGGAAGGAGGTTCGACACTTGGTTGCTTCGAGTTGCAGGCAAGTTTACTCCGAGCCTTGGATAGAACTGCTTCGAGTCGTGCCCAGGAGATGTGGATCGGCATTGGCGGGACGATGGATGTCGTTCGGTGAAGGTTGGAAGTTCATATGTAGCTCGGTCGTTGGTGGAGTGGTTCGGCATAGGCCTGTCGGCACGGCAATGCGGGTCGTTTTCGATGAGGGATGTTGGCTTGGCTATGACCTTAGTGGGCCCGGGTCACTCAGAAAGCCCAACAACTCAGGATTTGTCTATAAATACAGCATGTGGGTGTTCAGAAAAGGGACCTTCTTTCTTCTCTTTTGCTTTATATTTTCCAAGGCTGAGATTACTCTGCCATCTTGTAATTGTAATCAATCATTACAGCAATAAAAAGGAAACTTCTGGAGTGGACGTAGGCCGGAGATAGCCGAATCACTATAAAATATGTTGTTCGTTACTGCTTTCATTTTAATTTTGACTGTTCTTCACATTATTACTCTCTACATACACACTATCTCTGAGCTGTGACTGGTATTTGGTGCTTTCATCTAGATTTGGGTGTTATTGACCAATTTTGGCGCTAACACTTTCTTTGGTGCTTTCACTGAGAGCGCAAGCACTCGAGAATTTTGGAGTTAGGAACTTGGATCCTAGAAAGCAATGCCTAGACCACCAACAAGGAAGCCAGCAGTGGAAAAAAGCAATCAGGAAGGAAGTCAAGCGGCCTCTTCTGGAGCTGGAGAGGATCATGCATCCATCAACATAACTCGGGACGAGATGTAGGTGATGATGAATTCTATGCAGGAGCAGATGATGAAACGACAAGAGGAGATGATGCATGCTCTTCTTAGGTAATTTGGAAAACCAAGAACTATAGGTGCTCAAGTTCTTAGAACTGGACCAGAGAAACTCAACCAGCGGACAGATGGAGTGATTCAGCAGGGGTAGCTCCTAATCAACAAACAGCTAGCAATCTAGGTGGACCTAGACTCGGGGGACACCACCAGGTAATGCTGGACCAATTCGTGGAGGGATACCGGATGACGCTATGCGGCCTGACGTCGATAGGAATATAGGAGTACGTGATGAAGAATATGTGCCAGAATTTCCTCGGGGACTTAGGGGGCAACCCTTGGTTGGAAACACTGGATTGGCTGACATTATCAGGCGGACTATTCGCGGAGGTCTGACAAACAGGGATTTAGAGGGAGTTAACAAAAGTCCGTTTACCCGGAACATTAGGACAGCTAAGAATCTGCCCGATTTCAAACTACCCACTCTGGAAGTATACAACGGGAAGACGGATCCCACTGACCACTTGATGAGGTACACTAGGCATATGGAAGTGCTAGAGGCAACAGAGGAGGTTATGGCCCGATGTTTACCCTGTACTTGACTGATATTACTGCTATGTGGCTCAGACAGCTGGAAGAAGGGTCCATTGGAACATGGACGAAACTGGTGGACAAGTTCTTAAGTCAATTTCGAGTTCGCATAAAAAGGCCAAAGAATGTGATGACGCTAACGTCAGTCAAACAGGGGGCGGATGAATTGCTCAGGACATTCTTAACTCGATTTAATGCAGCAGTTGCTTCGGTGGATAGGCCGGATCCATCAATGGTTCTGATGGCTGCGGTATCAGGAGTCCGAGATAATTCGGATTTCAAGGTATCGTTGATACGGGACCCACCGTTGGATCTTGGGGAATTCTTTCATGAAGCTGAGAGATTTCTTCGACAAGAGGATGCATGTTTAGACATGAGGTCAAAGGAAGTAAACATGATTAAGGATGGAGGACTACCCGGCAAAAGCTCAGGTGGGGGCAAGGATAAAGGGAAAAGGAAGCGCTGGTGAGAACCAAAGTTCTCCACATACACAGGATTGAATGCAACGTTGGAGCAGATATTCTTGGATACTCGAGATCGCCTTCCATATCGAAGGCCGGCGAGGAGGGAGCCCTCAGAACGAGAAAGGGTGTCAGGAAGGCACTGTCTTTTTCATGACCTGGACGGGCATGATACTAACAGCTGCTGGCATTTGAAGGACATAATCGAGGAGCATATAAGGAATGGTCAGTTGCGACAATATGTCGGAACTCGGAATGCGGCGGTGGAACAGGAGCAGCCACCGCCTACCTTGAACGATGAGGGCATGAGGCCCAGAAATGGTGGCCGATTGGTCATCAACTAATCTTGATGGTTTGGAATAAGTAACAAATCTCGGACATACGGTTAAACTACTTACTCATGTACGGGGTCGGAGATAACCCTCAGGCATGCTCTGAGATGATGGCTTACCGAGACGCCCTGGTTTGTGAAATCTGTTTTTTCCTTTGACTTGGACATTTGCTTTTTCTAGTTTGGTTTTGGAGTTTGGTTTGAACTCCCTGTTTTGCTCGTTTTCTGGTTTTGATGTTTGTTTTTTGGTTTGGATTTTTGATATGGATTTCTGGTTTTCTAGTTGAATTTGGATTTCGATTTGGATTTCGGTTTGGATTTTGGCTGAAAGGTCATCGAGCATGGACTATGCTCGGTAAGGGTCCGGAGAGACCGGGATTCGGCCTAGGACTTAGGCCCCATATTGTCTCATATTCAGGTCATCGAGTATGGACTATGCTCGGCAAGGGTCTGGAGCGACCAGGATTCGACTTAGGACTTAAGTCATGGAATTATTTGACGTTCAGGGATAATGAACTAGGAACACCATGGAATTACTTAACATAGGTCGTCAAGTGTGGATTGCGCTTGGCAAGAACCCGGAGAGGTTACAGATTTGGATATTGGCTATGAACAGCTAAGGGTTTGGGCATGGACCTGGAACGGTCTCAGATTTGGACATCGACCCGGAGAGGTCATAGACGTGGTTATTAGTCGTTGGATATGGATGGATTGGAACTCGGTTATGGAGTTCAGATGGATATGGATTTGGCTAAGGATTTGGTTACTGGATTCGTAATTGGATATCGATTCAGAGTAGTCGTTGATTCAGATAAGGATACGGCGATGGCACTTGGATAAGATGGATTGGATTATGAATTAAAAAGTATGGATGTGGATAACATACATACTTCGGATATCGGACGTGAGGCTATTCAAAACACACATTCCAATAGCAAGGCATGTTTTTGGGGGCAAAGTGTTAACCCGCCTTTTGGAAAGGCTGTAGGCAGGCGGATTTAACTAAGTCGACTTCACAATTATCGAGGCAGGAACATGATGGATTCGGTTTAAAAGGATGAAGTTCACTTGGTTGTGCCGCTCGACATTATGGTGAGGCTATGCCGCTCGGCATTGTGGCAAGATTGGGGTCGCCTGGCATTGGTGGGTGGCTCGGCATTGGTGAGGTGGATCGGTCTTGGTGAGATGGCTCGGCATTGGTGAGGTGGATCGGTCTTGGTGAGACGGCTCGGCATTGGTGAGGTGGATCGGTCTTGGTGAGACGGCTCGGCATTGGTGAGGTCAGGGTCGCTCGGCATTGGACGTCGTTCGGTATTGCACCTCGTTCGGCATTGGAAGTCGCTCGGCATTGGACGTCGTTCGACATTGTACCTCGTTTGGCATTGGAAGTCGCTCGGCATAGTGGTTCGGTCAGAGTCACTCGGCGTTGCCATTCGGCATGTGTAGGTCAGCATAGCAGGAGGTTGGCGTTTTAAGGAAGGAGGTTCGACACTTGGTTGCTTCGAGTTGCAGGCAAGTTTACTCCGAGCCTTGGATAGAACTGCTTCGAGTCGTGCTTGGGAGATGTGGATCGGAATTGGCGGGACGGTGGATGTCGTTCGGTGAAGGTTGGAAGTCCATATGTAGCTCGGTCGTTGGTGGAGTGGTTCGGCATAGGCTGATCGGCACGGCAATGCGGGTCGTTTTCGATGAGGGATGTTGGCTTGGTTATGACCTTGGTGGGCCCGGGTCACTTAGAAAGCTCAACAACTCAGGATTTGTCTATAAATACAACATGTGGGGGTTTAGAAAAGGGACCTTCTTTCTTCTCTCTTGCTTTATATTTTCCAAGGCTGAGATTACTCTGCCATCTTGTAACTGTAATCAATCATTACAGCAATAAAAAGGAAACTTCTGGAGTGGACGTAGGCCGGAGATAGCCGAACCACTATAAAATATGTTGTTCTTTACTGCTTTCATTTTAATTTTGACTGTTCTTCACATTATTACTCTCTACATACACACTATCTCTGAGCTGTGACTAGTATTTGGTGCTTTCATCTGGATTTGGGTGTTATTGACCAATTTTTGCGCTAACACTCTCCAACAACAAAGCATATCCAGCTCCAGTGACCTATTCCTCTAAAATCTATCTTGTGGGTTGTAATAAGGAGAGGGTCGGAACAACGTTCCGGTGATTGGAAAAATATAAACTGTCCATTACATAAACTTATACCGATAGGTTTCCATTTATTTATTATATCCATTTAGGTTTTCTAATCTAACCTTGCAGTGCACATATGAATACATACTTACCCCTTCCCAAGGTACGACAAACTAATGAAGCCATATCAACCATCCAATACTTCCAAATCTATTTGCCACTTAGTACTTCTAAATATGAAGCGGGCTTCTATTATACTACTAAAAGAGAAATAGGTAGACTCTGTCATTTACGACCTTAATTAAGGTAGATCCCGTCATTTAAGACCTATTCCCAAGGTGGTTTCCTAACAATGTTGTCAATCGTTAGTGGGTCCTAGCTACAAGACCCCTAATCACTATTTAAGACTTCTAACATTTAATGTCAAACTATTACCACATTTATCATCGGTAAAATCATAGTCATGTAACAAACAGTACCCAAGCCACTTAATACCTTTTTATTAGAAAATAGGCGAACTCTGATCATTTAAGACCTTGACTAAGGTAGACCTCATCATTTTAGACCTATCCTCAAGATGTGCTCCTAAATGGTACTATTATTGTTATGGCTTTAGCAATGTAAGAGACTATATCCAAGCCACTTAATACTTCCCAGTGGAAAATAGGCAGACCCTGTCATTTAAGGCCTACTTCCAAAAGCATGCTCCTTACTGGTATTATCTAGCTATCATTGCCTGGAAATCTCATTGAGTTACTTAATACTTCTTTTATAGGAAAGAGAAGGACTTTATAGTCACTTAGAACCCCAAACCTGAAGCGGACCCTTCCTGAGATATCCACTCTCACTCTTTAATTATAACTATGGCATCTCATTAGGTTAATTCTTTCGGTGGGTAGGCAGACCCTTCAGCCACTTAAGACCTCAACACTGAAGTAAACCCTTTTTAGAGACATCGTTATTTATTTATTTATTTGGAATATCACTATGTTACTTAATACTTCCATTTAGGAGAGAGGCAGACCCTTCAGCCACTTAAGACCTCAAACCTAAAGCAAACCCCTATGGACATATACCTCACCGCTCCTAATTCCAAACTTATACCATTTAATACTTTCCAATTAAGACAGCAAGCCCAGTCTTTCATGTTACCACGGGTTGTTGGATTAGTGATATCTCACATCAGTAGTAAAACCCGACTACTAGTAGGCTCAAAGTAAAGGGTAGTCTTCCATCGAGTGACTCTATTGACCTCGCATCACTAACTTACTAAGTCCAATTGTCCATTCTATGTCTTTATTTATATTATCTTAGGTAGACATTGGACTTAGCTTACTAATTCCCTTTTTATTTAAGGCAATAAGATTTACCTTAAATATTTATCTACCCATAAATCCCCATTTAATGCTCATAAATGTCATTCTGTCCATAAAATTCTAACCGACATTTCCTAAGAAATTTATTTATGATTACTAATTCCAAATTAGTAACCTTTTATATCTATTCCATTTTTATCAGTCTCATTAATCCATTTATCCTATTAATTTATTGCAACTCCCACATTTATTACCACTTATTGGAGTTACAACCTTTTAAATTATTTTCTCATTAGTTAATTATTCTAAATCATGAGTTGGATATCTAACTTCATGCGATCTGAGCTGTCGAGAAGCATAGGCAATCACTTTATCTCTTTGCATTAACACAACTCCTAGTCTTGTTCCGCATGCATCCGTGTACACCACTAAGTCCTGATTCCCCTATGGAACAACTAACATGGGTGCATTAGTCAATAAGTGTTTCAGTTTCTGGAATGCCTCCTCACACTTATCAGTCCAGACAAACTTCACAACATTTTGAGTTAACTTGGTCATCAGTGCCGCTATCTACAAAAAATCCTTAATGAATCTCCGACAGTAACTAGCTAATCCACGAAAACTCTTTATATTGGTTACTGTTTCGAGTCTCTTCCAACTATTCACTGCTCCGACCTTAGCCGGATCTACTGACAACCTTTTCTCTAAGATTACATGGCCAAGAAACTTCACCTCCTTCTTCCAAAAGTGACACTTCGAAAATTTCACTTTTAGTTGATGTTGCCTCAACGTCTCAAGCACCACTTTAAGATGAACTTCACGCCCTTTATCATCCTTAGAGTATATCAAAATGTCATATATGAATACTAACACAAATCTATCCAGATGCTCCTGAAAGATTCTGTTCATCAAGTCCACGAAGAATGTTGGCGCATTAGTTAGTCCAAATGGCATCACTGACCATTCGTATAATCCATATCTAGTCCTAAACGCCGTCAAAGGAATACTATCCTTTGCTATTCTAAGCTGATGGGAACCTGTTTCCAAATATAACTGGTAAAATACCTTGGCTCCACTCAACTGATCGAACAAATCGTTAATCCTAGGTAACAGATATCGATTCTTTATCGTCTTCTCGTTCAACTTATGATAATCGATACACAACCTTAACGATCCATCTGGTTCTCTCGCAAACTCTACGGCTGCTCACTAGGGCGAACTACTTGGCCTGATAAAGTTCTTATCTTCCAAATCCACGAACCGCACCTTTAGCTCCTTCATCTCAATGTCATTTTACTTGGTGGTCTACTCACCAGTTCTGCTCCTGGTACTAAATCTATCTGAAACTCAATGGCTCGTTTCGACGGTAATCCTATCACGGACACAAAAACATATGCGAGTTCTCTAACAACGAAATCTCAGTTTAACCCGTCTTCTTCGTTCATAACATCCAACAAAGCATTAACCTCGAAACTAGGGTTTTCTACAGAGTATATAATCCGATCACTACAACTAGGGTGTCTAAGTGATATTTTCTTATCATGGAAAAAATATCCTAGCATTGTATTTACTTAACAAATCCATACCCAAAATAATTACGAATTCTACGAAATCAAATACATGCAAACTGCAAGCAAATACATGACCTAACAACTCAAACTCTAAGTGGTCACATTAATCCCAAGAGTCGCATATCCTCTTATCGGATTCGCAACCCTTAAGGAAGTAACTAGGCATGAGGGTTCTTGGTTAAGCTTATCTACCAAACAATGAGATATAAAAGAATGTAATGCACTCGTATCAAATAGAACTCTAACTGACATACCATGAACCAAAATCATACCTCCCAACACAGCTTTTCCTTTCTCCTCTGCTATTGGTCTTGAGGTAGCTGGTTCCAATGCAAACACTTTGCCATTTCCATCCTTAGCTAGTTCCTTGCACTAGTTCTTATAATGTCCAATATTATCACAATTGAAACATTTTATTTCTTTCTTATCAGTACTTTTCTTTTCTTTGTCTGTCCGACACTCATGAGCATAGTGTCCCTTCTTGTCATACTTATAGCAAACTATATCGACCTTCCTTTTCTTGGCTGCTCTTCCTTTCTGAGCACCTTTCTTATGGAAAAACTTTCTATTCTGGTTCTGCCCACTTTGAGCTTCCCCTGCTTTGTTACCATTAAGAAAAGCAAGCATCTCTTCCTACCTCAAAGCCATCTCAACAACTACATCATATGGATCCCTAATATGGCAAAGTTGCTTTAGCAAGCTCTGGTTTCAGTCTGTGGATGAACTTCTCATTCCTTTTAATGATGGTATCAACTGTAGCATATCTGTATCTCGATAGCTCCTCAAATCCGGTAACATACTCCAACACTGTCATGTTTCCCTGCACCAACTCAACAAACCTTTGGAGCAGAGTTGACTTAGCAATCTCCTACATGAATCTCTCCTTAAACCTCCTTCTAAATTCCTCCCATGTCTTGGTCTCTTCCTTAACCCCGACGCTAACACTATTCCACCAGTACAGCACTGCTCCTTGCAACTGTCTAAAAGAAAGTCTTCTCTTCTGCTCATCATTAAGTTCTAAATCAGCAAAAATCATTTCACAATGAATCAACCAATTCTCAACTTTAATTGCGTCCTCAGTCCCGATAAACGGCTTTCCTCCAAGCTTGGCCTAATCTCTGCTAAGTACTACATAGTTATTAACCACTGGAGCTTCCTGATTTCCTCCAACTAATCCCGTGGCAACTCCAGCTTGCATTATGTTGATGAATAACTAATATATAGCTCCCATATCAACTTGCGGTACTCCAGCACCAACATTATTTGCTGGGGCCCGACCCAGATTCCTTCTAGTGTTTGGTCTGGCATTTCCATTAGTGGTGGCGCTTCCTCCACCAAGGTTAACTCCTTCATTCCTAGCATCCATATCTTACTTCCTTAAAATCTTCATTCGAGTTTTTGTAAGATACTGAAGAATAG
The DNA here is from genome assembly GCA_030737815.1 of Allium fistulosum. Classification (NCBI taxonomy): domain Eukaryota; kingdom Viridiplantae; phylum Streptophyta; class Magnoliopsida; order Asparagales; family Amaryllidaceae; genus Allium; species Allium fistulosum. The sequence goes on from CM060902.1 coordinate 530,636,561, forward strand.
CCTAAGAAAGATGGAGAATAAAGATAAAGCGTATACTTATATATAACAAATATAAGTATGTTACTATAGCATCATCCACATGCTAGTCTTTTCTCTAATTCCTAAGGATTATGTTTTCAAAACCATTTTAAGTTTAAAATTTCTTTTAAGTTTTCATAACCTATGCTCTGATACCAAGTTGTAACATCCTCTATCTTGAGACCCAAAGCTAAGCACTATAGATGCTGCAATCATCCATAGTATTAACTTCCGGTGACAAAATACGGTAATGTTAATGGTATCCATAATATCGGAAGCACATGAATATGAAATAAAATCAACACAAATTTCAAAAATAACTTTTTCGATTACATTTCAAATCCAGATTTCATATTCAGTTACATAATCCCTACACGATTCCCAAATTTTGACCAAATATAATTATTGCAAATTCCGCCAAGAGCAACATATGAAGATGCCTCCTTGGTTGATCAGAATACTAAATAGACATATCAATCGTAAATACATCATAGCGGAAATAATACTAAATAGCTCCTAAATAGCTAGCTTTGCCTCCTACATGTCTTTGAAAGCTTATTTGTCCAACATACTAACCGGAAAAATCCTTAACTCTCAATCTACTCAAATCAAATTTTGAGCACCCGAGAGTTTAAGGGGAAAATATAAACTTCGAGTCAGGCATAATGCATGGTATGATTAATACTATTACATCTTGATTTACTGATATTAAGTGAGACAACGTCGCTTAGCGGAACGGGTTTCCCCTCACTAATATCCTTTTAAAAGCATATCTTCTGCAAATCAAATTCTGCAATCAAACTTATTATAATAATAATAGAAAATACATATATATGCATAATAATCACGAAATCAATGGACTATCTGCCCATACTATAGTTTTATCTGTCTAACTATTAACCATTGGCTAACTCAAGCCTACCAAATATAATCAATGATCTAACTTCTATTAGACACAATACTGGACTAACTGCCCTTAACTTCTTCTTCTAGGGTCAACTTAACCTAATGGTTTTGCGGGCTCACCAATAACCTATCTTTACTCTGTATATTCCCTTCTGTGTGTAACATTATTTTAGTCCCTTCTGTGATAAAGCCCAACACGCTAGAATTTTGGACTTATATTAGCTAGGGGCTATTAGCTAAAGTATAGGGCGCGACTCTACACTAGTTCCATCCGGTCTTCTAATATCTGAGTCGTAAACTTAGGGTTCACTACCCTATTCAAACTTCATTTCCTTGTAAAAAATCTTTGTAAAAGATTTACCCCTGAAATCATAATCTTATAAAACAAGGAAATCATACTATTTGCTTTACTCAAAGTACTTATGCCATGATATATGCTTTACACAAAACAATGTTGATGAAATCTAATAAATGGGATTAACCATCCCTTCAAAATAAGTTAAAAATCTTTATAAATTATAAAACTTTAGACTACATGGCCAAAACAATACCTTCATATTGTTTAAACCTTAAACAATCCCTTTCGAATTCATGGAAAGTACCCCTTTCAAAATAAGTTAACTACTTGAACCTTGAAAAAATAGGTTGAAAGGCCAAAACATACCTTTTGAATGTATTGAAAATATGCCTTTCGAAATCATTTCTTTAAAATCTTAAACATCCCCTTTCAAAACCATTCAAACCTGTTTTTTGGAACCATTGGAATTCTTCCATTCAAACACTTAAAATATTCCTTTCGAAAGCATTGAGGACCTCCCCCTTCAAAGCACTTATAACATACCTTTCGAAAGCATTTGGGTTCAAGTAAGGGTTTGTGGAAACATTGCTTCGTAACAATTTAAATTCATTCCTTTCGAAACCTTTGGGTTTAACATATAATATAACTATAGGATCATAGTAAACTGGGGTGAAAGCATTAATCCCAAGTAAAAGAAAAAGGATAGTTTCGAAACCTACTCTTTCAAAACCATTGCCTCCAAAACCATTTGAAAGCGGTTATACGACCCTTTTGAAAACATGGAGAAGGCAGCTTCAAAGTAAAAGGCGAAAGCACCCTTTTGAATACATTGCTTTATGGCTAAAAAAAGCGGCCTTAACTAGTTCGAAAAGTAAGAATGCGGCAGCATGGGTTACAAATAAGCTCAACAGCAGCTGTTCTTTCGAAAGCTTCTTTTAGAATATAAAAAAGTGACAACACATTCGAAAGCTCTTTTCTAAACAAAGGCAATCCTTTTAAAACAAAGACAAGTTGAAAGCACCCCTTCGAAATCACCTTTAAATGCAAAGATAGGTAGTGGATTCGAAAGCTTATATAAAAAACAAACTTCTACCCCTTCGAAAGCATGTTTCGACACGAACCCTCCGCCTTTCTCCAATGCACTACGTATCAATTTCTTGATACCATGTACATTGGTTTCAAATGGGTTCATAAGCGAAGGTATGGTGTCGAAAGCTAACAGATGGAAGTGGCGAAGTGGTAATTCCAAGCAAAACTGATTTTTTAGCCGTTCAAGGAAATTTCTTTTTACCTAACCTGCCTTATTTGTTAAAATGTAATTGGTTGCCATTTCTCTATCAAAATCTTTTTCTGAAAGGCTACCAAATTCAAGATTATCAATTAAAAACATTTTAACAAACAAGCCCTTCTCTTTGATAAAATATATAAAATATTTAAGTCCCTTAACTTAAACAATTTTATAACCATAATAACATACTTAGGAAAATTCTCCAAAAATTACCATAATTCACTTTTAATATTTTTTTCTAACATGTATAACTCTCAGGCCCGAAATCAACATATAATTACCTTAAATAATTTAAACCCAATATTAACTATTTTCTTTCATAAAAAAAATTCATAATAAATCCATAATAACTTGAAAAATTATGAAACTTGAAACCCATTTCTAAAATAATGTTTTCAACCATATATCAAATATGCAAACCATTTAGATGTCATTTTATAGGTTTCCAATCTAATTTATCATAAAACCTATATGAAACACTATAAATCATCCACAGGCATATATTTCCATTCAAACAAACATAACATGGAATACTATTTGCAAAATTAATTCGGGTCAAACCTTGAAAACGAAATCTTTAAAAAAAGTGAGATGTAAATCGAATTATTTACCTTAGCTTGGTGTTAGAAGGTTTAGATTTGCTCTTTTATTAATTTCTTCAAGCTTTCTACTTGATTCTAGCTTATCTTCTTTTGATTCTTCTTAATGGTAGCCGACCAAGCTCTTGGGGTTTTAGTTTTTTTTTATGAATGTTGAAATGAATGAGAAATGAAGGATAGAAAGGTTTAGGGTATAAGACCAAAAACTATTCCTATTTTGCCCTTGCCATATTCCTTCTACCTACTTATTTTCAATTCTCTTTTGCTTATACATTCATTAAGGCATGGCTCCTTTATTAATTTACAAATCTCAATCCCTTAACCATCTACATTATTTCATTTAATTTATCTAATTAAATGTCTTAAATAATGTTAGTCAAAATTAGGGTCATTACAGACTCCCCTCCTTAAAGAATTTCATCCTCAAAATTACGATAAGATACTCACAGTAATCAATCATAAAGGTAAAACATACCACGAAACAAGTCATGATAGGTATCTCTAATCCTGCTCTTAGTTTCCTAAGTACAGTCTCTCTCGTTGTCACTCCACTGGACTTTGACTAATCCGACTGTCTTCTTCCTTAGTCTTTTCTCATCCCTCGCAACTATGCTAACTTGTTTTCTACTATAGTCATGTCTGGTTCCACTACTAGATCATCTAACACAATCGGTGTGATAGTTGTCTTTGGTTCTCGAATACACTTTCTTAGATGAGAAATATGAAAAACATTATGGACTCCTACCAAACTATTGGTAACTCTACTCTATATGCGAGTTTCTCGATCCTTTCTATAATAGGAAATGGTCCAACAAATCTTGGTGCCAATTTTCTTGACTTTCCAAATCTGATTACACCTTTCATCGATAACACCTTGACGAAGACATGATCTCCAACTGAGAACTCTAAGTCTTTCCATCTCTTATCATCATAACTCTTCTGCCTAGACTGAGCTTCCTTCATCCTAGCTTGAATTAACCCAATCTTTTCTCCAGCTTCTCCAATGAGATCTGGACTAAGAACTAACCTATCCTAGGTCTCTAACCAACAAACGAGAGATTTGCATGGTTTTCAATACAAAGCTTCAAACGGTGCCAACCCTATACGAGTCTGATAACTAATGTTATATGAAAACTCGACTAAGTGCAGGTGGTCTTCCCATGATCCCGCCAAATCTAGCACACAAGCTCTTAACAAACCCTCTAAGACTTTGTTAACTCTCTCTGTTTTCCCATCTATTTATGGATGATAAGCGGTACTCATCTTGAGCTTGGTACCTAAAGTCTCCTGTAGACTCTTCCAGAACTCACTAGTAAATAAGGAATCTCTATCACTTACTATACTACTAGGAATTCCATGCAGTCTAACTATATTTTTCATGAATAACTTAGCTAAATTTGGTGTTATCCTAGTCCGCCTAACTGGAATGAAATGGGCACTCTTGGTCAACCTGTCCACTACGACCCATTTGCTTTCATTTCCTCGATTCGACCTTGGCAACCCATCTATGAAATCCATTGAGTTAGAATCCCATTTCCAAATTGGAACATCCAATGGCTGAAGTAACCAACTCAGTTTCTGATGTTCAGCTTTTACCTGTTGATAGTTCAAACACTGCCTCACCCATAACAGTACATCTCTCTTCATACCTTCCCAGAAGAAACTCCTTTTCATATCCTGATACATCTTAGTTCCTCCTGGATGAATAGTGAACTTCAAACGATGGCATTCTCCAAGAACTTCCTCCCTAATGTTTCCCATATTCGGAACACATAGTCGTCCTTTATTCCTCAACCACCCATTTTGGTCAAGGCTGAAATCTTTCAAGTCATCGCCTCTGTTCCATTCCTCAACTTCTTGATCCGTTCAGCTAATAATGGATCCTCTCCTTACTTAGAAGTAATCCTTTTGATCATCACCGGTCAAACTTCTAAACATGACACATAACAGTTTCTTGACTATAACTACTCTTAGATCTCCATTGTACTCTACATGTAGTCAATGCCCATAAATCTTTCCACTCAGCTATCATTGCCAATACTACATTTTGATATTTTCTGCCAAGTGCATCTGCAACCTTATTGCTTTCTCCCGATGTGTACTCAACTCCAAGGTCATAAGCGTCTAAAAACTCTAACCACCTCTGCTGTCTCATATTCAACTTCTTCTGAGAGAATAAATATCTCAATGACTTATGATCCGTATACAACTCGAACCTTTCTCCCAAAAGGTAATGTCTCTACACCTTCAATGTGAAAATTACTGTAGCTAATTCTAAATCATGAGTGGATATCTAACTTCATGCGGTCTGAGCTGTCGAGAAGCATAGGCAATCACTTTACCTCTCTGCATTAACACAGCTACTAATCCTGTTCTGCGTGCATCCACGTACACCACTAAGTCCTGATTCCCTCTGGAACAACTAACACAGGTGCATTAGTCAATAAATGTTTCAGTTTCTGGAATGCCTCCTCACACTTATCAGTCCAGACAAACTTCACATCATTTTGAGTTAACTTGGTCATCAGTGCTGCTATCCGCGAAAAATCCTTAATGAATCTCCGACAGTAACTAGCTAATCCAAGAAAACTCTTTATCTTGGTTATTATTTCGAGTCTCTTCCAACTATTCACTGCTCCGATCTTAGCCGAATCTACTGACAACCTTTTCTTTGAGATTACATGACCAAGAAACTTCACCTCCTTCTTCCAAAAGTGACACATCGAAAATTTAACTTTCAGTTGATGCTGCCTCAACGTCTCAAGCACCACTCTAAGATTAACTTCATGCTCTTTCTCATCCTTAGAGTATATCAAAATGTCGTATATGAATACTAACACAAATCTATCTAGATGCTCCCAAAAGATTCTGTTCATCAAGCTCACGAAGAATGTTGGTGCATTAGTTAGTCCAAACGGCATCACCGACCATTCGTATAATCCATATCTAGTCCTAAACACCGTCAAAGGAATACTATCCTCTGCTATTCTAAGCTGATGGGAACACATTGCCAAATCTAACTGGTAAAATACCTTGGCTCCACTTAATTGATCGAACAAATCATCAATCCTAGGTAACGGATATCGATTCTTTATCGTCTTCTCGTTCAACTTACGATAATCGATACACAACCTTAACGATCTGTCTGGTTCTCTTGCAAACTCAACGGCTGCTCCCCAGGCCGAACTACTTGATCTGATAAAGTTCTTATCTTATAAATTCAAGAACCGCACCTTTAGCTCCTTCATCTCGATGTCAGTCTACTTGGTGGTCTACTCACCAGTTCTGCTCCTGGTACTAAATCTATCTGAAACTAATAGGCTCGTTTCGACGGTAGTCCTATCACGAGCACAAAAACATCTGCGAGTTCTCTAACAACGAAAACTCGGTTTAACTCGTCTTCTTCGTTCATAACACCCAATAAAGCATTAACCTCAATACTAGGGTTTTCTACGGAGTATATAATCCGACCACTACAACTAGGGTGTCTAAGTGATATTTTCCTATCATGGCAAAATATCCTAGCATTGTATTTACTTAACCAATCCGTAAATAAAATAACTCCGAATTCTACGATATCAAATACATACAAACTGCAAGCAAATACATGACCTAACAACTCAAACTCTAAGTGGTCACATCTATTCCCAAGAGTCGCATACCGTCTTATCGGATTCGCAACCCCTTAAGTAAGTAACTAGGCATGAGGGTTCTTGGTTAAGCTTATCTACCAAACAATGAGATATAAAAGAATGTGATGCACTCGTATCAAATAGAACTCTAACTGACATACCATGAACCAAAATCATACCTCCCAACACAGCTTTTCCTTTCTCCTCTGCTATTGGTCTTGAGGTAGCTGGTCCAATGCAAACGCTTAGCCATTTCCATCCTTAGTTGGTTCCTTGCACTAGTTCTTATAATGTCCAATATTATCACAATTGAAACATTTTATTTATTTCTTATCAGTACCTTTATTTTCTTTGTCTATCCTGCACTCATGAGCATAGTGTCACTTCTTGTCGTACTTATAGCTAACTATACCAGCCTTCCTCTTCTTGGCTGCTTCTCCTTTCTAAGCACCTTTCTTATGGAAAAACTTTCTTTTCTGGTTCTGCCCACTTTGAGCTTCCCCTGCTTTGTTACCATTAAGAAAAGAAAGCATCTCTTCCTACCTTAAAGCCATCTCAATAACTACCTCACAAGGATCCCTAATATGTGGCAAAGTTGCTTTAGCAAGCTCAGGTTTCAGTTTTTGGATGAACTTATCGTTACTTTTAATGATGGTATCAACTGTGGCATATCCATATCTCGATAGCTCCTAAATTCCGGTAACATACTCCAACACTGTCATGTCTCCCTGCACCAACTCAGCAAACTTTTGGAGCAGAGTTGACTTAGCAATCTCCTACATGAATCTCTCCTTAAACCTTCTTCTAAATTCCTCCCAAGTCATGGTCTCTTCATTAACCCCCACGCTAACACTATTCCACCAGTACAGTGCTGCTCCTTGCAACTGTCTAAAAGAAAGTCTCCTCTTCTGCTCATTATTAAGTCCTAAATCATCAAAAATCATTTCACAATGAAGCAATCAATTCTCAACATTAATTGCATCCTCAGTCCCGATAAATGGCTTTCCTCCAAGCTTGGCATAATCTCTGCTAAGTACTACATAGTTATTAACCACTGGAGCTTCCTGATTTCCTCCAACTAATCCCGTGGCAACTCCAGCTTGCATTATGTTGACGAATAACTGATATATAGCTCCCATATCAACTTGCGGTACTCCAGCACCAACATTAGCAGCTGGGGCTCAGCCTAGATTCCTTCTAGTGCTTGGTCTGGCATTTCCATTAGTGATGGTGCTTCCTCCACCAAGGTTAACTCTTTCATTCCTAGCATCCATATATTACTTCCTAAAAATCTTCATTCGATTCTTTGTAAGATACAAAAGAATAGCCTAAGAAAGATGGAGAATAAAGATAAAGCGTATACTTATATATAACAAATACAATTACGTTACTATAGCATTATCCACATGCCAGTATTTTCTCTAATTCCTAAGGATTATGTTTTCAAAACCATTTTAAGTTTAAAATTTCTTTTAAGTTTTCATAACCTATGCTCTGATACCAAGTTGTAACATCCTCTATCTTGAGACCCGAAGCTAAGCACTATAGATGCTGCAATCATCCATAGTATTAACTTCCGGTGACAAAATACGATAATGTTAATGGTATCCATAATATCGGAAGCACATGAATATGAAATAAAATCAACAAAGATTTTTAAAACAACTTTTTTGATTAAATTTCAAATCCAGATTTCATATTCAATTACATAATCCCAACACGATTCCTAGGTTTTGATCAAATATAAATATTACAAACTACGCCAAGAGCGACATTGGAAGATGCCCCTTTGGATGATCAGAGTACTGAATAGACATATCAATCGTAAATACATCACAGCGGAAATAATACTAAATATCTAGCTTTGCCTCCTACACGTCTTCGGCAGCTTGTTCGTCAAGCCTACTAATCCTGAAAAATCTTTAACTCTCAATCTACTCAAATCAAATTTTGAGCACCCGAGAGTTTAAAGGGAAGACATAAACTTCGAGTCAGACATAAAGCCTGGTGTGAATAATACTATTACATCTCGATTTACTGATATTAAGTGAGACCATGCCACTTAGCAGAACGAGTTTCCCCTCACTAATATCCTTTTAAAAGCATATCTTCTGCAAATCAAATCCTGCAATTAAACTGATTATAACAATAATTTCAAATACATATATGCATAATAATAAGGAAATTAATGGACTATCTATCCACATAATAGTTTTATCTGGCTAATTATTAACCATTGGCTTACTCAGGTCTACCAGATATAATCAATAATCTAACTTCTATTAGACACGAGACTGGACTAACTGCCCCTTAACTTTCTTCTTCTAGGGTCAATTGAACCTAATGGTTTTACGGGCTTACCAATAACCTATCTTTACTCTGTATATTCCCTTCTATGTATAACATTATTTTAGACCCTTCTGTAACAAAGCCCTACACACTGAAATTTTGGACTTATATTAGCTAGGGGCTATTAGCTAAAGTACCATGATGTATGTTTTACACAAAATAATGTGGATGAAATCTAATCAATGGGATTAACTATCCCTTCAAAATAAGTTAAAACGCTTTATTAGAAAACTTTAGACTACAAGGCCAAAACAATACCTTCGAACCCTTTGTTTAAAACCTTAAACAATCCCTTTCAAATTCATTGAAAGTACCCCTTTCAAAATAAGTTAACTACTTTAACCTTGAAACAATAGGCCGAAAGGCTAAAACATACCTTTTGAATGTATTGAAAATTTGTCATTCGAAGTAATTTCTTTAAAACCTTAGAAATCCGCTTTCAAAACCATTTAAGCCTACTTTTCGGAAGCGTTGGAAATCTTCCATTTAAACACTTAAAATATTCCTTTTGAATGCATTGGGGACTTCCCCTTCAAAACACTTATAGCATACCTTTCGAAAGCAATTGGGTTCAAGTAAGGTCTTATGGAAACATTACTTCGAAATCATTTAAACTCATTCCTTTCTAAACCTTTAGGTTTAACATATAATATAACTATAGGTAACATATAATATAACTATAGGGTCATTAAAAACTGGGGTGAAAGCATTGCTTTTGAAAGCATTAATCCTAAGTAAAAGAAACATGATAGTTTCGAAACCCACTCTTTCAAAACTATTGCCTCCAAAACCATTTGAAAGTAGCTATACGACCCTTTCGAAAACATTGAGAAGGCAGCTTCAAAGTAAAAGGCAAAAGCATCCTTTTGAATACATTGCTTTAAGGATATAAAAGGCGGCCTTAACTAGTTCGAAAGGTAAGAAGGCGTCAGCATGGGTTACGAATAAGTTCAACAACGTCGATCCTTTCGAAATATTCCTTTAGAATATAAATAAGCGGCAACTCATTTGAAAGCTCTTTTCTAAATAAAGGCAATCCTTTTAAAACAAAGATAAGTTGAAAGCACCCATTCGACAGCATCTTTAAAAGCAAAGACAGGAAGTGGATTAGAAAGCTTATATATATAAAAAAACTTCTACCCGTTCGAAAGCATGGTTTCGACATGGTCCACTCCGCCTTTCTCCAATGCACTACATACCAATTGCTTAATACTATGTGCATTGGTTTCGAATGGTTTCATAAGCGAAGATATGGCATCGAAAGCTAACGGATGGAAGTGGCAAAGTGGTAATTCCAAGCAAAACTGAATTTTTAGCCTTTCAAGGAAATTTCTTTTTACCTACCTTGCCTAATTTTTCAAAATGTAATCGGTTTCCATTTCTTTATCAAAATCTTTTTCTAAAAGGCTGCCAAATTCAAGATTATCAATTAAAAATGTTTTAACAAATAAGCCCTTCTCCTTGATAAAACATATAAAACATTTAAGTCTCTTAACTTAAATAATTTTATAACCATAATAACATACTTAGGAAAGTTCTCCAAAAATGATCATAATTCACTTTTAATATGTTTTCTAACATATATAAATCTCAGACTCGAAATCAACGTATAATTACCTTAAATAATTTAGACCCTATATTAACTATTTTCTTTCATAAAAAAATTCATAATAAATCCACAATAAGTTGAAAAATTATGAAACTTGAAACCCACTTATAAAATAATGTTTTTGACTATATATCAAAAATGCAAATCATTTGGATGTATAGGTTTCCCAATCTAACTTATCATAAAATCTATATGTAACACTATAAATCATCAACAAGCATATATTTTCATTCAAACAAACATAACATGGCATACTATTTGCAAAATTAATTCGGGTCAAACCTTGAAACCGAAATCATTAACAAAAGTGATATGTAAATCAAATTATTCACCTTAGCTTGGTGTTAGAAGGTTGAGATTCTCTCTTTTATTAATTTCTTCAAGCTTTCTACTTGATTCTAGCTTATCTTCTTTTGATTCTTCTTAATGGTGGCCGGACAAGCTCTTGGGGTTTTAGTTTTATTTATGAATGTTGAAATGAATAAGAAATGAAGGACAGAAAGATTTAGGGTATAATAACAAAGACTATTCCTATTTTTCCCTTGCCATATTCCTCTTACCTACTTATTTATAATTCTCTTTTGCTTATTCATTCATTAAGGCACGACTCCTTCATTAATTTACAAATCTCAATCCCTTTGCCACCTACATTATTTCATTTAATTTATCTAATTAAAGGTCCTAAATAATGTTAGTCAAAATTAGGGTCATTACACGATATTTATTATATTCACATTGTATTCAATTTGTTGCTTACAACTCATATATAATTATCCGGTTAGGCATAAAAACCAAATAAACACCAATAGGATAATTTTTGAATAACAATCTATAAAATTCCTACTCACCTTTTAAAAGCGATCCAAATCTCCAGATCTAAAGTAGAACCTTTGATTCATCTCCAATCCTTTTTAATCCAAGAGATATGTATAAAAGGGTATATAAATATATTAGAATTACAGATCTGAGAAGAGATTTGGGATTGGGAGAGAAAATAGATAAAAATATATAAATTACCTCAAATACGCATATGGTTGATTTTCTTCTCTTCTCCATTTTATTAGATTTCTACTCTTCTCCTATTTATATGAATATAGATACAAATATCTTATCTTTTATAATTTAGAAAGAAAGTGGAGAAAAAGAAATGACAAAGCTATGCTACCGCCTTCATAAAAATATGAGAAGAGAAGGGAGGGTTGGGCTTGAATTTATGGGTGCTAGAATCCACCAGAACCGTTCAATCTAAATATATTAATCCGGGTCGTTGTGGCCTGGGTTTATTGGAGCTGCCAGGTCTCTACTAGTCGACCGTCCTTCGGTGACCGGTCGACCGCTAGGGGTCGACCGTCCCTAATGATGGGTCGGCCGGTGGGTTCGAGTAATTAATATAAAAATGTTAATTATTTCTTATTTAATTATTTTCATTTCTAATTCGTTTTTCGTCTGTAACTTCTTCGTTTGGACTCCAATAGGAAAACACCAAATATGAAAGTTTTTTCACGACGAATGCAATGGTGCAAGTTTTATGGTCAAATTCCATCATTTGCACAAATTCCATTTTCAGAGCTTAATTAACTAACTAACTAATTAAATAATTAATGCCAAATTAAGGGGTGTCACATTACAGCTATATGTACTAATAATTTTGACTTGGGCCAAAATTCCCCCTTGTCTAATCTTATTAATTCCCTTCTCTTAATATAAAATTCCCATCATTAATAAATTTTAGTTATTTCTCTAACCCATATGGCCAAATTTAATCGCTAATTACCTTTGGTCCATTGAATTAACCTTTTTAAGCGTTACACACTTAATTAATCAAATTTCCATTGAGAAATTTTTTTGTTAAATTCTCTTAATTCTTATTTAATAAATTCTTATTATTAATTCAATTCTTATATTATGGCTCTCCAAAATATACGATGTTACAATTATTATTTAGTGTTTCCTTCACCAAATTAGTTTCTCCAAAGCAACAAAAATTTGTCATTTGACTTATATCGATACAAGGTATCATTTCATTCATTCATTCCTAGGAACCATCGACCCATTCCTAAATTGGTGAGCATTCCCACTTAGTCCATCATATGCACTCATTAAGATCTTGTTATAGGGCATGGTTTGTGCCTATAGACTGTTGTCCCAGCTGCTTTGGGGCATAGAAGCAATGACCTAGGGAACAACCTTGACATTAGTCATTCAGATCTATTTGAAACTTCTCATTAGTTTCAAAGCATCGGCAAGTCATTCATTTCAACAAATTTTTTATTCATTATTATTTATAATTCATTATCTATGAGTCATCAAATCAGCAAATAAGTCCTTCATTTTCCATTATTGTTCATAATTTGTTTAGTAACTCTTCCAATTTGGTAATGACTCGCAAGTTTGCCACATTAATTATTAATTATTTCTAAATAGTCATTTAAATTTAGTTGAGGATAAAAGACAATTTGAGCAGAGTTGTTTTTTGAAAATTTTGATATTTCCATTGCATTCGGAATGTTCGACAAATGAATTTTGATGTATAGTATGTTATAGTTTGGACACGTTGGCCAAAACGGGTATTTTTTTGTCCTAGAATTGCTTTGGACCAAAAAAATCCAATTTTTTTATAAATATGACACATTTCTAACCCTAGCCGCCGCTAGATCACTCTAACTTCTTTAATCTCAAAATTTATTCTTAATCACTTATTGATGACCGATAACTTTCTTTAATAAAAAATTGTTCTAAAATCCAAAGTGTCCAAATACCATCAAATTATCTATCAAATCAATGATCTAGATGAGGTGAAGAGACGTTAAGTGTTCATTTTTGGAGATAGAGCTTGTGATGGCCAGAAAGTGACAAACGACTACAGATTGTTCATTTTAGGTTTTTGCAAACTTCGATGGCGCAACGATCTGAGGGTGTATTCATGTAGTGAAGGGAGTTCATTGGTGTGGTCGAATCACATTGGAGCTACACAAATCGGTGGGATTAAATAAATCAATGTTTGAACTAAAGTGGCGACGTCTAGTTGTTTGGAGCGGTAGCGAATGACCAGAGGGGTCGAGGATGGTTGGAATCGATTACGATGAAGGTAATGACCATTTTGCGCTAGGAGGCGGTGGCACAGTGTGTTCTAAGGAGGTACAACAATGGCCTGAACATGTGTGCACGTGAGCCTATACGGAGAGGAAGATGGAACTATAGTAGGAAGTTTTTCACTTAGGCCCCTAATAAATTAATATTTGCAAAATAAAATTATCATGTTTTAGTCTCTATATCTTTGCATATGACCTCCGTTTCATGCTCTGTTTTACATTGGATTTGTGGAAAATTTATGAAGAATTTGGCATATGGATTGCTGACATTAGGAGTTATTTGAGAAAGTGTGTAAGCAAAATTCAATAGTCATAAGCTTTCATATTTTAGAATACTAAATATGTGTTCATTGTGTATTCATTGATAAAAATATAAATATGTTGTTATATGTTAAGCTCTTTTGATGATAGTTTGGTTTTTATGATGTTTTGAGATTATATGCGTTCCAATTTGGTTGTTTATCTATTTATTAGCTGCATCGTTGTATAATGAAATTTTATAGTAGTTAATTGTAGATTTGGGAATAATAATTGGTTAATTAAAAATAAATAAACCTATGTAATTTTTGGAAAATAAGATTATTCACAAGTTTTGAGTGATACTTGTAAATAATTATGATTTAACAATCTACACTAAAATTGACGTGAAAATTTAATAAGGTTGTTACTTCTGAATTTTTGTGAAAATTCATAAGTAGTAACAAAATATCTATTTTAAAGTGAATTTTGAAGAAGCTATTTTATTTATAAAGTAAAGTATAATTTATTAAGTAACAATATGACTTTTGGAAAGATTGTATTATTTTGAGTAAATAATAATATGACTGTTTTTATGGTGTTCATGATAATATATTATAATCATTACTATTTATAAGTAATAGAGGTAAGTTATATTTTGAGAATAGTAATAATGATAAAGATATATGTTTTTGAAGTATTTTGGGGTAATTTTTTTTGAGATAAATAGAGATAAAAGGATTTTTGAGATTTAAAGAAAAATAGTATTAATTTGGAGTTAAATAGTAATAAATTTGTTATGAAATATAATAACAAGACTTGAGTAAATATTTTTATTTCGACGTAAAGTATAATATTATTGCTTTTAAAAGTAGTTTGATGTGAATTACTATTTTTGGTTAAATAACATTGTTTCGAGATACTTGAAGTAATAAATGTATAGTGAATGATTTTTGAAATATACTATTGTTTTGAGAAAATATTATTGTTTTGAGATGATAGAGATAAAAGTGTTTTTATAATAAAAAATAATAATACATTTTATGCTTAAGAGGAAATAATAGGTGTATTTACATTATTTTGAATTGTTGTGACATATATGGTTAATTACTGTTTGAAATTATCATATATGTTTGTTATGTAGAGATGGAAACACATTAGGATGAGTTATGTGATATTTTACCATTATTACTACGTAGAAATTGTGTAGTTAATTATGGTTTTGTTGTGTTGATAATATTGATATTTGTTTTACGAATACGGAGTAATTAGTACATATTTGACAAGTTTTATGTTTGTGTTACTAATATAAAGTAGTTAGTATACATTTAATGAGTTTGATGTTGTGCTATAGAGTAAGTACTACTCACTTAGTGGATTTATAGTTGCATTTATGTTGTTGATGTTGTGTTATTAGTGATGGGTGATTAGTACACATTTTACGGTATTTGATATTGTTGATTTATCTATTTTTTGGGTTTGACATTGAGTATTATTGAATTTCTGTGATGTTTGTTATCCCATATTTATGACGATTGATTGTGCTGGCATAGTTGAATATAATGTTTTTTGCTTTTATTGGTTGCTTGGTTGCAATTATTGTGCAATGTTATGTGCTAACAAGTATTTGATGTAGGAGAAGTGCGAGAAACACATACATGGGCTTGATTTTGAAACGGTACGGAAGCAGTCTTTTTCTATGCAATAGCCAGCGGATCCCTTGAGGCCGGGGTGTATAGAGTTAGGCGCAGTCTAAACATAGTTGATCACCTTATTCTTTTCTTTTATTTATTGTTGAGGCTTATAGGCGAAAACAAAAGAAGAGAGAATTCTGGTTGCATGCTATGCTTACAGGTTTCTTACTATAAATATTTCTCTTATATTATTGTAATATTGTTTATAAACTTAAAAATGATTGATGTATCGGAAGACATAAATGTCTTATTCATTGTATTAGGCCTTTTATGTTACTCGTTGCTAAGATATATGTATATTGTTATTTTATTCTATTGTGAGGCTTTCCCATATGTTCATAGTTTTAGACTTTTGAATCATATGACCAACGACCTAATGTTTTTGATATATGAGATTAACATGCAAGCGTATTTTAATGGCGATGTCAATTTTAGACATTAAGAATTGTAGGCGGTAACATTTGGTATCAGAGAATAGGTTTAGTGATTACCAGAGTCTAGGGTGGGTTTAAACCATTTAGCATGGGTTAATTTATACCTTAGATTGGGTTAAATATAGGATGAGAGAGCATTCTTGTTAATGACTGAATGCTTTGTGTGTATGTATGTATAACCACTATTACCTCACCCTAAGACGATGTTTATTTATGATGACCTCGTGTGGGAAATCGATATAGTAGGAGTGAAATAGGATGAGCACTTATAAGACGGACTAAGTGCAGGTTATAACCCGAGGGAAATCATCTATGGTTAAATAATGTAATTAAAACTTAACCATAATAAATGGGCTTATTATTTGATTTTGTACAGTTTTAACTGAAAAGTATTTTGTTGAAGAGTCATATAAAAACAAATAATTTTGGTTTTAAAGATATTTTATTAAAAAGGGAAATGAATTCTTTTGGATTAAAAGTTATTTGTTGGAAATTTTCCATGTGTTAAAATAAAGCGTTGAATAATGTTTTTTAAGGAAGATATTTTTGTAAGGACAAATGATTAGTGTAAACATATTTTATTTAAAAGCATTTTGTGAAAGGATGTTCAGTTTAAAATATTTGGAAGAATATTTAGACTAAAATCGGTTATAGTTTGAAAACATCCTGTGAGAATGTATACTGTAAAATGTATTTTTATAGATGGTATTCTGATCTGAAAACATTTTGTTAAAAGGTATTTTGAAAAGGAACATTTTAGTGAAAATTCTTATTTGAAAAAAAGAGATGCTTGTTTGGAGAACACTTTATAATAAATACTATATGACTCTAGGGGTATTTATTTTAAGGATGTTTTTAGAAAAATTAGTTTGAAAGAAAATTATTTGATTTTATTTGAAAGAATATTTTGAGAAAATATTTTATTGAAGAAATATTTGAAAATGTTATGATTTAAGAAATGACTTGTTGAGTTTTAGTAAAGTGTGTGAGAAAATTTTTTTTTATTTGAGGAAGATGTTTCATTCAAATAAATTTTTTGAGTTTGAAAAACTTTTGTTTGGAAGTTAACTTGGGTTGTAAGTATTATTACTTAAAGGACACTTTTGATAGACGATGTTGTGAAAGGAAAACATCTTTGAGTAAAATGCTTTGGTTTTAAAATACTAAAATTTGGAAAAATGTTAGGAAATTTTTTTATTGAAAAATATGGTTTATAAAATATCTATTCTTTAAATACTTCGAAAAAATATTTTACTAAAAAGAGAATAATTTGATATATATATATATATATATTATTTAGGAAGCAAACATTAGAAGTATTCATTAAAAAGCATTGTATTGGAAAGATATTTTATTTCGGGAAATTTTTATTGGAAAACCCTTTGAGAACTATGAGATTAAATTGAGTAGCATGGAGTGTGAGATGGCTGGATGATATGAGTTTTAGGGTTTTCCCAATGTCCATTATGAAGATGTGACATTTGTGCTTATTATGTGTGACTTATAGTCATTCCTTTCAAGAGAGAAAGAGAGTTGGGTTAAGATGTTATGATTGCTCATTTCGACATATGGGGTAGAGACATTTTATTTTAGTTGTATTTGCTTACTTTGGTTGAACTGATTGCATTGTTCTTATGCTCGTTAAGAGATTAGTTATGTAAGAGAAATCGTACTACTTTGTTTGACAATATTTTATTTTATAGTTTATGAAATGTTTGTTTTAATTGATTTCTTCAACCTGCATTGTATTGTTGTTGTTTGCTTGTTAGGTTGTGATCTTGTTTTAATTGTTTGTTTGTTTGGTTACCTTGTTGTGATTGTTTCACTTGTCTGTTTGATCATATTTCTTGTTATGTATGATAGTCATAAGATGGGGTATTTATCCAATGTTGACTTATAGTGGGGTGTGCATTGGAGTAACTAGTGCAGTATTAAGGAAAATATTTGGTTTAGACATAGTGGGATGATATAGTTTCATAAGCCAAGGAAGACTAGGTATTTGGATTGACTGAGAGATGTGATAATGTTCCTTGAGGCTGAGTAATGGTGTATGGACAGTTTTGATGGCTAAAGATTTAGTGGGTACCACTGAGGAATCAAAGCGATTGGTGGGACGTTCATTACATCTTTACTAAAATATGGAGTTTTAACGTATGCATGTTTCAAAATCTATTTTTATACAAGCGATTACCAACTTCCATAAGTTTTTTAATTTCAACAAGAACTTCTATTTTGAATTTAAAGAAGTTTATAGGTTTGAAATTTTTATAAAATAATGTTTTCTCAAAATTGTTTTAAGTTGATTTTAATGGAAAAGGATGATAATATTTTGAATAAGAGAAAATTTTGGTTTGAAGAAATGATGGAAGCTTTGATTTGATAATAAAAATATTTTGGCATAAATGTTTTGATTTAAGGATGCATTAAAATTTTCATTACTGGCGATAATGAGCTAGTAGATCCCACTTTGGTATTTTGCCTGTGCCATCCCTATCATCAGTGAAGAATTCACCATAAGAAATATATGAAATCAGATTTTTGAATGAGCTAGGAAAAAGATGGGTTTCGATCTGGATATGCCATTAGATCATTGAGACCAAGGGTTTGACCTATGCTTGTAAAGAAGGGGCAAGTGGGGAAGCTCACCATGGATAGTCTGCATATATCCATCATGACCATCTAAGTCTGTTTAGGTTATGACAATCTAAGTGGCAGGGATTCAAGCATTCATATAGCCATGATGTTAAGTATTCGTTGACCATTTGGTGATTGAGTAGGTCATTTGTGTCATTGTGTGTCTAAGAGCACTTGGTTCAAGACCATTTGAGTCGGTCTAGACTTCCCGACCGTTCGAGCGGGTCTAAGAATCGAGGATTGATGAAGCTGCAACATGAGTAGATGACCATGCTATTTTGAGTATGTAATCATGAGCAGTGTAACACCCCATTTTTGAAGAGTCCATACTATGGGAAATTAAATTAAATTAATAATATGAAGATATTATTAATTAAATTATTAAATTTATTTAATTGCAAGAATTGCCTAAGGGATAATTAATTAATTAAGTGTGGGTAACTTCAAAAACTTAATTGGATGGACCAAAAGGCAATTATAGCAATTTTTTGGCTTTGATTAATGAAAGAAAACAATTTAAATTTAATAAGAGGGATTAGTTAAAGGGAATAAGTGAATATGGCCCAAACCCACTGATCATATCCCTAACCCCTCTTTCCATCCCACTTTCAGTTCATTTTCATAGACACTAAAGAAAATTCCTAATAACTCTAAACAAGGCCAACATAAATTCAAAGGAGAAGAAGAGGATTATAAGTTAGAAGGATCAAGCTTTTAAATCTAAGAAGGAAAGAAGATTAAATCTAGTTTTACTAATCAAGGGGAGTAAAATATTTTACTAAAACTTTCTCTCACATGTTTTAATTCGGTATTTTCTATGGTTGGATGTTTGAATGATATTTGATGTCTTTGGATGATTCGTTGGAATTTTTAATTATTACTTGGAATTTAATTAAGGTAAATTAGGCCATGTTTTAAGGTGAAACATGAACTAATCATATCCAAATGTCACAAATTTTTAATATGATGTGCATAATGGTAAAATAGAGACGGGTTTTTAACTTCATGATTTTTGGAATTAATGAGAATATCTTATGAATTTCCTAAGTTGGAAAAAATGGTTAGTTTCGGAATAATTAATTATTAAAAAAAATATTTTGGCCAGAAATTTTGATATGTGGAAAAATATGACAAAAGAGATTCTATTGTGGATTTTTGGGTGAATTTTTAGTATTTTTTCCATCATTTTTCTATTTTATATGAGTTATTTAGCGAAGGAAAACACTAAATAATTAAGAAAAATTAATTAATTAATTTGGATGTTTAACCTTTTCTGAAATAAAACTGTGAAGATAAGAAAATTTACCAATAAGAGATTGATAAAAAATTGGGTTGGGTGAAAAGTGATTTTTTAAGGGGGTTGTAAATCAGTTTTTAACCTAATTACAAAACTGCCATTAAACCATTTTTGATCAAGTAAACTATAATAACATGGGATTAAGTTAAACAAAACTGTGCACGGATGCTAAAATAGCGGTGTGGATACCACATGGGGATCCAGTATTTTAATTTCAATATTCTTCGTGATATATATATATATATATATATATATATATATATATATATATATCAAGCCAACGACGTGGTTGCACCAGATTTAATCCTCAAATCCAATGGTCTGAGATCAACAAGTGACACTATAAATAAGACCCTAGGCCAAGCTATTTTTCTCATTCAGATTTTCTCCATCTGGGTTCATTGCCTGAGGCTGGACCCTAAAAGGAATATTTTTCCAAGGAGAAGATCTTTTTAATTAAAATATTATATACCCTAAAAGTGGATACGGGAAGGCCAAGGAAAAGAGCAAAGGACCACAGGTGAGTGTTTGAGTAATTATTTTAGATTTTGAAGTAATTTAAAATAATAGGGTTTCCAATAGTTATAGTTTTTCTACAATTTTGAGAGCGCTTTTATACAAGTTGTTTACGGTTAATTTTTAATGTTCTTTTCCGCCTATTTTATTTAGCTATTTTATTCATTTATTTACAGTTATTTACTATCATTTACAGTTATTTGTATTTTATTTACATCCGTTTTGCATTAGATTTCAGCCTGTAAATTTTAGTTCTTTTTATTCCTTTTACCCGAATAAACTAATAAAAAGTGGATAATTCTCTAATATGGACTGAATTTTAAGAACACTAAAATTACATAAATTTGGATGAAAATAAGTAGAACTGTAATAAAAGAATATTGATTGAAATAGGCAAATTTGACATTTGCAAGCAAGTTATAACTAGTAGATTATAACTAGAAAGACAAGATAAAAGAGAAATTATAACATAGGTTATAATTAAATAGAAAGAACAAAAAGAGGCCTTTTTAAAAGACTTACACTAAGTTAATAAGCAAATATAGTAGAGATAATAGAAGAAGCTTATTTAAAGGACTTAGAATAAGTTAATAAGCAAATAGAATAGAAAGAACAGAAAGAGGCTTATTTAAAAGACTTATATTAAGTTAATAAGAAAAGATAGAAGTAGGGCCCATAACCAATAGCATTCCATTTTAGACTAGGACTGATGGTTTCACAATAGGTGAGGCTGGGCATGACCCTTTCAGAGTAGGACTGATGGTCTCACAGTAGGTGAGGCTGGGCATAACCCTTTCAGACTAGGATTGATAGTCTCACAGTAGGTTAGGTGAGGTTGGGACACGCTTATGCTAACTAAAGTAACTAAGGGGCCAATAGATAGAAGTTCAAATCAGGGGATTTGGGCAAAGGGTGCAACTAGATTTTGTTTGGTAGGACCCGAATTGGCAGCATTCTCTTTCAGACTAGGACCGATGGTCTCACAACACACTTAGGTGAGGCTGGGCAAGACCTCTCAGACTAGGACTGATGGTCTCAAAATGGAGGAGGTGAGGCTGGGCACGCTTATGCTGTTTAGGGTAAGAGGGAGCAACAGATAGTGCGAGCCTAACGGTGATCGTGCGTGCGGCCTCGGTGCGGGGAGATAATTCGCTATTGATTTCCAGATCGCTAGCAGGTGTCTTTTTGCTGTGGGACCCATGTTGGGGACTAGCTCACAGTGGCACAATAGAGATAGAAGGACAATCAAAGGGTAGAAATTAGGTTCAGCATAATTAAAGTAGTATTAGAAATTCAGCGTAATCAAAGTAGTAACCTAAGATAAGTGCACACAATCGAAATAATCAAAGCAAGCAGCGTTTTATTCCAGCTTTATCTTTTCCTTTATTTCCTTTTTATAATAGAACTTTTGATAAGTCTATTACCTTTATCTTGCTTAAAAGTACTAATAATTACTTCCACTCACCATACTTTTAGTCTGACCCACTCCTTTATTTTCACTTCTTCCCCCCATAGGCCCGTAGAGGCAAGGATAGTAGATTTCAGACTTTCTTGGAGATTCAGCTGCGGAGTTTTTCTTCATGCATTCTTCTGCTTCTTTTCAGTTTTATTTTCATGTACTGGTACTTGTTGAGAAGGATGATTTTTATGTACTCTGATATTATGACTGAGATGGTATCTTTCATAAGACATATGTTCGGTATTTTGAGATATATTTTGGTTATGATTTATTTTTTGGAATAATGAAGTTTACTATTCAAATGTTTTCACTGGTTTATTTATTTGTCTTATGATTCTTAGTCTCTGTAAATTTTTAGCTCTACCTATAACACACCACATCTTTTAGTGTGCCCTTTTAGGTATTGATGTGCACGTAAATGTGCATGTTTTTACCACCATATTTAATCTATTTAAATTAAATAAATGATCATATTGGGTATTTTAACTTGTTGAAACCAAAATTCAAATTATTTCAAATTGTCACATATTCATCTTCATCCAAGGGAAAAATGGTCATTTTTGTGCATATATTAATTTTCTAAAATTTAATTGAATTTTTTTATATTATTTTGTAGGAATTTACATTCATATACAAGTGGTTTCATGAAGATGTATGCATGCACAAGAGTGAAGATAAAGAAATGAAGATGGAAATAATTCAAAGGAATGATAATGAAGGACCCCACCTACCCACCTTCCTTCATGTACAAATTAGAATCTAATCCACATGCTAATGGTCATCAAATCTTCATGCACACTTAAATGGATGATTATGGGAGGCTAATGATTACTTGGCCACCACACTACCTCAAGGGAAATTTGGGCATTCCCTAGAAAATATGAATTAGGGTTTAACACTTGTATAAATACCCCATATCTTCATGTAACCTCTCTCTCACTTAGTCTCTCTTAGTTTAGTTTAGGCTCAAAAATGAAACTCAAAGCTCTCTTTCTCTTTTCATGGCTACTTAGCCATATTTTTATTTCATGTAACTTTCATTTTTTTTAATGTTAATTAGTGCTCTCTTTTCTTTTACATGCTTCTTTTCCTTTCATGTTGTAGTGTAGATCTCTCTTATTTCATGCAAGTAGATTAGTTTTTCCTTTCTTTTTTCTCTCTTTTTCCTCTTGTTTGTTTAATGTTGCTTTCTACTAGTGTTGACATAATAACACAAATGAGAGGCTAATCCCTACAATTTAGGGGTAATGATGCTCTCTTGAATCATGTAGATGCAACATAATTTCTCATTTATGTCTCTTTTGTGCTTAATGGAAAGTTGGATGTGTGTGTGATTTTGTGTTTAATATTGAGTTTGATAGCTTATGTTGTTCAAAACAAATTAGTTATGCTTAGTCATATGAATCACTAATTACCTCTTCATCTACATATGATCATGGTAATGGAAGTGGATTTAGAATCAAATTTGATGGTTTATGTTTCTAATTCAATGGTTAATAAACCATGCTTAAAATAGATTCTACTTTTAATTTCATATCATTTTCATTGAAGTTAGTAAGTGGGTTAGAGGGTGCATTAAAGTTTGATGGTTTAAGTGTGTTAATTAATAACACAATTAGGCCATGCTTATGATAAATGCATCAACTAATGTCACAAATGACCAAAAAGAGATCATAATTTCATTATGTTGATTTATGTGATCATTAGAGGGGATTTGCCTCTAAATTGCTCTTTAATCTCATCTTTTTTTATTCTCCATAGTTTTAGTTTGTTTTTACTTTCTTTTAGCTAGTTAACAATCACTCGACTTTGGTTTAATTTGATTGAATAGAATTTTAAAATCATCAATTCCCTGCGGATCGACCCGTATTCGCCGCGTACTACAAGTGTACGCCGTACGCTTGCGGTTATATTTTAATTTAAATTCGTTCGACGGTTTTCTAATCCGATAGAAATTCCATCGTCGAACAAGTTTTTGGCGCCGTTGCCGGGGAGTTGTTTTGATTTTGATTTTCTATTCTTCGGATTATTTTTGTTTGATTTTATTGTGTGTTTTGTGTGTTAATTTCTAAGAAAAAAAAAGTTATGTGTTTGTTGTTGGATGTTTGTGTGCTTGTTTTCCTTTTGTTTTCATTGTATTGGCATTTTTTTTATCTCATCTACTGTTCATTTCAAGTGTGCATTTGAAAACCATTCACTATTCTTAGTTACATGTGTGCATTCTCTGTTTACAAGTGCAATTCTA
The DNA here is from genome assembly GCA_030737815.1 of Allium fistulosum. Taxonomy (NCBI): domain Eukaryota; kingdom Viridiplantae; phylum Streptophyta; class Magnoliopsida; order Asparagales; family Amaryllidaceae; genus Allium; species Allium fistulosum. Next base: position 530,660,868 of record CM060902.1, read on the forward strand.
ATTCTCAGTGCATTTCAATTGTGAAAACTGTTCACTGTTCTTCACATTTTGTTCACATTTCAATTGTTCAGTGTTCATTTCAATTGTGGCCCTATTTAAATTGAATACTGTTAATTTCAATTGTGAAAACTGTTAATTCTTTGTTCACACATTTCTTCACATTTTGTTACATCTTGCATACTTCATCGGTCCCTTCACCAATCAACCTACTCTCATCACAACTTCTCCTCCTTCACACTTTAACTCCTCTATAACTCCACTGTTAACCTTCACTGCTACGATTCTCACCCACCAACCATATCGCAAAACCATCATTGATCACAAACCACAGTTTTCATCAACCTGCGACCACAATACAACTGCGTGCACAGCACTTCACTGATCACCTGCGTGCACTGCTCCTCCAAGAGGAACTGCCATTGCAGCCATTTCCATCGACCACTACTGCTTTACACTGCCCTCACTTCACTTCACAAGTACAAACACTTCTACTTCACTGTTAAAGACAACATTCCTCCACCCCAAACATTTGTTGTTCACTGCACTTCAATAAACAACAGCAAACAGCCTTGAGCAACTGCCTCAACTGACCACCATAAATCCTCCTCCACAAACAGACCACTCTGACCACCGTCACCCCACCATCCAAACCCTTATCACCACAGTTCCTTTGCCACTGCAATTGCATAACATCTCTACAGCAACCACAAACCGACTGCATATTGCCAAAACCTGTAAGGAACAATATTGCCAAAAGCTCAACCAACTGACAACTGCCCTGCTTTGCAATTAAACTCCCCTTGAACCATGCGCATTCAATCACCTTCAATCGCCGAAAACATACATCATACTGCAGTTACTTGCTGTGTCACCTGACATTCCACTTCATACAATCCATCTCACTTCCTCTGATCACCACAAAACTGCTGTCAGTCATCTAGTACTCAAACTTTACATTGCTACTCAAAATTTTGCCTTCCTTCACACAACCACAACTCCTCTGCCTGGAAGTACATACAAACCAACAACTTCAACTTCATATTCCCACTTCAAACAGCACAAAACTCTACACTGCTCTGTCAAAACCTTCCACATATTACCTAAGCCTTCCACTGCTTGTCTCCCAGTAACCACAACTACACTCTTACCATCAACCATCTCTATACCCTGTACAAACCATACCTATCCCACTTTACAACATCACAACAATTCACCATATAACATCCCCTGACATTCAACTGAGCAAACAACACTTCCGAGTCAACCACAACTGACCTACCTAGCTTCACAACATCACCATTACAAAAACTAATCACCTGAACTTCCTCCAAAATAGTTCACCGCTTCTCTTACAACACATCTCACCATTGCTCTGTCTACTGTGCCTGACTGTGCACATAACAACTCCACAATTCCTGCATTTCATCCTCTACAACATCCCCAACCTCCCATCAACTGACATACATACACACATCTGACTCCCCCACAGCCATTGCTTCATCAAATACATCACCACGCAGTAGCTCGAAAATCACGAACTCGAACTCAAACCGCTCCAAAGTCACACGATACAACCTGCTGCCAATTCGAATCACCAAGTTCTTCACAAACAAACTCGCAACCCAAATCCCCTCGCGAGCAGAAATCGCAACCTCCAACTTCTGCAATCGCCTCGCGACTCCACATAAACCAATTCATCAAACAATTGCAACGAACGACCACCGAACTGCCCTCCCCAAATCGAATAGCGAACAACACGCAAAGTCGAACTCGCAAAGGCCTACACTTTGAACAACTTCGCGAATCCCCAAACTCGAAAAACCCAAAATCGCAGTTCTGACCTCGGCAAATTTCGCTTTGGTGAATTTCGTTATGAATTGAATATTTTTTAAAGAGAACGAGGTGATTTCAATTGAATTCAACTTTGAAGTATACGAGAGAATGAGGTTTCTTTGAGATAGACGGAATTTCTTTTTTCTTTTTTGGGCTTTCTTTCAAATGGGCTGGTGATTTAAAAGCGACTTGATTTTGTAATTGGGGTGGTAATTTAAAAGTGGTTTGATTTGAATTTGCAAAGTGACTTTTTTTAAGTAAAAACCTACTTTTAAGTTTCCTTTTAAAAAAAAAAGTAAAAAAATTTAAAAAAAAACTTGTGTATATATCTTGTTTTTATTTCAGGTTGCCGAAGCAGAAGGAGACAACCCGCTTGCCAAAAAAAGGAGAAGAAAATAAACCGCTTGCTTGCTATATTTATTGTTTTTATTTATCTTGCATTGTTGTTTGCTTGCATTTGCATAAAAAAAATTTCAAAAACCAAAATTACATTCGTAGTTGCATTGTTAATACACATTTAATTTCTGCTTTGCATTTCATCCTAGAATTTGATTAGTAATAACGGTTAGACATCGATAACTTTTAATTGTGTATTGACAAGTTGTCTTCTTTGAACAATTTAATTTCTTGGTGTCTAGGCTACGGCAGAGTAATAACCATTTATAAATATTACGGTGATTCGTAAATATTATAGTAGTTGTTCCTTTGAAGGTACTTAAACCTTCGGCTGCATTGCTACGGTGATTCATGGTGCACCGATAACCCCTGCCCGTTACCTGGCTGAGAACTATCTTGTTTATTTAAGACAATTTGTGATTATATAATTTTGGGTTAACTTAGGATAAATCATTTGTAATTAACTTTGCATTCATTTAGTTGCATTAGTTCATGCATATTTAAAAAAAAATTCAAAATTCAAAACTAAAAAAATTATAAATATACCCTTTCTTTTTCTTTGAAATTTTTTTTCCTTTGAAATTTCAAAAATCCAAAAAAAAAGAGAGAAAAAAGAAAGGAAAAACTAATCTACTTGCATGAAATAAGAGAGATCTACACTACAACATGAAAGGAAAAGAAGCATGTAAAAGAAAAGAGAGCACTAATTAACATTAAAAAAAAAGAGATCATAATTTCATTATGTTGATTTATGTGATCATTAGAGGGGATTTGCCTCTAAATTGCTCTTTAATCTCATCTTTTTTTATTCTCCATAGTTTTAGTTTGTTTTTACTTTCTTTTAGCTAGTTAACAATCACTCGACTTTGGTTTAATTTGATTGAATAGAATTTTAAAATCATCAATTCCCTGCGGATCGACCCGTATTCGCCGCGTACTACAAGTGTACGCCGTGCGCTTGCGGTTATATTTTTATTTCTAAATTCGTTCGGCTATTTTCTAACTCAATAGACATTTAGCCGTCCGAACAAGTTTTTGTATACTAAGGGGTGTGGGGTGTTTCATTTGGTAACAGAGCCTAAGGTTATAGGATCCCTAAAACTTGTTTTAAAAATAAAATATTTTTCCAAAAGTAACCTATTTTTAAAGTAGCATATCTTCAAACTAGAAGTATTTTTCAGAAAGAAACTCTTATTATAGAAATATTTTTTCAACTATAAAAGAGAGTTTTTATAAAAATCCCCTCAAAGTCCAATTCGACCTTCTTTCGATTCTTTCAAGCCTAAATTTTCTTTTCTTTGCATAGTATGGCTGACTAGTTCCATAGAGCTACGGTACCAGAGGTGCAAGGGAAAATGCCCAATATAGCACCGGTAGGTGGAGATTCCTTTAATCCACCTATAGCAGCCAATTTTTCTAAGCTATGCAAGGACTTCGCTAGTCTAGGAGGCAGAACGTTTTCTAGCACAAAGGATTTCGAGGAGGCATAAGCTAGGTTGAAGGACACGGAGCGAGTGTTGTGTTTGGACTGTTAGGATTGGAGGATCGACAGAGAGTTCAGCCTACATCTTGGCAGCTGAAGGGAGAGCTTAAAGAGGTTCCTAAGTCAAAAAGCTCTAAGAAGCCGTGGTGGGAGAGTAAGAATGAAAAGGACAAAAGGAAAGAAATGGGACCTCAGAAGTGGATCAAGAAAACCGAGAAATGCCATAGTTGTGGACTGGTTGGTCATTACGCAAGGGACTGTAAGAATAAGATGATGAAGAGAAGGTGTTACCGTTATGGACAGCCTGGTCACCTTAGTAGAGCTTGTCCTCAAAGAACGGGGCAGGGAGCAGGCACACCTACAGTGCAAGTACAGGCTTTGGATGTAGCACCTTCTGGCAGTGGACCAGATAGAGGTAGGAAAGTCTCTGTAGTAGGTTTGATCTCTATTTTTGATTTTCCCATTCGGACTCAATCGATTTTGGAGCATCACATTCTTTCATTCCAAGTCCTTTAGTTGATTGTTTGCACTTAGATATGTCCTTAGTAGTAGACCCCATAGTTGCTTCAAACCCCATAGAAGGATCGGCACATTTATCTATGATTTTTAGGGGTTTGAAATTTTTTATTCTAGGCGTAGAGTCTACGACTGTGATGCCTATGTATTGGGATTTTCGGGGTATGGGATGATTTTGGGAATGGATTGGCTATCCACTTATGAAACGATATTAGACTGTGAGAGGAGAGTTGTTAGACTAGAGACATGCAGCGGTAGGACTCTCGAGGTTTCATGCGACCCACAGGGGTCAGACATATTGAGCTTCCTTTATTCCCTCGATTCATCATCAGTAGAGTTAGATTCAGTTCTAGTTGTCAGAGATTTCCCAGACGTCTTTAAGGAGGTTAGGGGACTACCCCCTAAGAGAGAGATCGACTTCAGGATTTATTTGAATGACAATGTTAAGCCAGTGGCATTACCCATGAGACGCATGGCACCTAGGGAGAGGAAGGAGTTAAGCAAGTAGATTCATGAGCTATTGGAGAAAGGCTTCATCATAAGGAGTATATTTGAGTCGGGAGCGCCAGTCGTCTTCGCTACAAAGGCGGATGGTTCCCTTCGACTTTGCGTAGACTATAGAGAGTTGAATAAGCTCACGAAGAAGGACCGTTATCCACTTCCTAGGATAGATGATCTTTTCAATCAGTTGGTTAGCTCTTCAGTATTTTCTCAGCTTGATTTTGCTACTAGATTTCATCAGCTTGGAGCTGTCGATGATAACATCGATAAGGCAACATTTAGGACACCCGACGGATTCTTTGAGTGGTTGGTTAAGCCATTTGAGCTAACCAATTCCCCATCATATTTTGTAGATTTGAGGAGCCGTGTTTTTTTTTAGATGTCCTAAACAAGTTTGTAGTAGAGTTCGTGGATGACATTTTGGTATTTTCCAAGAGTATGGAAGAGAATGCTATTCATCTAAAGGAGGATCTTTGTACACTTTGCATTCATCAGCGGAAGGCAAAATTCGTAAAGTGTCAGTTTTTGACGTAAGGAAGTGTGTTTCTTAGGGCATAGAGAAGGTCAACACATGGAAAGGGTTTGAGAAATGATTTTGTACATTTAGGTTCGGATGTGGAAATCCAAAGAGAGGTAGGCAAAGATTGGAGATGTACAATAGATTCGGTTGATAAGAAAAGAACAAAGCCCATGTGTAGATAATTGCAAAGAGGATTTAACGGTAGTGCCTTGGAATAAATATAATCATAAAAGAGGAATAGGAACAAAAGACTTTAGTAAGGAAATGAGATTACCAAAGTTTAGGAAGGGTACTCCTAGGGTAGTAAGAAGAAAATCCACTTTATGTTTAGCCCAATAAAATGAACTTGTTAGAATTGAAAAGTTGAAAAATATAATTGTTAATAATTTTGAGAAAGTAAATATTGGGTTTTTGAAAAAAAAAGTGGTATGAGATTTAAATTGGTTTTTATATGATTTTGTTAAAAGTGAAATTCATTTTGAAGAATTATAGAGCATATATAGCTCGCTAGTTTCTTTGCAGGTAAACAAAGATTTTAAATATAAAAACCTAGAGTGTATTAATTAGCGAAAACATAAGTTACATCATTTATTGTTGTAATAGATGTTTTCATGAAAAATAAGGGGAGTATAGACTATAACACTATTGTTATAGTAGGTGACTCCCAAGGGAAATATTTTTACATAGTATGCGAGATTTATTAGTATTTATTTTAATTAAATCCATACACTAGTATTTTTGGGTTGTAGTAACGTTGTTTTACGCAACATCTGTTTTGACCCAAACAAAAATATATTTTGAGAATAATTTCTAAGTATAATAAAAAGTGGTTTGTAAGTACACTTAAGTATGAGGAAATGTTTTCTAGTTATGGATAGATTAAAACAGTTTTGAAAATGAGTTTTCCTGAAAGAAAAGTGTAAGTTAAATATTAGAAAATTAATAAATTTCCTAGAATTGTCTATTGTAAGAGAATATTGATTAAACATACTTTAATCTATTGGAATGAAATGAATAATGATAAAATTTTCTATAAAACCAAATCACAAATAAAGGTGAATACGTGAAAGAGATATACAAGGTATGGGAAATACCATATTTTGTATAGCCTATTTCAAAAAATATAAAATAAGTTCCTTGTAATTTCACATAAACATGAAGTCTTCTTTTAAAGGATTTATAGAAGGTTTTAGCGTTAATAGTTTCTTAAGAAAGTAGTTCCAATATATTAAGGTATAAAACCATTAGGTGTAATAAGAAGTGTAATAATTAGAGACAGAGTTGGTTAGGGGAGATATTATAGAGGGCCTTTGTAGAAAGTCCCGATTTGTAGTTAGGAACTCTTCTAAGGTTAAGTAATTGGAAAGTTAGGAAGTTTTTAATAAAATAATTGTTCTTATCTACTCCAGTTTTTGCAAAATTGAAAATCTATGAAAAGAAAATGTTTTGAAAACATGTAAGAACATTTTAAAGATATTTTAAAGAAAAATGGTTTGGTGGAAAAGTAAATAAGTTTTTGGAAGCGAAAAACTTAGTAACAATTAAATTTAAAAATCCAATTTTTTATGGAAAGCTGTAAAGGTCTTTAAAAGAAAAGGAGGAATAAGTTTTGAACTTAGAATTTGCAGGTTTTTCCCCCTAGGTTTGGGGAATAATGTAAATTCAAAAAGCTGTATGGATGCAAATCTAGAAAGATAAAATGTTAAGTAACCAAGTACCTTTGGATTTAATAAAAACTTGAAAATAGCACTTTTAAAGGCTAAAATTTTGGGATTTGATGTTTTAAATATTTAGAAACTTTAGTTTTTGAAATGAGATCATTAATAACAAACCAAACTTTTAAATGTGGAGTAGATAGGAATCGTTTCCTAGGTGCGACAGAAAAGGAATAAGGCTATATAGGAGATAGCAGTGATTTCTTTTAGAAGTAATAATAATAGTTTCCGTAAAGAATAGGACACTAGTGGGAACCTAATAATGTTGCTTCATGTGTGCAGGCTATGTAGTAAGATGATATTAGTAAGATAGTAAGACACATGAGGTTGAGGATGTGTATTCTTGATTTTGGAGGAACTTGGAAGAAGCATCTTCCTTTAGAGGAATTCACGTATGATATAGTTTTCAAGTAAGCATTGGAATAGCACCTTTCGAAGCTCTTTATGGAAGACCGTGCAAGTTGCCTTCGTGTTGGTTAGAGTCTACAGAGAGATTGCTACTTGGTCCCGACATGGTTATAGAGGCTTCGAAGAAGATTAATTTGTTTAGGAGAGAATACATACCTCTTACCCACATCTCTTTGATAGTAAACTTTGAATTTCCTTTTTCCATCTTTAGTTTTGAATAGGTTTTTTCCTCTATTATCCTTTGGGAGGGTAGATCTTAGGAATTAACCTATGGATGGTAGGGCTGAGTGTAAACATGTTATTAGAACATGTTATGTATGATGGATATTAGTGGTTGCAAGTGGTTGCTAGTGGATGCTAGTGGACGCATATACTTACAATAGGCACTATTATCTCTTAGGGATAGGCTTAACTAGGACACTAGAGCATATGCATATGGATGTGTGCGCATTCGCATTTTTTTTACTTTATTCCATAGTTGCTATAAATGGATTATTATCATATATTTTTGCATTTGGATGATGATTGTAGCACGCATATAAAACTATCAGTTATCACTAGGAAACTTGCATTCATTTGGATACATAGCACGGACATGATTGCATAAAAGGAGGTCGACTAAATCAGTAGACCGCCTAATCTTTTGCATTAGTTAGGGACATTGACACTACACTATTCGCATATATATATATATATCATAAATTGCATTAGAAAATCTTAAGGACAATGGATGTAATGGATGATGGTTAAGTAGTTGGTTGTAGAATTTGAATGAAAACATTTATTTCATTCTTCTATCCTTAGAGATTTCGGGGACGAATTCCTTTAAGAAGGGAAGAATGCAACAACTCGAAATTTAAGCTATAATAATTAATTAACGAATTAATTAAATAATAAAATAACTTTGTGAAATTACTAGAATTTAGCCAAGTAAGTTGCACCATTGTGTCCATGGTAATTTTCTAGTCAATTTCCATATATAGATTGTCAAAATCCAAGCTAGAACAAAGGAGTTACGAATTAAACAAGAAAACGAAGGAAAAAAAATATAATAGGGCAGGGTCGACCCTCCCAATGGCTAGGTTGACCTATAGGTCGACCTACCATGTGTAAAGGTCGATCTAGCGGTCGACCCACCTTGTGTTTTGGACGTTAAACCGTCCAGATGCAAATATGACGTGTTTTTCGATTTCTTTTGCATCTCGTGCGTCCGTGCTTCTATCCGACGGTTCTCATCGAGCCAATGACGTGGTTGCACCAGATTTAATTCTCAAATCCAACAGTCTGAGATCCACAAGTAACACTATAAATAAGACCCTAGGTCTGACTATTTTTCTCATTCAGATTTTCTCTATCTGGGTTCATTGCCTGAACCTGGACCCTAAAAGGAATATTTTTCCAAAGAGAAGATCTTTTTAATTAAAATATTATATACCTTAAAAGTGGATCCGAGAAGGCCAAGGAAAAGAGCTAAGGACCACAGGTGAGTGTTTAAGTAATTATTTTAGTTTTTTAACTAATTTAAAATAATAGGGTTTCCAATAGTTGTAGTTTTTCTACAATTTTGAGACCGCTTTTATACAAGTTGTTTACAGTTAATTTTTAATGTTCTTTTCAGTCTATTTTATTTAGCTATTTTATTTATTTATTTACAATTATTTACTATAATTTACAGTTATTTGTATTTTATATACATCCGTTTTGCGTTAGATTTTAGCATGTACATTCTAGTTATTTTTATTCCTTTTACATGAATAAACTAATAAAAAGTGGATAATTCGCTAATATGTACTAAATTTTAAGAACACTACAATTACAGAAAATTGGACGTAAATAAGTAGAACTATAATAAAAGAATATAGACTGAAATAGGCAAATCTGACATTTGCAAGCAAGTTATAACTAGTAGATTATAACTAGAAAGATAAGATAAAAGAGAAATTATAACATAGGTTATAATTAAATAGAAAGAACAAAAAGGGGCTTATTTTAAAAGACTTACACTAAGTTAATAAGCAAATATAGCGGAGATAATAGAAGAGGCTTATTTAAAAGACTTAGAATAAGTTAATAACAAATAGAATAGAAAGAACAGAAAGAGGCTTTTTAAAAGACTTATATTAAGTTAATAAGCAAAGATAGAAGTGGGGCCCATAACCAATAGCATTACCTTTCAGACTAGGACTGATGGTTTCACAATAGGTTAGGCTTGGCATGACCCTTTCAGAGTAGGAGTAATGGTCTCACAATAGGTGAGGCTGGGCATGACCCTTTCATAGTAGGACTAATGGTCTCATAATAGGTGAGGCTGGGCATAACCCTTTCAGACTAGGATTGATGGTCTCACATTAGGTTAGGTGAGGCTGGGACATGCTTATGCTAACTAAAGTAACTAAGGGGCCAATAGATAGAAGTTCAAATCAGGGGATTTGGGAAAGGGGCACAACTAGATTTTGTTTGGTAGGACCCGAATTGGCAGCATTCCCTTTCAGACTAGGACTGATGGCCTCACAACACACTTAGGTGAGGCTGGGCAGGACCCTTTCAGACTAGGACTGATGGTCTCACAACGGAGGAGGTGAGGCTGGGCACACTTATGCTGTTTAGGGTAAGAGGGAGCAACAGATAGTGTGAGCCTAACGGTGGTCGTGCGTGCGGCCTTGGTGCGGGGAGATAAGTCGCTATTGAGTTCCAGAGCGCTAGCAGGTGTCTTTTTGTTGTGGGATCCACGTTGGGGACTAGCTCATAGTGGCACAACAGAGATAGAAGGCCGATCAAAGGGTAGAAATTAGGAATTCAGCCTAATTAAAGTAGGATTAGGAATTCAGCCTAATCAAAGCAGTAATCTAAGACAAGTGCAAACAATCAAAATAATCAAAGCAAGCAGCATTTTATTCTAGTTTTACCTTTTCCTTTATTTCCTTTTTATACTAGAACTGTTGATAAGCCTATTATCTTTATCTTGCTTAAAAATACTAGTAATTACTTCCATTCACCAGACTTTTAGTCTGGCCCACTCCTTTATTTTCCACCTTTCCCCCCATAGGCCAGCAAAGGCAAGGATAGTAGATTTTGGACTTTCTTGGAGATTCAGCTGCGGTGTTTTTCTTCATGTATTCTTCTTCTTCTTTTGAGTTTTATTTCATGTACTGGTACTTGTTGAGAGGGATGATTTTTATGTACTCTGATATTGTGACTGAGATGGTATCTTTCATAAGACATATGTATTCGGTATTTTGAGACATATTTTGGTTATGGTTTATTTTCTGGAATAATGAAGTTTAATTTTCAAATGTTTCCGCTATTTTATTTATTTGTCTTATGAATCTTAGTCTCTATAAAGTTTTAGCTCTACCTACAATGCACCACATCTTTTAGTGTGCCCTTTTTGGGTATACTAAGGGGTGTGGGGTGTTTCAAAAAATTTCTTTCACACGTATATAATATAATTAACTCAATGATTTAATTTATAAAAGCATTGCTGGAAAATATAGAGTGAAAAAATAGAGAAAATGATTTTAGCTGCAATTCTTACCCATTTATGGTTTTTTATAAAAAATCCTTTATGTTAATGGAGTAATATAATAGGAGTGGAAACATATGAGTACGCATGTTGAAGTATGATATTTACTGTAAAAACATGGTGTGTGAAGTGGAAAACACGAAGTATAGTTAACTAAGTTCATGACTACATGTTAATAGTACGTCTTTATAAACTACATTTATAGTATGCATAGCCTTTCTATTTTGAATCTTTCCATTTTCCTCCAAAACCTTTGTAGTTTTTCGTGCGACTCCTCTAGTAAAAGCAACATATAGTTGACCAAGGTAGAAAACATGTGTTAGAAGATAAATACCAACTTGAGGGATGGTTTGTAACATTAAATGAAATCTCATAAGCAATGGGACTATAATCTATATGAGTAGAAAACAACAACGGGTAATCCACTTTTGATGAAACAAAACCCTATACTTACACAAATTCATATGTCTCAATGAAAATAAAGATTAACTATAATATTATAGTAAATGCTTGCATCTAAAAACGTCAATATATTGAAATCATACCCTTTATCTTATTGAAAAAATTAATTAAGTTGCATACAATTAAATTATACAACTTGACCATACATCCTCAGTAATCTCACAACATTACAATCCATTAGAAATACTAAAATAATTAATAATGTTGCTTTGAATCAAATATAATTGAATCATACAATCTATTTGTTGCAAAATTATCTCATCGAGCACATCATCAGTTATTGTTGCAGAAAATCGAAAGGGTTTCTTCTTGATGATATTTCCTAATTTTCTTGAACCTTATACATGAACCGATGTTACCATTGGGTTGACCATTGCATGAATCTTATGACATGTTTTGTCCCTTCCCTTTGTCTATAGACTCTTCAACATTGTGATCTGGTTCATTGGCATCCTTGCTAAGCACATTCAGGGATTAGTTCTCATATACTTATGCTAATATGTCTTTTGCTGTTTAAGTACCTATAGTGTAACTTAAACCGGGACTCTTAACTGCACTTGTATTGTTTGTTCTATATAATAAAAGGACCATCGCTCAAAACCATGGTGAGCCACATGTGAACATGAAAACTAACTAAATTCAAAACATGTTTCTTGTAGCTACATATATCTTTTGTTTCTTGCAACTGCATATATCTTTTGTTTCTTGCAAAAAAACTTATTATACAAGGAAATTTCCTATTAGTGGATCATCCTTATCTTTGGTATATAAATTCATACGTGAATAATTTTATCAGGATGCATAAATTACTTGCATCAGGTGGCTTGTCCTAACAGATAACATTAAATGCATAGATATAGAGACAGTTAATAGTACAATAAAATGTAATTTCACATCAAATGTAAAGAATAAACGTGAAATAATTTAATTTCATATAAATACCATACATGTTGGGCCAAATAAACCAACACTCTCTTTCAATAGTTTAAGAAAAATTGTCCTGTTGCAGTCTACATACCAACAACAACTTCGGTACTTTCTCCATAACGACCACCTTCATCAATTAATGTGCCACGTGTTTTTTTGTCATTTCCAAAATTTGCAACAGTATTCCACTAGTACATCATATGTTTCCAGTTATCACAATATATACTTTAATCACTATGGACATAATAATACAAACATGTTATTAGATTGGAATACATAACAAATGCACGATAATGGGTCAACAATTGTTCATCATGTAGGATGAGTCTGTACGTTACTAATTTTTACTTTAGTATAAAATCTAAAATATGAAATGTGTGTAGTTTCTTGGACATACTTCTACTTTTTTACTTTTTAAAAGTTAAAACCAATTCATTTGGCTTTAAAAAAAGTAGTTTTTTAATCAATCACTACATATTAATAGTAAAAAATCAACCAACATATTCTCAACTGGAGGAAAATAATATACACATGGTAGGACCTAAAAAGATTATCAAATAAAGATTGTACATATTTAGAAAAAAAAAAGATAAGGCACGGTGGTAACAATATTAAAATGTACTCATACTACACAAAAACTGCTCCATGCAGGAAGTAAGTTTTGTCACACAACAGGTAAAGTTTCTCTCTCCCTAAAGCTCTCCATTCATATATCCTTGCACCATCCAACGTAGATAAATAATACAGAGTATAAATTGAAAATAAACCACAAAATAATAAGTTAAGCATATATTAATTAATCAGTAAAAAAAATTATAATTACCAAGGTTTGGTTTTCAGTTGGTTAAGGAAGCTAATAATTTTAGCAGTTGGATTATAGGTTTTAACATGAGCATTGAATTCAAATTAATGTACATTGTTAAAAAATACTCGGTTTTTAATGTTTTATTCAATATAACTCATAAAAATCTACATGTAAACCATAATTAGTCATCCTGACAGCTCAATTGGAAAATATATTTATTATTATTCAAATTCTTATTTAATTGAGAACACATATTTGGAAATTTTCCCAACAAATTATTAATGATGCTAGCAAAAAAGAAATTTTTTTTGCCAGTTTTCCTTATAAAAGAAGAAAAATTAGACCATCAATGCTTTGTAGTACTGTCCATTATGATTTCAGTGTTGGTACAGTCTATCATTGTGCTTTGTGTGTAATTTTAGATTTTCAAGACCACTCTACATGTTGTCTATAGTACAACCATCGAATGCAAGTACCGTCCATTGTGCTTTCACTGTTGGGTGTGTGTGTGTGTGTTTCTATGTGTGTATATTATGTATTATCATTTTCAAATTGAAAATTCTTTACAATTCATCCTCAAACATCAATCTTCTTCTCCAAACAATTGAACTCAAAGAAATGATAAATACCTGTTGCAATAAAAGAATGAGTAGCTTGAACATTCTGAGAATCTGAAATCAAGATTCCATCAGAGTTTGCAGTCTCCAGGAGTTGTTATGGGCAGAATGCTCAGACTAACGCTAGAACATTTGTGAATAGTCAAGTGCTAAGCAGCTCTGTCTACGGAATTTATGTTGTTTACAAATCTTTTGGAAATTCATTATATTCAATGACTATATAATAGAAATAATAATTCGTTTCCAATCTGTTTAATAGTGAAGTAATAAATTCAAAAAAGGCCAACACTTACATTTGGAGCAATATCACATCCCTACGTTTATAGTAAAAATGATAGATATAATTGTAGGAGTCGGGATTCCAACTGGAGACCACTCAAATCGAAACTCCACAAGCACAGCGGAAGACGAGATCGTGGTAAGTAGTGTAAAAACAACCAATCAATAACTCGATATCAATCTCAATCAATCCAAAAACAATCACAATCGGAAACAAGAAATTCAAAATTCAAAGCAATAATGAAAAGTAAATCACACAGCAATTTATAGTGGTTCCACTAACGTTGTATTAGTGTACATCCACTTTAAGAGAGAGCTTTATTAATATTGATGAGAAGAGTACAAGAGATTGAATAAAATGATCAAAATTCTAATTTGAAATTGATTTGTGGAGAAGAGAATTGAAGAAAATTAGGTTTTGATAAACCCTAATTGGTGGAGGCTAATCTCTTGCAGTTGCTTGCACGCACACCTGATTTGGAACCTGAAGCTAGCTTATATAGAAGAATAGAAACCCTAGGCAATGTTCCGAAATTGCCCCTGCAGTTGTCACAAATCTTCATGCCAAGTCCATACGAAAAAACAGGCAGAAAGTCGCCTCAGACGTTTGGCCAAAATGGTCAGACGTCTGGCTGAAGTCACTGGAAAAATTCGCTTCAGCTCAGACGTCTGACTGAAGTCACTGGAAAAATTCGCTTCAGCTCAGACGTCTGACCATTTGGTCAGACGTCTGACTGATGCCTCTGGAAGCATCTCTGCCCAGACTCAGACATCTGACCCTTTTGGTCAGACATCTGAGCTGTATCAACTCAGCCCACTTCGCCTTTTTCCCTACTAACTTCCACCTTCGAACTCCGATTTGCGAACCGTTTTCTCCGTTGCGAAGCTACTTCCGACCTCTACAATTCTCCATATAGTGTCGCCAGAATTTAACACTCCACCATGACACTATATCCATCTCCAACTATAATGGTACCATACCATCAACAACAACCGATAACACCAACTATCACTTCTTCTACCTTCAACCAAACATGAATGCTTTACCAATAAGCTCCGGCAAAGCCACCGCCCATTGCACTCCACCAACGAGGTCAGACAAAGCCCCCGCCCGCTAATGAAATGTGTAAAGCATCCAAATCCTAAGCTATCTCACCAAAGACTAACACTTACCAAGAAGATAGAAGCTCAATCTCTCACCGATACTCTTCCTCATCTACCATCAAGCTTCTCCCTTAACCGTGCCACCACGTGGCACCTAGCACTTCTCCAAGCGAATCAAGTTCGAGCAATGCTCGAACTTCCCAACCGGCAATGCCTTAGTGAACATGTCCGCCGCGTTATCCTTTGTGTGCACTTTCCGAAGATATACTTGCTTATCCTCATCAATGGCTACTAGAAATGACTCTCCTCAATATGCTTAGTCTGTGAGCTAAACGCCAAATTCTCTGCCAAGTGAACAGCACTCTGGCTATCACATCGAACATCAATACTATCATGCCCGAATCCCAAGTCACACAACAATCGCTTCAAATAGAGTGCCTCCCTTGCTGCCTCCACCGCGGCTATCAAACTCCGCCTCCGTAGTGGATAAAGCAACTACGGTATGCAATCTAGATCTCCAACTTATGGCTGTACCCCCAAGTGTGAAGACATATCCAGAAGTTGATTTTCTTCGATCCCTATCACCAGCGTATTCCGAATCACAATAACCAACCAACTTGCAATCCATCGCCTTACTACCGCCAAAAACAAGACCATGAGATGATGTGCCTCTAACGTATCTCAATATAAGCTTCACAGCTTTCCAATGTGATTTTTCCGGATTAGCCATATATCGACTAACCATCCCAATGACATTTGCAATATCGAGCCTTGTACACACCATAGCATACATTAGACTTCCAACCGCACTAGCATATGGCACCTTTGCCATATAAGCCTTGTCTTCCTCCAAGATAGGTGATCCTTTACTAGAAAGCTTCATATGCAAAGATAAAGGTGTATTTGACGCCTTTGCATTCTCCATGCTAAACCGAAAGAGCACTTTCTCAATGTATTCCTTTTGAGTTAGTTTCAACTCAAAATGCTTTCGATCCCTTACAATTTTCATGCCCAATATCCTTCATTTCGAACTCCGATTTCAAACTCAGTTTCAGCTTGTTGATTTCATTCTTATCCTTAGAAGCAATGAGAATGTAGTCCACATACAAGAGTAAATACACCCAACAATCATTTCTCAACTTCTTGAAATAAACACAAGCATCCTTGATGCTTCTATCAAAACCATTTTCAAGCATAAAATGATCAAACCTCTTGTACCATTGTCTAGGTGATTGCTTTAGTCCATATAATGATTTCTTCAACTTGCAAACCAAATTTGACTTACCATCCACAACAAAACCTTCCGGTTGCTCCATGTAGATGTCTTCATCCAATTCACCATGCAAGAAGGCGGTTTTCACATCAAGTTGCTCCAACTCCAAGTCGTGAATAACAACTATAGCAAGTAATATCCGAATAGAAGTATGGCGCACAACCGGTGCGAATATCTCATCATACTCCTTTCCCTTCCTTTGTGCAAACCCCTTAGCCACTAGCCTAGCTTTGTATCTTCCATCGTCTTTCACCTTGTATATCCATTTGCACCCAATAACACGGTTTCCTTTAGGAAGTGGAATCAAATCCCATGTTTGATTCTTCAACAATGATTGCATCTCTTCCTCCATGGTACAAATCCATTTCGAGCTATCACTCGACTTCATGACGTCATCAAGGTCCATCGGCTCATCTTGGACTACATGAAGAGCATAGTCCAAATTATCACAAAAGCTAAGATAGTCCCAATCACCATATCTTTCGGGTGGCCTTATAGTACGACGACCAACCCGAGTAGCAATACCATCACCCAAACTCCCTTCGGCTCCACTTTGAACCGAATCTTCTCTAGAATCATGTACATCACTAACACTACTAAAGGCACCCTGTGGACTATGTGATGTAACATCAACCGCTATTTCCTCGCAAGCATCTCCTACCACTCTACTCTCTCTACTCCTTGGACAAAATGTGGAAATAATTTTCTTCTCCTTTGATTCATCATGAACCAAGTCTGGAACATCTGATGAGCTTCCATTTTCCTTGAACATCGCCGACTCATCAAAAGTAACATGACGAGAATTCACTATCTTCTTTGTTTCCGGATTCCAAATCCGATAGCCTTTTACTCCATCCGTATAGCCAAGCGAAATCCCCTTGAAAGCTCTAGGTTCAAGCTTATCATTTCCCGAATCATGCACATAAACAGGACTGCCAAAGACACGAAGATAACTCAAGTCAATGCTCTTTCCCTTCCACACTTCCTCCGGAATTTTGTTACCAATGGCTGAGCACGGAATTCGTTTAATAATATGCACTGCGGTTGACAAAGCTTCAGCCCAAAATCCATTCGCTAAACCCGATGTCAACCTCAAGCATCAAGCTTTCTCAAGTAGAGTACGATTCATCCTTTCCTCAACACCATTCGACTGCGGATCTCCAGGTGTAGTAAAATGCCTCCGAATACCATGATGCTTGCAAAACTCCAAAAATTCTCCAGAAACATACTCTCCGCAATTGTCAGACCTTAGAACCTTCAAAGACTTTCCACTCTCATTTTCAACAAGAGCCTTCCATGCTTTGAACTTTTCAAATGCCTCCGACTTGGCCTTCATTACATACACCCAAACTTTCCGAGAAAATTCATCTATAAAGGAAATATAATTGCGAGCTCCACCTAAAGAAGCTATAGGTGACGGTCCCCAAACATCCATGTGATCATACTCAAGAACCCTTCTCGAATCATGCTTTCCCTCACCGAATGAAACTTTAGTTTGCTTCCCCATGACACATTCTTCGCAAAACTCTAACTTGTTGAAACTTTCTTCATCGAAACCCGCAAGCTATCACTCTCAATAGTGATCTTACAACCTAAAGAATCAAGCTGCCCCAAAGGGATAAGAGACTTCCGAAGTCCTGGAACATAACGTACATTAGTGAGAGTATGAACTACTCCGTCAAACATCCGAGTTGGCACGGAACCAATGCCTTTCGACTTACAAATAGCACCATTTCCCATAACAATTGAATTTCCTTCCTTTTCTATGTAAGAAGAAAAACAATTCCTATTTGGCATCATATGATAAGACGCCCCCGAATCGAGCACCCAATCGCTACCCGAAACATCTGATGCTACTGCCAACAGAACATCTACATCTCCCTCACCAACTCCACTCTCCACCGCTACAGATGAAGATGCAACTTCCTTCTTTTTCTTCTCCTTGTCCGAACACTCATTCTTCCAATGACCGGGCTTCTTGCAAATATAGCACTTGCCTTTTCTTTCCTTCGACTTTCCTCTCCAACCGGGGTTCCTTGATTTAGAATGCCCCTGGTTCTCCTTCTTCACATACCTCTCCTTCTCTACAAACAAACCTTGACCATTATTAGCACCACTACCTCCATCACCTAACTCCTTCATTTGATCCCGCAACTTCTCACCAAGAAGATCCGTCTTAACATCATCAAGAGTAAATGTATCTCAGCTATAGATCAAACTATTTGAGAAACCTGTATAGCGATCTGGCAACGAACACAACAATATCATCGACTTTTTCTCTTCCTCAATCTTCAAATTTACCGCCTTCATCTTCATTAGCAAATCGTCAAAAGTATTCAAGTGCGCCTTTAGCGAAGTACCTTCCTTCATCTTATAGATGAAGAACGTTCGCAATAAGATCAAACGATTTGTCAGTGACTTCTTCATATACAACTCCTCCAACTTGTCCCAAATACCCTTAGCGGCTCACCACTAATTTCAGAGATAACATTCTCTCCGATAGCAAGTTGAAGTGTAGTGAATGCCCACTCTTCCATCTCCTCTCTCTCAACATATGAGATGTCCGCTGGCAATAAATGTGTGTCAAACACTACCCGATGCACCGATTCCTCCTTAGAACCGCTTTCATCTTCCATTGCCATTTTTCAAAATCATTATCGTCATTCCACTTGTCTATTACCAATTGTTATCCTGAAGCTGCGTACGAACCACATACATAAGGCGCTACACCACTTGGATTAACCATTAAGGAACTACTTGAGGTATTATCTGATTCTGGCATTTCTACAACCACCTACCAACACCAATGCTCTTATACCAAATGTTGAAGTCGGGATTCCAACTGGAGACCACTCAAATCGAAACCCCACAAGCACAGCGGAAGACGGGATCGTGGTAAGTAGTGTAAAAAAAACCAATCAATAACTCGATACCAAACTCAATCAATCCAAAAACAATCACAATCGAAACAAGCAATTCAAAAATCAAAGCAATAATGAAAAGTAAATCACACAGCGATTTATAGTGGTTCCACTAACGTCGTGTTAGTGTACATCCACTTTAAGAGAGAGCTTTATTAATATTGATGAGAAGAGTACAAGAGATTGAATACAATGATCAAAATTCTAATTTGAAATTGATTTGTGGAGAAGAGAATTGAAGAAAATTAGTTTTTGATAAACCCTAATTGGTGGAGGCTAATCTCTTGCAATTGCTTGCACGCACACCTGATCTGGAACTTGAAGCTAGCTTATATAGGAGAATAGAAACCCTAGGCAATGTTTTGAAATTGCCCCTGCAGTTGTCACAAATCTTCATGCCAAGTCCGTACGAAAAAACAGGTAGAAAGTCGCCTCAGATGTCTGGCCAAAATGGTCATACGTCTGACTGAAGTCACTGGAAAAATTCGCTTCAGCTCAGACGTCTGACCATTTGGTCAGACGTCTGACTGATGCCTCTGGAAGCATCTCTGCCCAGACTCAGACATCTGACCCTTTTGGTCAGACGTCTGAGCTGTATCAACTCAGCCCACTTCGCCTTTTTCCCTTATAACTTCCACCTTCGAACTCTGATTTTTGAACCATTTTCTCCGTTGCGAAGCTACTTCCAACCTCTACAATTCTCCATATAGTGTCACCAGAATTTAACAATAATCATACAAATAAAAGCAATTATATATACACATAAATCCAAAATTGACAAACCTTCTCCTTTTTTCTTACAGTCCCACCATGCCTAACCTTGTCCATAAATGGTTCCACCACCATCAATTAAAAGACCATTCAAACCATGTAATGGGATCTAATAAAGATCAGGATTCATCGACACGCCATTATATGCAATTAGTGTTCTAGCGAGCTACAAATCAAATGTATGTTATTGTATTTTCATCTTATGTTTCCTAACAAAATTTTGTAAGAAGTTTGAATATATTACCCGAAAATGGAATTTTGATTTGCATGAACCTTCAAAATAAAAATTAATTAACAAAAATGGTTTTGGGGATGGAACTAAAAATGTGGGATTGTTCCCATCAGCACATGCTGCTCCCCGTGCTTTTAGAAATGCCTTTAACATACATAAATTATTATTATCAATCAAAAATAGTTAGATATAATTTATATGAAAACAGTGTAGAAATAGTATAAGTGTAAATATATACTTAACTATCATTTGATTTAGCATCTCCTTTAGCTCCAAAGTCTATAAAATTGTAAATTGCACCATTTGCACCAAATATTACACTTCTCATACAAAGAAGCATTATCATGCTAATCCTAGAAAATATATAACAAAATCAGTTCGACATTTTCTAGATGCAATTTTAGCAAAACAAAGAGAACCGAGAATTTAACTGTATTTTTGACCGGATTTGAGAGAATGAACACAATCTTTTGCTCTGCCTCATAAATATGAATTCAAAAAATCTACATACCTTAGTATTGAATAATTCAAAACTTATATGGTATACTACCATAGGACTTAAAAAATCAAACCATTTTTGGATATTCAACAAAATAAAGATGTAAAAACCAAAAGTCACAACAACATACCTTATCAAACATAGATCGGTGTTTCTCGTTCACGGTTCAAAATATAAAGCTTAGGGTTTAGAGTCATCATGTTTCTTAGCCAAATTAAACAAATTTAGTACAAAAAACATCAAAATTCGAAATCAAAACAAGAATAGCATAAATCGTTAATAATTAGGGTTATTGGAAGTACCGCTTTTGAGATCTGGCTATCAGCTTCGTGAGAAAGAGGAGGTGGAACTTCAATTTCCCTCGCCCATATGGAGAAATATTTTGTAGCTTCTCTAATATTTTTCATAACTTCTTTTCAGATTGAAGCTTATTTCGATTAAGGCAAAAAGAAAATAGAACAAATATAAAAGTTGAGCGGTTTGTAAGATGTGGGATAAAAGGTCGGATGTAGACAAACAGAAAATGGCAAAGTTAAGAGCTGAGCAAACTGTTTGGAAGACCCTCTGCTGCCATGCTCAGCTAAATTGAGTAGAGCCATCATTTTCGAAGTACTCCGATTATCATTCATCGAGTTATCATTATTCGAAATTATCGACAGCTTCAATTTTTCCTTTTTGACCTAATTTACTTTCCTTCTTTTAAGGCGCGTGAGGATGAAATGGTGACATGGGGAAGAAAATGGGCCGCGAACCGTTGGGGGAGACCGCAAAGACTAACACACCCTTATTTCATATATATTGAAATAATTTGGTAAAGGACATTTTTAGCAATTTAAAAAAGGCTTCACTTATCTAGTATTGCTTTATATATAGGATACTAGTAGGAAGCCCGTGCCGATAGAACTGGTGTGAATTTTGTATTTATTATATATGTTGTGTTATAGATTAGGTTACTGATTTAGAAATTTATTTAGTATATAAGATGAATTATAAATTTGACTTTACGTTTCTTTTGAGATATAAAGTTCAATTAATAATATGCAGATTATAATAGAAGCCTACTTATAAAGAATTTAAAGAGGTTAAAATACATGTATGAAAAACAAAAAAATAATAATAGTTGATATTCGACATCGTCCAATGTTTAGCACATTAGAAAAGAAAACTCTCCAGGATGCAACTCTTTCCAAAACAACACCAACCAAGTAGAAAGGAAAAAATGTAATGTAAATGAAAACCCAGGAATTTTATTATATATAGTGGTAATTCCGTGCAACTCACGGGTGTAAAGTATGATAGTGTTTAGATTGTTGAATGTTACAAACAGGAAATTATATAAGTTTTTATTTTTTAAAGAAATATAGATACTTAATTGTAATAATTGATATGCATCACAATCTGCAGCGCATAGTTCTTAAGTGTACCGATCTATTTGTCGAATTACTTGCATAATTAGTAGAATATTGAGGTTGCAAAGGGAAAGTATGCAATTGATTCTGTCTGACATGTGTGTTGTAATATTATAAACGATTTTTATTTACGTAACAATAATCAGATATCCAACCATACAGAGAAAAACAGTAAGCAAAGAAACCAAAAATATCAACCCAACACTGTAGCATGAGTCCACATCTTGCATTGACTACATAGATAACTTCCAAAATTAATGTCAAAAGACATATGTATGAAAGCAAACCTATATTATGAGGTAAAAGTGCCCATTTTCTTCAAATGAATAAAAAGAATGGTTATAAAGAGTTGTATCCAGCTAACAAAGAATTGAGGAATAAAAAATGCAGGCACATGAAAAATAGTTAATTAACGATATGAGTAAATATAGATGGTTATTATATGTATACAAACATGGACCGAATTAATAACTTTTAATATAGAAATTTTAGCTAGAATGTCTTATTGACAATATTTAATGAATTTAATATAGAATCCTGGATTTGAATGTTTTGAATACCTAGAAAGGTAACGAAGTAAAGGTAAGAAGTTCCTGAATTTAATGACATATTGAAAGAAAAAACAATACTGAATGACAGTTGCAATAGGATTAAGTAAACATGTAGCATTGTAAATTAATACCTAATCACTTTAACAAACATTTATCATACCACAGTATAACATAATAAATAAAACATAGATGTCAAATATTCAGCTAATTGTTGTTATTATGACAGCTGCAATAAATAAAATAAGTCATAAGAAAAAAACTGAAAACAACAAAGTGAAACTCTCATTGTAATACCCCAAAATTTTGTGAAAAAAATCATTTTTGTAAAATGATTTAATTTTTGAAATATTTAGATTTAAATATGGTGAAATTTTTGGAATAAATAGTGTGCAAGTATATGTGTGCACGTGCACACTGAAATGGCACAAGGAAGAACTCCAGATTTCTTGGATTTAAAACAAGAATTAAAAAGCAATACAAACATGATTTTGCAACATGGATATTTGATTTCTGGAATTATATGGATCATCTTAGAAAATAAGAAAAGTAAGTTTTACTTTAAATCAGTAAACAGATTTTATTTAAAACCCAGAAAAGAAAATTATACATATATATGTTATAAGGATTTGTAAACCTGTATACATATAGGTGCATATGTTTCTGAAATTAAAGAGGAATTAAATAAGCCTAGATAAGATATGTATACCAATATACATTTTTAGGTACTGAAAAGTGTATATATATATATATAAGCAAGAGAAACTATAACATTAAAATGACATGAAATGAGATACAAGTCAATATGCTTGTGTAGGCAAAAATAGCAAAGGGGATTCTCAGGAATAATTAAAATATAAAAATAGGATAGTCACACTTTTAACATGACTAGGTGAGTGGCCATTTTCTGAAAAGTAAAAGAAAGAAAATGCAGCCTTTAAATTGGTTAATATGGCCGGGGTATTAAGGAGGAAAATGAATGAAAAATGCACGAAGATGGTTAGGTCAGAAATGGAATTTTGTTTTAACAAAACCCTAGTGGAAAAATGCATATAAATAGGCAGTTTCAGCCAGTAAAATTATCTTTACCCCGAGCTGCACAAAAATAAGAAAGGAAGAAAAAAAAAATATTGGAAGGAAGGAGAAAACACTCATACAAGGATTTTCTGGATTAATAAGAAGAAATATTTAGGTGAGTAACCTCACTGAGTTCATGGCATTAAGACCTGAGATGAGGCAGCCACTTTTTATATTGCCATTTATATATTGCTGGTTTTGATGTATATGATTTCATCAATGCTTTTTGGATGTCTTATTTTAAATCTGATATGATTTAATATGGATGATTTTGGTGATCTTTGATTTGCTAAGACATTTGTCTTTGGATATGTATCATACTGTTTTATTTATACTCAAAAATGTTAAAGTCTAGGATCTTAAAATTATATAGAGAATACTCTCAACTGTTATAGATCTATGGCATGGAAACTTTACAAAAAAAATGTTGGGAGCTGCATTATACTTGGTATAAGTGTTGAGGCTTGAAAAGAAAGATGTTAAGGGTGCAATAGAAATTTTCTAAGTGCTAAGCCCTTAATCAAAAAAAAAACTCATAAGCTAAGATTATGATTGAACCAGATCATGAATCTGAATCTGAATCAATCATAAAGGCTTGCAGATCAATATAATAAGAACATGCCATGCCTCTTTTACAGTTGAAAATATTCTTATATCTTACTGAGATCAAGACATATTGACCCCATTTAGGAAATAACCGTCTGCTTATTTCTAAGGAGAATTATGCTAGGAAAGATTATGGATGTTTCCATGTTTGCAGTGACATGTTCACTTAGCATATTTGATGATAGGATTTAAGACAATACACTAGTAAATAAACTAGGGAAGGGAAGGCCAAGAAGGCTGCTGGAATGCTTGTCATATTTGAAGTATGCAAGTTGGCACATGGTTTGTTTAAGCCCTGAGATCTTTGTGCAATGATGTGAATTAGTTCATTGCAATGTGTCCCTGTGATTCCTTAATAGCAGATGAAGCAGGAATTTAAATTGAATTATACAACCTGAAAATGAAGAAATAGGTATATGAATATTTCTTAGAATTGGTTGGTATGGAACCATGATGGTTCCAGTGAATGCAAATGTTGCAAATAGATAATTATGTTTGCATGGTTATGTATGCAAGTGTAAGAATGATAGATGAATATATCATACCAGAATCAACTTATTTATACCATGTTAAAGTAATTGGATACAGAAATTTGCTTAAATAACTAGTTGGTACTCTTACATTCTTTGTTGCTTAATATCATGAATGTACTGATGTTACTCATACCAGATCTTAGATCTGACCCTTGTTTGCTCATGGCATATGGGGTGTCTCATTTTAAAATGAGGCAGCCACTTATGCTCTTTCAGGGAACGCAGGCACTAAGTAAAAATGAAGTTATGGCTATTATGGAGGAGTGAATGAACATGCTAGCTAGTTTCAATAAGAGCTTAAATTGATTATATCTGCATGTATTCAGGAAAAATTTTATGTTTCTAAGATTTCCAGTCATGTAATGAATATTTTATGGTTAGTGATCAAGTTGCTCTATGTTCTGTAAAGTGTTAGATTAAATTAGTTGCTCTGTCGAAATCATTGTGTGTTAAGGTTTGATTTGTTTTTGAAGTAGTGTCTGGGATATAAACAAGAAAAATATGCTCAAGCATTAGCTATAAAAAAAATCTGGTAAGAAATATACAATTATGTGAGCAATTTCCTTGCAATTATATTATGTATTGGACAATCTTAAGTATTTTAAAAACACTGAGTTTTGGAGTAAATTTAGAATTTACCTTGAAAAATACCTTTAAGTATCTAATTGTTTTTCCTCTGAATTATGTCTACAAATGGTTCAAGTCTACTTTTTAAATTGTTTTGAGAGAGGTAATTGTATGGGAAGGCTTCAGGTATGATGCAAATGACTGGCATTTCAATTGCCATGATCAGATACCTGGCATGACACTAGGCACATGAGTTAACCAGCTTCAAATAAGTGAAGTTTAGGTAGATTCTAGTTTATAAAATGCAAATAAAAGAATGGTCAGATTAACCACATGGTTAGACCATAGGTCAGGCAAATTGTTCACTTCAAATCAATGAAGCAAGGAACCATTTGAACCCAGTTTTCTGGAAAATGAGCAAAGATATTGACATGTACATGTATATCTGTGTACATGTTGATATTTGGGCAAAAATATAAACATAAATTCCTAGAACAGTTGTAGGAATGGGTTTCAAAAATAATAAAGCAAGAAATATTGTTTTGTATGTTAGATTATAGGCAAAAACTAAGTATATATGTGCAGATATAGGTAAATATCAGATTTCAAACCATACAGGAGAAAAATAAAAAGAAAAAAACAAAAAATTGGGTTTGAACCGACCAGCATAGCACTCGAACTCGTGACCTCTCATGTGTAAGTTAGGCGCGTTTCCATTACGCCTAGATGTTGCTTGTGTTCACTTATGATCCACTTTCTTTTAGCCTGAGTTTGATACTATACAGACTTTAACACAATCATCCATATTAAAAGCTTGCTTTCCACTGATTATTACTTGATCATTTCTTAATTAGAATAACAGACTAAAGTACATGTTTCCTGTGGATTCTATGGTCAAAAATCAGGATACAATAATTAATCTTTTATCAGGGAATTATCACATTTTAATAGATTTAAAAGGATTTCTACTTACATATTATCATGCTCTGATTCTAGTAGAATATAACATAGATATCTTCATATATGTATGTTAGGAATGATTTAGATTTAAAAAAATATTTTTATATTGTGAAAGATCCTGGATATATTTTGTTTATTGGAGAAAGAAAAATGACCCTGGGAAATATATTTGTAATGGATGATATATCTATATATCATCTCTTAAAAAAAATTCCTTATGAAATTAGGGTGGAAATAGGAGGGTCATTTCAGTTGGTATCAGAGCACTTGGTTGCATTGATTGTTAAGTATTATAGAAATGTATTATGTCTGTTTGTTTTGGATGAAATAATTTAGATAAGAAAACATAAATTACAGAAGTACTCATAATATACTAATACCATTTGCCCAGAATTTAGTTAGCAGACCATGGTAGGAAGAGGATCTCATCACAATGCAGGACCCAGTGCACCTCAAATGCTTGATATGCAAGAATTTGTGAGGGTTTTAAGAGATGGAATTGGGCATAGGCCTGAGAACCCACATGAAGAGCTTTCAAAAGTACTGAAGACTTATTCCAATTTGGGAGGCAAGAGTTTTGAAGGAACTGAGAGTGTGATGGAAATTCAAGCATGGTTGAGAACACTTGATAGGATTTTCAATGACATGCAGTTGGATGACCAAAGGAAGAGGCAAGTAGCTTCTAGACAAATGAAAGGGGTAGCTTTAAGCTGGTGGGAGGTGATCATAGCTGGAAGAAATGAAAATGAAATCACTTGGAATCAGTTCAAGGAGATGTTGGAGGCAAGATTTGTACCAGCATCAGCCAAGACCATTTTGCTTGAAGAATTTATCAAACTTAGGCAGGGAACTTTGAATGTCACTGAATACACTCAAAAGTTTGAGGGGCTATCTAATTATGGAGCAATGCTAGTGGCAGATGAAGCATCCAAAAATGATAGGTATATAAAAGGACTGAACCCAGGACTTAGCAGAGCTATGCTACCATATGCAGATAGGACATTTGATCAAGTAATTGATCTGGCCTTGAAACTGGAACAACATGACAAAGAAATAGAGAAATATAGGAATTTTAAGAGCAACAACAAGAAGGATAAGGGAAGATATCACCCTTATGATAAAAAGAAGGAGGAGGCAGACAACAGGAAGAGTAAAGATACAAAAGCCAATGATACTAAGAAGAAATTGGTTTGCCATCATTGTGGAAAAGAAGGACACATCAAACCAAGGTGCCCAGAGTTAAAAGGAGGAGCCTTCAAATGCTACCTATGTGGGAAAGAGGGGCATATGAAGAGGAACTGTCCTGAGAATAAACAGCAAGGGAAATTGGCAACTTTGGAAAGTAAAGGCAAATCTACAGTGAAAATTGATGCTGAAAATCATGGTCAAGTGGAAGGTACATTACTCATTTGTGCCATACCCATACCAGTAGTATATGATACTGGAGCAACACACTCTTTGATTTCCTATGAATTAGTTAAAGTGTTAAAATTAAACTGCATATTGGTTGAAACCCCATTGCTTGTACAAAGTCCCCTAGGGAGTTCTAGTGTTTTGAACATGAATTGTGTGGATGTGGAGTTAAACATAGGAGGAAATATTTTTATTTCCAATTTATATGTTTTAAATTACCCAAATATAGGAGTTATATTGGGGGTAGATTGGTTAAGGCAATTTAAAGCCATAATTAATTTAGACTCATCCACCATATCATTGCAAAATTCTAGAGGCCAGAGGATCACAGTTCTATGTGAAGTAGCTAAGGAAGGGAAATTGTATCATTTAGTTGACTTAGAAAAAGATTTGAGTGAACTAACCATTGAAGAAATTCCCATAGTTAATGAATACTTGGATGTGTTTGGGGAAGTTAAGGGTGTTCCACACCACAGACCAGTTGAGTTCCAAATTAATCTCATTCCAGGAGCAAGTCCAATAATCAAGAAACCTTATAGAATGGGGCCAAGTGAACTGAAAGAATTGAAAAATCAGTTGGAAGAATTAGAAGGCAAGGGATTTATAAGGCCAAGCAATTCCTGCTGGGGTTCTCCAGTAGTGTTTGTAAGAAAACATGATGGTACCTTGAGAATGTGCATAGATTACAGGGAACTAAATAAAGTAACCATCAAGAATAAATACCCATTGCCTAGAATAGATGATCTCTTTGACCAACTCAGTGAAGCTAAAATATTTTCTAGGCTAGACTTAGCATCAGGATTCCATCAAATGAAGGTTGAAGACTCAAGTGTTAAGTATACTGCATTTAACACAAGATATGGCTTATATGAATTTTTGGTTATGCCATTTGGTTTGACAAATGCTCCTTCATATTTTGTTGATTTAATGAATAGAATATTTAGAGATTATTTAGACAAGTTTGTACTGATTTTTATTGATGACATTTTGATTTATTCTAAGACAGTGGAAGAGCATAAAAATCATTTGCATTTAGTTTTGTCAAGACTAAGGGAAAATGATTTAAAGGCAAAATTTTCAAAATGTGCATTTTGGAAAGAAGAAGTGCATTTTCTTGGGCATGTTATCTCTGCCAAAGGAATATCAGTAAACCCTAATAAGGTAGTGGCAATTCAAGCATGGAAAAGGCCTAGCACCATCAGTGAGATTAGATCATTTATGGGGATGGCAGGATATTATAGGAGATTTATAAAAGATTTCTCAAAAATATCATCACCACTTACCAATTTAACTAGAAAGAACCAAGCCTTTGTATGGACAGAAAAATGTGAGCAAGCTTTTATCAAAATAAAAGAAGCCCTGATTAATGCACCAGTATTGAGAGTGCCAGAAGGAAATGAAAATTTGGTTGTGTACACTGATGCAAGTGGCTCTGGGTTAGGGGCTGTGTTGATGCAGCAAGACCAGGTGGTAGCCTATGCATCTAGGCAATTAAAGCCACATGAAACCAGATATGCAACCCATGATCTTGAACTAGCAGCAGTTGTGTATGCTTTGAAACTTTGGAGACATTATTTGTTAGGTGCCAAATTCATTTTGTACACTGATCATAAGGCACTGAAATATTTATTCTCACAAAAAGATTTGAACATGAGGCAACATAGATGGGTAGAGTTCCTAGCTGCCTATGATCTAGATATACTGTATACACCAGGCAAGGCAAATAAAGTTGCAGATGCCTTGAGTAGACAACATGCCAAAGTAGCCATGTTGATGATGGAAGAATTTAAGGATTTGTCTATACTTACTGATTTGGAAATTGAGGAAAACAGTGGGGTACAAATGATGCCCATTGAAGAAGGTGAAGGTAGAGGGAAATTAAGTATGATATCTCTGCAATCAGATTTACTTCTTAAGATTGGGAAAATGCAGGAACAAGACCTAAACATGGTGGAAAAGAAAATGCTCATATCAAAAGGGGAGGAAGTAATAAATTATCAAGTTGATAAAAATGGTTATTTAAGGAATAAAAATAGGATATGTGTTCCAGAAAATATAGAATTGAAGGAGGAAATATTAAATGAGTACCATAGGAGTAAGTACTCCATACACCCAGGTAGCACCAAGATGTATTAAAATTTGAAAAGAAATCTTTGGGGGAAAGGGATGAAGTCAGATGTGGCCAGATATGTTGCAAGGTGCATGACTTGCCAACAAGTCAAGGCAGAGACACAAAGGCCATCAGGACTATTGCAACCCCTTAGTATACCACAGTGGAAGTGGGAGGATATATCTATGGATTTCATAGATGGTCTGCCTAGATCTAAGAAGGGAAACACAAGTATATGGGTAATAGTGGATAGGCTAACTAAGGTAGCACATTTTATTCCAGTTAAAACAGAAAGAAATGCTCCAAAATTGGCTCAAATATTCATGAAAGAGGTAGTAAGGTTGCATGGCATACCCAAAACCATTGTGAGTGATAGGGATACCATCTTCACCTCAAGGTTTTGGAAAAGTTTTCAAGAGGCCATGGGGAGTGAATTGTGCTTAAGCACTGCCTACCATCCACAATCAGATGGTCAAACTGAGGTGGTGAACAAAGTCTTAGAGGATTTGTTGAGAGCATGTACACTGGACTTTGGAGGCAACTGGGAAGACCACCTCCATCTAGCTGAATTCACATACAATAACAGTTACCAAAGCACCATAGGGATGGCACCATTTGAAGCCTTATATGGCAAGCCATGTTTATCACCTATATGCTGGGTAGAGACTGGAGAAAGGGCTGTTCTAGGACCTGAATATGTTAAAGAAACTACAGAGAAAATTGGGTTAATAAGAAAAAGAATAGCAGCAGCTCAAGATAGGCAAAAGAAATTTGCAGATAGGAAGAGAAAGCAAGTGGAATATGAAGTGGGAGACTTTGTTTTCATCAAGATTTCACCTATGAAGAAAGTCTTGAGATTTGGCAAGCAAGGTAAGCTCATACCAAGGTATGTTGGACCCTATAAATTCTGGAAAGAATTGGTTCATTGGCTTACAAATTAGAACTACCAGAGGAAATGAAAGCAATGCATAATGTTTTTCATGTGTCCCAACTTAGAAGATGGGTACATGATAAAGAAGACATTTTGGAAGAGCCTACCAAAATTCAAATAAATCCTGACTTGGTTTATGAAAAAGAGCCAGTGGGGATTATAGCCAAGGAAGAAAAGGAATTAAGGAGCAAAACCTTGAAACTAGTTAAGATCCAGTGGAGTAGTGATCCTAATGACTGCACATGGGAGTTAGAGGATAAGATTAGAATGGATTATCCTAAGCTTTTTGCAAATTAAAAGCTAATTTTTTTTCTGGAAAAATTTTGTTATGCATGGTTGATATGGTTGAATTTGTTTGCTTATGCATATGTTTGATAAGTTTCAGAAAAGAAAATGATGCTTGTTATAAATGTTAGAAAAATTGTGAGGACACAATTCCTAAAAGGAGGGGTGAATGTAATACCCCAAAATTTTGTGAAAAAAATCATTTTTGTAAAATGATTTAATTTTTGAAATATTTAGATTTAAATATGGTGAAATTTTTGGAATAAATAGTGTGCAAGTATATGTGTGCACGTGCACACTGAAATGGCACAAGGAAGAACTCCAGATTTCTTGGATTTAAAACAAGAATTAAAAAGCAATACAAACATGATTTTGCAACATGGATATTTGATTTCTGGAATTATATGGATCATCTTAGAAAATAAGAAAAGTAAGTTTTACTTTAAATCAGTAAACAGATTTTATTTAAAACCCAGAAAAGAAAATTATACATATATATGTTATAAGGATTTGTAAACCTGTATACATATAGGTGCATATGTTTCTGAAATTAAAGAGGAATTAAATAAGCCTAGATAAGATATGTATACCAATATACATTTTTAGGTACTGAAAAGTATATATATATATATATATATAAGCAAGAGAAACTATAACATTAAAATGACATGAAATGAGATACAAGTCAATATGCTTGTGTAGGCAAAAATAGCAAAGGGGATTCTCAGGAATAATTAAAATATAAAAATAGGATAGTCACACTTTTAACATGACTAGGTGAGTGGCCATTTTCTAAAAAGTAAAAGAAAGAAAATGCAGCCTTTAAATTGGTTAATATGGCCGGGGTATTAAGGAGGAAAATGAATGAAAAATGCATGAAGATGGTTAGGTCAGAAATGGAATTTTGTTTTAACAAAACCCTAGTGGAAAAATGCATATAAATAGGCAGTTTCAGCCAGTAAAATTATCTTTACCCCGAGCTGCACAAAAATAAGAAAGGAAGAAAAAAAAATATTGGAAGGAAGGAGAAAACACTCATACAAGGATTTTCTGGATTAATAAGAAGAAATATTTAGGTGAGTAACCTCACTGAGTTCATGGCATTAAGACCTGAGATGAGGCAACCACTTTTTATATTGCCATTTATATATTGCTGGTTTTGATGTATATGATTTCATCAATGCTTTTTGGATGTCTTATTTTAAATCTGATATGATTTAATATGGATGATTTTGGTGATCTTTGATTTGCTGAGACATTTGTCTTTGGATGTGTATCATACTGTTTTATTTATACTCAAAAATGTTAAAGTCTAGGATCTTAAAATTATATAGAGAATACTCTCAACTGTTATAGATCTATGGCATGGAAACTTTACAAAAAAAATGTTGGGAGCTGCATTATACTTGGTATAAGTGCTGAGGCTTGAAAAGAAAGATGTTAAGGGTGCAATATAAATTTTCTAAGTGCTGAGCCCTTAATCAAAAAAAAAACTCATAAGCTAAGATTATGATTGAACCAGATCATGAATCTGAATCAATCATAAAGGCTTGCAGATCAATATAATAAGAACATGCCATGCCTCTTTTACAGTTGAAAATATTCTTATATCTTACTGAGATCAAGACATATTGACCCCATTTAGGAAATAACTGTCTGCTTATTTCTGAGGAGAATTATGCTAGGAAAGATTATGGATGTTTCCATGTTTGCAGTGACATGTTCACTTAGCATATTTGATGATAGGATTTAAGACAATACACTAGTAAATAAACTAGGGAAGGGAAGGCCAAGAAGGCTGCTGGAATGCTTGTCATATTTGAAGTATGCAAGTTGGCACATGGTTTGTTTAATCCCTGAGATCTTTGTGCAATGATGTGAATTAGTTCATTGCAATGTGTCCCTGTGATTCCTTAATAGCAGATGAGGCAGGAATTTAAATTGAATTATACAACCTGAAAATGAAGAAATAGGTATATGAATATTTCTTAGAATTGGTTGGTATGGAACCATGATGGTTCCAGTGAATGCAAATGTTGCAAATAGATAATTATGTTTGCATGGTTATGTATGCAAGTGTAAGAATGATAGATGAATATATCATACCAGAATCAACTTATTTATACCATGTTAAAGTAATTGGATACAGAAATTTGCTTAAATAACTAGTTGGTACTCTTACATTCTTTGTTGCTTAATATCATGAATGTACTGATGTTACTCATACCAGATCTTAGATCTGACCCTTGTTTGCTCATGGCATATGGGGTGTCTCATTTTAAAATGAGGCAGCCACTTATGCTCTTTCAGGGAACGCAGGCACTAAGTAAAAATGAAGTTATGGCTATTATGGAGGAGTGAATGAACATGCTAGCTAGTTTCAATAAGAGCTTAAATTGATTATATCTGCATGTATTCAGGAAAAATTTTATGTTTCTAAGATTTCCAGTCATGTAATGAATATTTTATGGTTAGTGATCAAGTTGCTCTATGTTCTGTAAAGTGTTAGATTAAATTAGTTGCTCTGTCGAAATCATTGTGTGTTAAGGTTTGATTTGTTTTTGAAGTAGTGTCTGGGATATAAACAAGAAAAATATGCTCAAGCATTAGCTATAAAAATAAATCTGGTAAGAAATATACAATTATGTGAGCAATTTCCTTGCAATTATATTATGTATTGGACAATCTTAAGTATTTTAAAAACACTGAGTTTTGGAGTAAATTTAGAATTTACCTTGAAAAATACCTTTAAGTATCTAATTGTTTTTCCTCTGAATTATGTCTACAAATGGTTCAAGTCTACTTTTTAAATTGTTTTGAGAGAGGTAATTGTATGGGAAGGCTTCAGATATGATGCAAATGACTGGCATTTCAATTGCCATGATCAGATACCTGGCATGACACTAGGCACATGAGTTAACCAGCTTCAAATAAGTGAAGTTTAGGTAGATTCTGGTTTATAAAATGCAAATAAAAGAATGGTCAGATTAATCACATGGTTAGACCATAGGTCAGGCAAATTCTTCACTTCAAATCAATGAAGCAAGGAACCATTTGAACCCAGTTTTCTGGAAAATGAGCAAAGATATTGACATGTACATGTATATCTGTGTACATGTTGATATTTGGGCAAAAATATAAACATAAATTCCTAGAACAGTTGTAGGAATGGGTTTCAAAAATAATAAAGCAAGAAATATTGTTTTGTATGTTAGATTATAGGCAAAAACTAAGTATATATGTGCAGATATAGGTAAATATCAGATTTCAAACCATACAGGAGAAAAATAAAAAGAAAAAAACAAAAAATTGGGTTTGAACCGACCAGCATAGCACTCGAACTCGTTACCTCTCATGTGTAAGTTAGGCGCGTTTCCATTACGCCTAGATGTTGCTTGTGTTCACTTATGATCCACTTTCTTTTAGCCTGAGTTTGATACTATACAGACTTTAACACAATCATCCATATTAAAAGCTTGCTTTCCACTGATTATTACTTGATCATTTCTTAATTAGAATAACAGACTAAAGTACATGTTTCCTGTGGATTCTATGGTCAAAAATCAGGATACAATAATTAATCTTTTATCAGGGAATTATCACATTTTAATAGATTTAAAAGGATTTCTACTTACATATTATCATGCTCTGATTCTAGTAGAATATAACATAGATATCTTCATATATGTATGTTAGGAATGATTTAGATTTAAAACAATATTTTTATATTGTGAAAGATCCTGGATATATTTTGTTTATTGGAGAAAGAAAAATGACCCTGGGAAATATATTTGTAATGGATGATATATCTATATATCATCTCTTAAAAAAAAATTCCTTTTGAAATTAGGGTGGAAATAGGAGGGTCATTTCACTCATAAACTAAATAAGATATTGGAAGTGCAACGAAATCAACATGGTAAAAGTTGGCATAAACTGAATATTTGACATCCCAAGCCATGGTACAGCTACTGCGATCTACATCATTTATTCACACTACATAAACATGCATCTTACCAAAAGAAATCCAAAGAGACGGAAAAATGTAAATGGTTACATTATTTAAGGAATAATCAATGTGGCAATAACAAAATTAGAAACAATAATAAAAAATCAAAGAGGTAATAAATTTTGAATATATTAAAACATAGGTAACCTTGGTATTGTTTCTAGAAGGCAAACATTACAATAAGAAAATAGAAGTAATGTAGTAAAATTTACAAAATAAAAAGGAACTTTTAGATTTTATTGAACCAACAAACATTGCATGGTAAAAAGATTACTGTATGACCACGATTAAATTTTCAGAAAATTACTCTAATAACATGATAATAAGACAAAGATTCCTTAAAACATGTCTCTAACATAAAATTTGAAAATTGATGATTCCATATTTAGGTATGTAGTTGGATTCAAAGATAAAGGAAGCAAAACTATGAAAGTGAAGGTATACAAAGTCATTAGCAATTGGAACGTTTTCCCAAACATATTATGTGCGCACAAATATAAGTGAGAAGTAAAAACCAAAAACACCAAAATAGTGGGTATCAAGGAATATGAACTCGTTAGAACTAAAACTCGGTAATGCATATGTAATCCAAACAAAACCACGTCAAACTGTAGAAAACTCATCGCCACTGAAACTCGCGGTTCATAAATTATAAACTGCCATTACCTACCTAGTAGTATCAGTAAATAAAAACAACAATTTGAGGATGCACCTCATGGCGGATTTTGGCGAAGTTCGGTGGAATTTTGGGTCGTGCTTTTTCGTGGACCTGGTCGTGGGGGCTATTGGATCGTGATCTTCGGGAGGGTGCGGGTCGAAGGTGATGAGGATGGGAAGGTGGAGCATGGGGAGAGGAAGTCGATGGTGGTGGCGGCATTTGTTTCGTTGATCGAAGAGGGAGTATTGAGTGGATGAACTTTCGGCCATCGTGATTTAGGTGTCAGGTTGTTAAGCGAGAATTATATTGGGGGAAGATGAGATTTTACTAGGTAATTAAGAGTTTAAAATGTAATTTAATTTATAAATCGATAACTTATAGAATCCATAACTCTCTCATACGAGGTCCAATCGAGACGAAACTTTTTGCATTGTGCTCGTAATGGAGAAAGCTTCAAGATGGAATTGGTATGGTTGAATTTAAAGCTAATGGAAATTTGGGCTAAAATTGGATGTCGTTTGATTTTAGTTCAAACCCGAACGCTTCGGCGCCAACTGAAATTTCAGTGAGTTAAACTCACCTCATAAATCAGTATGTTATATAGTAGATAAAATTTACTGTTTATATTTGGTTGAAATTATTGGCTAATTGGTTAAAATATCCGCTTTGAAAAGCGGTTAGTATTTAAAATTGAAATACAGGAAAATTGTAGAGAAATACAGATTTCTTGAAATTGGGATTATTAATTTCTAGTTATATTCCTATTGTTTTATTTCAGTTATAACCATATTATATAGATTTTTAATTACTGAATCATGATTATTTAACACTATTAGTTATGACATTGTTATATGTTCAGAACAACCCTTGTAGTGATAAAAATCAATAACAACATTGGTTAAGTGCTTTGGCGGCTATTGGCCTTAATTTACTATTTTGAAATACTATTAATTGCTGTTTGGCTAGATTGGTTTTTGATTTGGAGAATGATTTTAAATATAACCTTTGGGTTTTCTAGAATATTTGTATTTAAGCAGATTTTGAACTTCTCTATTTTACCCCAACCTTTCAATTTGTCTTTTCTAAACCATTTAGAAATGTTTTAAAGTAGTCTAACTATTATGTAACAGAGTTTTAAAAATTGTTCTTTTATATTTAATTGTTTGAAGTTATATATCAATATTTTAATATTATAAAAAGTTATTTAAATTTAAATAATTAATGTAACGACCCGGAATTTCACTGTTTTGATTAGCGAATATTTATTTAATTTTAAAAATTCAATATGTAGGTTTTATAATGACAATAAACTCATTTTAATAAATTACTAATGATGATAAAATCGTTTTCAAAATTTGTTTACCAAATTAAATAGTTCATAGAAAAATAGAAAATGTGACCGAAGAACGTTTCCGAAATTTCGATCTTTCGACACCAAAAAGTTATCGGGAACGTTATTCGTCTATGTGCACCATATATACACATATATCAGAGTTAATTTGCTAAATAATAATATACTTAAGGATAGATTATCTTATATTAATTTTGTTTAGCAAGTGATGTGACGATTAATAAATTTAAAAATAATAATCTTATATATATAAATATATATTCATCTCTTGTCACATCTTAGATTGTAATCATTAACCATCATTATGTCTTGTCACGTCTTAGCTTTAATTAACAATTATACATATAAAGAAAGCGATGTGACTAAACATAATAATTATATATATGTATAAAAGAAAGTGATGTGACTAAACATAATAATTATATATATATAAAATAAAGCGATGTGACTAAACATAATTATATATATATATAAAAGAGTGATGTGATTAAACATAATAATTATATATATAAGAGTGATGTGATGTAACGACCTGCCATTTTGGACGTTTTAAGCGGACACACACATCAGACTCAAACCATTCAAAAGGGCATATTGTTATGGGGTAAATAAGAAAAAGAGAAAGAAATAAAAACAAATACAGTTGCTTGCAGCGGAATGACAAAATATAATAATCAAATAACAGTTCATGAAGCTGTTTTATAAATAAATTTGATTATTATTTACAACACAAACATCAGAGTTACATAAACATGAATAAATAAATAATGCAGCGGAACAACATGATGCAGTGGAATAAATATTATAAATAATAATAGCACAAATCTTCGTCTCTGTCCTCTAGAAATAAAGTCTTCAAAATCCTAAAATGCTCAGGCTGACCCGAGCGAATTGAAAAGACAAAACACCCGAGTCAGAACTAAAAGATCTTATGTAAGTTAAATCAATGGTAAATATGAGTGCAACGGCATCACAGATGTTTACGGGGTTTGACATCTCCTATCCAGTGTCTAACGTGAGTGCAGTAAATTAAGAGATGTTCGGGATTCACATCTCCCATGGATCCGTTAAACTATCTACAATGTAGTACAATACGCTATTATAATATGTCTATAGTAAGGTAAAATTATTAAAATAGCGTTAAGGCGTTACCCATATCCTCCTTAACACATTTTATATTTTCTCATAGTCTATACAGTACCATAAGCTCCTCCGTAAACTAGAGGTTTACCCAGAGGGCACCCCATAGGTATGGTACAAAACAAACTCGTAGAAGGCGCGATAGGGCATGCGCCATGGCACATGAGAAATTGCCAGGGTAGATATACCATTTGCGTATCTGGACTGGTGGTAACGCATAACAGCTACTACCGCCCACCTCAGAAGACACTCCCAAATCAAAATCAAGGGAGGCCACCAAATAATATCACAAATTTAGAATATAGTATCGAAGAAGTGTGCCCGATAGGAGGAATGACCTCACTTGGCCCGGTGTGGCTCCTAATTTTAGCCGCATCAAGCTGACTCACGGGAGTCAGGGTCACATAAATACCTCATAAAGAATCGCTCGTCAAACCATCCTACTTCATTTCTGGAATCTCCACCACGTGCACAGTTGTTAAAGTGGTTTTCGGTATTGGCAGAGAGTATGATAATATCTGATCCCGGTCTCTTTAACAACCAAACGCTTATTTCACACCGGATGGTTCTTTTACATTTCAAAAATCAATTCACACTTTATATCAAAATATCATATTCTCAAAACCATATCACCTTCGAAATTATATTCACTTTGAAATCGTATCATCTTTGAAATCATATCGTTTCTGAAATCATAATTTCTTTCAAAATCATATTTCCAATTACGTTAAATTCTTGCTCCAAATCATCATATCAATTAATTATAACATTTAAATCCCAACTTAGGTTACAACATCATTTAACCGTATTACTTTTAAACCAATGAGTTTGAATATAAACACTTCCACTTACTCAGTCTGAAAATTTAGAAAATAGTTTAAATAGTTATAAATAGTTAAAATAGTTATAAATAGTTAAAATATTTTAAAATAGTTTAATTATAGACTAAAAATAATGTTTAATTGATTTAAGATAGTTAAATAGATTTAAATTAGACTAAATAGATTAAATAGCTTTAAATATAGATTAATTAGATTTAAAATAAGTTAAAATGGGTTAATTGGTTTTAAAATAAATTGAACGGTTTAAAATAGGTTAAATGATTTAACACAGTTAATATAGGTTAAAATAGTTTAAAATTTTGAAAATCTTAAAATTTAGAATCTTTAAAAATGTATATATTTAAAACAGTTTATATGAAACGGTTTCTATTAAAACATGAATTTGAAATTTATATCAATTTAAACTATTTATCTCATTCCCACACATTTCGACCATTTCAATTTCCAAAGACCCAATTTCATTATGTTTCAATTCCAAAATTTCAATAAAATATTTAATTCAATATCGCTTCCAATCCATGTTTGACATATCAATTCAAATTAATCCAATTTCAATATATTTCAAAGTTATATCCCAAACAATTTTAATAACCCGATTTGGATAAATTCTAATTATACTTCAAGATTCCTTTAAGTTTCAATTTAAACCCTTTAAACAATTCCTTTAAAACAATCCACATTTCAATCATAAAACTAATTTTTTCCAATAATAATTCAATTTATATAATCAAATTTTATTTCAAAATATCATTTGATTAATTTCAAAAATTAAGGATTTTAAAATCATTTAATTTAACTAATCCGGTGTCCGTATATAATTCTCTACCCTAGGGTCAAGTGATACAGATATTTATCATTTCAATCCATAATTGTTTTATATTTACGGATATATATCATTTCAATCCGCAATCCCAAAAATATTTAAATCCATAAAATCGCTCGAGTCTATCATTCAACCCATAACGATTTTTCCTAATCAATAGATCGTTCGGGTATATATCATTTCAACCTATAGTGATTTTCCTAAACAATAAAGGAAACTTGCAGAGTGATAATAATATATAAATTAACATAACATCCAATATCAACCATCAAACATCCAACACAATCATCATTCAATTCAACCAATAAATTCAACAAATAACAGATTATCATTTACAAGAAATTTACTGGCAATTTAAATTCAGTAATAAATTAAATGATAATTTAATTCAAATAATTCAAATTAACAGTAATAGCAATTTAAATATATCAAACAGCCATAAATAAATTCCTAATCACACCATAAATTAATTTAATCAAACACAAGAAATTTTAGAAGTTGTGAGTGGGTTAAAACACTCACCTTTGAATTTAAATCGAAAAAAAATTAAATTCAAGCCCAAAATTTAAAAGTTCTTAGAATTCATCCAAACTAGCATCAAAATGTCCAAAATTATGATACGATCCTAGCAAAACAAACCGCGTCAAAATCCGAGTCCGTATGCAAAAGTTATTCGAGTTAGAATGTTTTAAAATTTAAAATTAATGAGAAATAAAAAAACAACAGCCATACATTTCGAGCCACGTCACCACGTGAAAGAAGATGCGGCAAACCCTATTTTCTTAAACCAGGAACGGAGCCGCCACCTACGTCCATCCTCTTCCAATTTTTGCCGCCCCCTCGTCGATCTTCAGCAAGATAGAACACCACCGCCGACCTTACCATGGCCGGCCGCCCCTACAACCACCTCGTGCGCCTACGTGGCAGACCCAAAACGAACCCGCCGCCGCACCAAAACTCAGGCCAACTACGGCCATCCTTGCCCCTCCAGCACAGGTGAACCGTACAGATCTACTTACCTCGACACCTCCTCCAAAATGGCACCCTCCGATCACAACCAAATCGAAGATCCACCGTTAAACCACACCTTCGCGTACGAACGGCCGAGACAAATTCGCTTAGTTCTGGAAACATAGATACTCGAATCAAAAAAGTAACTACAAAATTGGCTTGCGCTCGTCAAGAGCTTTAAATCGATATATAATTCGATGCATATTGAGGAGTTTGAATTTTTTTTGATTTGATTTGATTTGAAATTGAGTTTGGAATTTGTTTGGTTTGTCTGCCATTGAGAAGAAGAAGCCAGAGGGAATTTTACGTACAGACAAATGAAAGTAAGAAGTGGCTAGGGTTTACAATGGGTTATTTATAGGCAAAGCTAAAAATAGAATGAATTGACAAGATTTGATTTGGAAGTTGAACGGTAAACGACCCGAAAAGCCCGTTCTGTCTCCGAAACGAAAATGGATCCTCCCATATATCCAAATAGATGTTTTTAATAATTTTAAACTCAATGGAATAGGTTACAAGTCCTAATTCCATCTTATGAAGAAATTAGGTTAAAATCAGCTTATTTCAAATTGATTTCAATTAAATTGATTTCTAGGCGTTTCAAGTCCGTACGATCAAACGACAAGTCCGATCGCTACGAAACTTGAAATCCTACAAAAATTAACTGTTACGGATCCGATGAAACTGGTTTCGTTGAAATCCGAGACAGTGACCAAAATGGCTATTTCCACGTTAATTAAATAAATTAATATCAATTTAATTAACCACCTTTTAATTCAATATTTATTAACCAACAAATTTCATCATTTTTGATTAGTTAGACATTTATAATGATTCAAAACTAGTTTACACATCAATTCAATGTTTAAAAATTTACTAATTTCAGTGTTCAATTTCAACTGTAATTAAATTCAATTAATTATAATTTAATTTCAATAAATTGTTTAAATTTGATTTCAGACCTTTTATTCCATCAATTATTATTCAAATAACATAGTTAATATTTGTCGATGCCTTATTTCACTAATAGGCTGCATTTCCATCTTTTATTTGTATTAACTACTATAATCCAATTACATTGAATTTTGTCAATTTCACACATTAAATAAAATTTAAAATCTCAAATTGATTTATTTATCCTGACTCCATTATTTTATTAAATCAATTATTACATTATAAATATAATTAACATTTCTATTCATTTTATGACATTCACAATTTACAGTTATTGCCTTAACTCCCATTAATGTAACATTTATTTACATTTAATTTCAATTGATTTCCATTAAATTTTATAGACTAATTAAATAGGTAACTTATAATAATTGTTACCATTAACTTTTAATTACGTGATAAGTTTATTAATTTCAAACAAATATTACAATTGCTTACATAATACTGGTTTTATTCAATCACCATTTATTATGCTATTTCATACATTAATTCAATATTTGCATTTGTTCTCTTATATTAAATTTATAACCAAGTTATAACATTCACATTATTTCCATTGATTGGAATTTCATTCTAGTTATTAGTTTCATTAATAAATTACAAATTTTAATTTCTTCCAACATTAACTCACAATATCTTATTAAATTAACTATTTTTAATTGTCGAAATTCACAGGTCGTTACACTCTCCCCACTCAAAACTTTTCGTCCCCGGAAAGGAAAAAGTAGGAAAAAAGAAATTAAGTAATCAATATATCTTATTCAAAATATTAAATTTATAAACAAATAAATTTACAAAATTAAATAATTTAAATAAATATATCAATTTATAACAATTAAATCCTTTTATATTCAAGTTAATAAAAGTTTGGAAAAACATTTCACAAAATTTTCTAAGACAGAAATTTACAGAAAATTTCGGTAGAGTCTCCTTTGTACGGAGAGGTCTGGAAATAATAATATCAATAATACCAATATATATCATATATATTTCAAAATAATATATCCCAACAACGGAAAAATAATATAATATCGCTATAAAACGCTAATCCGAGAACGTACCTATTTGTCGGGCAAACAAACGCTTAATTATGAAACCAAAAGCAGTAGCTATTGCTTCCATAGCCTGTATTTCACTTATATAATCCAAAAGAGTTAATAATTATATAAAATGAAATATTTAAGGTTGTTTCAATCACTAACAAACAATCAATATAACATAACAACAATCATCTACAACCAAGAGCACACAATTATCACATGAAATCAAAGTAATCAACTATCCATCATATCAAGCAAAACAAATGGTTTGTTCGGGTTTAGACACTTCAATCGTATAGAACAACAAATAAACTACCAAGCATACCATACACTCAACAGTCTTAGATAAAACTCAATAGATTATTCATACATCCAAACAATTAGAAGTATCCTTGCCAAAACAACCCATAAACGAAACAACAACAAATTCCAAACATTATTTAAGTTCATTTTTTTTCTTTCATATCATTTATTGTTTGTCTATTTTCATCCTTACAGTGATTATTGTCTTTAATTTACATTCATTTATTACAAATATTCAATTCATATTCATTCATATAATATTTAATTTCATTTATTTAC
Source organism: Allium fistulosum (assembly GCA_030737815.1). Taxonomy (NCBI): domain Eukaryota; kingdom Viridiplantae; phylum Streptophyta; class Magnoliopsida; order Asparagales; family Amaryllidaceae; genus Allium; species Allium fistulosum. The sequence goes on from CM060902.1 coordinate 530,704,502, forward strand.
ATTCATTGCTTACAAAATTCATTTTTCTTCATAAACGAAACAACTGTCCATAGCGTTCTTAACTCATACCAGTAGCGTTCGCCAAACCATCCTGCTTCGTTCTGAATTCTCCACCACATGCACAGTTGTTAAAGTGGTTTCGGAATTGGCAGAGTATGACAGTATCCGACCCCGGTCTCTTTAACAACCAAACCTCTCTATTTCGTCTTTGGAACTCCTAAAAGAGTTTATGGGCCTAGCTCAACGAAAAGGCAAGTCCTTCGGTTCCAGGTTCGAGTGATGGTTCACCAGTAAGAGATCAACGAAAAGCACAACCGGTAGACTGTCTTCTTTTTCTTTCTGATAGCGGCATTTCACACCGTGGTCATTTTATAAAACATTTTTAATTATAAATCCAGAAATAGTTTATACCTTCATATCAAGATATCCATATACTTATTCCAAAAGTATAAGTATATTCATAAATGCCGAGGAAGATTTCTTTCAATCAATTTCAAATATAATTTATAAATCTCTCTTAAACCAATTATAAACTATTTATATGCTTTAGAACCATTTATAAAGCTATTTATAAATTCCAAAATAGTTTACGACTCTTCCCGTTTTCATAAACTTCTATGCAAATTCCTTTAAAACGCTTCCAAATCCCTTTATACAAGTTCTTTTATAAATCCCTTTATAAAATCCTTTAAAACCTTTATATCTCCTTTATAAAACCATTATAAAATCCTTTATAAAAATCTTTTATAAAATCCATTATAAAATCTCTTACAAAACTTTTATAAATTCCTTACAAAACCATTTATAAAATTCTGAAATCTTTTAAAAAAATATTTTATCTATTAAAGTTATTATAAAAGTCTATATTTTATTATCTTAAATCAAATTTTAAATAAATCTTTAAAACTATATTAAATATTTTATTAAATAAATTTTTTAATTGTTTTTATTATATTACATTATTTAAATTATATGTTTTAAACAAAAAAAATTATAAGTTAAAATCTTAAAATTTATGTTTTTAAAACTTATATTAACTTATAATTTGAAGCTTTAAAACATATAAAATAAATTAATTTCCAAATATAAATTTTTAAAAAAATCATTAAATTAAATTTAAAAATCAAATTTAAAAATCAAACATACTTTACCATTTAGAAAATAGTTTAAAACCGACCAACGGTGTCCGTATATAATTTTCTACCCTACGGTCAAGTGATTAAGTATGTATCATTTCAACCCAAAATAATTAAATTTCCGGGGTATATATCTTTTCAACCCATATCCCGAATCAATAATTTCCAAATCAGTAAAACCACTCGGGTATGTATCATTTCAACCCATAACGATTTCCCTAATCTATAAGATCATTCTGGTATGTATCATTTCCACCCATAGTGATTTTCCTAACAACAAACTAAGGGAACTTGTAGTGTGATAACAACATATATAATAAACATAACATCCAATCATCCAAAATGTCAACAAGTAAACATTCATCACAATCAACATCCAAATCAGTAAATAAATCACAACAATTAACTGGTTATCCAAATTAGGTATTTAACTATCAATTTAATTTCAATATTAATTTAAATGGCAATTTAATTCAAATTATATTTAAATGACAATTTAAATTACCAAACAGCAATCAATAGAATTCTTAACAATTCATAAATTTAATTCAACTAACATAAGAAGGTTTAGTATTTCGTGAGTGGGTTAAATCACTCATCTTTGATTTATCGTCCATTTAAAATCCAATAAAAGCCCAAAATTTGAATAGCCTCCAAATTCAACCAAACCTGTTCCATTTGTCCGGAATTTTGATACAATCCCAACGGAAGAAACCGCGTCTAAATCCGAGTTTGTATACAAGAGTTATGATAGTTAGAAGTTTGAAAATTTAAAATTTAAAATAAAACTAAAACGAGGGGCATAAACGTAAATAACCTACCTCCGCAAACCCTAGCCACGAACATCTCGCATTCGAACCCACTTCAGCCCTTACAGCCGCCTCCATCACTGACCAAACGCCGCCACCTCGACACTGAGATACCTAGATCCAACACCCACACCAGCACCGCCACCTCCGGCCGCATCCCCTATGCCCACGCGACCGCCCCCATGGCCAGAAAACGCTCCGCGCCACCGCGGCTTCAAAGAAATTTTTGGCAAACTCGACGGCAATCTCGACAAACCACCTGCATGGATCCTCTCCGCTTCGTCTCCTCTTCCAGACGCCACTCCCCGATCGTCGAATGGTCGATGATCCACCATTGATTGTGAAACCCTAGGATGGACAGCGAAACTTTTTCACTGATTTCTAGCCAAACCATTATTCAATTGTAAAAAAATAGCAGATGGAGATTACGTTCATTGAGAGCTTCGCAACAATATATTATTCGATAGGTTTTGAGAAGTTTGAATTTTCGATTTGATTTGGAATTGGGAATTAGGGTTCTGGAAAGTCTGCCATTGCGAAGGAACAGATAAATGAACAGATACGTATAGAAAAATGAAAATGAGAAACTGCTAGGGTTTATAACATCCTATATATGAACAGAGATGGATAAGAACGAATGGACATATCGAATTAGGTCAAAACGATAACAACAACCTTAAAAGCCCGTTTCATTTCCTAAACGAAAGTAGGTCATCCCGTATATCAAAATATAGGTTTTCGATATTTTTAAACTCAATGGAACTAGTTTCAAACCCTAATTCCATTGTATACAAAAGTTAGCTTTCAAAATCAAATTATATTCATTTAAATTCTTTTAATTGATTTCTATACGTTTCGGGCCCGCACGATCAAACGATAAGTCTGATCGCTACTAACTTGAAATCATATAATAATTCACTGTTACTGATCCGTTGAAACTGGTTTCATCGAAATCCGACACAGTGACCAAAATGGCTATTTTTACATGTTAATTAAATAAATTATTATTAAATTGATTTAATCACCTTTATATTAAAATTTAAAAGTTAACCATTTTACCATCCTGGATTAAACAGGAATTACACAGAAATTAATAATTCTTTGAAATTTAATTTTCCATGTTAATTCCAAGGTTTAAATATTACATAAATTTCAGCGTTCAATTACAACTGCAATAAATTCATTCATTATAATTTAAATTCCAAACAAAATCTTTTATTTCGATTCTCACTCTTATTATTCAATCATCTAATACCTTATGAATTCATTTAACATAAGTTTTCATCTTATTACATTCATTATTCTATAGTTAACATCTTTTACCATATTAATTGCAATATTTCAATTTACCAAATTAATTACAAACAGATTAAATAATAAGGTAATAATTAAAACATTTATTACACATTAGTAATTCAAACACATTTCTAAGTTTATTGTTTACATACAAAAGCTAATAGATTTACGTACAAATTAATTTATTTCATATTCTATAATAAACCTATTTCAATTAATAACAAATAATTTCAACATTGAATCCAACATTTAATTTATTCCTTATATACAATTATAACCAAATTAACTTTACAATTATTTAAATTGATTGAAATTACATTAAAATAGTCGTTAATAACATTCAAACAACATTATTAAGTCATATTCTAATAATTTTCTCATTAATAAATCATAAATATTTGATTTCTCACAATATTAAATTTCAAATCTTATTTAATTTAATAGTTTAATTTAATTATCAAAAATACGGGTCGTTACACTCTCCCCCACTCAAAACTTTTCGTCCTCGAAAAGGAACAAGAAGGAATTAAGAAACTTGATATAATTTTATTCAAATTATTCAAATTATAAACACTGTAAATTTACATCATTAAGTTTTAATATAACTTTGAAAATAACCACGTTTTCACAAAAAAAATTCTATGTCCTAAATTTACGAAAAATTTCGGTAGAGTCTCATTTGCACGGATAGGTCCAGAAAAATAATAATATCAATAATTTCAATATATATGTATATATCATGTTTCAATAATAAACATGCCAAACCATGGGAAAAACAATAAATATCGTTCCAAAATCGTAATACGAAAACGTACCTATTTGTCGGGCAAACAAACTTTATTTATGAAACCAAAAGCAGTAGTTATTGCTTCCATAAACCTATATCTCACTTATATAATCCAAAGAGTTAAAATGATGTGAAAGAATAATATTTTAGTTGTGTCAAATTAATATCACAAGCAACATACAATATATAATAATTATATACGAAGCAGTACAACCATTATATGCATAAAAAGAATCCATCAACCATTTATAGCAACCTAAACTAATGGTTTGTCCAGGTTCAGAAACTTTTCATCACCCAAGAGTGATAAATAACTACCAAGTGTATCTTATGCTCAACAACCCTCAGGTAATTTCTTAATAGATTATTCATACAACCTTGAACAATTTAAAGTATCATTTCCCAAACTTCCCATCAGCCAAAACAACAAAGAATTTAAGTATTCTTTAAATTTGCATGATGTACAGAAATCTTTTATACAAAATATCAATTCTAATCGCTTGCTTGAATACACACATTCCACTTTCGAACTAGTATTGTTAACCCGACCACTCTAATGCGGACTCTAATCCGATTTCTTGATTCGAAATTTTTGTTTTCCTAGCATAGCCATAAACCATGATAGAAAACTTCAAATTCATATCAAAAATTTGTATCAATTGTTCACCGTCAAGAATCGAGCGAAAAATCCTAATTCGAGCTGGTGTGAATTACTACAAATTTTGTATTCAAATCTGAACTGTTATGCGAATAAAATGATTTACGCACAATTTACATATTTTATTCTATTGGTTTCTTTTCACATCATTATTTACTTTTCATTTGTTTTAATTCATTCATAAAATAATTATCTTTTATTAATTTTCCTTTATTACTTACACAATTTATTTCCCATTCAATGTTGGAAATCATTAGTGAATCCACTACTAAAGTATTACGTACATTTCATTGTAGTTTATTTCACATTTATTATTTACTTATAACTTTGTTATCCATTTTAATATTAATATTCATCAGTGAATCATTTCATTCATTTTCTTGAGTTTATAATCATTTACATAAACAATATTCATTTTTTTCTATTTAATTTAATTACTAGCATTTCAAAATATTAACTTGTGTTTAAAATATCTCTTGTACATCATAATTCTTATTTGTAGACATAAATCCATTACTTAAGTTTTACTTGTATAAAAATTCTATTACATATTCATATTAACATTTTAACTTTTAAACATTTCTGGTAAGTTTTATATATGTTTTTAGCATGTAATAGAGTTTTATACAAATTTACCTTATTCATTTTAGTTAGCAAAAATATTCAATAATTTACATCTTCTAAATTTCATTACCCTTTAATTTACAAGTGACAAAACTCCAATTTCTTTACAGTTTCATTAATCACTTAGCCTCTAATTTCTTATCTTTCATTTTAGAAGTTCCAACTATTAGAATTTCACTTTATTTCTACAACTGAAAATCATTAATTTAATAGGAACTTAAGAACTAAATACCTGGTTCATTTCAAATCATTTTGAAATAATATATAAATATATTCATATCTTTTATATATATCAAGTCATACTTAAGAAAATAAAATTAAAATTTGTTTATCAAGACAAATGTGTAGCAAAGCTACTACAGTGGTCTTCCCACTTTGAAACTCAAAAATGAACGTCTATGATGTCGCGATCATCATCGAAATTATTTTCCAACGACAGAAGAGGAGAGAACAGAACTTATTTCCTTTTAAATTCTTTTAAAACTTTTCTTTCAAATCACATTGAAAATATTTATATCCGAAAATACTTCCAAGTAATACTAATATTATATTCCAAAATCTTTGAAAACCAATTTCAAAACTCTGGAACTTAAGTTCTTAAATTTCCAATTCATATTCACTTTATTTGTAAATCCTATTTTACAACCAATATTTATAAAATTTCACTTCCTAACAAACAAACATATCACATACAACTATATCAATTTATAAAAATTATTCTTTTATATACAAAATATAATACTAGAAAAAATTATTTCATTTACCTATATTTCAGAAAAAATATTGTGTCGGTCTGCCCTATTAAGTGTTTAGAAATCCTTATCAATGCCATAGCGTCCTATGTACCTACCAGAATTCATAAATACTCAACAGAACAAATTCACACAATACAAAATATTTTTATATCACTAACGAATACGCTCTCTCATATATTTACTTCCAAACTCATTCTAGGGTTTTAATAACCCTGTAACGTATCGGGTTTTGCCCGCTCGAAAATCAACATCCGTACTTCACATTGTACTAGAATGCCACAGATTCGATCGTTCAAATCCGATTCGCCGGAGCTATAACACAATTAAGTAAATAACACAGCGGAAGAAAAGAATAATACATTGATATATAATATCTGATACAACAGAGTGATACAATGAATATCAATATACATCAGAGATATGATACAAGAAATAGCAGCGGAAAAGAAAATGATAACATCAGCAGCAGATAGAATATCTCCAATAGAATGCTCCAAGATAAGCAACGTCAGTCCATGAACTCCAAGAACTGAACTAGGTCCAGATAATCTACTAAACCTGAATATCTGAAAAACCCAACTGTAGACTGCTCGTGTGGAAAATTATGAGCACCCAGAGTTTAGGAAGGGAACAATAAACTCCGGATCAGTCATGGGACTGGTGTGAGCAACAAAAACAGTTTATCTTTAAAACAAACAACAACAGAATTTTAAAGTCAATTCGCAATGCTTTTGGAAAATGAAACTACCATAAGACCTCCCGCCACACACACAATGCAAACGCAGACTTGGAGGAGATTTCTTCTTATGATAGTCAAAGATGCTTACTACGTAAAATCATCTTGATATTATTATTAGTGCATAGTGCAGAAAACATTTCGAAAGTATAATATCAATCTTAGCCAGCATAGACATTTCGAACTATGCCTACTATAGCTACCATCCAAACAGTGGGGCGCCACCATAAGTAGATGGCAGGTTCTACAACTAAAACCGTACAAGTTCCGTATTGGAGAAATGGATTTCCAACAAATGGTCAGGCTAAGGAACTTCCTTCCGCCGCATGGGATCGCCTCTGGCGGGACGTCCCGAGAGACAAACTGCTCTCTGCCAAACAAGGCCGGGTTACCCCTGTAACAGGTAACTCACGAATATGTCATCACCCGGTCCTTTGGGACCTTTATCCGAGGCCTCGATAACCAACATCACACATCATAAAGAAAGTGTATCCACATGAGTAAGTATCAGGGCTCCATACCATAATACCACCCCTTTCCAGAAGGAAATGACATACCCTAAAGGGCGCGACCCTCATAACCTTGCCGCAACATTCCTGTTTCGACCATTTCCGGGTTGTGAGGCCCTGACGAAGTCTCGTCCACAAAGCTACGCTTTTTCAAAAAGCCACGCTTTGGGTCAACAGATGATCAACCTATGACCACAAAGATAAATGATCAAACAAATGATCATATCACAAATGATCAAACACTGATCATCACACAGCAACACTCAGCATGCCACATTACCAAATTGGGATATATCGCTGATAACTTCAACTACATAACCTCTGAGCTCGTATGTCTCAGAGAAGGGTGTTAAGCTAAGAGAATAAATTCTCCGCCACCAACAGAAATGTATTTGAAAGAAATCGCCTTTATATCTCAAAGTGTAATGTCAGACATGTATCCATACAAGTCTGTTCCGGGTTCGAACAGAACCGAAGGCACTTCTCACGAAGCCCTTGCAAATCCGGATAATTTTCAAATCACGTACGGACTTCCCATCACAAAAGAGTGATATAAATCTCTATACCGACGCGACTCAGTGCAGAGACATTCGATAGGTTGTCCTTTCATTTTTCGAAAATATCCGGTCTTCAACACCGGTCTTCAAATGCCATCCATATACGACGTTTCATTATTCGGAATGGGTTATATGACACTAAGGTCCTCTCCCGGCTAAACCGAATAATGTGCGCAATATTTTAAAAACATATGGATATTGGGATTTCAATTAAGTCACAACTTAAACCCAAATTTCCTTTTCAAATGGTTTAACAAATTACCATTTTCAAATCTTTAAACCAAAAAGATTCATTTTAACAACCTACAACGGTTTAAACAATTTCCACATTTTGATCTTTTAAATAAAAGATTCATTCACAGATTTTCCAAATCAATTTCCATTTCAGTTTAACTCGTTAAATCTTTAAATCAAGATTTAACTGATAGCTTTCAAAACAATTCCATTTCAAATGGTCTAAACAAATTATCATTTTAAATCTGTTTAAAAATAAACAGATTCAATTCATAGTTTTCAAAAAGAATTCATTCATAACTTGGAAAATCCATTTTTCAATTCAATCTTGAAATTCCTTTAATTAAACTGGAATTTCATTCCTTATCTGAAAGCTTTTATTCTTTTAAAACAAACAGTTTCATTTCAGAAAATCCGATTCATCCATACGAGTTGAAATCCTTGGTTTAAATTTAAATTCCCAAACTTATACTTTTAAAATGGTTTAATTCATACAAACACATTTATATCATCTTTAATCCCTAGTTTCAAATCATAGGATTCAATTTCAAACTTGAATTCAAATTTAAATCAAATTATTTAAATTTTCAAAACTCGTTTAAGTTATTCAAAATAACTTTTATCTTTGAAATTCCGTTTCAAAAGCTTTTCACTTTAAACCCAAATTTCAAATTTCAAAATCAATTGAAATTAAAATCTCAATTTCAAAAACATCAAATTTAAATTATCTGTGACTTAACTGATTTCCACGTGAAATCCATATTTGTGTGTGTAAAAGTGTAGTCCAGGGGTTTAACACACAATAGTGCAACAACATTCAATCATCATAGATCAGAATATAGAAATACAGTTGACAAGCGATATAAACTATAACGCTCATCTTTATTCATAGATCACAGATATATATATCATAGATAAGTAAATTACAGATCACAACACACATCAGGATGTATCATAAAGCATTTTATATCAGGGATATCAACAATTCAATCATTTAGTCAAATCCAATCATCCATAAGTAAGGTAAGCATTCAAAAACCATTTATAGGCAGGATTAATTAATCGTTTAAATCCTAATTAATTCAATTAATTTCCAATTAAACCAATTACTTATGAATTAATTATCCAATCCTGATTAATTAATTAATTACAAATCATTTGGTATAAATAATTTAATTAATTACTTTAATTAATTTAATTAATCTCCATTTATTTGATTTTCCTTAATCAATCATAATAATTAAATTCCCTAATACTTAATTAACTCTAACCATTACTCAATTTCTTTTAACTAAATAATTATCTTAAATGAATTACCTTAACTTATCATCTCATAATCACTGGTTAATGATCTTTAAATCAATTCCAATTATTAACTAACCATTAATTATACTAAGTAATTACCTTCTGATTATCAACATTAATTAATTTATATAGTAATCTCATTAAGTGATTAGCTTATAATTAATTTCACAAATCTATCTCAATTACTACTAATCTTCCAATTAATTTATCATTAATTAATAATTTTAACTTAAGACCTTTAAGTTAAATTAATGATAAAACACTTCATCTTTTGATTCCTACTTAATTACGTTATTAACGAAGTTTAAATAAACTTAAGATTTAATTTAATTGAAGTTAAAATAAATTTCATATCCTTTTCTTAACCAAGCTTTTAAAATAAATAATTATTATTTGAAAGAATAGTTCAAGTAATTAGTTTTAAAACTTGATTTAATAAAACTTAGAAACTTGCTAATTCCCCTAATCCTACACGAGACAAGCCTGGAAAACTCTCCCTTAAAACCCGAGCCACTACCCTATTTACTTCGAGTAATACACGAGAAAAGCACGAAGAAAACCCAGACTAACTTCTTCTCCCCCAACCAATCATGAATACTTCACATACTTCGAGTCTCTCAAACAAAATTCACGAGCCTTCCCCGAGCCAGAAGCTTCTTCCCCAAACTCGAACGACTCCACCTGATACAAACGAACACTGGTGCACATGCACACGAGCTCAGGCGCCTTCCGATCGCCTCCCTGATCATCGGCATATCGACCACGACTTCCCCAATCGGTACAACCACCCAGGTCCACGTTTTCAACCTTGAATCAAAATCAAGCTCCTCGCTCGAAAACTGTAGCTCACCACAGTCGACAAAACAACTTCGCCACTACCGCCGAGACCACCTGAGATCCTCAACTTTTGGCCACACCACGCCAACGCTTCAACCTTCCATTTCACGAAAATCTCGAGGCACTCGATCACGTGAGGGCGATGAACACACCCTGTTACAGACATGTTCAAAAACTCCAACTAAAACCCTAAATCCAATTCGTTCCTTAAATTTATACGATAGAAAAATCTTCTTATAATTTTCTCAAGATCCATGATGTTAATAATAGCTCCGATTCAAGTTTCAACATTTAATTTTGATTCAATCCCTAGAAGTTGATAAAAATATAATTTTTGCAGAAGCACAAACTGTTCTCAAATTGCTGCACTAAAAATCTTCATTCTATTTTTAAAAATCATAATTTTCAGTAAGCATTCCATTTATAAACTTGAATTAGTTTTTATTAACAATCTAATTTATCACTTTATATCTTGATTTCCTGTAAATAAAGATGACAGTGGTATATTTCTTCAATTTTGTTGAAAACAGGTTTAAAAGCCTTGATTACAGATTTTACTTTTGTTTGATTTTAACACTTTAATACTCAACAATGTTTTGATGCGAATAGATTTAAGTTTGAGTCAAAATCAACTCTGTCATCAATGAGCAGGAAGAACATATACAGAGTAACCTGTATATTCATAAGGCTATTCAAATACAAAACTTATACAATACTATTCACTCAATATATTTTCTTTATTGTTACTTAAAACTTAAAAATTGATGTTTACTCACAATTTTTCTGCATGCATCAAGGGATACAATCACATGTATGTATATACATACATCTAGTCATGAAAATCAAATAAGCAGTAAACCATTTGCACAACATCATCAAGCAATCATCAATTTATAGATCTAAGGTTCTAGTTTAAAGGGTTGCTCACCTGGTTATTCGCAACAGAGAAGAACAGAGAATCTGGTTTTAAAACTTCTATTATTATTATTTTTAAATCCTGGAAAATGATTTGAATGTGGAAGCTTGCATTTGTTTCTGATCTGAAGTTTGAAAACTTGATGTTGATCTTCCTGGAATGCTTGAAAACAGAGCCTGCCTTGATTTCCAGGTTTGCTAAGTTGATCATTCCAAGTTTTAAGATTGGAGATTATCTTTGTTTTTGTTTTTTTTTTAGTTGTTTGATTTTTCCAGTTGAAGCTGAAACTTGTGCTTGCATTTGTTTAAGTTTAAGATGGACGAAATAAAATAAAAAGGCTTGATATAAGGGAGAGGTTTACAGGGTGTATATTTGTACAGGTTATTATATGGTTTTGTACACAGTAGACTGAGATCTTTTAATCTTTGTTGGCTGAAAATATAGTGTTGGTGGCTGATATCTTTGCATTTCGGCTGAGAAGATAGGGGGAGGTACTTTTGTTTCTTATTTTATTTACAAACTTATTTTTAGTTATGTTATTTTATTTTGTTGTTAGCTCGGCTGATATCTTGTGTACTTGCATTAATGACTTTTGTACAAACTATACTTGAATATATAAACTTGTTTATACATTATGAGCTGGAGGAGATTAGATTTGTTTAGTACAATATCAAAGATATTGTATTGCAGCCCACCCATGCTTTCTTCATGTACATATTACTTCTGGAAAATTGAACTTGTCCTTGCCTTCATATATTGAAACTTGCATATTTACTCGGCTGAGAGACAAGTTTGGTGTATTTGAGAAGATGTTAATAAATGTATGTCTTCTAATTTGTTTACAAGCTCATATTATTTGTTAATATGTATGTACAGATTTGTTTTGTTTATTCCTTGCTTGCTTCCTTTTATCACTTTACAATATTATTTTAAAATATGTTGTTTGAATTTTAACTAATTTATGTCTAGCTTAAATATTTATTTTATATTTGTTGTTAGATTTTATTTAAGTGTTACTTTTATTTTTATAGTTCATCCCTCATTTATTTCTATTTATACTCAATTATTTATTTTCCTTTAATATTTATTACCTTATATTAACATTGATAAATTCAAATTATTATTCACCATCAATTATAATATGTACTATTATTATTATTATAAATTATTATTAAACCATTTATTTACAATTTATCTCAAATCCAATATATATATATATAATATTTAAAATTTAAATGATTTAATATAGAATTTATCTGGATATCGGGGAAACTCGCATCTATTTACCGATAAATATTGAAATTTTTATTTAAAAATTTATTTAATTATTAATTTAAATAAATTAAAATTCGGGGTCGTTACAAACTTCCCCCCTTAAAAGAATTTCGTCCTCGAAATTCGCAGGCACGAAAACAACAGAGAGATAGATAGATTCGACCTCCTACAGTTCCTCAAACTTACGATATGAATTCCAAACTCAAGTCGGAATATCTCAAAATACATACCAATTTGTCCCTCTACAGACTTTGGTATTCACAAGAAATTACAATAGAATTTCAAATTTGGTTTCAACGAAATCGTTTTATTGATTTAATTCAATTTTATTCTCATATTCTATTAATCAATTTAACTCAAATTTAAAATTTCCAATTTCAAATTCATTAAGGTTTAAATCCCAAAAGGCTGATAAGAAGTCGATGAAAATACGAAGTAAGAATCTCCTACAACGGTTCGTAGAGCCATCATCACACCGAAACTTCTTCTTGTAGCTGATACGAAGCAATCAAAAGAATTTGGAAACGAATCAAAGAAAATTGATAGAGAAAGATTGTTTCCACTGTTGCAAGGTATTGGCCATTTATAGTCGTACTCCCTGTCCCCTATCTCGTCCTCTTCTTGCACTCATATCTACTATCAGTGGATAGTAAGAGAATTTACTGAGACGTTCAGACGGATATCTGAGAATTACTCATTCTGGAGTTTACTTCACTCTATCTCTAACGAGCTACTTAACGTGTTATACTCCTGAGCTAAAGTTCAACCTTAGCTCTGATGCCACATGTAACGTATCCACAGACAGCGGCCACCGGTAGGCTTTGCAACCATCCCAGTCCCACCGTGGCTTACATTGGCACCTCGCATTTACTTTTACGGCCAGCCTCTCGACTTTCACGGCCTCCGCCTAACCAACCCATCCCTCTCAGGGACATGTAGGGGTAAGAGTCTCCCGTTCGCCACCAAACTGCGAAGCGAGAACCCCCTATCATGCTGTAATATAGCAAATGCGATCCATATACGACGTTTCATTATTCGGAATGGGTTATATGACACTAAGGTCCTCTCCCGGCTAAACCGAATAATGTGCGCAATATTTTAAAAACATATGGATATTGGGATTTCAATTAAGTCACAACTTAAACCCAAATTTCCTTTTCAAATGGTTTAACAAATTACCATTTTCAAATCTTTAAACCAAAAAGATTCATTTTAACAACCTACAACGGTTTAAACAATTTCCACATTTTGATCTTTTAAATAAAAGATTCATTCACAGATTTTCCAAATCAATTTCCATTTCAGTTTAACTCGTTAAATCTTTAAATCAAGATTTAACTGATAGCTTTCAAAACAATTCCATTTCAAATGGTCTAAACAAATTATCATTTTAACTCTGTTTAAAAATAAATAGATTCAATTCATAGTTTTCAAAAAGAATTCATTCATAACTTGGAAAATCCATTTTTCAATTCAATCTTGAAATTCCTTTAATTAAACTGGAATTTCATTCCTTATCTGAAAGCTTTTATTCTTTTAAAACAAACAGTTTCATTTCAGAAAATCCGATTCATCCATACGAGTTGAAATCCTTGGTTTAAATTTAAATTCCCAAACTTATACTTTTAAAATGGTTTAATTCATACAAACACATTTATATCATCTTTAATCCCTAGTTTCAAATCATAGGATTCAATTTCAAACTTGAATTCAAATTTAAATCAAATTATTTAAATTTTCAAAACTCGTTTAAGTTATTCAAAATAACTTTTATCTTTGAAATTCCGTTTCAAAAGCTTTTCACTTTAAACCCAAATTTCAAAATCAATTGAAATTAAAATCTCAATTTCAAAAACATCAAATTTAAATTATCTGTGACTTAACTGATTTCCATGTGAAATCCATATTTGTGTGTGTAAAAGTGTAGTCCAGGGGTTTAACACACAATAGTGCAACAACATTCAATCATCATAGATCAGAATATAGAAATACAGTTGACAAGCGATATAAACTATAACGCTCATCTTTATTCATAGATCACAGATATATATATCACAGATAAGTAAATTACAGATCACCACATAAATCAGGATGTATCATAAAGCATCATATAGCAAGGATATCAACAATTCAATCATTTAGTCAAATCCAATCATCCATAAGTAAGGTAAGCATTCAACAACCATTTATAGGCAGGATTAATTAATCGTTTAAATCCTAATTAATTCAATTAATTTCCAATTAAACCAATTACTTATGAATTAATTATCCAATCCTGATTAATTAATTAATTACAAATCATTTGGTATAAATAATTTAATTAATTACTTTAATTAATTTAATTAATCTCCATTTATTTGATTTTCCTTAATCAATCATAATAATTAAATTCCCTAATACTTAATTAACTCTAACCATTACTCAATTTCTTTTAACTAAATAATTATCTTAAATGAATTACCTTAACTTATCATCTCATAATCACTGGTTAATGATCTTTAAATCAATTCCAATTATTAACTAACCATTAATTATACTAAGTAATTACCTTCTGATTATCAACATTAATTAATTTATATAGTAATCTCATTAAGTGATTAGCTTATAATTAATTTCAAAAATCTATCTCAATTACTACTAATCTTCCAATTAATTTATCATTAATTAATAATTTTAACTTAAGACCTTTAAGTTAAATTAATGATAAAACACTTCATCTTTTGATTCCTACTTAATTACGTTATTAACGAAGTTTAAATAAACTTAAGATTTAATTTAATCGAAGTTAAAATAAATTTCATATCCTTTTCTTAACCAAGCTTTTAAAATAAATAATTATTATTTGAAAGAATAGTTCAAGTAATTAGTTTTAAAACTTGATTTAATAAAACTTAGAAACTTGCTAATTCCCCTAATCCTACACGAGACAAGCCTGGAAAACTCTCCCTTAAAACCCGAGCCACTACCCTATTTACTTCGAGTAATACACGAGAAAAGCACGAAGAAAACCCAAACTATCTTCTTCTCCCCCAACCAATCACGAATACTTCACATACTTCGAGTCTCTCAAACAAAATTCACGAGCCTTCCCCGAGCCAGAAGCTTCTTCCCCAAACTCGAACGACTCCACCTGATACAAACGAACACTGGTGCACATGCACACGAGCTCAGGCGCCTTCCGATCGCCTCCCTGATCATCGGCATATCGACCACGACTTCCCCAATCGGTACAACCACCCAGGTCCACGTTTTCAACCTTGAATCAAAATCAAGCTCCTCGCTCGAAAACTGTAGCTCACCACAGTCGACAAAACAACTTCGCCACTGCCGCCGAGACCACCTGAGATCCTCAACTTTTGGCCACACCACGCCAACGCTTCAACCTTCCATTTCCCGAAAATCTCGAGGCACTCGATCACGTGAGGGCGACGAACACACCCTATTACAGACATGTTCAAAAACTCCAACTAAAACCCTAAATCCAATTCGTTCCTTAAATTTATACGATAGAAAAATCTTCTTATAATTTTCTCAAGATCCATGATGTTAATAATAGCTCCGATTCAAGTTTCAACATTTAGTTTTGATTCAATCCCTAGAAGTTGATAAAAATATAATTTTTGCAGAAGCACAAACTGTTCTCAAATTGCTGCACTAAAAATCTTCATTCTATTTTTAAAAATCATAATTTTCAGTAAGCATTCCATTTATAAACTTGAATTAGTTTTTATTAACAATCTAATTTATCACTTTATATCTTGATTTCCTGTAAATAAAGATGACAGTGGTATATTTCTTCAATTTTGTTGAAAACAGGTTTAAAAGCCTTGATTACAGATTTTACTTTTGTTTGATTTTAACACTTTAATACTTAACAATGTTTTGATGCGAATAGATTTAAGTTTGAGTCAAAATCAACTCTGTCATCAATGAGCAGGAAGAACATATACAGAGTAACCTGTATATTCATAAGGCTATTCAAATACAAAACTTATACAATACTATTCACTCAATATATTTTCTTTATTGTTACTTAAAACTTAAAAATTGATGTTTACTCACAATTTTTCTGCATGCATCAAGGGATACAATCACATGTATGTATATACATACATCCAGTCATGAAAATCAAATAAGCAGTAAACCATTTGCACAACATCATCAAGCAATCATCAATTTATAGATCTAAGGTTCTAGTTTAAAGGGTTGCTCACCTGGTTATTCGCAACAGAGAAGAACAGAGAATCTGGTTTTAAAACTTCTATTATTATTATTTTTAAATCCTGGAAAATGATTTGAATGTGGAAGCTTGCATTTGTTTCTGATCTGAAGTTTGAAAACGTGATGTTGATCTTCCTGGAATGCTTGAAAACAGAGCCTGCCTTGATTTCCAGGTTTGCTAAGTTGATCATTCCAAGTTTTAAGATTGGAGATTATCTTTGTTTTTGTTTTTTTTTTAGTTGTTTGATTTTTCCAGTTGAAGATGAAACTTGTGCTTGCATTTGTTTAAGTTTAAGATGGACGAAATAAAATAAAAAGGCTTGATATAAGGGAGAGGTTTACAGGGTGTATATTTGTACAGGTTATTATATGGTTTTGTACACAGTAGACAGAGATCTTTTAATCTTTGTTGGCTGAAAATATAGTGTTGGTGGCTGATATCTTTGCATTTCGGCTGAGAAGATAGGGGGAGGTACTTTTGTTTCTTATTTTATTTACAAACTTATTTTTAGTTATGTTATTTTATTTTGTTGTTAGCTCGGCTGATATCTTGTGTACTTGCATTAATGACTTTTGTACAAACTATACTTGAATATATAAACTTGTTTATACATTATGAGCTGGAGGAGATTAGATTTGTTTAGTACAATATCAAAGATATTGTATTGCAGCCCACCCATGCTTTCTTCATGTACATATTACTTCTGGAAAATTGAACTTGTCCTTGCCTTCATATATTGAAACTTGCATATTTACTCGGCTGAGAGACAAGTTTGGTGTATTTGAGAAGATGTTAATAAATGTATGTCTTCTAATTTGTTTACAAGCTCATATTATTTGTTAATATGTATGTACAGATTTGTTTTGTTTATTCCTTGCTTGCTTCCTTTTATCACTTTACAATATTATTTTAAAATATGTTGTTTGAATTTTAACTAATTTATGTCTAGCTTAAATATTTATTTTATATTTGTTGTTAGATTTTATTTAAGTGTTACTTTTATTTTTATAGTTCATCCCTCATTTATTTCTATTTATACTCAATTATTTATTTTCCTTTAATATTTATTACCTTATATTAACATTGATAAATTCAAATTATTATTCACCATCAATTATAATATGTACTATTATTATTATTATAAATTATTATTAAACCATTTATTTACAATTTATCTCAAATCCAATATATATATATATATATATAATATTTAAAATTTAAATGATTTAATATAGAATTTATCTGGATATCGGGGAACCGATAAATATTGAAATTTTTATTTAAAAATTTATTTAATTATTAATTTAAATAAATTAAAATTCGGGGTCGTTACAAACCCCATCTCTAATGAGTTAACCCTGAACAAGCTAAGGTATCTATAAACCAAAGCTTTGATACCAACTATGACGACCCACCTTTTTGGACGGTTTTAATCGACAATAATCCACACATATCTAATTCAAACCATTCAAAAGGGAGGATTGTCAATGGGGTAAATATGAAAATAAGAGAAAAAGAAGGAAAAACAAAACACATAATCTCACAGCGGAATGACTAAATATAATAATCAAATAAACAGTTCATGAAGCTGTTTTATAATATACATTTGATTACACAAATTTTACAACAATCAGAGTACAAACGACGACATACCAATAATGATGCATCGGGAAATTACTAATAATATAATATACCAAAATCTGTCTTCGTCATCTAGAAATAAAGTCTTCAACACTGAAATGCTCAGGCTGACCCAAGCGTAAAGTAAAACAAAACACTCGAGTCAGAACTAAAAGATCTTATGTAAGTTAAATCAACGGCAAATAAATATGAGTGCAATAGCTTTAGAGATGTTTATGGGATTTCACATCTCATATCCAGTGTATAACGTGCGTGCAATAACTTAAGAGATATTTCGGGATTTTCCATCTCCTAAGGATCCGTTAAACTATCTATATGTAGTAATATACGCTATATATATGTAGTGTCTATCAGTAAATTAAAGTACTAAAATAGCGTTAAGGAGTTACCTATATCCCCCTTAACACATTTTTATAGGCATCGTAGTCTATACAGTACTGTAAACTCCACCGTAAACTGTTGGGCTATTAGGGAGCACTCCATAGGTACGACACAAACCAAAATCGTAGTGTGCTCGATAATCCATATGACAAGGCATGCGAGGCAATTCCCAGGGTATGATTCTACTGTTTTGCACACCCGGACTGGTGGTAACGAATAGCAGCTACTACCGCACACCTCGAAACATACTCCCATAATCAAATTGAGGGTGGCCACCAATCAATCACAAAGTAACAGATATGGTATCGAAGAAGCATGTCTAATAAGAGGAGCGACCTCACTTAGCTCGGGATAGCTGCTGTTTTAGTCATATCAAGCTGACCTGCAGGTCAGGGTTGCGTTCTTACCTCATATCAGTAGTGTTCGCCAAACCATCCTGCTTCGTTCTGGATTCTCCACCACGTGTACAGTTGTTAAAGTGGTTTCAGAATTGGCAGAGAGTATGACAATATCCGACCCCGGTCTCTTTAACAACCAAACGCTTATTTCACACCGTGGTCATTTTATAAAACATTTTTAATAATAAATCCAGAAACAGTTTATACCTTTATATAAAGATATCCATATACTTATTCCAAAAGTATAAATATATTTGTAAATGCCGAGGAAGATTCCTACCAATCAATTTCGAAAATAATTTATAAATCTCTCTAAAACCACTTATAAACTATTTATATGCTTTAGAACCATTTATAAAGCTATTTATAATTTCTAACACAGTTTACTACTCTTCCCCTTTTCATAAACTTCTATGCAAATTCCTTTAAAACGCTTCCAAATCCCTTTATACAAGTTCTTTTATAAAACCCTTTATAAAATTCTTTAAAACCTTTATAACTCATTTATAAAACCATTATAAAATCCTTTATAAAAATCTTTTATAAAAATTCTTTTATAAAATACATTATAAAATCTCTTACAAAACTTATATAAATTCCACGCAAAACCTTTTACAAAATTCTAAAATCTTTTACAAAATTCTTTTATCTATTAAAGTTATTATAAAAGCCTATATTTATTATCTTAAATAAAAATTTAAATAAAAAATTAAAAATATATTAAATATTTTATTAAATAAAATTTTAAAGTGTTTTTATTATATTACATTATTTAAATTATATATTTTAAACTAAACAAAATTATAAGTTAAAATCTTAAAATTTAGGTTTTTAAAACGTATATTAACTTATAATTTGAAGCTTTAAAACATATAAAATAAATTAATTTCCAAATATAAATTTTTTAAAAAAATCATTAAATTAGATTTAAAAATCAAATTTATATATCAAACATACTTTACCATTTAGAAAATAGTATAAAACCGATCAACGGTGTCCGTATATAATTTTCAACCCTATGGTCAAGTGATTGGGTATGTATCATTTCAACCCAAAATAGTTAAATTTCCCAAGTATATATCATTTCAACCCATATCCCGAATCAATAATTTCTAAATCAATAAAATCGCTCGAGTATGTATCATTTCCACCCATAACGATTTCCCTAATCTATATGATCATTCGGGTATGTATCATTTCTACCCATAGTGATTTTCCTAACAATAAACTAAGGGAACTTGTAGTGTGATAACAACATATATAATAAACATAACATCCAATCATCCAAAATGTCAACAAATTAACATCCATCAAAATCAACATCCAAATCAGTCAATAAATCACAACAATTAACTGGTTATCAATATTTGGAATTTAACTATCAATTTAATTTCAATATTAATTTAAATGGAAATTTAATTCAAATTAAATTTAAATGACAATTTAAATTACCAAACAACAATCAAAAAAATTCTTATCAATTCACAAATTTAAATCAACTAACAAGAGAAGGTTCAATATTTCGTGAGTGGGTTAAATCACTCACCTTTGATTTATTGTCCATTTAAAATCCAATAAAAGCCCAAAATTTGAACAGTCTCCAAATTCAACCAAACAAGATCCATATTGTTCGGAATTTCAATACGATCCCAACAAAAGAAACCGCGTCCAAATCCGAGTTCGTATGCAAGAGTTATGATAGTTAGAAGTTTGAAAATTTAAAATTTAAACTAAAAATAAAACGAGGGGCATAAACGTAAATAAACTACCTCCGCAAACCCTAGCCATGAACATTTCGCTTTCAAACCCAGTTCAGCCCTAACAGCCGCCTCCATCACTGGCCAAACGTCGCCACCTCGACCCCGAGATATCCGGATCCAACACCCTCACCAGCACCGCCACCTCCGGCCGCGTCCCCTATGCCCACGCAATTGCCCCTTTGGCCAAAAGACGCTCCGCGCCACCGTGACTTCAAAGTCAATTTATGGCGAACTCGACGACGATCTCGACAAACCACCTGCATGGATCCTCTCCGCTTCATCTCCTCTTCCAGATGCCACTCCCCGATCGTCGAATGGTTGACGATCCACCGTTGATCGTGAAACCCTAGGATGGACGGCCGAAACTGTTTCACTAATTTCTAGTCAAACCCTGATTCAATTGCAAAAACGAATAGCAGACAGAAATATGTTCATTGAGGGCTTCACAAGGATATATTATTCGATAGGTTTTAAGGAGTTTGAATTTTCGATTTGATTTGGAATTGGGGTTCTGAAAAGTCTACCATTGAGAAGGAACGGATAAATGAATAGATACTTACAGAAAAATGACAATGAGAAAATGCTATGGTTTATAACAGCTTATATATGGACGGAGATGGATAAGAATGAATGGACATATCGAAATGGGTCGAAACAATAACAACGATCTTAAAAGCCTGTTTCGTTTCTGAAATGAAAGTAGGTCATCCCATATATTAAAATATAGGTTTTCGATATTTTTAAACTCAATGGAACTAGTTTCAAACCCTAATTCCATTGTATATAGAAGTTAGCTTTCAAAATCAAATTATATTCATTTAAATTCTTTTAATTGATTTCTACGCGTTTCGAGCACGCACGATCAAGCGATAAGTCTGATCTCTACGAAACTTGAAATCTTATAATATTTTACTGTTATGGATCCAATGAAACTGGTTTCGTCAAAATATGAGATAGTGGCCAAAATGGCTAATTTTACACGTTAATTAAATAAATTATTATTAAATTGATCTAATCACCTTTTAATTCAAATTTAAAAGTTAACCATTTTACCATCCTGGATTAAATAGGAACTACGCAGAAATTAATAATTCTTTGAAATTTAATTTTCCATGTTAATTCCAAGGTTTAAATATTACATAAATTTCAGCGTTCAATTACAACTACAATAAATTCATTCATTATAATTTAAATTCCAAACAAAATCTTTTACTTCAATTCTTGCTCTTATTATTCAATCATCTAATACCTTATGAATTCATTTAATATAAGTTTCCATCTTACTACATTCATTATTCTACAGTTAACATCTTTTACCATATTAATTGCAATATTTCAATTTACCAAATTAATTACAAACGGATTAAGTAATAAGGTAATAATTAAAATAATTATTACACATTAGTAATTCAAACACATTTCTAAGTTTATTGTTTACAAACAAAATCTAATAGATTTATGTATAAATTAATTTATTTCATATTCTATAATAAACCTATTTCAATTAATAACAGATAATTTCAACATTGAATCCAACATTTAATTTATTCTTTATATACAGTTATAACCAAATTAACTTTACAATTATGTCAATTGATTGAAATTACATTAAAGTAGTTGTCAATAACATTCAAACAACATTATTAAATCATATTCTAGTTATTTTTCTCATTAATAAATCATAAATTTTTAATTTCTCACAATATTAAATTTCAAATCTTATTTAATTTAATAGTTTTAATTGTCAAAAATACAGGTCGTTACAAGTAACTTTATTTATGTCACTATATATGGTGTTTATATAGTGTAGAAGTTGAATGATAATCATGTGGTTTGATTATGATTTGGATGGTTGATTTTAATTTGATTTGGTTATGGAAATCGACGTTGTATTATAAAGTTAGTAAACATGTATATATGGATGTATACTTGCAATCTATGATGAAGATGGTTGGTATTAGTAATATGTTGATTTTAAAACATGAGTTATGGCATGAGGTTGGTAAACAAAGTTAACTACTTTGTGTACTTGCGACGGTTATGAGATCCGGTTGGAATCGAAGTTTGTTTTCGAAGTTTAAAGTTTTGAAATGGATTAAAGTTTGTAACTTTAGTTTTAAAGTTTTTTCAAAAAAAACTTTCTAAATTATGTTTCAAATCATGAAAAAGTAAGGGTTTGTGAAGTGGTTCGCTAAGAATATATTAGAGCGAACCGCGCCCATACGATAGTCGCTATGGATGTAGTTGGCAAAGGTTTGAATTTCTATTTCAAATTTGTTTTATTTTGAAATTAGTTTACCTAGTTTTTTAAACTTTATTGGTAATATTAAAAAGCAATTAAGTTTTAATATAATTAGTTAATTAATTAGTTAATTAAAAGGTAATTAGCACCTAATTGGTAATTAAGACGGTAATTAGAGGTTAATCATCACTTAAGTTAAGTTAATGACTATTAAATTATTTCTACAGTTTTAATTAGTGATTAATGGGGTTAAGAAGTAATTAAGTGATTAATAATTATTTAATTAAGGTTAACGATTAATTAATTATTTATTTAATTATTGGGTTATTTAATTAATTAGGGTTTAACTCTTAAACAATTTGGTTTAACCTTAACCAAGTTGCATTAGGAAGAAAATTAGTACTTAATCAAGTTTATTAAGCCTAATTAGAGATTAATTATGGTTTAATCTTGATTTAAATTGGATTAATTAAGATTTAGTTAGGATTTAAGCTAATTAAATATACTTTTAACTTTTCAAAGGTAATTTTAAACTAAATAGAATGTGTTTTAATCAATTTTCTTTTTCAAAGTAAATCGATTCTATATCAAATGATCTCTTGTCCAGAACATTAAGTAACCCATATGATTAGGAGAATTAAATGACATCTGTTAGAAGAACAAAACATCATTCTTCTATAGTGTAAGTGATTTGATTGTGTAGACATGTGTCATGCAGAATAAATCCCTGTTCTGCTATAAATTGATTGAATAGTTTGGACATGTATTTAGCAGGATAAATCACCATCCTATTGTTAGGTTATTTGGACTTGTATATGCCAATTGGTTATATTGACGTGTTATTCCCTGATTGGACATGAATTGTATTTACGTATATGGTAGCTTATGTAAATAATTGTTAAGTGACTTGGGAATCGAATTGAAATTGAATGGTAACTTAAACTAGTAACATTGGGATTGCTAAGACACCTTTTGAATTTGTAAAGTGTGTTTTGAATTAACTTAAATTCTTTAATCAATTTAGAGTTTAAAGTTTGTAAATGATTTCCAGGTTATGCTATTATGTTGTAAAGTTATTTATAAGTAATAACTTGTTTATAAAAGGGCTTTTTACTGAAGGGTTACTTTAAGTATTTTACAAATGATATTTATAAAGGAGTATAGAAATTTTTATATAAAGAGTTTTAAAAATAGGAAAAAGGTTTATAAATCACATTTCTTTATTTTCCGATCGCCTGGAAGGGACAAAAGAAACATCTTGTTTTTTCTTCAAAAATTTCTGATCTCTAGATTTTTCTTTGACAAATAATCCAACAGCCGTTGACGTTTTCCCAGAATTTTTCGTAGACCTCTTTGTGATAAAAAATCTTTTTTATGTAATTTTAAACCCGTCCGCCACTGGAAACACCACTTCTCGTCCGACTTGCATGTGTTAAGCATGCCGCTAGCGTTCATCCTGAGCCAGGATTGAACTCTCCATGAGATTCATAGTCGCATTACTTATAGCTTCCTTGTTCGTAGACAAAGCTGATTCGGAATTTCTTTAACGGATTCCTTGGTTCGGACCGAAGAAGTAATGTCACTCTTTGTTGGATGAAATGATAAAAGAATACCCAGAGACACATATAAAAAAGCTTAGTATAGGAATACACAAAGAAACGAGGTTCATCAAGAATACGCAAGAAAAGCACTTCGAATTGTTGATTCATCGCCAGAGATTTGGAAAGAGGTTTATAATTTAACTTAAAGGTTTATAAAAGTGGGTTATAACTTTATTTTTAAAGTTATAAGTTAATTGAAATATAAGATGAGCTTTTAAAAAGGGAATTTTTAATAAAGGATAAGCGGAATATTTTATTTGGAAGAAATGTTTGGTTATTTAATATAGGATTTGAAAAGAAGAAAACTTCGAAAAGTTTGTAAATATACTTATACTAATAAGATAAGTATATGATTTTGTTTCAAGGCATGAAAAGTAAAATGTTTTGGTTATATACTTATAACATTGAGACAAGTATGTAAATGTTTCCCAAGTTTAAAAGGAAATGTAAGGGGTTTGGAAACAGTGTTTTGAAAAGGTCTTTTGATCAAGTTTTATAAAGTGGTTTTATTAATTAAAGAAAATTAATAAAGGCTTAGTGGATCCTATATGGAAATTAAACCATGATTGGATGTTTGTTTATTTGATAGTTAAATAACCAACTATCAAATCCGAAAAAAATGTAACTTTGGAAATATCAAGGAGAAACACAAGAATTATATGGTACAATTGCCGTCGAAGGTGCTATACTGGACGTATAAACTTATTTCGTTCTTCTAGGACGAATGATAAGGAAATCCATCCACAAACGGTTAGGAGGTGAACTCTGCTCTTGTCAGTTGTCTGTTTATTTCCTAAAGAACCGGAGTTGAGTTTACCGGAAATATCAAAAGTTGTTTTGAAAAGATCGGGATTGGATATGATATCTGAAAACCACTTTGATCCAACTCAAGCATTTCGAAATGAAGACGTCTTGAAGCATGGGATCGAAGACAAAGCCATTGAAGTGCAAGGGCTGCTTGCTACTAATCCCGAGGGTGGTTCCAAAATGGATGTAGTAGAAGTAGTGCCTTCGGTTTGTCCTTATCCTGGACAACTTGTATGGATGAATGCTGGCACTGTATTACTGCCTGGAGGGCAGTGTTAGCATTCCAAGAGGGATTGCTATTCAGAAAGGTAAAACGTAGCCTCCAGCCTCACAACCGAGAGGAATGATAAAAACAGGGCATGTAGTAGAGCTATGTGGTTAGCTACCATTAGGAGCGGTCACCCCATTCTAGATGTCCCTTTCAGAGTTGGTTTGCATGCAAACACCGTGGTAGTATATGGCCTCGGTGTCAATAGGGTGAGGTAATCAGGTCTGCCATGTTAAAGGGGTAGCCGGCTTTGGGTTAGCATCAGTGAATTTTCTAAAGGTGTGCCATCGGAAGGTAGTCCTTTACCTTGCCATTGTTGGGATCCAATCTCCAATACGTGCCTTACGGTTTTGATTGTAGAGCCTAGTATGTTGGAATGTGAGATGCAAGCATTTCAGCTATTTTATCTATTTACTTTAAACCTAGACACTATAATAATATCACTAGATTTTTATATAAAATGTTTTGGTTATCGTAAGGTAAAACCCATCCGTTTTTATGTGCAGTGTGGTCTTACGAGATACCCTTTTTTGAAAGGTTTTCAAATGTTGAAATTAGTTTGGTTGTTACTTGTTATTGAGTTTTACTCATGCTGGTTTACCAGACTGGTCTGGGCATTATTCCATGTAATGCTCGGGTCAGACCGAGCATGTTTTTCCAGGTTTAGCTGGATACTTTGGAGTTGGAGAGGAGTTGGATGGTCAAGACGTATTCACGTAATATTTCTTCCGTTGTATTATAAAGTCTGTATGTTTGTCAATGTTAGGATATGTTTCTATAATTGTCCAAATTTAGGATAAGTCTTGTGTACTATGATGTTATATGAGTAAAGATTTTTCCTTTTTGTAAAGATCATTATCGTATTATATATTATTCGTTGCGTCGTGAGATTCTGTGTTGTTTAGTTTTCTTCTATATTCTACCATCTTCTTTCACCCTAACAAATCGGTATTTCCAGCACTTGAATGTTCGGCATGTGATACAATGGACGTATTAGTGTCGATTTTCGAGGGTCGAAAATCCAGTTCGTTACAATTAATATTATTGGAAGATAATTAATAATTATTATTTATTAAAAATGTTTTTGGAATTTTTAATGGTTATTTATAGGTAACGTTTTGGAACTAATTATTATTATTTATAAATAACGTTTTGGAAGTTAATTATCATTTATTATAATAATTTTTGAAGATTAATTATTATTCTTTTATTAATAATGTTTGAAATTATTAGCTATTTTATTTATAATGTTTGAAGTTAATAATTATTATTTATTATTAATGTTTTGCTATTAATAATTATTATTATGTAATAATTTTTTGAAGTAAATAATTATTATTTATTTATAATGTTTGAAGTTATTAGTTATTATATTAATAATGTGTTGGAGTTAATAAATTATATTATAATGATGTTGGAAAGTTAATTTATTATTTATTTAGGACCTCCAAAGTAAATTAATTTTTCCGATTAATTGTATTTATAAATAATAAATTGATTTATAAAAGGAATTTCGTTTAATAAAAGAGATTTATTAAAGAGTTTTTATAAAAAGAAGTTTTATGAATGATTTTAGATATTTGTAAAAGAGTTTTATAAATGGTTTCAATTATTTATATAAGTGTTTTATAAATAAACTTGGAGATTTATTAAGAGTTTTATATATGGATTTGGAATTTTAGTAAAGGAGATGTTCATAAATGAAAGAGATTTATTAAAAGGATTTATTGAAGAGATTTATAAAAAAAATGAGATTGGATTTCCCCAAATTAACCTTCTTTATATTAGGGGTGTGGATATTCGTTCCATGCTTAACACCGAAGGAATAGTGTTTGGGTTTATCCTTATCTCCATTTCTTTTAAAACAATATTTGTTTTAATCCTTTGATATGATTTTGAAATAAGAAATCATTCATAATGTTTTGTGAATAAACTTATACCGTTCAGATAAGTATATGTATATATTTTCTAAGTTGGGAAAGTGTGGTGTTTTTGTGAAAATACTTATACCGTTGAAATAAGTATATGGATATTTTTCCAAGTATTGAAAGGAGTAAATAGGGTTTGTGAATATATCTTTGTAAAAGTATTTTGATACAAGTATTTACAAAGTGATTATAATGAAAGAATTAATTAAAAAAGGATAATAGGTGCTTTGTGCTTAACCAACGTCATATTCCTTTAGAGATTAAATATATGGTTGGTTTGTTTGTAATTTGATAGTCAAATATTGACTATCAAATGTTGGCTTGTTTTAAACAATCGTTGTCGGTTCGGAGAGACCGGGATCGGATCTATTTGCAAAGTCGCTTAACCAACGTTATATTATATGTTACTCGACACGATGTGAGATTATGTTATACCTTTTCTTTCTTTTTCCCCGACAATCTGTCTTTTTGGAACTAGGATGCTGGGAACATGGATAATGTAGATGCATTAGTATCGACTTCTGAGGGTCGAAAAGGTAGGAGGTTACAACGTGGTGTCAGAGCTTAGGTTAAGCGATGTAACATCCCCTATCTGGAGGCCCAAAGCTAAGCGCTACAGATGCTGCAGTCATCCATAGTCTTAACTTCCTGTGACCAAATATGGTAATGTTAGTGGTATCCATAATATCAGAAGCACTTGAATATAAAATAAAATCATTATAGATTAAAACACTTTTCTAATTACATTTCAAAACAACATTTCATATCCAAGTTACATAATCCCAAACATTTCCCAGGTTCAGATCAAATATAATTATTATATAAATGCGCCAAGAGTGACATACGAAGATGCACCCTTGGATGACCAGAGTACTAAATAGTCATAACAGACTTAATACAACACAGCGGAAACAAAACAAAACAGATCCCAAATATAGCTAGCATCACCCACCTACTCGTCTCCAAAAGCTTTATTCGTCCCCCTACTAAAACCTAAAAATCCTCAACCCTCAGCCTACTCAAATCAATTTTTGAGCACTTTAGAGTTTAAAACTTCGAGTCAGACATAAAGCCTGGTGTGAATGATACTATACATCTTGGTCATTTGATATTAAGTAAGACCACGCCGCTTAGCGGAACGGGTTTCCTCTCGCTAATACCCTTTTAAAACATATCTTTTGCAAATCTTAATCCTGCAACCAAAACTGGTTAAAACAATAAAGCAATATCATGTATGCATACAAATCTGGTAATAAATGGACTATCTGTCCGAACACTATAGTTTTTTTAGCTAACTACTAACCTTTGGCTGACTCGGGCCTACCAAACAAAATAAAAAAATAATCTAACTTCTGTTAGATGCTCCTCTTCTAGATGGTTTGTCCTTAACTTAGTTCTCCCAGAGTCAACTGATCCTAATGGTTTTACGGGCTCACAAATAACCTATCTCTCCACTATAGATTCCTTTTTGTGTGTAACCTCATTTTAGTCTTACCTGTGACAAAGCCCTACACACTGGAATTTTGGACTTATATTAGCTAGGGGCTACTAGCTAAAGTGTAGGGCGCGACCCCATACCAGTCTCATCTGGTATTCTAATATCTGAGTCATTTTACTTAGGGTCATCTACCCATAAAATTTTCCTTGAAAACATTTTCTCTCAAATTGATTTAAACCTCCAAATCATATTTTAGACAAGGAAAATATACCCTATGCTTTCATCAAATCAACTTGCCATGTTACATATACTTTACACAAAACTTTGTTGATTAAAACATTTAAACCTTTGAAAGTACCCCTTTCGAAACCATTGAAAGTACCCCTTTCGAAACCAAGTAACTACTTTTATTTATAACCTTAGACTGAAAGGCCAAAACATACCTTTCGAAACCATTCTTAATAAACCTTTCGAAAACATTGAAAGTTCTTTCTTTCGAAAGTTTTAAAACCTTAGACATCCTCTTATCAAAACACTATAAAAATTGCCTTTCGAGAACATTGGAACCTTCCACTTAAAACCTATCGAAACCATTGGGGAACCACCCCTTTGAAACATTTATCTTAAACCTTTCGAAAGCACTAAATCCTTTTCATAAAATCAAACCTTTGGAAATCATTTGGGTTCAAGTAAAACATGTGGAATAACTTTTCAAAACCATTAGAAACTATTCCTTTCAAAACTTTTTATGTTTAGCTTTCAATAGAACAAAAGGGTCATAAAACAACTAAGTCGAAAGCACTCTTCCAAAAGCTATTTCCTAAGTAATGAAGTGATGGTGTCAAAACCAACCCTTCGAAAGCATTGGACAAGTGGCTAAGTTTTAAAAAAAAAGTAACCCTTTCGAAACCATTTTCTTCGAATGGAAAGCGGTAGCATGGAGTTTCGACCCCTTCGAAAGCATTTACTTAAAACAAAAAGGCACAACCTCTTTCGGAACCATTCCTTTAAAACCATTTTGACCCATTCGAAAGCTAACCAAGTCAAAAACATTCCTTTCGAAAGGAAAGCATGCGCATTTTCATTTAGAAACAAAGTAAGGCTTTGACCTCTTCAGAACCCCTTCTTTCAACCCAGTATCTTTCGCCTATGTCCAATTCACTACGTACCAATTCTTTGATACCCTGTGCTTTGGTTTCGATAGAGATGAAGGCGGAAGTAATGTGTCGAAGGCTAGGTGCTGAAAGTGGCGAAACAGGTAAAAAGCATGTATAAACTGATTTTTAACTTTTTAAAGCAATTCTTTTCAACTAACCTGCCTTGTTTGTCAAAACATGATTGGTTGCTAATTTCTTTTCTAAAAGTACTGCTGAAATCTCTGAAATAAACAAATTAATTTATTTACAAAATGCCCCTTCTCCTTTTATAAATATGTAAAACATTTAAATCCCATACCTTAAATATTTTTATATACTTATAAAAACACTTAGGAAAAATCTATAAAAATTCCCATAAATTATTTTAATATGTTTTCTAACATATATTAATTTCTGACCCAAAACATACATATATTAGCCATAACTAATTTTAAACCCAAATAACCATTTTCTTCACTAGAAAATTAATATTAAATCCACATTAATTCAGAAAATTATGAAAATTGAAACCCATCTCTAAAATATCATTTCTACCTTATTCTAAAATCGCAAGGCATTTGGATGTCATTTAATAAGGTTTTCACATTAAAACATATCATAAAATTCATATGAATTTGCATAAATAATCAACAAGCATATATATCCAATTTAACAATAAAAAACATGGCAAAACCTTGCAAAATAGTTCGGATTTAATCTAAAACCAAAAACAATCAAAAACATGAGATGTAGTCATTGTTCACCTTAGCTTTGGGATTAAGGAGTTGAGATTTGAGAATGGTTTTAAATTGATTAAGCTTCCTTCCTTGATTGCTTTATCTTCTTCTTGTTCTTCCTTAATGGTGACCGGCCTCTTATGTTTAATTTTTGCAAATGAACGTGTAGAATTAAAGTGCATGATGGTTTACATTAATTTATTTAATTTAAGTAACCAAATGTCCTAATAATGTTTCTAAAAGTTAGGGTCGTTACAAACTCCCCTCCTTAAAGAATTTCATCCTCGAAATTACGATAAGGTACACATACAAATCAAACATAAAGGTTAAAATACCATGAAACAAATCAGGATAAGCGTCTCTAATCCTGTTCTCAGTTTCCCAAGTACAGTCTCTCTCGTCGTCGCTCCATTGGACCTTAACTAATTTGACTGTCTTGTTCCTTAGCCTCTTCTCATCTCTCACGACTATACGAACTGGCTTCCCAACTATAGTCAAGTTTGGTTCTACTACTAAGTACTCTAACATAGTCAGTGGTGCTATAGTAGTCTCCGGATCTCGAACACATTTTCTTAAATGAGAAACATGAAAACATCATGAACTCCTACCAAACTGTTTGGTAACTCCACTCTATATGCGAGTTTCCCGATCCTTTCTATAATAGGAAATGGTCCTACAAATCTTGGTGCCAATTTCCCTGATTTCCCGAATTGAATTACACCTTTCATCGATGATTCCTTAACTAAAACATGATCTCCTACTAAGATTCTAAGTCCTTTTGTCTTTTATCTGCATAACTCATCTGCCTACACTGAGCTTCCTTCATTCTAGCCCGAATCAACTCAATCTTCTCTGCAGCTTCACTAACTAAATCCGGACAAAGAACCAACCTATCCCCGTCTCTAACTAACAAACTAGAGATTTGCATGGCCTTCCATACAAAGGTTCAAATGGTGCCATCCCTATACTAGCCTGATAACTGTTGTTATACGAAAACTCAACTAAGTGTATATGGACTTCCTACGATCCTCCAAAATCTAGTACACAAGCTCGTAACAAGTCTTCCAAGACTTTATCAACCCTTTATGTTTGTCCATCTGTTTGTGGGTGGTAACCAGTACTCATCTTGAGCTTTGTTCCCAAAATCTCTTGTAGACTCTTCCATAACTCGCTAGTGAATAAGGAATCTCTATCACTTACTATACCACTAGGAATTCCATGCAGTCTAACTACATTCTTCATAAACAACTTAGCTAAAACAGGTGTCGTTCTGGTTGACTTAACTAGAATGAAATGGATACTCTTGGTCAACCTGTCCACTATGACCCATGTATTTTCATTTCCTCTATTTAACATTGGAAACCTGTCTATAAAGTCCATCGAGATAGAATACCATTTCCATACTAGAATATCTAAAGGTTTAAGTAACCCACTCGGTTTCTGATGTTCGACTTTCACCTGTTGACAGTTCAGACAGTGCTTCACCCATAAGCCTACATCTCTCTTCATACCTTCCCAGAAGAAACTCCTCGTCATGTCCTGGTACATCTTAGTTCCTCCTCGATGAATCGTGAACTTCGAACGATGGCATTCTTCAAGAACTTCCTTCCTAATGTTTCCTATATGCGGAATAATAACCTTCCTTTCTTCCTTAACCACCCATTCGAGTCAAGACTAAAATCTTTTAAGTCATCGCTCTTTGTTCCATCCCTTAACTTCTTGATCTGTTCAGCCAACACTAGATCCTCTTCTTGTTTAGAAGCAATCCTTTCAATCATAACTGGTCGAATTTCTAGACATGACAACACAACAGTTTCCTTACCAGATCTAACTCAGATCTCCACTGTACTCGACATGTCATCAACGCTTTCGAATCTTTCCACTCAACTATCATTGCCAACACTACATTTTGATGTTTTCTGCTAAGTGCATCTGCAACCTTGTTGCCTTTTCCTAGTGTGTACTCAATTCCGAAGTCATATGTAGCTATAAATTCCAACCATCTCTGCTGTGTCATATTTAGCTCCTTCTGAGAGAATAATACTGCAATAACTTATGATCCGTATATAACTCGAATCTCTCTCCTAAAAGGTAATGTCTTCACACCTTCAATGCAAAAATAACTGCAGCTAATTCCAAGTCATGATTCAAATATCTAACCTCATGCGGTCAGAGCCATTGAGAAGCGTAGGTAATCACTTTACCTCTTCGAATTAGCACAGCTCTTAATCCTACTCCACATGCATCAGTATATATCACTAAATCCTGATTCCCCTCCGGAATAACTAACACGGGTCCATTAGTCAATAAGTGTTTCAAGCTCTGGAATGTTTCTTCACACTTATCAGTCCAAACAAACTTCACATCTTTTCGTGTTAGCTTGGTCATTGGTGCTGCTATTCATGAGAAATCCATAATGAATCTTTGATAGTGCCCAGCTAATCCAAGAAAACTCTATATCAAAGTCACTGTCTCGGGTCTCTTCCAATTATTCACCGCTTAAATCTTAGTCGGATCTATAAACCCTTTCTCTGAGACTACATGACCAAGAAACTTCACTTCCTTCTTCCAGAAATGACACTTTGAAACTTCGCCTTTAGCTGATGTTGCCTTAACGTTTCCAATACCACTCTAAGCTGAACTTCATGCTCCCTTTCATCCTTAGAGTATATCAGAATATACTCTATGAAAACCAACACAAACCTATCCAAGTGCTCTTAGAAAATTCGGTTCATCAAATCCACAAAGAATGCTGGCGCATTAGTTAGTCCGAACGGCATCACTAACCATTCATACGATCCATATCTAGTTCTAAACGCCGTCAAAGGAATACTATCCTCTGCTACTCTAAGCTGATGGAAACCTGTTGCTAAATCAAAATAAGAAAATACCTTGGCTCCACTCAACTGATCGAATAAATCATCATTTTAAGGTAGTGGATATCGATTCTTTATCGTCTTCTCATTCAACTTATGATAATCGATACATAACCTTAACGATCCATCCGGCTTCTTAGCAAACACTGTGGGTGCTCCCCAAGGTGAATTACTTGGTCTGATAAAATTCTTGCCTTCCAAATCCACCAATCACACCTTTAGCTCCTTCATCTTAGTAGGTGTCATCCTGCTTGGCGGTCTACATACTGGTTCTGCTCCAAGTACTAAATCTATATGAAACTCGATGGCTCATTTTAGTGGCAATCCCACTACAGGTTCAAAGACATCTGCGAATTCTCTAACAATGAAAACTCGACTCAACTCATCTTCTGCCTCCACAACACCCAACAGTGCATTGACCTCAAAAGTAGGGTTTTCTACAGAGTATATAACCCGATCTCTACAGTCAGGGTGTCTAAGTGATATTTTCCTATCATGGTAAAATATCCTAGCATCATATTTACTTAATAATTCCATACCCAAAATAATT
The DNA here is from genome assembly GCA_030737815.1 of Allium fistulosum. Lineage (NCBI taxonomy): Eukaryota > Viridiplantae > Streptophyta > Magnoliopsida > Asparagales > Amaryllidaceae > Allium > Allium fistulosum. The sequence continues at coordinate 530,738,921 of CM060902.1, forward strand.
CTGAACTCTACGAAATAAAACACATGCAAACTTCAAACAAACACATAAACTAACAATTCAAACCCTAAGTGGTCACATCTCATCCCAAGGGTTGCATAACCTCTTATCGGATTTGCAACCCTTAAGGAAGTATCTATGTATGAGGGTTTTAGGTTAAGCTTATCTACCAAACAATGAGATATAAAAGAATGTGATGCACCGGTATCAAACAAAACTCTAACTGATACACCATAAATCAAAAGCGTATCTCCCAACACAGCTTTTCCCCTCTCCTCTACCATTGGTCTCGAGGTAGCTGGTTCCAATGCAAACATCTTTCCTTTTCCATCCTTGGCTGGCTCCTTGCACTGGTTCTTATAGTGTCCAATCTGATCACAGTTGAAACACTTCTTCCCTTTATCCTCAGTAGCTTTCTTTCCCTTGCATATCTGGCACTCATGGGCATAGTGTCCTTTCTTGTCACACTTGTAAAGATCACTTCTGCCTTTCCCTTCTTAGCAGCTCCACCCTTATGAGCTCCGTTCTTGTGGAAAAACTTCATCTTCTAACTTTGCCATGCTTGAACCTCCTTTTCTTTATTCCATTCCAGAAAAGAAAACATCTCTTCATTCCTCAACGCCATCTCAACAACAACATCACATGGATCTCTGATATGAGGTAATGTAGATTTTGCTAGTTCAGGATTCAACCCCCTAATGAACTTTTCATTTCTCTTAATCACAGTGTCCACAGTAGCATAACCATACCTTGTCAGCTCATCAAATCTCACCGCATACTGAAGCACGGTCATATCCCTCTGCTCCAACTCAGCAAACTTGCTGAGCAGTGTGGACTTCGCAATCTTAGACATAAACCTTTCCTCAAACCTCCACTTAAACTATGCCCATGTCATCGTCTCTTCATTTACTCCAATCGTCATACTATTCCACCAATACAACGCTGCTCCCTTAAGCTGCCTAGAAGCAAGCCTTCTCTTTTGCTCATCATTGAGCCCTAGATCAGCAAAAATCCTCTCGCAATAAAGAAACCAGTTCTCTACTTCAATCGTGTCTTCGGTACGAATAAATGGCTTTCCTCCTAACCGAGCATAATCCCTACTCAAAATAGAATAATTGTTGACTATTGGAGCTCCCTAAACTCCTCCCCCAGCATTTCATCCAACTACTCCAGCAGCAACACCCGCCTGCATCATGTTGACAAAAAACTGATACATTGCTCCTATGTCAACTTGCAAGACTCCAGCACCCACATTTCCAACTTGTGCCTGACCTTGGTTTCTTCTCGTATTTGGTATGGCATTTCCATTTGTAGTGGTGCTTCCCCCTCCAAGGTTAACTCTTCCCCTTCTAGCATCCATATTTGTGTTCAAGCATCGTAAGATATAAAAGAATAGTCTAAGAGAGGTAGGAGAATAGAGATATAGCGTATACTTATATATAGCAAATACAAGTACGTTACTATAGGGTTATCCCATACCCCGATATTTTCTCTAATTCCTTAGGATTATGTTTTCAAAAAATCATTTTAGTTCAAAGTTTTTCATAAACCTATGATCTGATACCAAGTTGTAACATCCCATATCTGATGGCCCGAAGCTAAGTGCTACATATGCTGCAATCATCCATAGTACTAACTTTCGGTGACCAAATACGGTAATGTTAGTGGTATCCATAATATCAGAAGCACTTGAATATGAAATAAAATCATTACAGATTAAAACACTTTTATAATTACATTTCATATCCAAGTTACATAATCCCAAATGCTTCCCAGGTTCAGATCAAATATAATTATTACATAAATAGGCCAAGAACGACATATGAAGATGCTCCCTTGGATGACCAGAGTACTAAATATTCATAACAAACTTAATACAACACATCGAAAATAAAACAAAACAGCTCCTAAATATAGCTAGCATCAGCCTCCTACTCGTCCCTGGAAGCTTTATTCATCCACATACTAAAACCAAAAAATCCTCAACCCTCGGCCTACTCAAATCAATTTTTGAGCACCCAAGAGTTTAAGGGGGAAAATAAATACTTTGAGTCAGACATAAATCCTGGTGTGAATAATACTATACATCTCGGTTATTTGATATTAAGCGAGACCACGTCGCTTAGCGGAACGGGTTTCCTCTCACTAATATCCTTTTAAAACATATCTTTTGCAAACCTTAATCCTGCAACCAAAACAAGTTAAAACAATAAAGCAATATCATGTATGCATACAAATCAGGTAACAAGTGGACTATCTTTCCAAACACTATAGTTTTGTTTGGCTAACTACAAACCTTTGGCTGACTCGGGCCTACCAGACAAAATAAACAGATAATCTAAGTTACGTTAGATGCTCATCTTTTGGATGGTCTGTCCCTAACTTAGTTCTCTCAGGGTCAACTGATCCTAATGGTTTTGCGGGCTCACTAGTAACCTATCTCTCCTCTATAGATTCCTTTCTGTGTGTAAACTCAATTTAGCCTTACCAGTGACAAAGCCCTACACACTAGAATTTTGGACTTATATTAGCTCGGGGCTACTAGATGAAGTATAGGGTGCATCCCCATACTAGTCCCATCTGGTATTATAATATCTGAGTCATTTTACTTAGGGTCGTCTAACCATAAATTTTCTTTGAAAACATTTTCTCCCAAATTGATTTAAACCTCCAAATCATACTTTAGACTAGGAAAATATACTCTATGCTTTACTCAAATCACCTTGCCATGTTATATATACTTTACACAAAACTTTGTTGACGGAAACATTCAAACCTTTGAAAGTACCCCTTTCGAAACCAGGTAACTACTTTGCTTTATAACCTTAGGTCAAAAGGCCGAAACATACCTTTCGAAACCATTCTTAATAAAGCTTTCGAAAACATTGAAAGTTCTTTCTTTCGAAAGTTCTAAAACTTTAGACATCCTCTTATCAAAACACTATAAACATTGTCGTTCGTAAATATTCGAACCTTCCACTAAAAACCTTTCGAAACCATTGGGGAACCACCCCTTTGAAACCTTTATCTTAAACCTATCGAAAGCACAAAATCCTTTTCATAAAATCAAACCTTTCGAAATCATTTGGGTTCAAGTAAAACATGAGGAATAACCTTTGAAACCATTAGAAACTATTCCTTTCAAAACCTTTTGGGTTTAACTTTCAATAGAACAAAAAGGTCATAAAACAACTAAGTTGAAAGCACTCTTTCGAAAGTTATTTCCTAAGTAAAGAAGTGTTGGTGTCGAAACCAACCCTTCGAAAGCATTGGAGAAGTGGCTAAGTTTCAAAAACAAAGTAACCCTTTCGAAACCATTTGCTTCGAAAGGTGGAAAGCGACGACAAGGGGTTTCGACCCCTTCGAAAGAATTTACTTAAAAAAAGGCACAATCTCTTTCAGAGCCATTCCTTTAAAACCATTTTGACCCATTCAAAAACTAACAAAGTAAGGCTTCGACCCCTTCGGAGCCCCTTGTTTCGACCCAGTACCTTTCGCTTATGTCCAATTCACTACGTACGAAGCCTTGATACCCTATACTTTGGTTTCGATAGAAATGGAGGCAGAAGTAAGTTGTCGAAGGCTAGGTGCTGAAAGTGGCGAAACATGTAAAAAGCATGTATAAACTGATTTTTAACTTTTTAAAGCAAGTCTTTTCAACTAACCTGCCTTGTTTGTCAAAACATGAGTGGTTGCTAATTTCTTTTCTAAAAGTACTGCCAAAATTTCTGAAATAAACAAATTAAATTATTTACAAAATGCCCCTTCTCCTTTTATAAATATATAAAACATTTAAGTCCCATACCTTAAATAATTTTATATACTTATTAAAACACTTAGGAAAAATATATAAAAATTTCCAGAAATCATTTTTAATTTGTTTTCTAACATATATTAATTTATGACCCAAAACATACATATATTAGCTGTAACTAATTTTAAACCCAAATAACCATTTTCTTCACTGGAAAATTAATATTAAATCAACATTAATTCAGAAAATTATGAAAATTCAAACTCTTATCTAAAATATCATTTCTGGCCTTATTCTAAAATCACAAGGCATTTGGATTTCATTTAATAAGGTTTTCACGTTAAAACATATCATAAAATTCATATGAATTTGCATAAATCATCAACAAGCATATATATATATATATCCAATTTAACAATAAAAAACATGGCAAAACTTTGCATAATAGTTCGGATTTAATCTAAAACCAAAAACAATCAAAAACATGAGATGTAGTCATTATTCACCTTTGCTTTGTGATTAAGGAATTGAGATTTGAGAATGGTTTTGAATTGATTAAGCTTCCTTCCTTTGATTGCTTTATCTTCTTCTTGTTCTTGCTTAATGGTGACCGGCCTCTTATGTTTAATTTTTGCAAATGAATGTGTAGAATGGAAGTGCATATGGGTTTAGGATATTAGAATATGTCTTGTTCCTACTTTGCCCCTCATCTATTTGCCTTATCCATTTCATTTTAGTTTCCCTTTAGTTCATTTGTTATTAGGCACAACCACCCCTTATTTACACAAATCTCAATCCTTTAATCATTTACATTATTTTATTTTATTTAACTAATTAAATGTCCTAAATAATGTTACTAAAAATTAGGGTCGTTACAATCGAACACTTAGGCTTTGGTTGGGTTAACTCATTTGAGATAGGGTAAATGAGGCCCTACAATGAGTTTAAGTGTATTATATATATGAGGACATATTTGTTTGTGATATAAAATGTTTTATATTGTGTTGATTTATCGGTTGGATGGCTTATGAGTTCTGCTCGATACAAAAGGAACAACTGTACCGATAGGGGTTTCTAAACACTTGGACTAGACAAATTGACACAGTATTGTTTTAAAATTGGGTAAATGAAATAATTTTACCTAGATTATATTTTATATATAAAAGGAATTGATATAATTATAAATGATGTGTTTAGTTGTTAGAGAATGATAATATTTGATAATTATCATTTATTGTATATTTTTTATGCTTAGATAGTTTATGAGCATTTATTGTTTGGTTGGATTAAATACGAACACCAGGTGAATTCAGTTTCACAATTGAATACAAGGCGTTTGATGAATTAGATGGGTTAAACATTAAAATTAAAATTTTAATTAAGTAGTTTATTTAAAACTAAACAAAGATAAACAAGTGTGAAATGATCTCATATAAGAAGTAAAGTTGTATAAGTATGATTTATATATATATATATATATATATATATATATATCTTATATATAAATAAAATACTTTAGTCAAATAGTCAAAGTGAAGCCTTTTTTGAAAGGCCTAAAATGCCTACGGTAATATTGCTTGGAACTTATCTATGTAGGGTTATTTTTGTTATTTTATTACTAATTTGTAGAGGCGAGATAATATACAATGAAAAATTATTGGAGGCACCAATTATTTCCTCTTACCCACTACTACTGCACGTTCCCCTATCACGTTCTTAGCGTTATCTCCATCATAGATTCAGACTTATTAGTTTTCTCTTTCTAGCAATCCATTTATTGCCATCTTCCCCATTCTTTATCAAAATAAACAACTCAAAAAAAAATAAAATAAAAATGAGGAAAACTATCTCCTGATCGCAACCGATGGCCCTCTCAACCACTATTGGTCTTCAACGAGCACCTGAAGCATCATGAGAGAACTACTCAAACTGATGGAGGTGGCATAAACGTCTTAGGCGGCTGATGTGAAATTTATTCATAGGTCGTATATAAATCTCTATACTTTATTGGGTTTGTTGTTGCTATTCATTTATTTGACAAGCTCTGTTATTACAGATTTACTACCAATGATGATTCTTAGATTTCAATTTTTGATTTTGGATATTATTAAGCAAATTTCAATTATCATTTTGCAAATTTACCCATCTTCATTTAGAGTGCCATGGGGATATTTGGAGATCGAAGAAGCTAAGCTATAGTTGTAACTAGTGTTACAGTTTAGAAGTTGAGCTCATAGTTTTCAGCAATGACGAAAGCTGCTACGGACCGAGGATTCGCTGAATGAACTAAAACCGAGATACAGACCCAAAAAAATTCTTGATCCAATTTAGACATTGTTGGATTTTGCAACTACCAAGAAGAACTGGGTCTGACAGTTTACATTAATGTTTGATATAATTCCTCATACAGATTGATTTTCAATATTTAATATTTGTTCAGTTCTTTATGAATACCAACTAATATTACTCGCATTTTTAGAAAGAGATTATGTTGCTTTTTGCATTGAAAGTGATGTTTGTATTCTCTAGGTTGGTGCTCAAAATGACAATTTTTTGGTGAATAGGTCTTTGCCTTGGTCCATTATGAATGTCCATATGTTAAAAAGCTCTCGAGTAAGTCAATAAAATGTAAGTATATTTTTACTCCATTTTATGTCCTATAATTGAAACAACTATATTGGCATGCATGTATATTTAGTTATATAATCTATTGGTTGGAATCATATAAATATTAATGTTTGAGTAATATCAGTATGTCATTTTGTAGTTCTCATTACTATGTCTATACATTAGTTCTAAGATATTGATATGCATCCATTTTTTGCTCTTAAATTTACTTTTAGAGACATTATTATGCATGACATACCCTGTATTACGTGTCATCAGCTCCATAACCAACCCTGTGCTGGTAATATGTTTTTTCTTGAGTGAATCCTAAATATGATGTTATTATAGCCAAGTGTTAACCAATTATTTTAGCATGAATGAATGTATTATGCTTATGTTACACTATACGATTATCTTCCAATTTTAGTTTCAAGATATTATGATGAATTCATGCTTAGATTTGGTGACCTTTTATTGCATTTTTCATAATTTCTGTAATGTATCATGGAAAGCTGAGAATATTGGAGATTTACCTATTGACCTATTTATTTGGAAGTTTGTTAGAAAGGTGGATACCCCGTAGAATATGACACTAGATATATTGACTACTAAATGTTTCGTTTGCATATTGATTATCATTTGGTATTCATTGTAGATTTGTAAAAATTGTGAATAAAAGTTAGAAGAAACCTCTTTGCAATTTGGCTATGTCAATTAGTGCCATCATATGGGATGGCTCTTGATCAGCTTATACTAATTATTTTATGGAATATATTTGCTTATCTACTAATAGTACATAACTGAACTTTATGTCATATATTGTAGCTAAAGTGTCTTTATGTGTTTTAGGTAGATGTTCAGAGCACATTGATGATACCAGTTAATTGGATAGTAATGTTGTCTTAGCTAATATAAATGATAGGCTTTTTTAAGATGTTGAGACCCAAAGGTTTTGCATTTCTTTATCTTAATGAGTTCATAATGGAATACATTCAATGTAGAGTGGCATATTATTTACGATGAAGAATAAATCAAGTAATTCAAGCTCTTCGAATGACAAAATGTTTGTTCATTAGCTTATGTAGTTTATTAACTTATTTGTGCATCATTTCATTGTTTTTTATTAAGTAAATTAGTAGATAATAACTATGCAATACTGTATCTTCATATCTACTATATTTTTTAATTAAAAAGTTGTTGGCTGAAGCATAATACATTATGTATATATTTTGGTCTTTTTATTACACATCTATAAGTTGAAATAAGAACTATACATGAAATGTGTTTTATTCAATTGTTAGGCAAAGGAAACTTTCATACTAAATGAATCTTGTAGCATGAATGAATTAAAGTGGTTAAACAAGCGTTAACAAAGTAAACACTCAAATATTCCTTACTATAAATATTCTCTACAACTTAATTTCCATTTCTACATCATTTTATTTTTAGTTTATAGAATATTTTGTTTAAAAATAAGAATAGTCACATGGATCAAAGGGAGAAATAGGACTAAAATTTCCTGACAGAAAAAGTAGGCAACACAAGGAAATCTACTTCTATGGTGGCCTATATGAGGTAACTATTCTATAAATAAATAAGAATGTTTAACTTCAAACTATTTATATGGATACATGTTGTACCAAATAATGAACATGTTTTTACCAAATCGGTTCAACGATTGAAAGTATGAATGTTTGGTGTATGTTTAATAACCTTATGTTGTATTTCACATATTCAACCCTCTGTTAATTTTTTTTTTGAATTTCTATTAATTTTTTTTTGTATTTCACATATTTAGCCGTCTGTTAATTTTATTTTTGAACTTCTATTCATAATTTTGTTAATTCTCTGTTGTATTTGTATGCACATGTGCCCTTATTATTGCAAATTGGCACGGAATACATCAGGTCACTTGCCGATTCAATGCCACCACGGCGGGAGAGACGTTCCCTTCTGCGATACAAATAGGGGACTTGGTGTTGATCGACATGGTGGTGCACGCGATCCAAGAGACATATGGTGTAGCTAAGGGGGCCATCAAGAAGGAGCTGATGGATGCCATGGCCCAGGTCGATCTTACGGGGATGTTCTGCTGCCCACATACAGGGGTGACACCGGCTGCGCTGGAGAAGTTGAGGAGGAGCGGGGTGAATGATCAGACGATTATGGTGAGTACGGCGCATGGGTTGAAGTTTGCAGAGAGTAAGGTGAGTTATCATGAGAGGAAGATCGACGGGATGGACTGTAGGTATACCAACCCGCCTGTTGTTGTTAAGGCTGATTTTGGGTCTGTTATGGATGTTTTGAAGAAGACATCGAGGAAGATGTAAGTTGTACTGTGTAGTGGTCTGAGACTGAAATTTTGTCGCAGGGAAATGGTGTTCTATTTTGTACTAAAAGTAAAGGTTATTTTAATGTGTTTTCATGCTTTTGATTCATAGTAAGCTTCCATGTTTGTAGATGTTTTCCCTTTTTAGCTACAGTAAAGAACGAAGAATGAAGAAAGATGATTCATTTTTATTCTCTTCTGCCATATACATTTCCCAAAACTAACAAAGCACTCATCTCTTTCAATATCATCTAGGCATAATTCATCTAAATTTTATAAATCAGTTGATTCATAATTTAATTATGCTTCTATCCATTATCTCAACTTAGAAACCACGCTTTAATTATGCTTAGTAGGTTCAAAAAAATCTTGGACCGACACTGCATGCTTAGTAGGTTCAAAAATGTTGAACGCATAATGTTATTCTCTGAATAACAAAATTGTGAGCGTATATGCATTGATTCAAAAATTGTAAGATTACAAGCTCTTGAATTTGAAGTATGCAAAGTATGATCAAGTGATGAGTTATTGGCATGTCTCAATCTGAAGACATGGCCATATATACTTCTTATAAGGTACTTTTCGATTTCATACCTCTGTTTCCAATCATGCATTAATCATTATTATCCAGTGCTTTGGTCAAATTGATTGCACGTTAGTTTTATAAGGTATACTTAATGTAGATAATATTCAAAGAAGCAAACATTTGTATGTTTATTTGTATTATTAAAATACTCAATTCTTCTGTAGCCAGATTTGAAACTATACACGTATCTTATATTTTGTGTTATACTTCACCATCTCAATGGATATTAAACTATAAGTGTATGCATATATGCACATAAATGTTTACCTTAATTTTGTTATGTGAAACAAAGGTGATAGCATGAGAATAATACATTTCTCTAATGATCCAAAATACTAGATACCGACCACCTTATGAATAAAATATTTCTTAACCTCATGAGGTTTTGTATCATTTTCAAGGTTTGTATTCTTCATCTGTGTTCCATCTAAATTCTCATGCATCTGTTAACATTATGTACAAAAATGCCTAATTCATTTAAAGACCAAATAAATTCAGCGTAACTTATTATTTGGGCATTCAAATATGGCTATTGATAATTGTAAATAGCTGAACACCTACTTTACACTCATTCAATGGAAATAATTACGGTATGGAAAAATATAACGAACATAATTCGAATTAATGGGCCATCTAATTGAATTTTGCAGTTATGTCTACAGAATTATAAGAATGGGGCTTCGCACGAAAGGTCCCTATTTCTGATGGTGTTACAAGAAAAGTCCCTATAGAAATAAGTATGTAAATTTAGTCCCTGTTTTTTCTAATCAGAAAACGAAGTTAGCTTGCGCTTTTAAAATTTCAAAATTTTCAAAATCAGAAAGCGCAAACCAGCTTGCGTTTTCATGATAAAAAGTGCAAGTTACCTTACGCTTTTCAAAAATTACAAAATTTTTAAAATTTTCAAAAAGATTTCAAAATTAGAAAGCGCAAGTTACCTTACGTTTTTCAAAAATTTTAAAATTAGAAAGCGCAAACTAGCTTGCACTTTTCAAAATTTTCAAAATTTTAGAAAATTTCTAAAATTGCGAAAAATATTTCAAAATTAGAAAAGTGCAAGTTATCTTGCATTTTCTATCAGAAAAGTGCAAGACGCTTTGCGTTTTTTTTATTTTTGAAAAATAGGGACCAAATTTACAAATTCATTTCTGTAGGGACTTTTTGTATAACAACATCAAAAACAGGGACCTGTGACTCTTATCTTGTTATAAGAATAATTTCATTAAAACAATATAAAATTGAGAATCAAGACTGGAATCACATGCTAAATGAAGATATATACATTATTATACTCTTAAACAAACATTCAAGATGACATAAATCAATGTTTTGCATCTCAAATCCAGTTGTTAACCTCAATATATAATTTAAATCACTAATTATCTAATATTTCCTCAACAACAAGCATCCAAGATAAATTACATGCAACTGTCAACGACCTTTACAAAGTACGAACTCTAATAATTTCCATACCATTAATAACATAGACATTAATAGACAATCAATTGCTTGTGTGTGAAGCACGAGTTTCTTCGACTCTACATAAGAATTTTTTAGATAACCATAAATGGGTAAGAATTATAGTCAACACCATTTTTCTCCATTTTATTTTTTTGTATTTTCAAGCAGTGCTTTAAGAAATTACATTATTGAGTTAATTTCATTATATACGTATGAGTACTTTTTCCAATTTTATTACTAAAATAAAATTGTAATTTACGTAACAAAATCCGTTATAGAACGTTTTTAACTCCGCCACGTACATATTACTGATGTCGGTCTCAAGCTCGCAATAAGGAGAATAGAAAATGATTACTATAGTTGTAATTTAGTTCTTACAGATTACTCACAGGCTATCGCCATTAAGATCAACCTTGAAAAAACATAGATAAAAATTATTACATCAATTCAAGTCTTACAAACTTTTATTACGATATTAATGTGAAGGAAAATAAGAAATTTATTTAGTAGCACCAAGTAGTTTTATACTTTAACAAATATTTTTTAAAAGAGAGATGGTGCAGGCTTTTTAAGTTTCAAATTACTGGAAATACTAATTTTAATATTTGGTACATTTCTCTAGATATTCATGTAATAGTTGATTATTTTCTTTATTTATTTGATTATTTCCTAAAATAACTTAATCTCATTCTCATTTGATAATCGATTGATTTGTGTTTATATACGCATTAAAAAATGTAACATTACATACACGTCAAAGTTATTCGATAAAATAAAAAAAAACCTTACAACCAGCATTTTTTAATACCAATTCCTCTTGCGCACGTGCCAAAGTACTCATGTGTATGTGTGCGTGTGTCGGTGTGTGTGGGGAGAGGAGGGGTGGTGTGTGGGGGGGGAGAGGGAGGAGGGCGGGCGACGTTGCATATAATTGAATTGAATGAAAAATATATACACAACTCCAAGTGACAACTCATATGTGCAGTATAAAACGTATAGCGATGGTTTGTTTTGCAAAGCATTATAACTCAAGCGATGACTCATATACAGTACAGAACAAATAATAGATATATAAGTGGCGATAGCATATATAACAAATAGCATCGATAATAGAATATTTACGACGACACGTGAATAGCAAACAAATTCAAGGCGACGACTTAAATCTATTAAATAATAGTAAAACAGAAGAATTTAAAGCTCTCTCATTAATTCTAGGAGCTATCTCTGTTCTCCTTAATCCTCTCCAAATTCGGATATTTTATTTTAAAAATTTTATAATTTACCGATTTACAATTATTTACTAAACTTCTTACACTATATTACATTCAAATATCTACTATTTTTAAAAATTATACAATTATTTACAAACCATTCACGGTTCTCTCAATACATTAAAGTCCACACATTTACATTAATTACATAATTCAAAATTTCAAATAATTGATAAACTTATTCAACTAATATTTATTAATAAATCTAAAAGATGAAAGTTTCAATATGTGTACTGCGGGCGCACCAACAAATTGGTTAAAAAAATCATTTATGCAAATATATATAAATCGCATAACTTAAATTATATACATTAATGGCAATAATAAATTATTTTTATAATTTATTTAATAAATAAATTTATTATACATTACACTGTTAAATTTTATTAACTTCAAATACTTAAATTTTAATTTTTTACAATTAGGTAGAAACTGGTCTTAATTATCTTCTAATATTTTACATTCAAGTTCATACATTAATGGCAATAATAAAATTATTTTATAATTTATTTAATAAACAAATTTATCATACATTGCATTGTAAAATTTTATTAACTTCAAATACCTAAATTTTATTTTTTTACAATTATGTGGAAACCCTTCTTAGTTATCTTTTAATATTTTACATTCAAGTGCATATATTTAACCAACTGTGTAATCTTAAATTTAAACTATTTAAATACAAATAATTAACTAATGTTCATTAATCCATCTAATAAATCATAAAAATATAATAATTTCAATATATACAATATTCATATATATGTAAAAAATGTTAAAATTATTTCTTTTATATATAGATATATAAAGATATTTAAATCCCATAACATAAATAAATTATCGTGCATTACATAACATAATTTCATTTTGAACAACCTTTAGAAGATAAATTTATATTTTACAACATACGATGTGTACGTGCAGATTACATCGATATTAAATTATATAATAATTTTCACTTTCAACATGTTATCAAACCATACCCAACTCATAACTTGATTAAATGCTAAATAACATTATTTTGCAATTATCAAAGTTGTAAGCATGATCCTCCTACAACAATACAAAATATATGGTTAATTATAAGCATAAAATTGTTTAAAAATAAAAAATAGATAACGCGTAAAAATTCACATATAGATAAGCTAATCATAAAACTGATGCTCTTCTCAATTACAAACATGTACAGAGCTCTTCTCAATTTTCATCAACTTTTTTACATTAAACTCCTTATATTTAGTTAGTTATGTTGATTGTTAATTCAAATTATTTAAATAAATTCAATTATTTAATGTTCATCAATCCATTTATAAATCCTTTAAATAAGATGACAATTTAATATATATATACAACAACCGTATTAACAAAATAGTAAAGTTACATATTCACCCATATATATAAAATATAGGGATTGAGACACAAAATAAAACCACAAAACTAGACACAATAAGTATTTGACCATTTGAACATTTTGTCTTTACATGGGAGGTGAAATTCAGAGGGAGATCTAATGGTCAATATCTTTTATGTTCCATTTTTGTGTCTATATTTTATGTTAAAATGGAATTTCCTAAAAATATATATCACATAACATAAATTATTTATGTCATCAAGAAAAAACATAAATTATTTATTTATACAATATTAACAATTTTAATTTATAATTTTTTAGTTAGAACATTAATTTTTACAGAGATATGTTGTTAGCGACGATTGAACCCTCAACCTTATATCCGAACGTCGCATATCATTTTAATTTATGATTAATATATCAAGGTAGATTTATCATATATTGCATAATAAAATATATTTTAACCATAATTAAAATATAAATATAATTTTTGACAACATTACCGTGTGCAACGCACGGGTTACACACTAGTATATATATAACTGAGATGACCCAAATTTATGCATTGGAAAGGGAAGGACTAACTGAGATAACCCAAATTTATGCATTGGAAAGGGAAGGACACGTGAAGGCACGTCCACTTACCAGTTCACAAAGGCTAAGATATATATAAGTTTGATGACTCAGCATGTAAATATTTTATATAGAAGTGAAGGTAACTATATTTATGTATGTATGTTATTGTTTACTACACACAAAAACAAACTTAAATCAAAGTCACATATAGTATGGAATGACTCGTGATGGCATTAGAAATTGGAACCCGCAATGGTTATAATTTAGTCAGTCGACGGAATAAAAATGAAATATAGGGCACGTGGGTATTTACACACAATGAAAAACCAAGGAAAAATAATATTATGACACCTCACGGCATGTAAGCTCATTCACGTGGTCTTAAAGGTACTTCCATATATATATATATATATATATATATATATATGGAAGTACTGTGTCGTATGATGAAAGGCTAAAGGTATATATGTGATAACATTGGTGTTAAAGAAATGCAAGCACACGAGGGCAATGAAATCGAATTGTACGTGATAACAAAATAAATAAAGCGCACAAAAGCCAAATTGGAAGGTTGCAAGGTTAAAACATGAAGCTCCTATACCTACAGCTAACGATTGCTTTATTAAAATTGAACGCGATGACTATGGGATAACCGATATACGAGACTTTAATGCGGGTTAGCTTGGATTTGCATACGATCATTAATGACATTCTAATTAAACGTGATGACCATGGGATAACCAATATACAACAAGTAAAATTCAACTTCTAATAGTTTGGGAAGCTATATTTTTCTACGTAAAATAACGAATACTTAGAGCATTTTGGAAGATAGTTTTCAAGTGTTATTGAACAATTTTATGTGAATAAAATAAACGAAAGATTTTATAAGTTAAAATCGTGTTAACTTATTTTTAAATTAAAATAGGCTTAGAGAAGCTAATAAATGACGGGGTATCATTTAAATAACGGATAAAAATATTTTATCTAATGAATGTGTAGGGTACATAATTAATGAATAAAAAAAACTGAACCACGAATATATCGATTCGAGTAGTTATCAGATGGTTGGGTGCCTTGACTATCATCTAAAATCCACTGGTATATGGCAGATTGCCACGATAGGGTTCAACCTAAGATTATTTTAAAACTCCATAGAGGAGTAAGGCAGGGTGCCAAAACATCAGGGTGATGTTATAATTAAAAATAACTGGCACAGTGCCATTGTTATAAAATAATTCGACGACATGAACGATAGTAGTTCCGGGACTAAGAGAGGCTACAGACGCTTAGTAAGGACACTTATTAGAATGCATCAGGGGGGTTACATTTAGCCTTTTAAGTGAGAATGGACGACTCTGATCAGGGTGGCTCCCATGTTGAAACGAGCCAACGTTTTCACCTTCTGATGTTATTCGAACAAAAGATTAAATTAGTGATACACATGCCTAAGGAGGTAATCACTAACAATAGTTAATGGTAACTAATGAAGAAAGCCTAAAACAATAGATTTGATGATGGTTGGTTATATGACCTAGCTATATTTGGATGATAAATATAGGGTATACTTAACTTGAATTAATATATGACATGGCTCACTATTGGATGACAAGTATAGGGTACACGTATCGACTGAATATATGCACATGGTGGCTTTCTATTATATGTATTTTGTTTGTTTTATATATTGATGCATATTATGCTGTGATGATAAAGTGAGGGGAAAATTCATTCCACGTTAGCGGCGTGGTATCACTATGGGTGCTTTAGGTAAAGGTTTTACTCATATCAAACTTATTGTTTGACCCCTGTTTTTATTATTTCCTATTGGCATCAAAATTGACCACCAACACCCGATTGTATGTGAAAGCACCAATATCCAGTCACAGCTCACAGATAGAATATATGTAGAGAATATAATATGAAGAATAACCAAAATTAAAATGAAAACAAGTAAAAGAGAGATAGATTTATAGTGGTTCGGCTAACTCCGGCCTACGTTCACTCCAGAACAATCCTTTTTATTATACTGAAATTAGATTACAGTTTCCAGAATTCCAGAATAAAAATGGCAGAGTAGCCTCTAGGTAGAAGATGAAGAGAAGCAGAATGAAGACCCCTCTTTCTGAAGCCAAACCTGCTGTATTTATAAGTGAAACTCCAGCTACAAGGCCTCCTCACCTACATGGGCCCACCATAACGATCGTCGAGCCCAAATCGTCCATCCTATGCCGACCCAAAGTTAATCATATGCCGACCCGAAGCAAGTGATATGCCGACCCGAAGAAAACTCAACGCCGACCCGAAGCAAACTTGATGCTGATCCGAAGTAACACGTATGCCGACTCGAGCTTGATCTTCCTCTGTCGACCCGAAGTTACTTCTACTCCGACCCAAAGCAAATGCCGATCGACCCAAAGTAAGGTCCATGCCGACCCAAAGTGAAACGTATGCCGACCCCAAGCGACTCATCTCTATAGCTGACGTGAAGTTGATACAACTTCTATTTTATGCTGACCCGAAGTTGACCCTAATGTCGACCCGAAGTTATACCATTGCCGACCCGAAGTAACATGCCGACCCGAAGTAATATGCCGACCCGAAGCCGATCAAATGCTAACCCAGAGTAAAGTCCATGCCGACTCGAAGTGATTCCTTAGCTGACCCAAAATAACTCCTTGGATGACCCAAAGCAACTCGACCTTTGCCAAAATCCATATTCCAAGTACCCAGCTTCGTTTATTCATCGATTGTGCTTAATCCTGGCTTCATATTCATATTTATTATCCATAATTGATCATCCACCATCCATTCGAACCAAACCCATAATATTCAAGCCTCGATAACCGTGAAGTCTATTGGGTTAAATCCGCCTGTAAACTGCCTTGCTAAAAGGCGGGTTAACACTTTGCCCCCCAAAACATGCCTTGCCATTGGAAGGCGTGTTTTGAATTGCCTTAGGTCCAATGTTCAAATCCCATTGATGACCTGTGAACAAATCAGTGACCGTGCCTGATTGTTAGTAACGACCGTTCGGGATCGTTAACTAAATTTGTAGCCGTCCCAGGCTGATGGTGATCGAACGAGATCGAGTGTCTGTTCGAGGCGAAATGCGATCGTTCGAGATCGAGTGTCATTCGAGGCAAAATGTGATCGTTTGAGGTCGGATGTCGTTTGAGGCGAAATGTGATCTTTCGAGAACGTGTGTCGTTCGAGGCGATATGGGATCGTTCGAGATCGAGTACTGTTCGAGGCGATATATGATCATTCGGATGGGACTCAGTACTATCAATGTTAGATTTCACGTTCGAGTGAGTTTCAGAATCATTTGTTATGGCGGTTCATCGCCATCTCAGAACATGCCTAAGGCTGTTCATGATCCCGTACATGTGTAAGTGACTTAGCCGTTTTAGTGTAGGATTTACTATTAGTTATTTTGTTCATGCTATAAAGAGAGGACGACATGTGCCCTTAAGCCGGGCTAGCTCCAATTTGTGGCAGATGATGGTTGCTCCTGTTCCATCACCGCTATCCATTTCCAAATAAAGCCATCCAAATCCATGCCCCCAGTTCCATGAGGAGTTGTGCTGATCCATTCTCCTTGGCCGGTGTTTGCCCCCGGTTGATCCATCCATATTTAAGCCTGCTAATTTCTTCTACAAGTCCTAAATTCCAATTTCTAGCTGTTCCAGCATTCAGTAGTGGTCTCAAATTGTCATTTCCATCCTACCTCCGAGTCTGCGAGGGAATCCGAGTGTAACGACCCGTAAATTTCAACTGTTTTAATAACGTAATAAGTTGAAATTTTGCGAAATTTTAAAACGATAAAATTTTGAAATATAAATTTAATATTTGAAATGCGTCTAGTTAAACATAGCAACTGGTAAATTTTCGTCCGAAAATATGAAAGTTTATTTCGCGCGTAAATTCACTTCAATTTAATCAGTTAAAAAGCAATGGAAATAAAATGTTTCCGAAACCTAAATATTTTTATATAGAAAAATTCTAAACCATCTTCTGAGCAAGATGTCAGTTTGTCGTTTTTCCAAATTCGGACTTCTTTGGCTCCGTCGATCTTATTTTTCTACATTTTTCTTGCATTTTCCGCTAGTAGAAAAATTCGAATTTTTATAATCCAATTGTACCACTGATATTTGTATACCGTTTTGATCGTCTCGTCGTGCTGACCTCCACAGTATATCCATATCTGTCTTTCGGTGTCCGTTGCGTGACGAAACTCGCGAAACAGATATTCGTATCGATTACGAAATTTAGACTCTTTGGTTCCTCATTCAATTTGTTTACTTCCCCTACCTTTCATATTCCACCATATAACAAATAGCCGCTTGATATTAATATTTCCTGGCTCAATGCTTGTTCTTTTTGATTCCCAATGGCTTCAATACAAAGTGATGCTCTCATTCATTCTGGTTCTTGGAAATAGACCATTTGTTTTATATTATCAATATTGCATTCATTTTTGCACCTGCGACTATCCAAATTTATTTCGTTTATATTTTCTTGGAAATCACGTAATAGTTTATGACCGGTTTCGTGCTCCTTCATTTACTGTTTGCTAAAAAGAATTGACATGGAAAGAAAAGCTGTCTACCATTAATATTCTCCACCGTTTACCTTTGTCATTCCCAATGGTTCCACTTTAATTCTCTTTCTCTGTTCATTCAGCTTTGAATAAAACATAAAATGTTTACATATCAAGTTCCTACTGTTTTCTCGGTTGCAACCTCGTCCTCCTCAACTGTGCCATCAACTAAGCACCTCGCCACCTTCGGCCTCCACATACCTCACTGCTCCACCTGCCGAGTCGAGACCCACCTCCACCACCATGCAAGCAGCTGCACTCCATTGCCAAAGCCCACAACCGAAGTCCAAACGCCTCCTCCACCCGCTTCCCGAACCCTTCAACCTGAGCCGATATCCTACCCACAAACGCCAACCCAAATCTTGACCCGACTCCGCCGTTAACAACCCAAAACCATCTCCTTCAGATCCGAGCTCCACCCCTCCCTCTCTCGCATACTTCTTCCCCTCAGCCACATCTCCACCTACTCGCCCTAGTAGAGCGCGGCCTCACCTCCTCCATTCATCATCTCCTCTCATCCCACTCACGCCGCCTAACCACCCGCCTTCCACGTCGGTTCCGCCTTGCTTCGGCCACCCGAGCTTGAAACTCCGCCCTCAAGCCTTCGCTTCCTTGCTGTTCGACATCCATACCCTCTTTTGCCGAGCTCGGCCAAGCCCAATCGGGTTTTGCATAGCCGCAATTTCCTTGTAAATGCATGAGAGGTATATTTATTTACATCGGTTGCATAGTTCAAAGTATTCTAGCTTTATACAGTAGAGTTTGGTTAAGCAAGTTTTATGAATTGTTAATATTTGGGTGAGTCACGTCAGTTATATAATACCAATAATATGTACAGTTACTTTGACATCTTTTATATATTTTAAAGTATGTATATGTTTATATGCCATGCTATGTTGTTCGTAGATGAGAGATTTAAACTATATTATAAATGGTATTTATAGCAGTGCTAGTATATATATATTGGCATCGACTGGAATGTCTATTTATAACAGTTATAAATATAAACCGTTGAGTTATATGGGTTAGTTTTTTTTAAAAAAGGTATATGTTGAAGAAAGAAAATATTTTAAAGAGGTTATGTGTATAATATATATAGTTAAATAGTATGTTGACAGTGGACTTTCTGATATTTTAGTTTTAAAAGTAATGTATGTAAGTTTCTACATATATAGGATTATATACATTAGTAAGTACATGTGAATTTAGTCTTTCAAATATATATTTGTCGTATAAGTGTTTACCTCAGCTTTGTTATATATATTTGTATAAAAAGTATATATATGTATGTATAATAGGTTCAGGTTGCATAATAAAATTTGTATATAGGTTCGTATACTGGTTGGTATATCTTAATACAGTCTACACTTATCTATGTCTGCATATATGTTGGGTAGCATGCATCTGTATGTAGTCTAGCTTGCCTATAGTAAAATCTATATATATAGAGATATATATCTATGTATATGGTTGTAAATATAACATGTAAAGATAGGTGGGTTTGTAAGTTATATAATGTTGGGCGGGTTTGGTTTTCTGATTTGTAAGTTATAATCTTAGATCTATGTGTTTAAAAGATAAATTGGATGGCATTATATATAAAGATTTCATTTTAATTATTATTTTAGTGTTTAATTAAAGCGTTGATTTTAAAATTTATATATATATATATATTGTTTTATTTTATTTTTGTTTTAAGTTAATTTTATTTCATGGGAATAATAATGATAATATATTTTCTGTCTCTATCGAACCGATTGTTTGTTCTCCTCGATTCCAGCCTTGTTTTGATTCTCGAATTCGTGTCAATTTTGCTTTGCTTTGGAACTCGTAGCTCACTCCTTTGTCAAATCTCTCTAGCCTCGAAAGGTGAGCAATCACTCACGATTAATGTTCTTTTATTTATTAAATCTGATTTCAATTGAAACGACAATTGAAATATGCTGCTGTTAGTTGATTACACTGTTATATATGCTATTGCCTGTATCAGTTCACCTGTGACATTTGACACCATTATCTGTTAATTATTTATGTGATGATAATGCAGTTTGGCTGATAATTGATTGATTGTTGATGTTTATATTGGACGTTAAATTGTTAGTGTTAAATGATAAATAGTATGCAAAATTGAAATGGATATAGGATAGTTAAAAATTTTAAAACTGATTTATATGTTAAATTTGATTAGTGAATATGACCCCTTTTAATTTGTTAAATTAATTGACATGTAGAATAGTGATAATTACACTTTGAACCATTGAACGTATATTTGATTAATTGTTGTAGTATTAAAATTGAAATCGAATGACAATTGAAGAACCGTATAAATATTAGTGTAATAAATCTTTAATCTACATGAAATGATAGTGTAGATTCTAGAAATAATTATATTAATTTGCACAAATAACAATGCGAATTTATATGGTTATTTCGGGATTATTTGAATTGATTATTGGGTTGATATTGATTGTTGTTATTGCTTGTTTATTTACTTTGACACCATCCCAGTTATCACACTGCAAGTTCCCTTTTGCTATGTTTTGATTTTGAATTGAATTGGAATCGGGTTGAAATGATAAATACCCAAATGAACTTGACTTTAGATAGGGAATTAAATAAAACCCGATTGGTCAATGATTTGTTTTAAAAATAAAAAGAAGATTTTATTTGAATAAATAATATGGTTTTGAAATGAAGTTGAAATTTAAATTATAATGAAAGGAAAATATTAATATTTAATAATCTGAAACAAAATATTAAAAATGTAATTGATGAAAGAATGTTGTTTAATTTGAGAAATTATTGAATTAAGTTTGAAATTATAATTAAGTTTGAAATTATTAAACTTTGAAATGATTTAATAATTAAGTTTGAAATTATAATTAAGTTTGAAATTATTAAACTTTGAAATTATTTAATAATTAAGTTTTGAATTATTTAATAATTAAATAAGATTGGATTATTTAATGATTAAATTGAATTGAACTCTTTAATAAGTAAAATTGAACTTTTGAATAAGTGAATTTTACTTCGTAAATAATTGAAATTGAGTTTTCTTGATTAAGTAAGTTTTTGGAAAATTATTTAAGTAAGTAAATAAGTGAAATTGAATTTCTCTAACAAGAAATAAAATGTGATTTATTGAAATTAATGTAAGACTTGAAATTTAAAGAATTTGATTTGATGAATTTAATTTAATTCAATTTGTAAATTTTGATATAATGAAGTTGAATTTAAATAATGAATTTAATGAATTGGAAATTTAACAGAAATTGTTTTGAATGGCAAATTTACTTAATGAATATTGAATGAAATCGATAAATGAATTTAAATTGATTTGAATGTTAGATTAAATTAATTTAATGTTTTTGAAATGAAACTTATATACGAACTCGAATCAATATTTGAATTGTTTTAAATAGAAATTAAAATTGAACTATAAGATTTTGAAATTATGAATTTGGAAGTTTTGAAATGTAAATTATGAAAATTGTTTTGGAAAGGCAAATGAAATGTTGGTTTTCAAATTCTAATTGAAATTGAATTTGATTTGGTTTTTGAAATATATTAAATGACCAATCGGTGTAATAATTACGAAAGTTATTAAAGAGACCGGAATCGGTTATGGATATACTCTCTATCTAAACCGAAAACCACTTTAATAACTATACGCGGAGTGTGATCCAGAATGAAGTGGTTGGATTGATGTACGTGTTGACTGAAGAAAGAGAACGATAATGGATAGCCTTGACACTTGTGTCAAATTGGAAATGACTAAAACAGGAGCCGTGCCGGGCCAATGGAGGATTAGCTACCTCAAGTGAACACACTTCTTCGAACTACTCATTACTTGTTGTCGATTGGTGCACCCTTGATTTTGGGAGTGTTGTTTCACGGTGTTGCGGGCGCTGCGGCGTTGCGTTCTCACCAGTCCGGATCAGGCAAACGGTAGTATCACTACCTTGGGTATTGCCTCATGTGCCTTGTCATACTTGTATTCCCTATTCGCGACCAATACGAATCTGTTTTGTACCTTTAGTATATGGATTGCCCTTTGGTGACTTCTAGTTTTGGGGAAACTACGGTCTTGTATATGCTTTTGGGAATAAAAATGTGTTAAGGGTGGAATGGGCCATGACTTAACACTATTTTGATATCTTATATTACTGATAGACATTATCTACTTACCGTACACTACTACATAGTAGATAGTTTAACGGATCCTTAAAGGATGGTTATTCCAAAGTGTTTGTACCAAAAATGGGCACAACACTCTTCGGAAGTTTTTGAAGAGATAAAAGTGAAGAATGAAAATTAAAACTGTGGGTTATCTAACAAAAACTCCAAATAACAGAAAGTAAATTGCAAAGACAAGCGATTTAGAGTGGTTCGGCGTTTTGCCTACGTCCACTATGAAGTTTGATGATTTTATTGCTCGATACTTGAAGATTACAATTCTTTATACTGTAATACAACTGAATTTATATGCTAAGTCTCAATCTAAAGCAACGGCGGTGTTCTGGAGTAAATCTGGCAGAATCTGGGCGCTCTTCAGTACTTAGAATTATCCGACCCCTTTTCTGAATGACCAGGGGCTCTATTTATAGGTGTAGGAGGCTGATATTTCGCCTAAAATTCGGGGTGACCAGTTCTGGTACGTCAGGGGGCCCACATGGCCGAAATCTGGAGATCCGGGCCCACTTTGGGATCGATTCGACCCTTGGTTCGAATCGATCAAGAATTTGTCTAATGGAGCTGAAATTTGGTGTGGACATTCTTCAACATGTGCTCAAGCTTCTGTGAAAATTTCATAGCATTTGGATGCGTAGATCTCAAGTTATGATCGATTCAAGATTGCACTTCTGGTTGACTAGCCTGGTTCGAATCGATCTTAGTTCGAATCGATTCGCACGAATCGATCCTCCTGCGCGTGAAGACAATGGCGTGGCGCGCATGCTTCGGGTCAACCCTCTTTTATCTCCGAGTTTTACTAAGTCGTACCCGGGGTTTTAGCTGCGTTTGCTTGGTGGATTCGAAGTTATCGATTCAAAGAGGTGGTTTCTTCGAATCGATCGAATTCGTGCTCCTTCGTATCGATCGTGGAAGGTTATGGCTGATCGATACGAAGTATCCTCTGTCTTTGGGATTCGAAGACAATCGTGGCGTGGAGTCGAAGCTCCTTCAACTGTATGGAATTGAAGGACTCTCGTTTGATGGATTCGAAGGTGGATAAAACTCCAATGGATTCGAACAAGGACCTCTGTGCTGATGGAGTCGAAGCAAGGGGGATGGATCCGACCCCAGGATGGATTCGAGCCAAGACTATCCTTCCACTTTCTAACGACGATAACTTGAGCATACAAACTCGGATTGCCTCGAAATTTGGAACGTTGGTTTCTACTACTCTGTTTGACGCGCCTTATCAATTACAGCCCGATCTGGACTCGGACAAATTTCATCGATATCCATAGCGATCCTTGTGTGTTAACTGATTTCCGAGATGATCTATCATCGGTCTCTAGTCAAGTCCTTGGTGTCACGGCCTTGCCAAAAGGCGGGATAACATTTGCCCCCCAAAGTACGTCTTGTGTAAACATGACGTGCTTTGAAGAGTTGCAATCTCTCACTGGACAGCTATGACATGCTTTACCGAAAGTCGCATTCTGTATCGCAGTAATCGACCGTCGTATAATTGTGACTGGCTGTTTGGTTTTTGAGTCATGACGAGATGAACATTTGATCCCTGTAAATGATAAAGACCAAACATTAGTCAGAAATACGTGCATACGTGTATTATCTTGACTTTGGTTAACGTTGCGTGATCGCAAGTCGTTGTCAGTTCGGTTTGCTATCGAAATCTGCATCGGTCCTCTCCTGAACCGGTTTGAGACTCGGGTTAAAACATTGCTTTTATGATTGCCTATGATCATCCTCTTGTATTGATCCTCTCCTGAATCGGTACAAAGAGTGGACAAGCAATTTTTCATATTGAAACGATTCGTTCATTTGATCGATGGTTCTTCGAATCGATACTGTGTGGATTCGAAGTTCTCTGAGTTGGTGGAGTCGAAGTCGTGAATGCTCGAACCGATGTCCTTTCGAAACGATGGTTCGTGGGGTTCGTGCTTCGAGTCGATGTTGTCTCGCATCGATGTTGTTGAGATGGATTCGATCGTGCAAGAAGATTCGCAGGAGATGGATTCGAAGTGGTGGGTTATAATCGATTCGAAGTCGCCGTAACGAATCGAGTCGATGCCCTTACCTGTTAAAGCCGGTCAGTTGTACCGGGAGGTGAATCGTCTTATTTCTCCTATATATACCGGGGTCCTATTCATTTCTCACTTTTTACTTTTTTACTGTTGCTTCAGCTGTTTCTTCGAATCGATTTCCCAGAGCTATAACTGACGTTCCTACCACGAATCGATCGAACTCGTCCATGCTTCCACTCGTAATCAAATCAGGTACTCAAGGGATCGATTCGAGATGAGGAAAATAGAACTATCTTCGCCTTAGAAAATTCTGAGAAGTGACAAGATCTGAATGAAATGGGTCGACTCGATGGAGTCGAGGAGTGATGCCATTCGTGTTACAGCGATTAGAGTGTCGTCTCCCGTTGCTTCGCATCGATCCAGGAATGACCGGTTCGAATCGATCTCGAGGGCAAGGTTTCGAATCGATGACTTGGAGGGAAAGGGTATTGATTTGATCGATTCGAAGTGATGTTATCTAGATCGATTCGAAGGAATTGAATACTGATCGATTCGAAGTAATGTGGAGCCCATGGATTCGAAGCACTCCTCTATCATAAAGTTACATCGAGTCGAACCATATGGATTCGAAGTATCTGGAATCGAACTCCATCAATTCGACTCTTATCGATTCGAAGTCGATGGATTCGAACGTCTTCGTCCTCCGATACCATTACTCTTTTGATTTGCTCCATTATCCGAACTACGACCAACTTCAAGTTTTGTACTCTGACGAACATAATGAACTTTAGCATACTTGACTCCGAGGAGCTTCGACCTTGCATAATCGAACTTGACTGAAAGATTTAAACTTGAATTTCTTTTGAAGCTCGTTGATGAACTATGACTTAACCAATAACACAACTGTTTTATACTTGGAGTGGTCAGTATCGTTTGGATGGTGTGGAGGTGACGGTCAGCGATGACGGTTACTTTCATTCTCAAATCCCCAAGTTTTGCTGTATGGACATCTTGTTCCAATCTGTTAAATCTGCTTAAGTAATGCACATCACTTGTACTGCACGACACTTTCATACACACTGCACTGGGGCATGCACGGGCTGTTTACGAACTTAACGTTGCTTTCTGATGAGTTAGTTAATTATGGAATCTTCGAGCTCCCAACAATAAGAGGTACAGAGCTCGACTCCTCCGGTGCTTGAGATTCCCGATATTCCTGCCGATGTAATCGATCCAGCTCCAAATGAATTGCCGGATGCTATATTTATTGAGGACCCCGCTGACTCTGTCTAATCTAACATTTCTGAATCCCTATTGGGCCGAATTTGCTTGAGACATAACATATCTCTAGGTGATGTATTATTGCCCAGTGCTGCTGATAGACCGCATAATCCGCCTGAAGGATATACATCATTCTATCGCCATGCTTGCGCGACCGGAACTCTCCCTCCTTTCAATCAATATATCAGAGGGATGCTATCCTACCTAGGAATTGCTCCTTCGCAACTTCATCCCAACGGGCACGCATTGCTGAACAGTGCCTTTGCCATATTTATGGACTGTCTCTTTCGCCCGCCAAGGCCCACCGAGATCAGACACATATTTAACTTCAAGAGTAGGGGTGATAGCCCGTCTTTTACATTTCTGGAGGCAGTTAGGAATTGCCAAGTTGTAGTTGGAGCTTGGACCCGACTGAGTTATTTCAAGAACGAGTGGTTCTATGTTCGGTGCCCTCCGGGTTTCGCTAGGCGATGGTTGTCTAGACGTAACCGCCCTAACCTATTTTCTTGACCAATAGCTATTTGATATTAAAATTGACATTTCATTCTCTTTACAGCCATTATCTCCAGACCCGATGGCGGGCGTTTCAAGGGTATCGTCCGAAGTCTTCAAGAAGTTCCAAGCGAGTTGAGACATATTGACTCGGTGCTGAACGATTATAACTTAAGAATTCTTGGTATGATCGACATCAATCAAAGTATAGTCGTCGAGGGATTGGCAAAGCCCGCCTCCAAGAAGGAAGATAAGAAGAAAACCAAGAAGAGAAAGGTGAAGAAGTCGCTCGGAATCAGAATAATCGAGGCGAGTGACGAAGAAAGAACCCACACGGATTCGGAGCCGATGGCTGACCTCTCGGGAAACTTGGAGGAGTCGGGAGAAAGACGGAAAGGCAAGTCCGCCGTTTCCAAAAAACTTAAGTCTAAGGGGTGGAAATCTGTGGATGTGTCTCCTCCCATTTCTGGAGTTATGATTTTTGAGGTCGCCCCTTCTCATCCGAGAGACATTTTCAAAGGGCTTGACGATATTCCCATCCCAGATTATATATCGATTTCTCATAATCCTGGGTTGGAGGAATTTCAAGATGTCCTAAATATGAGCGAGCCCTTTTCTTTTAGTGCGGTCAACATTTCCGGTCGGTTTGGGGGTTTACACATTTACACACACTTCCACAGCACTTTACAACTTTTGTGTAGTAAACACTACTTTATGGGATCTTAATCCGTAATTCTTTCTTATCGCAGGTGAGATGTCAGGACGAGGCTCCACTCTAGATAGGCTCCGGAACGTGCGCCAATCTTCTCCATTTTACGATTCCCGCCGGAGAGAGACAGATAGGGATCATGGGCGAGGCTATTCAAGTCAAGAACGTTATGATAGAGATAGAGATTACTCGCGTGGCCGTTCTGGCTATGATTATTCTGACAGAGACCGGGGATACCAGTACCGACCCCGATCTCGCTCTCCTCCGCCTCCTAGGGCCCCAATAGACCTCCCAGGGCCTTCTCATCAGCAGCAGCCGCCTTCTCAATCTTCTCAGCCTGATGCTCAGCGGCCAAGAATGGAACCGACAGCAGCCGCTATAATAGAACAAGCTCCGGCTGAGTTGACAAGTGAGGGAGCTGCTAAACTCGCCCAAATGAAAAATGACTACCCTGAAATTTGCATGGATGGCTATGTCTTCCCTCCTAACTTTAAAAGAATTCCTTCGGACGCTGAGACCACTGCTCATAGTTATATCCGTGACTTCTACGCTCAGTATAAGGAGTGGTACAAGGCAGCCGTGAAGGCTTCTAGAGTAGCTTTTGACCGGGCGAAGGTTATTGCTGAACGTGATGCTGACATTGTTAAACAGAAACGCATCATTCAGGTTCTTCAATCCGAAGTGGAGACATCCCGGAAGTCAGAGCTTGAAACACTTCAGAAACATGAGGATGTCGTGGCCAAACTGGCGAGGATGCAACAGGAACACTGCGCCACGGTAGAAGAGATGGGCCACCGCAACACCACCATTGCAGCTGAGCGAGACTTAGCCGTTAAGCTGAACGAGCTCAAGGCCAAATTCACTGAAATGGTGAAGGAGAAGGACGATGCAAACGCCACTGCTCAAGAGGCTTGCGACCAAGCAGTATCTCTCAAGGCCGAACTTGCTGCGGTGGCGGTCAGGGCTAAGTCTGGGGAAGCAGAAATTCAAGAAAATATTTTGGAGGAGAGGTCCAGGCTAGATGCTGAGTTTGATGATCTCTTAGTCACGTACAACGCTAATGTGCTGGAACACAGAAATTTAGCGTGGCTGGGAGATGACTCCATGATCTTGTACAATGCCTAGACCCGGCTGGTGGATGAGAAGAGAGCAGTGCATCCAGATGAAACACTTGACGACTTTGAGCTGGAGATGCGTTTGCTCACCGAGGATGAGAGGAAGATCCTTCATGAGGCGGTGATCTCTATGGCGAAAGAAAAGCTTGGTGTTCAATCTCTAGAGACAGGCGAAGGCTCGGGGATCGCGCATCACGAGGCAAGTGTTGAAGCTGTAATTCCAACATTGCCCGAAACCACTGGTGCGGTAGATCCCCAGTCTGTTCCTGCATATAATCCTGACCTACCATTATTATCTTCTGCCGATGATTCTGCCCACGTTTCGGTCCAGACTAAGGAAGGTGTTTGAACGCTTCTCGTAGTTTAGTTGTGAAGAACCTTAAGCAACACACTTGGCTAACAATCTTCGCTTTGTCGCATTTCAGTGACTGAAGTCATTGTTTCTGCGCCTCTTGCTCTATCAGTTCCACATCAAACACAAGGGGTTGTTTTTACTGAAGCCATCATGACTTCTACCTTGGTCGGCGAAGAGGGAGATGCAAACATGTTTTCTTTTAGCGCTCAAATGATTGAGGAGCTTCTTAATGAACCCATCAACCCCTCCGTCAATCCGTCCGATGCTATGAGTGGGGCTGCTCTGGCCGTTAGTTCGTCTATGCCAGCTATTGGTACATCCGGTGTGGCCCAAGCATCCCGCGAGGACGAAGTTCTTGCTGAGATTGACACCGAGATGGCAGCAGGGACTGCTGGTATGAATCCGTCAGGGCCTGCTCCATTAATGGTGATCTCTCCGGGCGGTACTGTAGTCATTGAAGCTGCTCCTGCCCCACTCCCTGTTACTGCTCCCATGCCTTCAACTCGTTCTCCGAGAAGAATTTCCGTCGCCTCAAGCTCTGAGGAAGACGTTGATATTATGTCGCTGCCGGAGGACAAGCCTAAAAAGAGTAAGCGGTTGAGGGGAAAATCAGGCAGCGGATCTGGCGGAGCTACCCCGAAGAAGAAAATAAGGAAGAAGAAAGATTGAACTCTTTCTTTAATTTCCCGTTGCATGGGGTAACATTTTTTTGACTTTTCTGCAGCCGTGTATAGATGTGGATTCGGCTCCCACTAGTAGCAATTTTTTGAACCACTTTGTAATCAGATTCTTTTTGTTGATAATGGAAATGAGAATGTATTCCCTTTTGTCTTCAACTTGTTATGTGTTATGGTTCTGCCCCCAGTATTGGGGATAAGTGTGGAGTTGACGTATGTTTATACTCCGCCTCGCACTCTGGGAGTACGGAGTTGAGTAAATGTTTATACTCCGTCTCGCACTCTGGGAGTACGGAGTTAGGAAAATGTTTATACTCCGCTTCGCACTCTGGGAGTACGGAGTTAAGCAAACGTTTATACTCCGCCTCGCACTCTGGGAGTACGGAGTTAAGTAAAAAGTTTGCACCCAGCTCGCACTCTCGGAGTACTCTGGGATTTAGGAAAATGTTTATACTCCGCCTCGCACTCTGGGAGTACGGAGTTAAGTAAAAAGTTTGCACCCAGCTCGCGCTCTCGGAGTACTCTGGGATTTAGGAAAATGTTTATACTCCGCCTCGCACTCTGGGAGTACGGAGTTAAGTAAAAAGTTTGTACCCAGCTCGTGCTCTCGGAGTACTCTGGGATTTAGGAAAATGTTTATACTCCGCCTCGCACTCTGGGAGTACGGAGTTAAGTAAAAAGTTTGTACCCAGCTCGCGCTCTCGGAGTACTCTGGGATTTAGGAAAATGTTTATACTCCGCCTGGCACTCTGGGAGTACGGAGTTAAGAAAAAAGTTTGTACCCAGCTTGCGCTCTCGGAGTACTCTGGGATTTAGGAAAATGTTTATACTCCGCCTCGCACTCTGGGAGTATGGAGTTAAGTAAAAAGTTTGTACCCAGCTCGCGCTCTTGGAGTACTCTGGGATTTAGGAAAATGTTTATACTCCGCCTCGCACTCTGGGAGTACGGAGTTAAGTAAAAAGTTTGTACCCAGCTCGCGCTCTCGGAGTACTCTGGGATTTAGGAAAATGTTTATACTCCGCCTCGCACTCTGGGAGTACGGAGTTAAGTAAAAAGTTTGTACTCCGCCTCGCACTCTGGGAGTACGGAGTTAAGTGAAGGGTTGTCGTGTATCAACCCATTTCTGGCCTGATGTGATGGCTTGCCCCCGAGCTCGGGTTTCACTTGGTGAGTGGTTGATTGTTTCATAGCCACTCCCTACTTGAATAAATCCCATTGTGTGATGGAATTTAGCTCTTCGTGCATCGTGATGTTGTACATTGTATTTAATGAATCATAGCTCTGGCTCGAAGAGATGGCATTTTATTGCTGAAATAAGAAAACATGGCAAAGTCAGTTGCCTTATTACAAATTCTAATTTCGAAATGCAGAAACAAAATTTAAAATAGAATTTAAACTAAATAAATAAACATAGCCTGTTATTTGGAGTAGCGACGAAGACTTCCGCTATTTTAGGCCCTTGGTAAAGTTAGACCATCAACGGCTGCTAACTTAAATGTACCATCCCCGAGTTCTTGCTTAATTTCGTGTGACCCTCTCCATGTTGGTCTTGCGTGTGGGAGTGCCGGATATTCTTTTTTAATGACAATCTCATTGCGTTCAAAAGTTTTAAGTCGGTCCTCGGCATTGCGTAATCGGGCGACTCGATTTCGGCGAATGATTGTCCTTAAGTCAACCTGGTAGCCCTGGACGACTCCGACTCCGTTGACAGTAGGGAACTTTAAAGTTAAGCACCATGAGGCAATTACGGCTCTGAATTCAGCAAGGGCAGGTCGTCCTAAGAAAGCGTTGTATGGCGAGACTATGTTCAACACAGCGAACTGTAATGTCTGAACTCTCCTATGTTCCTTGGATCCCAACCTAACTGGTAACTTCACCATCCCAATAGGTATGGTAGCGCTACCGTTGAATCCATGGAGGTGAGTTTGGAAAGGTTCCAAATCCCTGGCTTTCATCCTCATTTGATTATAAGCATGTATAAAAAGGATATTCACAGAGCTCCCGCAGTCAATCAGTATCCTCTTCATCCAAGCTGGACCTACTTGTGCCGATATCACGAGTGGGTCAGTAGTCGGGCTTCCGACATAATCAATATCGTTGTCTCGGAAAGTGATGTCGTTAATTATCGCTCTCTTTCGTCTGGTCGAAGGTTTATTGTCCAAGTTATCATCATACTCAAAGTCTGTTCGTCTAGCTAAGTTGTTATATGATTTCATTTCTTCCCAGCTTCGCTTCGCTGGACGAGGATTATCATTTACAACATTAATTACCAGTCTTCCTCCGACACGACCTGGTTCTTCCTGTCTTTCTGGATTCTGTACATGATTTTGATTTGAGGGGCCCGCCCCCTCAGACTACGGTGCTCGCACAAACTGGTCTAGCTTCCTCTCCCTGATCAACTTCTCAATGAGGTCCTGCAAGTGTCGACATTCGTTAGTATTGTGGCCATAACTTTCGTGGAATCTACAGAACTTCCCTGTTTGAATCTGCCTCTCCGATGATTGCTTCGGAGCCGGCTTCTTATATTGCATAGTATTGCAAGTCTGTAGGTACACATTTTCCAACAATGTATTCAATGGTGTGTAATTATCGAACATTGGAGCCTCACGCTGTGGACCTCGATTTGGATCTCTTTTCTTATTCTGACCATTGTTACCTCTTGGCTGAGTTTGCTTGTTCTGTATGTTCAACTGAACTTTTCCGGAATTGTCACCGGATTGTTTAACTGCTACATTGCTTTGTATTCCTTCACTTCCGGGCTTCGCATCGTCCTGCTTCCTAGACTGTTTCGCGTCCTCTTGCCGTAAGAATTGAGCGGCTTTGGAGTAGAAACGGTCC
Organism: Allium fistulosum; assembly: GCA_030737815.1. Taxonomy (NCBI): domain Eukaryota; kingdom Viridiplantae; phylum Streptophyta; class Magnoliopsida; order Asparagales; family Amaryllidaceae; genus Allium; species Allium fistulosum. The sequence goes on from CM060902.1 coordinate 530,771,136, forward strand.
AACGATGCGGGTGGTTTTCCGGCTAACCAGTTTCCAAATTCAGAATCGGGATCAATTCCCTTTGTCAATGCCTTTAAAATTGAGTTATCGTTGGGATTGTTAATCTCCACACATGCCGCATGGAATCTCTCCAAGTAACGCCTTAGTGTTTCCCCACGAGCTTGGGTAACACTGGACAGGGTGTTAACATCTTTGGGTCTAGCGACATGCATGCGAAATTGTTCAACAAATTTCTTAGCCAATTGGTCAAACGAAGAGATAGATCTTGGAGGTAATCTTGTAAACCACATTGTTGCAATTCCTCCCAGTGAGATGGGGAAACTTCGACATTTCACTGCATCGTCGGCCCTTGCGGCGCTCATTGACCATTCATATTTCAATATGTGCTGATTGGGATCAGAATTTCCTTCGTACATACGGAGAGTTGGCATTCTGAATCGCCGAGGAGGTTCAGCGTATAGTATCTCGTCTGTGAAAGGAGTATGACTTCGAGAAATCCCCCAATCGTCGTTGGTAAGACCTTGGCTTTCGTGGATCATCTAACGTATCATAGTCGAGATGTCTGGCATTGCTACATTTTGAGCATGCTGAGCTAAGGTGTGGTCGGGTTCCACAGTGCGAGTTTGGACCGGGCGCTGTCGATGGTCCAAGTTTCGCCTCCTTGGCTCAGCATCTTCCGAGACGTATGGTTCAGAAGTACGTCCCTGCTGTTGATTACTTGAATCTGGAAGATGTCGGGTATCAACCCTTGTTTCTACTGTGGCAGCTGTGACATGATTGTCCGTAGTATATTGTGGAGTACGACCACCTCGTGCTGATGGCCCAGCCTGGAAGCTGGTTGACGGTCCTACCCTCAACTGTCCGACAGTCAGGGCGGGTTGATATCCAGCAGCTTGAGCATGACTTCCGTCCAATCGGGGACGGGTAGATCTACGATGATAGTCAGATGAGGCAGAACTTTCAGTGGATGAGCGGGAAACATCATCCCTTCTGGACCTCCTACGGCCCTGGCGGTTCAGTTGGTTAATCAATTCAATATTAGCACGCAACTGTTCGGCCAATTGTTGCCGACTCTGAGTCAACTCTTGAAGCAACACATGGAATTCTTGTCTAGTGACTGCCCCAGACGGATCTGAATGGGCAGTGTTGTCTTGGTTGGATGGCTGCTGTTGAGCAGGATTCTGTCCATCCCTACCTTCCTGTCCAGCAGCTGTAGAAGTGGTTCTTGTGCTAACCATTTTTAATGATGAATCCTTTTCCTAGACTTTATGCAAATCTGAATAGAATGGAAGGACGATGAATTAGAGATCTGGATCTTCCTCTTGGATTTATGCAATCCGGTATCGACGGTAGATCCAAGGAGCAGGAGAAAAAAGCTGGGTTTTTCTCAATGAAAGCACCAAAGTGTTTGTACCAAAAATGGGCACAACACTCTTCAGAAGTTTTTGAAGAGATAAAAGTGAAGAATGAAAATTAAAACTATGGGTTATCTAACAAAAACTCCAAATAACAGAAAGTAAATTGTAAAGACAAGCGATTTAGAGTGGTTCGGCGTTTTGCCTACGTCCACTATGAAGTTTGATGATTTTATTGCTCGATACTTGAAGATTACAATTCTTTATACTGTAATACAACTGAATTTATATGCTAAGTCTCAATCTAAAGCAGCGGCGGTGTTCTGGAGTAAATCTGGCAGAATCTGGGCGCTCTTCAGTACTTAGAATTATCCGACCCCTTTTCTAAATGACCAGGGGCTCTATTTATAGGTGTAGGAGGCTGATATTTCGCCTAAAATTCGGGGAGACCAGTTCTGGTACGTCAGGGGGCCCACATGGCCGAAATCTGGAGATCCGGGCCCACTTTGGGATCGATTCGACCCTTGGTTCGAATCGATCAAGAAATTGTCTAATGGAGCTGAAATTTGGTGTGGACATTCTTCAACATGTGCTCAAGCTTCTATGAAAATTTCATAGCATTTGGATGCGTAGATCTCAAGTTATGATCGATTCAAGATTGCACTTCTGGTTGACTAGCCTAGTTCGAATCGATCTTAGTTCGAATCGATTCGCACGAATCGATCCTCCTGCGCATGAAGACAATGGCGTGGCGCGCATGCTTCGGGTCAACCCTCTTTTATCTCCGAGTTTTACTGAGTCGTACCCGTGGTTTTAGCTGCGTTTGCTTGGTGGATTCGAAGTTATCGATTCGAAGAGGTGGTTTCTTCGAATCAGTCGAATTCGTGCTCCTTCGTATCGATCGTGGAAGGTTATGGCTGATCGATACGAAGTATCCTCTGTCTTTGGGATTCGAAGACAATCGTGGCGTGGAGTCGAAGCTCCTTCAACTGTATAGAATCGAAGGACTCTCGTTTGATGGATTCGAAGGTGGATAAAACTCCAATGGATTCGACCAAGGACCTCTGTGCTGATGGAGTCGAAGCAAGGGGGATGGATCCGACCCCAGGATGGATTCGAGCCAAGACTATCCTTCCACTTTCTAACGACGATAACTTGAGCATACAAACTCGGATTGCCTCGAAATTTGGAACGTTGGTTTCTACTACTCTGTTTGACGCGCCTTATCGATTGCAGCCCGATCTGGACTCGAACAAATTTCATCGATATCCATAGCGATCCTTGTGTGTTAACTGATTTCCGAGACGATCTGTCACCGGTCTCTAGTCAAGTCCTTGGTGTCACGGCCTTGCCAAAAGGCGGGATAACACAAACATTCTTTGAGTTACTTGTATTTCAATTGCTATTTCACTTGAGTTGGATTTATTGATATAAGAATGTTAATCCTGACTCGAGTGTGTTGTGTTTTGCTTTACGCTCGGGTCAGACTGAGTGTACAAGTATTCGAGACTCACCTTTGGAGTTGGAGCTTTGCTTGAAGATCCAGCCATCTATTCTGCTTTCAGTATTCGATGATTCCAGTGATGTATTCTGATTTGTATCTGATGTATCGTATTACTCTTCCGTTGTATCTGGTTTAACTCTGATGTAACTTATACATTTATATGGTAGCTTCATGAACTACTATCTCTTTTATTTCCGCTGCACTTATTACTCTGTGTCTGTAATCTGTGATTATTTATTTACTGTATATGTTCAGTTTTGCCAAATTTAAATTAACAACGCGGTATTTTGAGCAATTCAACTCTGGCATGAGTGTCTACCTATACACTTATAATGGATGCGAATGGTGCAAAATATCTGGTCGTTACAGTTGGTATCTGAGCTTTGGTAGCTCTAGGCAAAACTTAACATATATGGTAAATGTATTTACAGAATCACTCTCATTCGAGTTTCAATCTCTTCCTTTTGACTCAATTCCTTTGAATTTTGGAACGTTCCCCTCGGTTCCGAAATTCATTCGTGTCCTTCACTATTCGTCTTCTTTCAATTCTGGAGCACCCCATAACTCCATTTTGAATGATATCTATAAAAGATCGACGGTCTCGCCAATCTTCGAATGATTCGTAAAGGAGCAAAACTCCTTTATAATAGGCATCGATTTATCGTAGATTTCTGAATCCTCGGTTTACGATGCTATCTATCTCCTGCTATACCTGAATTCTATTTCTTGAGATCGAATGTCGATTTACCTCGGAATTCCACATCGATCTTATTCTTGAAGTCACGGTCGACCCGGTTATGGTTGCCCGCGATTTATATAAGATTATCCATTTCCTTATTCGGTTAAATGATCTTCTTATCTTTCGTTCCAACTTATTCTCAAATCAAAATTTTCTTTGATTGAATTAATCAAATTTGAATCCCTATCCTTGCTTTGAAATCCGTTACTGTATCGTTGAGCGAGGAAGTGTATTTGTAAATAAATATTTTTAAATGTTTTAATATACATTGTGTTGTTTGAGTTGTTGATGTTGATTTGGTTTTCGATCGATTCGTCTGATCAACGCTATTGATAGGATTTCCAAAACACTTGAGCAGAGCAAACTGACACAATACCGTTTTCAAATTTGGTAAATAAAATAAAAGTTTTGTATGATTATATTATACATAAATATAAGTTTTCTGAAATTAAATTGTTAATGAATTTGTTGTCAGAAATAATAATATTTGATTTTCATTTATTGTTTTGTAAACCATTGATTATTGCATAATATAAATAATGAATTTATGAAACTTGGTTATAATTTGATTTGGGATTTGAAAGGAATTTAAATAAAGAATTTGAGAATTTAATTTCTGGTGATTTCAAACTTTGATTTGAAAGTTTTAAAGTGTATAGTATTTAAAATATTTTTGAATATAAATCGTTTTCAAAGAATTTTAAAATGTTGAAACCAGTGCTCTTCTCTTTGTCGCTGGAAAATAATTTCAGTGATGGCGGCCGCATCATCGACATTCATTTTCGAGTTTCAAAGTGGAGAAACCATTCTGTAGCTTTCCTACGGTTCTGTTTTGAGAAAAAAAAATTGATTTGAATTTCTTCAGTATATTTTGATTTACATATATATAGGTATCTTATTTTAAAATTTAATTTGATTTGATATAAATATATTGTATATATCTCTAAATTGTTTAAAGTTAATCGGAAATCTAATTCTTAAATTTTGTTAAAGGATGATTTTAATTATAAATAAACCAAAATTTGGAATAAATATTTAAACTTGAATAATTGAATTGGGAAAAATTTTATTTGTATATTGTTCAACTGCATTCTAATACAACTTACCTAAATAATTCAGAGTTGAATATGTAATTGGATAATATATAAGATAAATTGTATTTGTAAATAAATTTGAGTGTTTATAATAAATGTTATACACTAAATTTTGATTATAAAGATGTTAATAGAGTTAGATAGGATAATAAGTAAAACTTAGCTAAAAATGAAATAAATTTGTTTTGAAAAAAAAATTTAATTAATAAATTTGTTCTGAAAGAATTAATAAATTAAAATTTGATCAACATATGAAAATACATTGAATTTAAAAGAAATTAATAGATTAAACTAATTTAAATCGAAACTTTTATGTTTTAAATTAATTTATATGAATTAAATATATGTGATAAGATATATTAAGTGAAATAAAATTTATAATAATTTGGAATTAAAGAATTTAATCTGTTGAAAATAAAATATGATTATAATAAAAGATTATTCAAATTTATGGTTTTAGAAATTGTAAATTTAAGATAATTGGATAATAAGATAATGAATTTAGAAATAGTGAAATTGATTTTAGTGAAATCAAATGGATTAAATCAATTATTGAATATCAATTAATTTAAATTTGAATTTATATGGTTTAAATTAACTGTTATTTTGTATTTCAAAATCTGTTTTCTTTTTGGTTGTTTCTATTCTCCTACCTCGTTCCTTTTCGGGGATGAAAAGTTTTGAGTAGGGGAGAGTGTAACGACCCGTAAATTTCAACTGTTTTAATAACGTAATTAGTTGAAATTTTGCGAAATTTTAAAACGATAAAATTTTGAAATATAATTTTAATATTTGAAATGCGTCTAGTTAAACATAGCAACTGGTAAATTTTCGTTCGAAAATATGAAAGTTTATTTCGCGCGTAAATTCACTTTAATTTAATCAGTTAAAAAGCAATGGAAATAAAATGTTTCCGAAACCTAAATATTTTTATATAGAAGAATTCTAAACCATCTTCTGAGCAAGATGTCAGTTTGTCGTTTTTCCAAATTCGGACTTCTTTGGCTCCGTCGATCTTATTTTTCTACATTTTTCTTGCACTTTCCGCTAGTAGAAAAATTCGAATTTTTATAATCCAATCGTACCACTGATATTTGTATACCGTTTTGATCGTCTCGTCGTGCTGACCTCCACAGTATATCCATATCTGTCTTTCGGTGTCCGTTGCGTGACGAAACTCGCGAAACAGATATTCGTATCGGTTACGAAATTTAGACTCTTTGGTTCCTCATTCAATTTGTTTACTTCCCCTACCTTTCATATTCCACCATATAACAAATAGCCGCTTGATATTAATATTTCCTGGCTCAATGCTTGTTCTTTTTGATTCCCAATGGCTTCAATACAAAGTGATGCTCTCATTCATTCTGGTTCTTGGAAATAGACCATTTGTTTTATATTATCAATATTGCATTCATTTTTGCACCTGCGACTATCCAAATTTATTTCGTTTATATTTTCTTGGAAATCACGTAATAGTTTATGACCGGTTTCGTGCTCCTTCATTTACTGTTTGCTAAAAAGAATTGACATGGAAAGAAAAGCTGTCTACCATTAATATTCTCCACCGTTTACCTTTGTCATTCCCAATGGTTCCACTTTAATTCTCTTTCTCTGTTCATTCAGCTTTGAATAAAACATAAAATGTTTACATATCAAGTTCCTACTGTTTTCTCGGTTGCAACCTCATCCTCCTCAACTATGCCATCAACCAAGCACCTCGCCACCTTCGGCCTCCACATACCTCACTGCTCCACCTGCCGAGTCGAGACTCACCTCCACCACCATGCAAGCAGCTGCACTCCATTGCCAAAGCCCACAACCGAAGTCCAAACGCCTCCTCCACCCGCTTCCCGAACCCTTCAACCTGAGCCGATCTCCTACCCACAAACGCCAACCCAAATCTTGACCCGACTCCGCCGTTAACAACCCAAAACCATCTCCTTCAGATCCGAGCTCCACCCCTCCCTCTCTCGCATACTTCTTCCCCTCAGCCACATCTTCGCCTACTCGCCCTAGTAGAGCGCGGCCTCACCTCCTCCATTCATCATCTCCTCTCATCCCACTCACGCCGCCTAACCACCCGCCTTCCACGTCGGTTCCGCCTTTCTTCGGCCACCCGAGCTTGAAACTCCGCCCTCAAGCCTTCGCTTCCTTGCTGTTCGACATCCATACCCTCTTTTGCTGAGCTCGGCCAAGCCTAATCGGGTTTTTCATAGCCGCAATTTCCTTGTAAATGCATGAGAGGTATATTTATTTACATCGGTTGCATAGTTCAAAGTATTCTAGCTTTATACAGTAGAGTTTGGTTAAGCAAGTTTTATGAATTGTTAATATTTGGGTGAGTCACGTCAGTTATATAATACCAATAATATGTACAGTTACTTTGACATCTTTTATATATTTTAAAGTATGTATATGTTTATATGCCATGCTATGTTGTTCGTAGATGAGAGATTTAAACTATATTATAAGTGGTATTTATAGCAGTGCTAGTATATATATATTGGCATCGACTGGAATGTCTATTTATAACAGTTATACATATAAACCGTTGAGTTATATGGGTTAGTTTAAAAAAAAGGTATATGTTGAAGAAAGAAAATATTTTAAAGAGGTTATGTGTATAATATATATAGTTAAATAGTATGTTGACAGTGGACTTTCTAATATTTTAGTTTTAAAAGTAATGTATGTAAGTTTCTACATATATAGGATTATATACATTAGTAAGTACATGTGAATTTAGTCTTTCAAATATATATTTGTCGTATAAGTGTTACCTCAGCTTTGTTATATATATTTGTATAAAAAGTATATATATGTATGTATAATAGGTTCAGGTTGCATAATAAAATTTGTATATAGGTTCGTATACTGGTTGGTATATCTTAATACAGTCTACACTTATCTGTGTCTGCATATATGTTGGGTAGCATGCATCTGTATGTAGTCTAGCTTGCCTATAGTAAAATCTATATATGTATAGAGATATATATCTATGTATATGGTTGTAAATATAACATGTAAAGATAGGTGGGTTTGTAAGTTATATAATGATGGGCGGGTTTGGTTTTCTGTTTTGTAAGTTATAATCTTAGATCTATGTGTTTAAAAGATAAATTGGATGGCATTATATATAAAGATTTCATTTTAATTATTATTTTAGTGTTTAATTAAAGCGTTGATTTTAAAATTTATATATATATATATTGTTTTATTTTATTTTTGTTTTAAGTTAATTTTATTTCATGGGAATAATAATGATAATATATTTTCTGTCTCTATCGAACTAATTGTTTGTTCTCCTCGATTCCAGCCTTGTTTTGATTCTCGAATTCGTGTCAATTTTGCTTTGCTTTGGAATTCGTAGCTCACTCCTTTGTCAAATCTCTCTAGCCTCGAAAGGTGAGCAATCACTCACGATTAATGTTCTTTTATTTATTAAATCTGATTTCAATTGAAACAACAATTGAAATATGCTGCTGTTAGTTGATTACACTGTTATATATGCTATTGCCTGTATCAGTTCACCTGTGACATTTGACACCATTATCTGTTAATTATTTATGTGATGATAATGCAGTTTGGCTGATAATTCATTGATTGTTGATGTTTATATTGGACGTTAAATTGTTAGTGTTAAATGATAAATAGTATGCAAAATTGAAATGGATATAGGATAGTTAAAAATTTTAAAACTGATTTATATGTTAAATTTGATTAGTGAATATGACCCCTTTTAATTTGTTAAATTAATTGACATGTAGAATAGTGATAATTACACTTTGAACCATTGAACGTATATTTGATTAATTGTTGTAGTATTAAAATTGAAATCGAATGACAATTGAAGAACCGTATAAATATTAGTGTAATAAATCTTTAATCTACATGAAATGATAGTGTAGATTCTAGAAATAATTATATTAATTTGCACAAATAACAATGCGAATTTATATGGTTATTTCGGGATTATTTGAATTGATTATTGGGTTGATATTGATTGTTGTTATTGCTTGTTTATTTACTTTGACACCATCCCAGTTATCACACTGCAAGTTCCCTTTTGCTATGTTTTGATTTTGAATTGAATTGGAATCGGGTTGAAATGATAAATACCCAAATGAACTTGACTTTAGATAGGGAATTAAATAAAACCCGATTGGTCAATGATTTGTTTTAAAAATAAAAAGAAGATTTTATTTGAATAAATAATATGGGTTTGAAATGAAGTTGAAATTTAAATTTTAATGAAAGGAAAATATTAATATTTAATAATCTGAAACAAAATATTAAAAATGTAATTGATGAAAGAATGTTGTTTAATTTGAGAAATTATTGAATTAAGTTTGAAATTATAATTAAGTTTGAAATTATTAAACTTTGAAATGATTTAATAATTAAGTTTGAAATTATAATTAAGTTTGAAATTATTAAACTTTGAAATTATTTAATAATTAAGTTTTGAATTATTTAATAATTAAATAAGATTGGATTATTTAATGATTAAATTGAATTGAACTCTTTAATAAGTAAAATTGAACTTTTGAATAAGTGAATTTTACTTCGTAAATAATTGAAATTGAGTTTTCTTGATTAAGTAAGTTTTTGGAAAATTATTTAAGTAAGTAAATAAGTGAAATTGAATTTCTCTAACAAGAAATAAAATGTGATTTATTGAAATTAATGTAAGACTTGAAATTTAAAGAATTTGATTTGATGAATTTAATTTAATTCAATTTGTAAATTTTGATATAATGAAGTTGAATTTAAATAATGGATTTAATGAATTGGAAATTTAACAGAAATTGTTTTGAATGGCAAATTTACTTAATGAATATTGAATGAAATCGATAAATGAATTTAAATTGATTTGAATGTTAGATTAAATTAATTTAATGTTTTTGAAATGAAACTTATATACGAACTCGAATCAATATTTGAATTGTTTTAAATAGAAATTGAAATTGAACTATAAGATTTTGAAATTATGAATTTGGAAGTTTTGAAATGTAAATTATGAAAATTGTTTTGCAAAGGCAAATGAAATGTTGGTTTTCAAATTCTAATTGAAATTGAATTTGATTTGGCTTTTGAAATATATTAAATGACCAATCGGTGTAATAATTACGAAAGTTATTAAAGAGACCGGAATCGGTTATGGATATACTCTCTATCTAAACCGAAAACCACTTTAATAACTATACGCGGAGTGTGATCCAGAATGAAGTGGTTGGATTGATGTACGTGTTGACTGAAGAAAGAGAACGATAATGGATAGCCTTGACACTTGTGTCAAATTGGAAATGACTAAAACAGGAGCCGTGTCGGGCCAATGGAGGATTAGCTACCTCAAGTGAACACACTTCTTCGAACTACTCATTACTTGTTGTCGATTGGTGCACCCTTGATTTTGGGAGTGTTGTTTCACGGTGTTGCGGGCGCTGCGGCGTTGCGTTCTCACCATTCCGAATCAGGCAAACGATAGTATCACTACCTTGGGTATTGCCTCATGTGCCTTGTCATACTTGTATTCCCTATTCGCGACCACTACGAATCTGTTTTGTACCTTTAGAATATGGATTGCCCTCTGGTGACTTCCGGTTTTGGGGAAACTACGGTCTTGTATATGCTTTTGGGAATAAAAATGTGTTAAGGGTGGAATGGGCCATGACTTAACACTATTTTGATATCTTATATTACTGATAGACATTATCTACTTACCATACACTACTACATAGTAGATAGTTTAACGGATCCTTAAAGGATGGTTATTCCAAACATTCTTTGAGTTACTTGTATTTCAATTGCTATTTCACTTGAGTTGGATTTATTGATATAAGAATGTTAATCCTAACTCAAGTGTCTTGTGTTTTGCTTTACGCTCGGGTCAGACTGAGTGTACCAGTATTCGAGACTCGCCTTTGGAGTTGGAGCTTTGCTTGAAGATCCATCCATCTATTCTGCTTTCAATATTCGATGATTCCAGTGATGTATTCTGATTTGTATCTGATGTATCGTATTACTCTTCCGTTGTATCTGGTTTAACTCTGATGTAACTTATACATTTATATGGTAGCTTCATGAACTACTATCTCTTTTATTTCCGTTGCACTTATTACTCTGTGTCTGTAATCTGTGATTATTTATTTACTGTATATGTTCAGTTTTGCCAAATTTAAATTAACAATGCGGTATTTTGAGCAATTCAACTCTGGCATGAGTGTCTACCTATACACTTATAATGGATGCGAATGGTGCAAAATATCGGGTCGTTACACCGAGATTATCCTCTTACAAACATGCACCCGGGCTCTAATCCATGCCAAAATTCCATCCATCATCTTGCTTGCTTCTTTTTTCTAGTTCTGATCCTGGATTTCCTCCTGTCTCTTTAGCATTCTTTCCTGCATAGCATCCATCATTGTTTCCATTTTGTCCCTGTTCTTTGTGTTCTTGTGATTGCCTAGCCATTGCTTTTGAAATCCAAGTTCCCAAGCTTTCAAATCCAAGATCCTAACTTCTAAATCCCTGAATGCAAGCTTTCTTAGTGAAAGCACCAAAATGTTGGTGTCAAAATTGACCACCAACACCCGATTGTATGTGAAAGCACCAATATCTAGTCACAGCTCACAAATAGAATATACGTAGAGAATATAATACGAAGAATAACCAAAATTAAAATGAAAACAAGTAAAAGAGAGACAAGATTTATAGTGGTTCGGCTAACTCCAGCCTACGTCCACTCCAGAACAATCTTTTTATTATACAGAAATCAGATTACAGTTACAATTCAGAATTCCAGAATAAAAGTGGCAGAGTAGCCTCTAGGTAGAAGATGAAGAGAAGCAGAATGAAGACCCCTCTTTCTAAAGCCAAACCTGATGTATTTATAAGTGAAACTCCGGCTATAGGTCCTCCTCACCTACATGGGCCCACCATAACGATCGTCGAGCCCAAATTGTCCATCCTATGCCGACCCAAAGTTGATCATATGCCGACCCAAAGCAAGTGATATGTTGACCCGAAGAAAACTCAATGCCGACCCGAAGAAAACTTGATGCTGACCTGAAGTAACACGTATGCCAACCCGAGCTTGATCTTCCTCTGCCGGCCCGAAGTTGCTTCTACGCCGACCCGAAGTAAATGCCGATCCGACCCGAAGTGAGGTCTATGCCGACCTGAAGTGAAATGTATGCCAACCCGAAGTGAAAGGTATGCCGACCCCAAGCGACTCATCTCTATAGCCGACCCGAAGTTGATACAACTTCTATTTTATGCCGACCCAAAGTTGACCCTGATGTCGACCCAAAGTTATACCATTGCCGACCCGAAGTAACATGCCGACCCAAAGTAACATGCCGACCCGAAGTAATATGCCATCCCGAAGCCAATCTAACGCCGACCCGGAGTGAAGTCCATGCCGACCCGAAGTGATTCCTTAGCTGACCCGAAGAAACTCCTTGGATGACCTAAAGCAACTCGACCTTTGCCAAAATCCATATTCCAAGTACCCAACATCGTTTATTCATCGACTATGCTTAATCCTGGTTTCATATTCATATTTATTATCAGTAATTAATCATCCATCCATCCATTCGAACCAAACCCTTAATATTCCAACCTCGATAACCGTGAAGTCTATTGGATTAAATCCGCCTGTATACTATCTTGCCAAAAGGCGGGTTACCATTTCCTATAAACTCATGGGTACTCATACAAATTTGCTGAGTTTATGGATTAGGCAGGTATTTCTTTTGAAGATGAGTAAAATTTCGAAGATGAAGCATAAGGCTTGCAATTTAAATAAAATGCATTTTGAAATTTCTGCTGTGTAAAACCAAGGTTTGTAAATGGTTAGGTGTGGTGTCAGCATCTTCATATATCGGACATACATTGTTCTGATTTTCTTATTATATATTTAACCTTCCGCAGGAACGATTTGGGTTCAATGATGTAACGAATCTTGTAATTCAAATTTATGTGAGGAAAAAGATATTTAGCTGCTCTGTTTAATTATGTTGTGAAAAAAATACTGAACTCGCTTTGTTGTTGGAAATGATTTCGATGATGATTGTAACATCATCGATGTCTATTTTCGAGTTTCGAAGTAGGGATGTTATAACTTGGTATCAGAGCTTAGGTTAGGAAAATATCTAGTTAATACAAAGTGAAGTAGAAACTTATTAGTAGAAAACAAACACCTTGGGGAAGGGTATACACTATATATAATGTATTTGTATTATGATATAGATATATAGGAGAATATATCTACCCCTCTACGATTGATTCCACTCTTTACTTCCGTTTCTTAAGAGGCTTGCTTAGGCAAAAGGAAAGAATGAACCTATGTAGCCGATGTTTGACCAGTATTCAACCCCAGAGATGAATCAAAAAAGAAATCTTTATTGGTTCTACCTCCTCTTTTTTACAAGGAGAGTGAATATTTTTATCGAAGGATCAGAAAAACATTGGTCCAAATCCACTGTAGGAATAATTTGAAAGACCCATAGGAAGTACAAGAGCGAATGCTAGTAGAGGAGATGAAAGTACTCAAACTAATGGCCAAGGAGGGGAGGCAAACCAGGAAGTTCATACTAAAGCCAGTACTGAAGTGTCTACTCCGACGAAAGGAGGAATGGATGTGAACACGTTATTTTGCCATTGTATGATGGATATGATGAGGCAATAGCTAGTTGGAGCTATAGAGCCGAGATAGGAGGCGGTGAGAGAAGCAGACTTTTCTAAGATGAACAAAGATTTCAAGTGTTGTGGAGGAAAGGAGTTCATAGAAAAGGGGTCTGCCTTGGAGGTGCTAAATTGGTTGAAAGTTTGTGAGCATATTTTTGGAGACTTAGGATATACTTATGCTCAGAAAGAAGCTTGACTTCTTGTTAGCTTCAAGAGGATGCATTGGACCGGTGGGATTCAATGATTGATGAAGTCCCAGAGGAGAAGATAACCTAGGAGTAGTTTAAAGAGCGATTTGAGGCTCAATTCATCCTCGAGACTCAGAAGAGCGCTTTGTGAAGAGAATTCCTTGACTTAAGGCAGGGAGAGATGACTTTAACAGAGTACATCCAACGTTTTAATGTTTATTCAAAGTATGGAAGGGAGCATATCAATTCCCCGTTGAAGAAGAATAAAATGTTCATTCAATGATTGAAGTGGGGGCTGAATCACAAGGTGATGGCTCATTTATTGGCTACGTTCGATATGTGGTAGAAATGGTAAGGATTTATGACCGCTTACATCAAGGAGAGAAGAAGTTGATCTTAAACCCAATGAGGGCAGAAGAAATGATCCAAAACGTATCAAAAAGGCGAAAAGAATCGGAAGGGAGGAAAGACTTCTGGTGAGAAGACTCAAAAGCTGAATGTAGCTGACGTTACTTGTTATAACTGTGTGCAGAAGGGGCACTATTTCACCAAGTGCACCCAGCCGGAGAACAAGGACAGATCTAAGTTCTTATCTGTAATAGGCCAGGCTATAAGAAGAGGGATCAACCAGAAGCTAAACAGCCTAAGGTTTATGCTTTGGAAGGAGCTTCATCTGGACCTACAACTGAGTAGTAAGGAAAGGGTATGGTACTTGGAGGTATGATTTTTAATTCGGGATATCAGTTAGAGTTATGTTTGATACTAGTGCTACTCACTCTTTCATTTTGAGAGATTTGGTTGATAGGCTAGAACTTGACACTACCTATTTGTTTACATTCTTGCGTGTGGTTAATCCAATCGATCGGTATGCCACTCTCGGGTTAAGGTGCACTGACCTTGAATTTTACTTGTGTGGATATTTGTTTGCTTGCGACCTATATGTGTTTGACTTTGTAGGGTATGTGGTAATTTTGGGTATGATTGGTTGGTGCGAAATGACGCTATGATCTATTATGCGGATATGATTATTGCCTTAAGGAATCCTAGGGGAGGAGAAATAATTATGATAGCGTTGGACATAATAAGGGGAAGTCAAACATGATGTTATGTGCTATGGATAATCAAGAGGACGAGATCAGTAGAATGCGAGTAGTTTGAGAATTTGCATATGTTTTCGAACCAGTAATGGGATTACCGTCGAAAAAGGCAATTGAATTCTAGATAGATTTAATGCGGGGGGCATAACCTTTTAGTAGACCACCTAGTAGAATGCCGCCAGAGGAGATAGAAGAATTTAAGAAGCAATTGGTGGAACTTAAGTATAAGAGTTTCATCATATCGAGTACTCCGCCGTGAGGAGTATCCGCGTTATTCGTAAAGAAGTCGAATGGAACTTTATGGATCTGTATTGATTATCATAAGCTGAATAAAGTGACAATGAAGAATTGTTATCATTTGCCTAGGATAGACGACTTGTTTGACTAGTTGAGTGGAGCTAGAGTATTCTCACAACTAGATTTGGCAACAGAATTCCATCAACTAAGGATAGTGAAAGATAGTATTCCATCGACCATGTTTCGAACAAGGTTCGATTCCCTTCGTTGATACATTTTAGTTATTGCTCTAACCCTTATGGAAAAATTTAATTGCTAATTACCTTTGGTTTATTGAATTAACCCTTTTAAGTGTTCCACACTTAATTTATCAAATTTCCATTGAGTAATTTTTTGGTTAAATTCTCTTATTTATTATTTAATAAATTTTATTATTACTTCAATTCCTATATTATGGCTCTTCAAAATATATGATGTTACAATTATAATTTAGTGTTTCCTTCACCAAATTAGTTTCTCCAAAGCAACAAAACGTTGTCATTTGACTTATATTGATACAAGATATCATTTCATTCTTTCATTCCTAGGAACTGTCGACCCATTCCTAAATTGGTGAGCATTCCCACTTAGTCCATCATATGCACTCATTAAGATCTTGTTACGGGGCATGGTTTGTGCCTATAGACTATTGTCCCTACTGCTTTGGGGGATAGAAGCAATGACCCGGGGAGCAACCTTGACATTAGTCATTCATATCTATTTGAATCTTCTCATTAGTTTCAAAGCATCAGCAAGTCATTCATTTCAACAAATTTTTATTCATTATTATTTATAATTCATTATCTATGAGTCATCAAATTAGAAAATAAGTCCTTCATTTTCCATTATTTTTCATATTGTCTAAAAACTCTTCTAATTTGGGAACAACTCGCAAGTTTGACACATTAATTATTAATTATTTATAAACAGTCATTTAAATTTAATTGAGGATAAAAGACAATTTTGAGCAGAGTTGTTTTTTTGAAAAATTTGATATTTCCATTGCATTCGGAATGTTCGACAAATGAATTTTGATGTATATTATGTTATACTTTGGACATAATAGCTGAAACGGGTATTTTTTGTCCTAGAATTGCTTTGGACCCAAAATACCCAATTCTTTTATAAATATAACACATTCCTAACCCTAGCCGCCACTAGATCATCTATCAATCATCTAGATGAGGTGAAGAGATGTTAAATGTTCATTTTTAAAGATAGAGCTTGTGATGGTCAGAAAGTGACGAACAATTACAGATTGTTTATTTTAGGTTTTTGCAAACTCCGATGGCGCAACGATCGAGGGGGTATTTGTGTAGTGAAGAGAGTTCATTCGTGTGGTCGAATCACATCGGAGCTACATAAATCAATGGGATTAATTAAATCAATGTTTGAATTTAACTTGCAACGGCTGGTTGTTTGGAGTGGTAGTGGATGATCGGAGGGGTCGAGGATGGTCGGAGTCGATTACGATGAAGGTAATAACCATTTTGTGCTAGGAGGCGGTGGCAAAGTGTATTCCAAGGAGGCACAACGATGGTCTGAACATGTGTGCACGTGGGTCTATACGGAGAGGAAAAGGAACTATAACAGCTAAGTTTTTCACTTAGGCACCTATTACATCAATATTTGCAAAATAAAATTATCATGTTTTAGTCTCTATACCTTTGCATATGACCTCCGTTTCGTGCTTTGTTTTTACATTAAATTCGTGGAAATTTTATGAACAATTTGGCATAAAGATCGCTGACAATTGGAGCTATTTGAGAAAGTGTGTTAGCAAGATTCAATGGTCATAAGCTTTCATATTTTAGAATACTAAATATGTATTCATTGATAAAAATATAAATATGTTGATATATGTTAATCTTTAGATGATAATTTGGTTTTTATGATGTTTTGAGATGATATGTGTTTCAATTTGGTTGTTTATCTATTTAATTGTTGCATTGTTGTATAATGACATTTTATAGTAGTTAATTGTAGATTTGGGAATAATAATCGGTTAATTAAAAATAAATAAAGCTATGTAATTTTTGGAAAATAAGATTATTCACAAGTTTTGAGTGATACTTGTAAATAATTATGATTTAACAATCTACACTAAAATTGACGTGAAAATTTAATACGGTTGTTACTTCCGAATTTTCGTGAAAATTCATAAATAGTAATAAAATATCTATTTTAATGTGAATGTTGAAGAAGCTATTTTATTTATAAAGTAAAGTATAATTTATTAAGTAATAATATAACTTTTGCGAAGATTGTATTACCTTGAGTAAATAATAATATGACTGCTTTTATGGTGTTTATGAAAATATATTATAATCATTACTATTTATAAGTAATAGAGATAAGTTATATTTTGAGAATACTAATAATGATAAAGATATATTTTTCTGAAGTATTTTGGGGTAATTTTTTTTAGATAAATAGAGATAAAAGGACTTTTGAGATTTAAGGAAAAATAGTATTAATTTGGAGTTAAATAGTAATAAATTGGTTATGAAAGATAATACAAAGACTTGAGTAAATATTTTTATTTCGACGTAAAGTATAATATTATTATTTTTAAAAGTAGTTTGATGTGAATTACTATTTTTGGTTAAATAACATTGTTTTGAGATACCTGAAGTAATAAATGTATAGTGAATGATTTTTGAAATATACTATTGTTTTGAGAAAATATTATTGTTCTGAGATGATAGAGACAAAAGTATTTTTATAATAAACAATAATAATACATTTTATATATAAGAGGAAATAATATGTGTATTTACATTATTTTGAATTGTTGTGACATATATGGTTAATTACTGTTTGAAATTATTATATATGTTTGTTGTGTAGAGATGGAAACACAATAGGACGAGTTATGTGATATTTTTCCATAATTTCTACGTGGACATTGTGTAGTTAATTATGGTTTTGTTATGTTGACGATATTGATGGTTTTTACAAATACGGAGTAATTAGTACATATTTGACAAGTTTGATGTTTGTGTTACTAATATAAAGTAGTTAGTATACATTTGATGAGTTTGATGTTGTGTTATAGTGTAAATACTACTCACTTGGTGGATTTATAGTTGCATTTATGTTGTTGATGTTGTGCTATTAGTGATGGGTGATTAGTACACATTTTACGGTATTTGTTGTTGTTGATTTATCTCATTTTTCGGTTTGACATTGACATGGAGATATTATTAATTAAATTATTAAATTTATTTAATTGCAAGAATTGCCTAATGGATATTTTATTAATCATGTGTGGGTCATTTCGAAAACATAATTGAATGGATCATAAGGAAATTAGAGCAATTTTTTGGCCATGATTAATGAAAGAAAACAAATTAAATTTAATAAGAGGGATTATTTAAAGGGAATAAGTGAATATGGCCCAAACCCACTAACTCATATACCTAACCCCTCTTTCCATCCCACTTTCAGTTCATTTTCATATACACAAAATAAAATTCCTAATAACTCTAAACAAGACCAACATAAATTCAAAGGAGAAGAAGAGGATTACAAGTTAGAATGTCACGACCCGACTTCCTATGCCCAGGAAGACGTATCGTTTTTAAGAAAAGAAAGAGGTGAGAAAGTAGAAAGGATAGAGAAGAAGAAGAAACAACAACAGAATCTCAACAGCGGAACGAATAAAATATAATATATCACATAAATATTACATAGAATCATATACATCAGAGTACACAGATAATACATCACATACTAGACAGTTATAAACACCTGTCTAGTTAATACAACTCACACATCACAGAGATACAACACAGCGGAATATAGAATAAACTCTAACACAACGGAACCAATATATATCTATACGCTGAAGCCTCCTGCTCCATTGCTCCTCCAGAATTCGTCAAATCTAACCTGAATCCCTTGACTACCCGTAAAAATTTGGGTACCCGAGAGTTTATGAAAAACAGAAATAAACTTCGGGTCAGACATGGGTCTGGTATGAGTAACAGGTTAAAGTTGTTTAACTTTGAAAATCATTTGAAACAAAGGTATCACGTAAGACTTCCCACACATAAACATGGAAAAGTTTTTACCTTACGCTAACCAAAACATTTGATAGGAAATCCAGTGATATTATAATAGTGTCTAGGGTTTCCAAGTAAAGCTAGAAAATAGCTGAAATGCTTACATCTCACATTTCAACATAGTTGGGCACAATCAAAACGTACGGCGCTTATTGGAGATTGGATTCCATACAATGGCTGGGCTACTGGGGTACCGCCCGTCACAGTACGTGGCCTAGATCACCGTACCGAGGAGTACGCCCGCTCCCCTGCAACACAAAGCCGGACCCGTTCCTTACTGAACGGTTCCAAACGAGACAACCCCGGTAGTAGGACGTCAACAACTGCCCACACATCGAAATAAAAAGGGACATCTAGACAGGGGAAAATCTCGCTCTCAAGTGGGTGCTACCCACGAAGCCTTGCTGCACCTCCCCTGTTTTAGCCATTCCCGGTTGATGAGGCTTGAGGTCACGATTACCTTTATCAGAACTCATCACTTAGAATGCTCATCGTCCACCTGACGATGTGCTGAAAGCATTCAATCCATACAAGTTCGTTCCGGGTTCGAACGAAACCGAAGGCATTATCTCGTTACACTCATTTTGGAATCACCCTCAGAGTTAATGACAATAACCCTTGCATTCTGAATCACCATCTCGAATCTATAAGTACTATCTCCGTCAAACTCATTACGGAATCACCCACAGAGTTATACTGATGAATAGTTCTTATACCTCGAGTCTTCACTTGCTCCATTTGCATTTCACGACCTAACGTTAATTTGGATCGATGTGGTATTCGGGTCTCCAGACCTGGAATCCCGGTATACGGAAACCCGATCCCGGTCTCATCGAAATCCAAAACGTGTCTTTTAAGGCCAAGTTGTTTTAAAGTTTAAAACAATTCAATTCAATTATCTATATACACAGATAGATAAATCACAATATAACAATGGATATCATAACATCATCACAAGCATATAATCAATATCATCTCAAACAAACATCCAAATCACAACAGATATCACTCGTCTCATATCTGAGATCACAATCAATCAATGGGATATCAATATCATTCATAAGCAATGATTTATTATTCACAACTATAATTAATTTAAAATGAATTAAATTAATTACTTCTGTCCCTAATTAATTTAAAGTAAATTAATTACTTATCTATAAATCCTGCTTATACAACCATTTTCTAATTACAATAAGTAATTAGTCTTAATTTAATTCCACAGATTAATTAATGTAAATCATTTATAGTAATTAATATTTAATTACTTCATTTATTAATTAAATATAATTAACTTCATTTATTCTTAATAAATTACATAAATTAATCACCTCATTATTAATTATTACTTATGTTAACAATTCATAATTATATCATTAACTATATAAATTAATGACCTCTAATTTATTGTAAATTAAACTACTTTATTACTTTAAGTAATTTAATCTTTAAATTGAACAATTATTAATCATCCTGGATTAATAACACCAGTAATTTAACTCTCTTAATTACTTATTAAATAAATAAATTATTCCATAATTAATTATCTTCATTTATTAATCCCTTGATTAATTCCAAAAGCAATTTCCCATATTATTTTATCTACACATCAACTTGTATTAATCACATCCAGTGATTATTATCTAATTACTACTCAAAGTAATTCTGCTCCATTAATTACACCGAGTAATTTCACTTATCAGATCATTAGATGATTTATAAATTTGATTAAACTAAATTTATTCACTCATTTAATCATATCATCAAATTTAGTTTTAACAGATAATAAATCCTTTAATTACTTTTGTCAAGTATTACATTAAAACTTCAATAAACTATTCAAATTAATTTATTTAATTAATTATCAAAATTTATCACATTAATAAATAAATTGAAATCCTTAGTTAATTTATTTCATTAACTAAACAATTACTTGATTACTTCCCTTGAAATTTCTTTTTAATTTTAATTAATTATAACTTAATATAAATAAGTCATTCTATAATCATCTTATTAATTACTTAAATATTTAATTTATTTCTAAGTAATTAACTACCTATTAATGACTTATTTAACATTTAAAATGTATATGAACATTACATTTTTTTTTACATTTTAAGTTTCAAATTTTACTTTGAATTTAAGATTCAAAATGATTAGTGATTTAATTATTTACGCAGTGTAAATTCACTTTAAAATTCCTTTAAATAAATGTACATAACATTTATTACTTACCAATGAAGATTATATAAAGAAAAGGCTTTTAAAATTAGATTATGGAAAATCAATTCTTTTAAAAATATATTTTTAACTTGCAAATTCATTTCTTTCATTTCAAAATTTTATAAAAGAATTTCTTAAATCTAGTTAACATTTATTTAAACAAATTTCACACTTTTAAAAACTGTTTTATTTTAAACTATAATTACTTAAAACATTCAAAATCAAAAATTAATTTAAAATTTCAGAATTTGATTCAAAGTTAACTTGAATCCATCCACTCATCTTGAATTTAAACTACTATTAAAATCCTGTCTTGAATTTTTGAACTAAAACTTTAAACCTGGAAAATTAAGTTATTAAAACTGGAAACATTTCTCTGTCTCTAGACCAACCAGACTGCTCCAAGATTTTCGCGCCTCTGCTTCGAGTATAACTCGTGATTTACCCGTGTCTTCCTGGAGAAAACCCTCGCAACCATTTACAGTTTCGATCTGTAGCCTAGCATCTCTCCACCACTACACTACTTCGAGTTTTCCTCGTCCCTGCTTGAGTATGATTCTTGAAATACTCGAGTTCCTTCCGAGACTTAACTACACCACCCACAAATGACTGTCATCCCAAAGTACGTGCACGTGCACAGGCGAAATGTTCGCCTGCGACCATCGACTCCGACGCCAGCATATCGTCTCCGATCATCTTCCACGATTCCAGTCATCAAAATCTCGAACCCATCCCTAAGTCTAATTTGAGTTTTCCTGTCACAAGAACAGGAACAACACCCAAACTGGATCACCATCGAACTCATCTCTCCGATCACCAGAGCCTTTGGCCTTCCGGCCACACCTTCGCCTTCCTTCCAGTCTCCGGTCCCCAAAATTTCGTGGAACTCGATCCACCATGGAGGTCGAGGCGAACACGTTTCCAAAACTTACCAAAACTAGGTTTACAGAAAAGAATTTGTCGCCGTTTCCTCCACGACGAACTACAACGCCTTCCCCTATTTTTCCCGGCCTCTCCGTTCACCATTCCGTCACCACAGTGAACCCCGAACGTTCTAGTCTACTCGATCACCAGAAATCGCCTATAACTTCAAAACTCATTCCACTCGAACTGCTCCTTCATTTCAATGTTAAAAATTATGATTTTACCTTTAAAAATCAAGTTTCTAGTTAATGATTTAGTTTACATGTCTGAATTTAGAAATTTAAAAGTTCGAATTTTATCAAACTTATGCTTTCCCTGTTCTATTTCGTTTTTCCAGAGCAAAACCCAACTTTGATTCAATTAAATAAAATTTCAACCTAAGGTCATGATCAAACAGACATGTTTGGTTAAGATACTATATGTAAATAGTAAATAGATTGAGCAGGTTGATTTGTTTAAGCCTGAGTTTCAAGTTTTTAGCACAGAGGTGGATTTACAGACTATAACAGACAGGTATCAACCTATATAAAAATTTCATAAATATGTTCATGCAAACATATTTTTCTTTTCAAACATAAGAACATTGCAAACACACTTAAGTAAATTTTAAATTTAATGTTACTCACCAAAAGCTTGCATAGAAGAAGAAGAACAGAGCACTGTTATTTTTGAAACCTGTCTTGAATTTGAAACTGGAAACATGCTTCCCATTTTGATCATTCTGCCCACTGTTTTGTAGTAGTTGTTGAATATTGTTGCATGCTTGCTTAGATTTTAAAATGAAGTTTTATCTCACTATTACTTATCTCGAATGAAAATGGAAAGGTGATGGAAAGAATGGTGTACAGGCTGAAGACTGAAGTAGGCTATATGGTTTATATTTCTTTTCTTCTTTCTTTTAAGTGTTCAGGGATATTTTGTAAAGATGGAGGCTGAAGTGATACATGAACCAGTTCGAATGACCTGGTATGCTATTGAGAAATGGATGCATTAAATGTTATAGTACTTGTGTCTCCATTGTTGATTATTTTATATTTATGTCATAGATTTTTTTATCTTTGAGCCTTGTTTTACAAGCCATATCATGTTATCTTTTTACTTTGCTATCAGGTCAATATCATAAACCTATTCGAACACTTGTTTTGTTTTTTTTTATTGCTTCAGCTTTCCATTTGTTTAAGTTTTACTTTAGCTTGCATACTTGTATTTTTGTATGTTGCTTAGCTTGTTTATCTAATGTGTTAGTTTTATTTTACAAAACTATGAAATTACATTCACGTATATTTGTTCTTGTATTTTTGTATTGTTAACTTGTTTGCAAATAAAAAGTAAATGGATATTGTTTTAATATTTTGGCCAAGGTTACAAAATTTAATTTACTTGTTATTTTACTCTATTTCATACTCGCGTTAATATCGTAGATTAGATTTACGTTAAGTTAAATATTTATAAAGTTTACTTGTTTTAAAACTTAACTATACAATATTATATTTATTTTACATCAACATTTATAAGGTTTATTTTAAATTTTAAACAATTTGAAAGAATTTATTTTGAACTTCAATTATAGCTCTTCCAATTATATACATAGATAACAATTTCTATTTAAAAATCCATTCACAAAAATATTTATCAAATTAAAATAATTTACAAAGAAATTATCTCTATAAAAATAAATAAAACTCATTATCAACAATAAAATGCTTTTATAAAAGAAATTACCACTATATAAATAAATTACTCATTATATCAATCTATATTTAAAAAGACAAAACAACCTTTGTTGAATTTAAATTTAAGTAAAAATCAATTTTAAACAATTTAACTTATCCTGTATATACTTTGAAGTCAACAGACTATTTATTTAATAGCATTTAAAAAGATATATATATATATATATATATATATATTAATTAAAACAAACCAAAATTACCAAAAGTATCAAAATAAGAAAACTTATCTTCATTTATTAAAATTCAAATCAGACCTTATCTATTTACAATATATACAGATTTATATATAGATTATAGACAGAAACAATTTATTAGCTTTTAAAATATAAATTATCAGTTAAACATCTATTCAGAAGAAAATTATCAATCAAATTCGAATTTTATTAACAGTTATTATCATATCAATTTAATTTCTACTGCAGATTATTAAATTGATATTGTCAAAATTTCCGGGATGTCACATTCCTCCCCCCTTAAAAGAATTTCGTCCCCGAAATTTAAACAAAGGTAATTTAATAATCTATTCAAAGTTTAAATTTTAAAATACAAACATACATCCATCATATGCTAACCATCATAGCATCCAATCAAACAAATCTATCCATCCCTATAAAATCTGGTTAGAATTCTCTCGAGTTTCCCCGATTATAAATACCGGGTTACTCGCTCTATAGAATCCAAACCATCAATACTACTAAGCTACAGAGCTCCTACTCATCTAAATCTACTCAACTAGACAAGATATCAGACTGTAGACAAGTCTGACTCAACAACCAAAACTCCCGAACTGCAGGTTCTATAACCAGAGATAGATCTCACACGTACTTCCTCAAAGATACGTGAAATACACCAAATCCCAATCATCCCAACTGACAATTCAAATCTGAAGACTCAACACTTATCCTCAGAAGAATAACAGAAAAGATCCAAAATATCTCAGAGTTGGCTTTCCACATCTTACCCAACTTATAGCTCCCTGAATCAGAGAAAACTTCAACAACAACGGAGTCTCCAACTTCGAATTCCAAATTTCCTCCATCTCTAATCCACAAAACTCTTCAGACGATCCTGGGTCTCCTACATCTTCTCTGATCAGCTCAACCCTGCTGATATCCTTCAGAAACAAACTGGACCCAAAACAATCCAACAAAATGATCTTTTCAAGATCAACCAACCCTCAGAGTACAAACTCTACTTCACAATCAGAAGACTGATCTCACTTCTCACATCCGGAAGAGATAAACAGATGCACTCCAATCTGGTCTCAGATCCTGAAAAATTTCCTGTAAAAATTCTCTAATCCAAACACTACAACTTCCATTTGCTTCCACTCTAAAACTGCTGCCACCATGCTTCCACTACGCTACTTTGATATAGGTAGATGAAAACACAGATGATGTACACAAGCACAAACTTCCACTGATACCAATTGGGACGGACCTAGGCTTTGCAACCATCAGTCAGCAATCACAACTGGTAGGCTTCTCAATTATTCGGAAAATATGGCTCAATAGATCCATAAAGAGAAAACTCAGCAGTTTCTCCATAAACCATTCTACTACCAAGCTGAACCATCGGTACCATTCCTGGAATACAATTGATAACAAACTCAAACTCCAGATGCTGATAAAATTCTGACTCCCAGAAGACACCAGAAAAATCCAAAACACAAGAGAATACTCAAGCTATCGCAAGTCACTTTTGCGATCCATCCAGCTTAATCCCAAAGAAAACTGCTCTCTCTTCACAAATCAGAACAACATACACTTCTATAGCCAATCCATCGAAGAAATGGATTCACTCTTCTGCTTCTGAAATTTACCTCAAGAAAACTGTTAAGCCAGAAAGCTTCCCTGATGGCATAAAGAACACTCCGATAGATCCAAACTCTAGCTCATCCAACTTACACTCCAAAGATAAACTCCAAACCTTAACAGATATCCTTCCAAAATCGATGAAAACCTTCATCACAACAAAACTAATTCGAGAAGGAAATTGGGCCTACAGTCCTGACATACACATTTCCAATCTCAACAAATTCAACTATCAGTGATCGTGTTACACAGATCACTACCCTATCCACCTTTATACTTATATTGGATAACCTGAACAGGTAACCCAACCGATAGGTAGAAATAAATATAAATATATATATCAAAAATACAAATACGCTCTCTCGGGATAGACACCACTTCAGAGCCTAGGTATTTACTCAACCTAATGCTCTGATACCAACTGTCATGACCCGACTTCCTATGCCCAGGAAGACGTATCGTTTTTAAGAAAAGAAAGAGGTGAGAAAGTAGAAAGGATAGAGAAGAAGAAGAAACAACAACAGAATCTCAACAGCGGAACGAATAAAATATAATATATCACATAAATATTACATAGAATCATATACATCAGAGTACACAGATAATACATCACATATTAGACAGTTATAAACACCTGTCTAGTTAATACAACTCACACATCACAGAGATACAACACAGCGGAATATAGAATAAACTCTAACACAGCGGAACCAATATATATCTATATGCTGAAGCCTCCTGCTCCATTGCTCCTCCAGAATTCGTCAAATCTAACCTGAATCCCTTGACTACCCGTAAAAATTTGGGTACCCGAGAGTTTATGAAAAACAGAAATAAACTTCGGGTCAGACATGGGTCTAGTATGAGTAACAGGTTAAAGTTGTTTAACTTTGAAAATCATTTGAAACAAAGGTATCACGTAAGACTTCCCACACATAAACATGGAAAAGTTTTTACCTTACGCTAACCAAAACATTTGATAGGAAATCCAGTGATATTATAATAGTGTCTAGGGTTTCCAAGTAAAGCTAGAAAATAGCTGAAATGCTTACATCTCACATTTCAACATAGTTGGGCACAATCAAAACGTACGGCGCTTATTGGAGATTGGATTCCATACAATGGCTGGGCTACTGGGGTACCGCCCGTCACAGTACGTGGCCTAGATCACCGTACCGAGGAGTACGCCCGCTCCCCTGCAACACAAAGCCGGACCCGTTCCTTACTGAACAGTTCCAAACGAGACAACCCCGGCAGTAGGACGTCAACAACTGCCCACACATCGAAATAAAAAGGGACATCTAGACAGGGGAAAATCTCGCTCTCAAGTGGGTGCTACCCACGAAGCCTTGCTGCACCTCCCCTGTTTTAGCCATTCCCGGTTGATGAGGCTTGAGGTCACGATTACCTTTATCAGAACTCATCACTTAGAATGCTCATCGTCCACCTGACGATGTGCTGAAAGCATTCAATCCATACAAGTTCGTTCCGGGTTCGAACGAAACCGAAGGCATTATCTCGTTACACTCATTTTGGAATCACCCTCAGAGTTAACGACAATAACCCTTGCATTCTGAATCACCATCTCGAATCTATAAGTACTATCTCCGTCAAACTCATTACGGAATCACCCACAGAGTTATACTGACGAATAGTTCTTATACCTCGAGTCTTCACTTGCTCCATTTGCATTTCACGACCTAACATTAATTTGGATCGATGTGGTATTCGGGTCTCCAGACCTGGAATCCCGGTATACGGAAACCCGATCTCGGTCTCATCGAAATCCAAAACGTGTCTTTTAAGGCCAAGTTGTTTTAAAGTTTAAAACAATTCAATTCAATTATCTATATACACAGATAGATAAATCACAATATAACAATGGATATCATAACATCATCACAAGCATATAATCAATATCATCTCAAACAAACATCCAAATCACAACAGATATCACTCGTCTCATATCTGAGATCACAATCAATCAATGGGATATCAATATCATTCATAAGCAATGATTTATTATTCACAACTATAATTAATTTAAAATGAATTAAATTAATTACTTCTATCCCTAATTAATTTAAAGTAAATTAATTACTTATCTATAAATCCTGCTTATACAACCATTTTCTAATTACAATAAGTAATTAGTCTTAATTTAATTCCACGGATTAATTAATGTAAATCATTTATAGTAATTAATATTTAATTACTTCATTTATTAATTAAATATAATTAACTTCATTTATTCTTAATTAATTACATAAATTAATCACCTCATTATTAATTATTACTTATTTTAACAATTCATAATTATATCATTAACTATATAAATTAATGACCTCTAATTTATTGTAAATTAAACTACTTTATTACTTTAAGTAATTTAATCTTTAAATTGAACAATTATTAATCATCCTGGATTAATAACACCAGTAATTTAACTCTCTTAATTACTTATTAAATAAATAAATTATTCCATAATTAATTATCTTCATTTATTAATCCCTTGATTAATTCCAAAAGCAATTTCCCATATTATTTTATCTACACATCAACTTGTATTAATCACATCCAGTGATTATTATCTAATTACTACTCAAAGTAATTCTGCTCCATTAATTACACCGAGTAATTTCACTTATCAGATCATTAGATGATTTATAAATTTGATTAAACTAAATTTATTCACTCATTTAATCATATCATCAAATTTAGTTTTAACAGATAATAAATCCTTTAATTACTTTTGTCAAGTATTACATTAAAACTTCAATAAACTATTCAAATTAATTTATTTAATTAATTATCAAAATTTATCACATTAATAAATAAATTGAAATCCTTAGTTAATTTATTTCATTAACTAAACAATTACTTGATTACTTCCCTTGAAATTTCTTTTTAATTTTAATTAATTATAACTTAATATAAATAAGTCATTTTATAATCATCTTATTAATTACTTAAATATTTAATTTATTTCTAAGTAATTAACTACCTATTAATGACTTATTTAACATTTAAAATGTATATGAACATTACATTTTTTTTACATTTTAAGTTTCAAATTTTACTTTGAATTTAAGATTCAAAATGATTAGTGATTTAATTATTTACGCAGTGTAAATTCACTTTAAAATTCCTTTAAATAAATGTACATAACATTTATTACTTACCAATGAAGATTATATAAAGAAAAGGCTTTTAAAATTAGATTATGGAAAATCAATTCTTTTAAAAATATATTTTTAACTTGCAAATTCATTTCTTTCATTTCAAAATTTTATAAAAGAATTTCTTAAATCTAGTTAACATTTATTTAAACAAATTTCACACTTTTAAAAACTGTTTTATTTTAAACTATAATTACTTAAAACATTCAAAATCAAAAATTAATTTAAAATTTCAGAATTTGATTCAAAGTTAACTTGAATCCATCCACTCATCTTGAATTTAAACTACTATTAAAATCCTGTCTTGAATTTTTGAACTAAAACTTTAAACCTGGAAAATTAAGTTATTAAAACTGGAAACATTTCTCTGTCTCTAGACCAACCAGACTGCTCCGAGATTTTCGCGCCTCTGCTTCGAGTATAACTCGTGATTTACCCGTGTCTTCCTGGAGAAAACCCTCGCAACCATTTACAGTTTCGATCTGTAGCCTAGCATCTCTCCACCACTACACTACTTCGAGTTTTCCTCGTCCCTGCTTGAGTATGATTCTTGAAATACTCGAGTTCCTTCCGAGACTTAACTACACCACCCACAAATGACAGTCATCCCAAAGTACGTGCACGTGCACAGGCGAAATGTTCGCCTGCGACCATCGACTCCGACGCCAGCATATCGTCTCCGATCATCTTCCACGATTCCAGTCATCAAAATCTCGAACCCATCCCTAAGTCGAATTCGAGTTTTCCTGTCACAAGAACAGGAACAACACCCAAACTGGATCACCATCGAACTCATCTCTCCGATCACCAGAGCCTTTGGCCTTCCGGCCACACCTTCGCCTTCCTTCAAGTCTCCGGTCCCCAAAATTTCGTGGAACTCGATCCACCATGGAGGTCGAGGCGAACACGTTTCCAAAACTTACCAAAACTAGGTTTACAGAAAAGAATTTGTCGCCGTTTCCTCCACGACGAACTACAACGCCTTCCCCTATTTTTCCCGGCCTCTCCGTTCACCATTCCATCACCACAGTGAACCCCGAACGTTCTAGTCTACTCGATCACCAGAAATCGCCTATAACTTCAAAACTCATTCCACTCGAACTGCTCCTTCATTTCAATGTTAAAAATTATGATTTTACCTTTAAAAATCAAGTTTCTAGTTAATGATTTAGTTTACATGTCTGAATTTAGAAATTTAAAAGTTCGAATTTTATCAAACTTATGCTTTCCCTGTTCTATTTCGTTTTTCCAGAGCAAAACCCAACTTTGATTCAATTAAATAAAATTTCAACCTAAGGTCATGATCAAACAGACATGTTTGGTTAAGATACTATATGTAAATAGTAAATAGATTGAGCAGGTTGATTTGTTTAAGCCTGAGTTTCAAGTTTTTAGCACAGAGGTGGATTTACAGACTATAACAGACAGGTATCAACCTATATAAAAATTTCATAAATATGTTCATGCAAACATATTTTTCTTTTCAAACATAAGAACATTGCAAACACACTTAAGTAAATTTTAAATTTAATGTTACTCACCAAAAGCTTGCATAGAAGAAGAAGAACAGAGCACTGTTATTTTTGAAACCTGTCTTGAATTTGAAACTGGAAACATGCTTCCCATTTTGATCATTCTGCCCACTGTTTTGTAGTAGTTGTTGAATATTGTTGCATGCTTGCTTAGATTTTAAAATGAAGTTTTATCTCACTATTACTTATCTCGAATGAAAATGGAAAGGTGATGGAAAGAATGGTGTACAGGCTGAAGACTGAAGTAGGCTATATGGTTTATATTTCTTTTCTTCTTTCTTTTAAGTGTTCAGGGATATTTTGTAAAGATGGAGGCTGAAGTGATACATGAACCAGTTCGAATGACCTGGTATGCTATTGAGAAATGGATGCATTAAATGTTATAGTACTTGTGTCTCCATTGTTGATTATTTTATATTTATGTCATAGATTTTTTTATCTTTGAGCCTTGTTTTACAAGCCATATCATGTTATCTTTTTACTTTGCTATCAGGTCAATATCATAAACCCATTCGAACACTTGTTTTGTTTTTTTTTTATTGCTTCAGCTTTCCATTTGTTTAAGTTTTACTTTAGCTTGCATACTTGTATTTTTGTATGTTGCTTAGCTTGTTTATCTAATGTGTTAGTTTTATTTTACAAAACTATGAAATTACATTCACGTATATTTGTTCTTGTATTTTTGTATTGTTAACTTGTTTGCAAATAAAAAGTAAATGGATATTGTTTTAATATTTTGGCCAAGGTTACAAAATTTAATTTACTTGTTATTTTACTCTATTTCATACTCGCGTTAATATCGTAGATTAGATTTACGTTAAGTTAAATATTTATAAAGTTTACTTGTTTTAAAACTTAACTATACAATATTATATTTATTTTACATCAACATTTATAAGGTTTATTTTAAATTTTAAACATTTTGAAAGAATTTATTTTGAACTTCAATTATAGCTCTTCCAATTATATACATAGATAACAATTTCTATTTAAAAATCCATTCACAAAAATATTTATCAAATTAAAATAATTTACAAAGAAATTATCTCTATAAAAATAAATAAAACTCATTATCAATAATAAAATGCTTTTATAAAAGAAATTACCACTATATAAATAAATTACTCATTATATCAATCTATATTTAAAAATACAAAACAACCTTTGTTGAATTTAAATTTAAGTAAAAATCAATTTTAAACAATTTAACTTATCCTGTATATACTTTGAAGTCAACAGACTATTTATTTAATAGCATTTAAAAAGATATATATATATATTAATTAAAACAAACCAAAATTACCAAAAGTATCAAAATAAGAAAACTTATCTTCATTTATTAAAATTCAAATCAGACCTTATCTATTTACAATATATACAGATTTATATATAGATTATAGACAGAAACAATTTATTAGCTTTTAAAATATAAATTATCAGTTAAACATCTATTCAGAAGAAAATTATCAATCAAATTCGAATTTTATTAACAGTTATTATCATATCAATTTAATTTCTACTGCAGATTATTAAATTGATATTGTCAAAATTTCCGGGATGTCACATAGAAGGATCATGCTTTTAAATCTAAGATGGAAAGAAGATTAAATCTAGTTTTACTAATCAAGGTGGGTAAAATCTTTTACTAAAACTTTCTCTAACATGTTTTAATTCGGTATTTTCTATGGTTGGATGTTTGAATGATATTTGATGTGTTTGGATGATTCGTTGGAATTTTTAATTTTACTTGGAATTTAATTAAGGTAAATTAGGGCATGTTTTAAGATGAAA
Source organism: Allium fistulosum (assembly GCA_030737815.1). Lineage (NCBI taxonomy): Eukaryota > Viridiplantae > Streptophyta > Magnoliopsida > Asparagales > Amaryllidaceae > Allium > Allium fistulosum. The sequence continues at coordinate 530,803,346 of CM060902.1, forward strand.
CATGGACTAATCATATCCAAATGTCACAAAATTTTAATACAATGTGCATAATGGTAAAATTGAGATGGGTTTTTAATTTCATAATTTTCGAAATTAATGAGAATATCTTATGAATTTTCTAAGTTGGAAAAAATGGTTAGTTTCGGAATAATTAATTATTAAAAAATTTATTTTGGCCTGAAATTTTGATACGTGGAAAAATATGACAAAAGAGATTTTTTGTGGATTTTTGGTGAATTTTTAGTATTTTTTCCATCATTTTCCTATTTTATATGAGTTATTTAGCGAAGGAAAACACTAAATAATTAAGAAAACTTAATTAACTAATTAATTTGGATGTTTAATCCTTTTTGAAATAAAACTGCGAAGATAAGAAAATTTACCAATAAGAGATTGACAACAAATTAGGTTGGGTGAAAAGTGATTATTTAAGTGGGTTGTAAATCAGTTTTTAACCTAATTACAAAACTTCCATTTAACATTTTTGATCAAGTAAAATTTAATAACAAGGGTTAAATTATATTAAGTTATTTTTAACTGTGCACAGATGCTAGAATAGCAATGTGGATACCACATGGGGATCCAGTATTTTAATTTCAATGTTTTTCACGATATATAGACACACACACATGTGTACTTTGGCACATGCGATGCACATGCACGGAAGGAATTGGTATAATAAACACTGTTTGTAAAATTTTCTAATCTTACAAAATGACTTCGATGTGTATGTAATGTTGCATTTTTTATGTGCGTACATGCACAAATTTTTTTTCCTTTACATTAATATCGTTACAAAATTTTGTAGGACTTAAATTGATTTAATAATTTTTCTCTATGCTTTATTAAGGTCGATGTTAATAGCAGTAGCTCGTAAGTAATTTTTATGAACTAAGTACAGTTGTAGCAATTTTTTTTTCTCCTCCTTGTCCCGGGCTTGACACCGGCAATGTAGATGGCGGAATTAAAAATGTTTTATAAGGGATTTTTTATGTTAACTACAATTCTATTCTAGCAATAAACTTGGAAATTTTCTCTCATACGTATATAATATAATTAACTCAAGGATGTAATTTATAAAAGCACTGCTTGAAAATACAGAGAAATAAACAAAAAAAAATGATTTTAGCTGCAATTCTTACCCATTTATGGTTATTTAAAAAAAATCCTTTATGTTAATGGAGTATATAATAGGAGTGGAAACATATGAGTATGCATGGTGAAGTATGATATTCACCGTAAAAACATGGTGTGTGACGTAGAAAACACGAAGTATAGTTAACTAAGTTCATGACTACATGTTAATAATACGTCGTTATATACTACATTTCTAGTATGCGTATCCTTTCTATTTCGAATCTTTCCATTTTCCTTCAAAACCTTTGTAGTTTTTTGTGCGACTCCTCTAGTGAAAGCAACATATAGTTGACCAAGGTAGAAAACATGTTTCAGAAGATAAATACCAACTTGAGGGATGGTTTGTAACATTAAATGAAATCTCATAAGCAATGGGACTATAATCAATATGAGTAGAAAACAACAATGCGTAATCCACTTTTGATGAAACAAAACCCTATAGTTACAAAAATTCATATGTCTCAATGAAAATTAAGATTAACTGAAATATTACTATAAATGCTTGCATCTAAAAACGTCAATATATTGAAATCATACCCTTTATCTTATTGAACAAAATTAATTAAGTTGCATACAATTAAATTATACAACTTGACCATACATCCTCAGTAATCTCACAACATTACAATCAATTAGAAATACTAAAATAATTAATAATGTTGCTTTGAATCAAATATAATTGAATCATACAATCCATTTGTTGCAAAATTATCTCATCAAGCACATCATCAGTTATTGTTGTAGAAAATTGAAAGGGTTTCTTCTTAATGATATTTCCTAATTTGCTTGAACCTTGTACATGAACCGATGTTACCATTGGGTTTACCATTGTATGAATCTTGTGGCATGTTTTGTCCCTTCCCTTTGGCCATAGACTCTTCAAGATTATGATCTGGTTTATTGGCATCCTTTCTGAGCACATTCAGGGATTAGTTCTCACATACTTATGCTAATATGTCTTTTGTTTGTTTCTGTACCTACAGTGTAACTTAAACCGAGACCCCTAACTGCACTTGTATTGTTTGTTCTACATAATAAATGGACCGTTGCTCAAAACCATGATGAGCCACCTGTGAACATGAAAACTAACTAAAGTTCAAAACATGTTTCTTGCAGCTACATATATCTTTTGTTTCTTGCAACTGCATATATCTTTTGTTTCTTGCAAAAATTCTTATTATACAGGAAAATTTCCTATCAATGGACCATCCTTATCTTTGTATATAAATTCATACGTGAATAATTTTATCCGGATGCATAAATTACTTGCATCAGGTGGCTTGTCCCAACACACAGGACCGGCCCGAACAAGAATATTGCCCTAGCCGATTTAAAAAAAATGATATTTAAAAGTAGTTAATACGGTAGGAATTGAACTCCGATCACTTGTCGCATTAAGCAATGTGCAAACCACTTAAGACATAACACAATTATTGTCTAACTTATACATAGATATTATTTAATTTTAACTATTTTTAGAGAATCATATTCGTCACCACCTTCGCCGTTGCCCCCTACCCGTCCATTGCCCTAGGCGGCTGCCTAGCCCGCCTACCCCTAGGGCCGGGCCTGCCAACACATAACATTAAATGCATAGATACGAAGATAGTTAATAGTAAAATAAAATGTAATTTTGCATCAAACGTAAAGAATAAACATGAAATAATTTGATTTCATATAAATACCAACCATGTTGGGAAAAATAAACCAACACTCTCTATCAATAGTTTAAGAAAAATAGTCTTGTTGTAGTCTACGTACCAACAACAACTTTGGTACATTCCCCATAACGGCCACCTTCATCAATTAATTTGCCACGCTTTTTTATGTCATTTCCAAAATTTGCAATGGTATTCCACTCATACATCATATGTTTTCAGTTATCACAATATATACTTTAATCACTATGGACAAAATAATACAAACATGTTATTAAATTGGAATACATAACAAATGAACGATGATGGCTCAATAATTGTTCAGCGTGTTGGATGAATCTGTATGTTACTAATTTTTACTTTAGTATAAAATCTAAAATATGAAATGTGTGTAGTTTCTTGGATAGACTTCTACTTTTTGACTTTTTAAAAGTCAAATCCAATTCATTTGGCTTTTAAAAAGCAGTTTTTTTAATCAATCACTACATATTAATGGTAAAAAATCAACCAACATATTCTCAACAGGTGGAAAATAATATTCACGTGGTAGGACCTAAAAAAATTATCAAACAAAGATTGCACATATTTAGGACAAAAATATAAGGCATGGTGGTAACAATATTAAAATGTACTCAAATTACACAAAAACTGGTCCATGCAGGAAGCAAGTTTTGTCACACAATAGATAAAGATTCTCTCTCCCTAAAACTCTCCATTCAGATATCCTTGCACCATCCAATATATAAAAATAATAAAATATAAATTGAAAATAGACCACAAAATAATAAGTTAAGCTTATATCAATTAATCAGTAAAAAAATATAATTACCAAGGTTTAGTTTTCAGTTGGTTAAGGAAGCTAATAATTTTAGCCGTTGGATTATAAGTTTTAACATGAGCATTGAATTCAAATTAATGTACATTATTAAACAAAGACTCGGTTTTTAATGTTTTATTCAATATAACTCATAAAAATCTACATGTAAACCATAATTACTCATCCAAACAGCTCAATGGGAAAATATATTTATTATTATTCAAATTCTTATTTAATTGAGAACAAATATTTGGCAATTTTCCCAACAAATTATTACTCGCGCTAGTAAATTTATTTTTTTGCCAATTTTCCCTATAAAAGAAGAAAAATTAGACCATCAATGCTTTCATAGTATTGTCCATTATGATTTTAGTGTAGGTACATCTATCATTGTACTTTATGTGTAATTTTAGATTTTCAAGACCACTCTACATGCTGTTGTAACATCCCCTGTCTCGAGGCCCGAAGCTAAGTGCTACAGATGTTGCAGTCATCGATAGTATTAACTTCCGGTGACCAAATACGGTAATGTTAATGGTATCCATAACATCAGAAGCACATGAATATGAAACAAGATCACGGATTTCAAAAATAACATTTTTGATTACATTTCATAAAACATGTTTCATATCCAGATTACATAATCCCAACGTTTTCCAAGTTCAGATCAAATATAGTTATTACAAAATACGCCAAGCGCGACATATGAAGATGTCCCTTGGATGACCAGAGTACTAAATAGTCGTAATAGACTAAATACAATACAGCGGAAATAAAACAAAACAACTTCTAAATATAGCTAACTTCAGCCTCCTGCTCGTCTCTGGAAGCTTTATTCGTCCACCTACTAAAACCTGAAAATCCTTAACCCTCAGCATGCTCAAATTAATTTTGAGCACCCGAGGGTTTAAGGGGAAAAACATAAACTTCGAGTCAGACATAAAGCCTGGTGTAAATAATACTATACATCTCGGTTATTTGATATTAAGTGAGACCACGCGCTTAGCGGAACCGGTTTCCCTTCACTAATATCCTTTTAAAACATATATTTTGAAAATCTTAATCCTGCAACCAAAACTGGTTAAAATAATAAAGCAATATCATATAAGCATATAAATCAGGTTACAAATGGACTATCTGTCCGAACTTTATAGTTTTGTTTGGCTAACTACTAATCTTTGGCTGACTCGGGCCTACAAAACAAAATAAATAAATAAATAATCTAACTTCAGTTACATACTCCTCTTCTGGATGGTTCGTCCATAACTTACTTCTCAAGGGTCAACTGATCCTAATGGTTTTGCGGTCTCACTAATAACCTATCTGTACATATATATTCTTTTCTGTGTATAACATCAATTTAGTCTTACCTATGACAAAGCCCTACACATTGGAATTTTGGACTAAATTAGCTAGAGGCTAATAGATAATGTATAAGACGCGGCCCTATACCAGTCCCATCTGGTATTCTAATATCCAAGTCATTTTATTTAGGGTCATCTGCCCATAAAATTTTATTTGAAAACATTTTCTCTCAAATTGATTTAAACCTTTAAATCATACTTTAAACAAGGAAAATATACTCTATGCTTTACTCAAACCACCTTGCCATGTTTTATATACTTTACACAAAACTTTGTTGATGAAGACATTAAACCATAGAAAGTACCCCTTTCGAAACCAAGTAAAACCTTAAGCCGAAAGGCCAAAACATACCTTTCGAAACCATTCTTAATAAACCTTTCGAAACCATTGAAAAAAATTACCTTCGAAAGCTTTAAAACCTTAGACATCCTATCTTTAAAACACTTAACATTGTCTTTCGAAAACTTTAGAAACCTTCCTTTTAAACCTTTTGAAACCATTAGGGAACCACCCCTTCGAAACCTTCATTTAGACCTTTCGAAAGCGTTAAAATACTTTGTAAAAACTAAACTTTTCGAAGGCATTTGGGTTCAAGTAAAACTCGTGGAAACCTTTCGAAACCATTCAAAAACCTTTCCTTTCGAAACCTTTGGGTTCTACCTTTAATAGAACAAAAGGGTCATAAAACAACTAAGTTGAAAGCACTCTTTCGAAAGCAATTCCTAAGTAAAGAAGTGATGGTGTCGAAACTAACCCTTCAAAAGCATTGGAGAAGTGGCTAGGTTTTAATAAACAAAGTAACCCTTTCGAAGGCATTACTTCGAAAGGTAGGATGCGTCAGTAAGGAGTTTCGGCCCCTTCGAAAGCATTACTTAGAACAAAAGGCGCAACCTCTTCTGAAACCATTACTTTAAAACAATTTGTCCCAGTCGGAAGCTAACCAAGTCGAAAGCAAAAGTAAAGCAGACGCATTTTTCATTTAAAAACAAAGTAAAGCTTCGACCCTATTGGAACCCCTTGTTTTGACTACGTACCTTTCGCCTATGTCCAATTCGCTGCGCACCAAGTCTTTGATGTCATGTGCATTAGTTTCGATGATGATGGAGGCGGAAGTACTTGTCGAAAGCTAGGTGTCGAAAGTGGTGAAACATGTAAAAAGCATGTTTAAGCTGATTTTTAACCTTTTTAAGTAATTCTTTTCAACTAAACTGCCTTGTTTGTCAAAACATGATTGGTTGCTAATTTCTTTTCTAAAAGTACTGCCAAAATTACAGAAATAAACAATTTAAATTATTTACAAAATGCCCCTTCTTCTTTTATAAATATATAAAACATTTAAATCCCATATCTTAAATAATTGTATATATCTATTAAAACACTTAGGAAAAATCTATAAAAATTCTTATAAATCATTTTTAACATGTTTTCTAACATATATAACCTTCAGACCCAAAATCAACATAACATATTCATAATTAATTTAAACCCAAAACAATTATTTTCTTCACTAGAAAATTTATAATAAATCCACATTAATTCAGAAAATTATGAAAATTGAAACCCATCTCTAAAATATCATTTCTGATCATATACTAAAATCGCAAGTCATTTGGATGTCACTTAATAGGGTTTTCACATTAAAAAATATCATAAAATCTATATGAATTAGCATAAATCATCAACAAGCATATACATCCATTTTAACAATCAAAATCATGGAAAAACATTTGCAAATAGCTCTAGTTTAATCTAAAACCGAAATCAATTAAAAACATGAGATGTAGTTATTATTCACCTTTAGCTTGAGATTAAGGAGTTGAGATTTGATCTTGGGTATAATTGATTAACTTCTCCCACTTGAAATCTTCTCTTGTTTTCTCTTAATGGTGACCGGCCTCTAGCTTTAATTTTTGTTTTGGGAATGTCAATAATGAATGTGTATGGCGGGTTTAGGGTATAAGAATATACTTATTCCTATATTTCCCTTGTCTACTACCCTAAGTTAATTCATTTTAATTCCCTTAGTTCATTTGCTTAAATAGGCACACCTACCCTCTAAATTCAAAAATCTCAATCCTTTAATCATTACATTATTTAATTTAATTTAACTAATTAAATATCCTAAATAATGTTACTCAAAATTAGGGTTGTTACAGACTCCTCTCCTTAAAGAATTTCGTCCTCGAAATTACGATAAGATACCCAACAATCAATCAAATTGGTAAAACATACCATCAAACAAATCAGGATAAGCGTCTCTAATCTCGTTCTCAGTCTCCTAAGTACAGTCTCTCTCATCGTCGCTCTACTAGACTTTTACTAATCTGACTGTCTTATTCCTTAGCCTCTTATCATCTCTCGCGACTATACGAACTGGCCTTCTAACTACAGTCAAATTCGGCTCTACCACTAAGTCCTCTAACACAGTTGGTGCTATAGTAGTCTCCGGGTCTCTAACACATTTCCTTAGATGAGAAACATGAAAAAAATTGTGAACTCCTGCCAAACTGTCCGGTAACTCTACTCCATATGCAAGTTTCCTGATCCTTTATATAATAGAAAATGGTCCTACAAATTTCGGTGCCAACTTCCCTGATTTCCCGAATCGAATTACACCATTCATTGGTGATACCTTGATCAAAACATGGTCTCCAACAGAGAACTCTAAGTCTTTCCGTCTTCTATCTGCATAACTCTTCTGCCTAGACTGAGCTTCTTTCATCCTAGCTCAAATCAACTCAATCTTCTCAGCAGCTTCTCTAACTAAATCCGGACCAAGAACCAACATATCCCCGGTCTCTAACCAACAAACTAGAGATTTGCATGGCCTTCCATACAAAGCTTCAAATGGTGCCATCCCTATACTAGCCTGATAACTGTTATTATATGATACTCGACTAAGTATAGATGGTCCTACCATGATCCTCTAAAATCCAACACACAAGCTCGTAACAAATCTTCTAAGACTTTGTTAACTCTACATATATATCTCCACAAATCCCTATATTTCAATACTTGGAATGATATTCATATACTTATCTCAACGGCATAAGTATATTCATCAAACACTAAGGAAGATTTCCTTTTTATATAATTCCAGATCATTTATAAACTCCGTTCTAAATTTCTAAAAACCATTTATAAAATTCTTTTATAAATATTTAACCATTTACAAAACTCTTTTACCTTGTAAAATTTTCTTTAAGCCCTTAATCCATTTTATAAAACTTCCCTTATAAAACCCAAGTCCATTATAATATCCTATTTATAAATCTCGAACATTCATAAATAAATTCTCGTCTTTTACTTTAAAACAATATATAATAATCAACAGTATAATAAATAGTAATTAACTTCAAAACATCTTAAAGACAATAATTTCAAAACATTCTTAATAAAACAATAATAATTTATCTTAAACATCATTATAAAAAATAATAATTAATTTCCAAAACTTTATTGATAAATAATTATAATTAATTTCAAACCATATTAATAATTTAAACAATTAACTTTTCAAAATATTAAAATATGGATAAACAACTTTAAAACACTATTAATATAAATAAACAAATTTTAAACATAAATAAATTTCCTTGATTAAAATCCATACTTAAATTTCAACATAATCATTTCCATATTTATAAAACTATATTTATAAATCCCTTTCTATTTTATAACATATTGTCTAACATCTCCAAATCTATCCTCACTTTCAATTTCCAAAATAGAATCAGCTATTTTTCCTAAACAACATCCCATATATTATCATATATCCACAATTTGATTTATTCTTCCAATTTATCCAATGATAAAAATTTCCCTTTATTTATAAACACTGTTTATAAATCTATCCTTTTATTAATAAAATATGATTTCACAAATCTTCATATTAATAAAATGCTCCATTTATACATTCTCACTTTATAAACTTACACATTTTTAAATAAATCTTAATATATGTATATATCACTTTATATAAACGGTTAATAAACATTTATGCCAAAAATTTCCATCTTTCTTTTAAAACCATATCCCTTTGCTATAAAATGAAGACTTGTTTTTAAGATTTGAAAAATCATTAAGCACGGTTCAAAATCTCTATTTAAAATATTTTATAGAACTATAAATTTAAAATCTCTAAAAATCATACCTCTTATTTTAAAATAAATTTCTTCTTTAAATAATTCAAGAAAAATTACGAAAACCTATAAAATTTCCAAAATCACTTTAAAATCCCATATTAAATCAAATCATTATTTTATAATATTTTAAAATACCAGAAATAAGGCCCAATGCTACTAAAGCACTGAATAAGGAAAATCATATCCATGTCATCAAATATAACATCAAACATATCATATATCAAATTATATGAAATATAATATCAAAAGTGTGAGGAATCATGTTGGATCCCTCCAACATATCCCACTGCATCACATATAGTATATAACCAAATAATATAAATCAACCGCTTCAAGGCGGGATTCCTACACAAAGGGTCATCCGCTCTTACACAGAAAAGTAATAGGGTCCCATCCACTCCAAAGGCGGGAATATATCCAAACAAACAACATAGATTAGTAAATCATCCAAACAGTCAATAATAATCAACAATAAAATATCCACACATCCAATAAATAATTTTTATCGACTATAATAGGATGGTAAGCGGTACTCATTTTGAGCTTGGTACCTAAAGTATCCTGTAGACTCTTCCAGAACTCGCTAGTGAACAAGGAATCTCTATCACTTACAATACTACTAGGAGTTCCATGAAGTCTAACTACATTCCTCATAAACAACTTAGCTAAAACAAGTGACATCCTGGTTGATTTAACTGGAATGAAATGGGCACTCTTGGTCAATCTATCCCCTATAACCTATATACTTTCATTTCCCCGGTTTGATCTTGGCAACCCGTCTATAAAATCCATAGAAATAGAATCCCACTTCCATACTGGAATATCTAATGGCTGAAGTAACCCACTTGGCTTCTAATGTTCGGCTTTTACCTGTTGACAATTCAAACAATGCTTCACCCATAAGCCTACATCCCTCTTTATACCTTCCTAGAAGAAACTTCTCTTTATGTCCTGATACATCTGAGTTCCTCCAGGGTGAATGGTGAACTTCGAACGATGGCATTCCTCCAAAACTCCCTTCCTAATGTCTCCCATATTCGGAACACATAATCTTCCTTTCTTCCTCAACCACCCATTCTGGTTAGGACTAAAATCCTTCAAGTCATCGCTCTCTGTTCCATCCCTTAACTTCCTAATCCGCTCAGCTAATACTAGATCTTCTCCTTGCTTAGAAGTAACCCTTTCAATTATCACTGGTTGAACCTCTAAACATGATGGCATAACAGTTTCCTTACTAGATCGAGCTTCAGATCTCTAATGTACTACATGTCGTAAACGCTTCCAAATCTCTCCACTCAACTATCATTGCCAACACTGCATTCTGATGTTTTCTGCTAAGTGCATCTCCAACCTTATTGCCTTTTCCCGGCGTGTACTCAATTTCAAAGTCATAAGCGGCTATAAACTCCAACCATCTCTGATGTCTCATGTTTAGATCCTTCTAAAAGAATAAATACTTCAATGACTTATGTTCCGTATATAGCTCAAATCTTCTCCAAAAGGTAATGTCTCCACACCTTCAACGCAAAAATTACCGCAGCTAATTCCAAATAATGAGTTGGATACCTAACCTCAAGCGGTCTAAGCTGTCTAGAAGCAAAGGCAATCACTTTAACTCTTTGCATTAACATAGCCCCTAATCCTGTTCCACATGCATCTGTATACACTACTAAATCCCGATTCCCTTCCGGAACAAGTAACATAGGTGCATTAGTACATAAGTGTTTCAAGCTCTGGAATGCTTCCTCACACTTATCGGTCCAAACAAACTTCACATCTTTTCGCGTTAGCTTGGTCGTCGGTGCTACTATCCATGAGAAATCCTTTATGAACCTCCGATAATACCTAGCTAATCCAAGAAAACTCTTTATCTCAGTCATTGTCTTAGTATATTCCAATTATTCACCGGTTTGATCTTAGTTGGATATACAAACAACCCTTTCTTTGAGACTGCATGATCAAAAAACTTCACTTCCTTCTTCTAGAAATGACACTTCGAAAACATCGCCTTTAGCTGATACTGTCTCAGCGTCTCTAGCACCACTCTAAGATGAACTTCATGCTCCCATTCATCCGTAGAGTATATCAAAATATCATATATGAACACCAGTACGAACCTATCCACGTGCTCTTGGAAAATTCGATTCATCAAATCTATAAGAATGCTGGCGCATTAGTTAGTTCGAACGGCATTACTAACCATTTGTATGATCCATATCAAGTTCTAAATATCATTAAAGGAATACTATCCTCTGCTACTCTAAGCTGATGGAAACCTGTTGCTAAGTCCAACTAAAAAATATCTTGGCTCCACTCAATTGATCGAACAAATCGTCAATTATAGGCAACGAATATCGGTCCTTTATCGTCTTCTCATTCAACTTACGATAATCGATACATAACCTTAATGATCCGTCCGGCTTCTTAGCAAATACTAAGGCTTCTCCATAAGGCAAACAACTTGGCCTGATAAAACTCTTGCCTTCCAAATCCCCCAACTGCACATTCAACTCCCACATCTCGGTAGGTGTCATCCTACTTGGCGGTCTACTCACTAGTTCTGCTCCTGGCACCAAATCTATCCGAAAGTCAATGGCTTGTTTCAGTGGCAATCCTACTACAGGTTCAAAGACATCTGCGAATTCTCTAACAACGGAAACGCGATTCTACTCGTCTTCTACCTCCAAAACACCAAACAAAGCATTAACCTCACAACGGGGGTTTTCTACGGTATATACAGTCCAATCACTACAGTCACGATGTCTAAGCGATATTTTCCTATCATGACAAAATATCCTAGCATCGTACTTACTTAACCAATCCATACCCAAATAAATTTCGAGCCTTACGAAATCAAATAGATGCAAACTGCAAACAAAGGTATGACCAAACAAATCAATCTCTAGGTGGTCACACATCATCCCAAGTGTCGCATACCCTCCTATCGGATTTCCAACTCTTAAAGAAGTAACTAAGAATGAGGGTTCTAGGTTAAGCTTATCTACCAAACAACGTGATATAAAAGAATGTGATGCACTGGTATCAAACAAAACACTAACTAATATACCATGAATCATAAGCGTACCTCCCAACACAACTTTTACTTTCTCCTCTACTGTTGGCCTCGAGGTAGTTGGCTCCAATACAAACACCTTTCCTTTGCCATCCTTAGCTGGCTCTTTGCACTGGTTCTTATAATGTCCAATTTGATCGCAGTTGAAGCATCTGATATTCTTCTTCCCGATCACCTTCTTTCCATCTCCAAAATGACATTCATTAGCAAAATGCCCTTTCTTATCACACTTGTAGCAGACAACCTCCGACTTCCCCTTCTTTGTAGCTCCACCCTTCTAAGCTCCTTTCTTTTGGAAAAACTTTCTTTTCTGACACTGCCCCACCTGGACTTCCTTTGCCTTATTTCTTTCCAAGGAAAGCAAGCATCTCCTCGTGTCTCAATGCCATCTCAACAACAACATCACATGGATCCCAAACGTGTGATAACATAGCCCTAGCAAGCTCAAGCTTCAACCCCTTGATGAATTTCTCATTTCTCTTAATATTAGTATCAACCGTAGCATAGCCATATCTTGCTAGCTCCTCAAATCTCCTCGCATACTCAAGTACAGTCATATTTCCCTGCTCCAACTCAGCAAACTTCCTGAGCAGAGTGGACTTCGCAATCTCGTACATAAACCTTTCCTCAAATCTCCTTTTGAACTCAGCCCATGTCATTGTCTTCTCGTTAACTCCAACTGTAACGCTGTTCCACCAATACAGCGCTGCTCCCTGAAGCTATCTAGAAGCAAGCCTTCTCTTCTACTCATTATTGAGCCCCAAATCGGCAAAGATTCTCTCGCAATGCAGTAACCAGTTCTCTACTTCGATTGCGTCCTCAGTACCAATAAATGGCTTTCCTCCCAATTGAGCATTATCCCTATGCAGAATAGCATAGTTGTTGACCACTGGAGCTTCCTGAACTCCTCCTCCAACTACTCCAGTAGCAACACTCGCCTACATCATGTTGACAAAGAACTAATACATTGCTCCCATGTCAATTTGCAAAACTCCAGCACCCACATTTCCAGCTTGTGCCTGACCTGGATTTCTCCTAGTGTTTGGTCTGACATTTCCATTTGTTGTGGTGCTTCCCCCAAGGTTAACTCTTCCATTTCTAGCATCCATATCTGCATTCAAGCCTCGTGAGATACACAAGAATAGCCTAAGAGAGATAGAAGAATAGAGAATAGCGTATACTTATCAAATACAAGTATGTTCCTATAGCGTTACCCATACCTCAATCTTATCTCAAATTCCTCAGGATTATGTTTTCAAAAACCATTTTAGTTTAAAGTTTTTCATAAACCTATGCTCTGATACCAAGTTGTAACATCCCCTATCTGGAGGCCCAAAGCTAAGCGCTGCAGATGCCGTAGTCATCCATAGTATTAACTTCTGGTGACCAAATACGGTAATGTTAATGGTATCCATAATATCAAAAGCACATGAATATGAAACAACATAATAGATTTCAAAAATAACATTTTTGATTAAATTTCAAAAAACATGTTTCATATTCAGATTACATAATCCCAACGTTTTCCAGGTTCAAATTAAATATAATTATTACAAAATACACCAAGAGCGACATATGAAGATGCCCCCTTGGATGACCAAAGTACTAAATAGTCATAATAGACTAAATACAATACAGTGGAAATAAAACAAAACAACTTCTAAATATAGCTAAGTTCAGCCTCCTGCTCGTCTCTGGAAGCTTTATTCCTCCACCTACTAAAAACTAAAAATCCTTATCCCCCGCCTGCTCAAATTAATTTTGAGTACCGGAGAGTTTAAGGGGAAAAACATAAACTTCGAGTCAGACATAAAGCCTGGTATGGATAATACTATACATCTCGGTTATTTGATATTAAGTGAGACCACACCGCTTAGCGGAACTGGTTCCCCCTCACTAATATCCTTTTAAAACATATCTTTTGCAACAACCAAAACTAGTTAAAACAATAAAGCAATATCATATAAGCATAAATCAGGTAACAAATGGACTATTTCTCTGAACGCTATAGTTTTGTTTGGCTAACACTAACCTTTGGCTGACTCGTGCTTACCAGACAAAATAAACAAATAATCTAACTTATGTTAGATACTTCTCTTCTGGAAGGTCTATCCTTAACTTACTTCTCCAGGGTCAACTGATCGTAATGATTTTGCGGGCTCACCAATAACCTATCTCTGTACATATATATTCCTTTCTATGTGTAACAACATTTTAGTCTTACCTGTGACAAAGCCCTACACTGGAATTTTGGACTTAATTAGCTAGGGGCTAATAGCTAATGTATAGGGCACGACCCTATACTAGTCCGATTTGGTTCTAATATCTGAGTCATTTTACTTAGGGTTATCTGCCCATAAAATTTTCCTTGAAAACATTTTCTCTCAAATTGATTTAAACCTTTAAATCATAATTTGAACAAGGAAAATATACTCTATGCTTTACTCAAACCACCTTGCCATGTTATATATATTTTACACAAAACTTTGTTGATGAAAACATTAAACCTTTGAAAGTACCCCTTTCGAAACCATAGAAAGTACCCCTTTCGAAACCAAGTAAAACCTTAGGCCGAAAGGCCAAAACATACCTTTCGAAACCATTCTTAATAAACCTTTCGAAACCATTGAAAAACATCACCTTCGAAAGCTTTAAAATCTTAGACATCCTATCTTTAAAGCACTTAACATTGTCTTCCGAAAACATTAGAAACCTTCCTTTTAAACCTTTCGAAACCATCAGGGAACCACCCCTTCAAAACCTTCATTTAGACCTTTCGAAAGCATTAAAATCCTTTGTAAACATCAAACCTTTCAAAGGCATTTGGGTTCAAGTAAAACATGTGGAAACCTTTCCAAACCATTTAAAAACCTTTCCTTTCGAAATCTTTGGGTTCTACCTTCAACTGAACAAAAGGTTCATAAAATAACTAAGTCGAAAGCACACTTTCTAAAGCAATTTCTAAGTAACGAAGTGATGGTGTCGAAACCAACCCTTCGAAAGCATTGGAGAAGTGGCTAGGTTTTAAAAACAAAGCAACCCTTTCGAAGGCATTGCTTCGAAAGGTACGATGTGGCAGCAAGGGGTTTCGGCCCCTTCGAAAGCATTTACTTAGAACAAAAGGTTCAACCTCTTTCAAAACCATTTCTCTAAAACAATTTGACCCACTCGGAAGCTAACCAAGTCGAAAGCAAAACCAAAACAGGTGCATTTTTCATTTAAAAACAACGTAAAGTGGAAATAAGTTATTATTTGATGTTTTATAAAGAAATGACTTTATAAAATATTTTTAAAACTTGGGTGAGAATTTATGAAATAATTCATAAATAATTTTAGTATTGAATAAAATACTAAGTAAACGTATAAGTGAATTAGAAATTTTTTAATATAATTAAGAAACTAATAAAATATAAAGTATAACTTTCCATTTTGTCCGAGTGAGTTTGGATAATCTTCTAAGCAATAACTAAAGGCTAATGAGCAAAACGGTACGCTTAGATGATTATCCATATTTTTGTACAATTAAGAAAGTTTTGAACCTAAGTTGAGATTTGTGCATTAGTCATGTAATGTTTTGAAACAATGTTGAGTGATTTTTTTCCCTTATGGAATTTGATTGACTGTTAGCATTAGTTTATTCCTTCACGAAATTTGATTTATTTGATTGATTTGATTTGACTGAATTTAATTGATTTGGTTGTGTGGTTGTAAGTACCATTGTTTATAAAGTTTAAATTTATAAAAAAAGGAACATAAACTGTTGTTTCTAGGACCTAAATCCTGGTCATTTTAAAAAAGGTGATTTTTGAAGGTTTTGGGAAAGGAATGATATTTATTCACTCTAGATGATGTTTCTGGAGGAACCGGAATACCACTGGACGCTCCATGGTGTTTTGATTCTAGAGTTTCACCATACTTTATTAGGAGGAATCCCCTCCTTGTCATTTTGATTTTTGATCTTTGATTTTTCCCATCAGAGAAATTTGAAAAATAAATTTTGAATTGAAAAACCTGGGTATTTATATCTAAATTATAATTTGAAATAATTGGATGCATATCGTCTATTACATTCTATGTATTTTGTCGCATATGATTGAGATACGATTGTTGGTTGCATGTGGATTTATATCATGCTAGTTTTTTCATATAGAGTTACATCACATTGCTTTTGTTAGCCTAATTTTCTTTAGATTTTGTAGGTACAAGCATGCAAGAGATTGTTATTTGATTCTTGTGTACCTGCATTTGCATAGAAGATAGTAAATTACTTTCTAAGAATATAAAACAAACGCAAAAAAGGTACGTAATAAATTTAGAAAATTTAAATTGGTTGATGATTTTATGCCCCAGATATGGGAGGCCACTTGGCTTTTATTTTCTTTGATTGGTTTGGAGCCCGTAGAGGCAAATTATGGTTGTTCCAATCGAGCAGCGCAAAGGAGACGTTGGCGAAATTTTCCGTAAATTTAAGAGTTGGAAAATATTTAAGAATTTTGGAAAATTTTGATGACTAAAATTTGATATTTGGGTTATAACTTGGAACGAATGAATGGAAGGGAATTAATTGGCACAGATGCACAAATTTTTTTAAAGACTTAGAAATTTTGGAATCTATTCCAGTTAAGTGGTTTTGAAAAGTTGATAATAAGTTCAATAACTCATTTTAAATTTATAGTTTTTAAGTTAAGAGTTTGGAAACATTTTCTTCCTTAGGAATTTCGAGGACGAAATTCATTTGGGGGGGATGTAACAACCCTAAATTCTGGTCATTTGATTTTAAATGTTTAATTAATTTTAAATATTTAAATAATTGGATTTTAGAAGTTAATAACTTATAATTCAAATATAGGGCATGTTTAAGGTATTTGAATTGTGAATTAAATGTTAATTAAATGGATTTAATAATTTTATTTAACTCCTTTTAATTAATAAATAATATAGGTAAATTTAGTTTGTAAATTTATTTACGAAAATAAATAGATCGGATAAATATCGATAACTAAATATTTAAATATGTGAAATTGTCGTTCTGGGACATAGTCTCAGAATTCGACAAAACCAATTTCATTGGATCCGTAATAATGAATTATAATATGTCCCCAAGTTTTGTAACGATTGGACGTGTCGTTTGGTCGTGCGAGATAAAATTCGTTCAAATTAATATCGAAAATTTAATATAATAACTGGGTTTAAAACCTATCTTCTACATACGATCGAATTAGGTCTCAAAACAAGTTCCATTGCATTAAGAATAGGGGTATAACATATAGATTGTCAAGCGGCTCGCCTCGTTTGGAGTTCGAGATTTTCGGGTATGTTTTGTTGAATATTTTAAAAATAAAATAACATATGTATGTACATTATCCCCATTAATTTTGGCCATACCCTCCATCATTCTACCCAATACCCATGCCCATACCAGCCACCTTACCCTCCACCCTATTTATACATTGTCTGTAAATAAGAACAGAGCTTCTTCTTTTCAATACAAGAATTCAAAATTCAAAATCAAATTATACAAGCTACTAAAAATCCTGTTGATCCGTTGAACTCGTTTAAGTACGAGCATCGATTATGTAACCTCGTTTTTAGTTGCATTGGAAAGGAAGGCCATAACTGTTTATGGAGGAGGGGCTAGGGCTCGCGATTTCAGGCGTTTAAGGCATCGATTGGATAAACGGACCTTGGATTTGGATTCTTCGGGTTTGCAGAGCAACTTGTGTTAGATTTTGGTGGAGTTTGGTTGCTCAAAGAAAAACACATCAAAGGGGGTGGCTTGGGGCTGTTGTCAGGTCGCACTTTCAAGGGGGGATTTAGGCTTCGATTCGTGGGGTGGTTCGGGAGGAGCTCGCACAGAGAGGAGCAACGACAGATCGAAGTTTCATCGAGAAACGAGGGTGCTAGGAGGAGAGAGAACGTGCATGTACATGGGTTGCTATGTGCATTGTCTATTCATGCACGTTTTTGATTTGGGGGAGGAGAAGAAGATGAGGGTATAATTGTAATTAATATATAAGTTGTTTAATTTTTAATTTAAAACTTATCGACAACTTATAAATCTTGTATTTCGCTCATACGAGGTCATATTCGAACCCCGATTTTTGCGCTGGACTCATGTCATCAAGATCTTCGTGATGGAATTCATTCGGTTGGATTTGGATCAAGTGAAAATCTATACTAAAATCGAACGACCGTTGAGTTTTAGTCCATAATTGGGACATTTTGGCAAAAACGAAAAATCAATGTGAGTTTAAGTCATATTAAATTTTATTATATCAAGTCAATGATATTATAAATGTTTATTGATTACTTGGATGTTAATTAAATTGTTTGATGATTGTTTGGTTGAATTTCCATTTGGAAAATGGATGACATAATTATTTGATCGTTATAAACCCATGTGATTATCTATATATTATCCAAAACCATTGTTTTGCAGGGAAAATCGATGGAGAGACCCAAAAAGGGTTTCTCGCCAATAAATTATTTATTTACATCCATATGCTGTTATATTAATGACTAATTGAAATAAATCCTGATATTCCATTTAACTTGTTAATTGTCGTTATAGCGATTTCGCTATATCGTCATTTATTAAATTTCATCACCAAAAACCTTGTCATATGTTTTGAACTTGAGCTTGTGTTTTCGCTAAACAGAATATTGAAAATTCACTAATCATTTTGATTAATGATAATTTAAAATAATTAATTATTTTAACTAATGATTTTGAGATTACTTAACCAATTTAATAAATGATGTTTAAAATTGGTTTATCTTTAGGTTTAATTAATCATTTTGCTAATGATGTTTTATACTTAATTAATCGTTTTAACTAATGATTACTTGAGTTTAATTAATTATTTTAGTTAATGATAATGGAGTTTAATTAATTTATTGAAGTTAATTAATTATTTTAATTAATGACAACTGAAATTAATAATCATTTTAATTAATGATAGTTAAAAGTAATAAATCATTTTAAATTATGATATTTGAATTTTATTAATCATTTTAATTAATGATTGTTTTAAATTTAGTTAATTGTTTTAACTAATGATATTTGGAATTTAGTTAAATCATTTTAATTGATGATGTTTTATAATTGAATAAATCATGTTAACAAATGATATTTTAGTTAATCGTTTTAACTAATAAGGCTTGACTTTAATTAGTTTAATTAATTTATGATTATTTAAACTTAATTAATTGTTTTAATTAATGGAATTTAAATTACTTATCATTTTAATAAATGTTGTTTGAGATGACTTATTCATTTTAACTATGATTATTTGAATTTAATTAATCTTGGTAATTAATGATATTTAAAGTTAATTAATCAGTTTAATAAAAGTGATTAATGTAAATTAACTAATATAATAAAATTTCTTTAATAAACTAATTTAAGGTTAATAAACTGATTTAGTAAAGATTTCAAAGTTAATTTACCAATGTTATAAAACTGTTTGGAAATAATTATCTATTTTATTAAAGATAACAGATTTGTTTATTTAAAAGAGATTTTAAATGTGATTAATTATCTTTCGGGATAATTAATATTGTTTTAAAGTTATAAAAAGGAATTGGAACTCGATTATTGGGATGTTAAGTTGGATAATCTTCTAGGTGTTCGGCCTGATGTTGGTTTAGGCCTTCGGGGGCGCGCACTTGGAAAAATTATTCTCTTAACGTTTTAGCAATCAGGAACTAATTCTAAAAGTATTTGACCAATATGAAAATATGGAAATCAAGCATAAGTTCAGTTCGTTTTTAAATGAAAAGGTTTGATTCGTTTATGGAAATGAATTATTTCCGTAAAGCGAATCACTTATATGGAAACGATTTATTTGTATAATTAGCACTAAACATCAAAGAAGTAAATTTGTCACTATTTCAAAAGTTAAGAATAATCGTTGGACATGACTTTGAGGTAACACTACCTTGACTTGTCCGATATTATTATTAACCAAGAAAAAGTACAAGTTTGAGTGGTGATAAGTATATAAGATTTAATTTCCATATACGATCGTTTTATATCCTCGATAGTTGGTATCTCAGCTATCGGTTACTTCAGCTTCTTTATTATCGTCATTCTAAGATGGTTTATTGCTCCGTTGAGCTTTGATATCCTTTGTCGGAAATGACTAAATCCAAAAAGCTAAGGGGCATCCAGCAATGTGGGGTTGCTCCCATCAAAAGGGTATTTCACATCTCATTTAGATACTTGTGTACCGTAACATGAAAAATGGTTTGTGTTTAGATGTGAAATATTCGGATTCTCGGGAAGGTTTGGCGGGGTCCGGCTGGTACTTTTCTCGAGGAGGGCACCAAGTATATGACCTTCTCAAGAGTATATTACTAGAGGTATATTTAGGGGGGCCGCACTCTCCTGGTCATTAGTTGGAAAAATTCCTTTCCTTATTTGATTCGAAAACCCTAAAGCTGGATATCTTTAAATTGCCATGAATAGAGCCAACTCCTCATCACGAAATTTAAGTATTGATTCAGTCCATTCTATCAAGTTGGACTGTTACCTTATTCAGTCCATTCTATCAAGTTCGGATTGTTACCTTATTTAGTCCATTCTATCAAGTTGGACTGTTTTCCTTGTTCTGTCCATTCTGTCCAGTTTGGATTTTACTCGGTTTATTTCCATTCTTTCAAGTCTGGTTTAATATTATTTATGCTCATTCATATTATTTGTTTCCTGATATTTATTTATGCTCTTGTCTGTATGGATGTTATTCTCATGAGGTAAAAAACCGTTCCGCGTTGGCGGCATGGTCTCACATAACTTTTATATAGGTTCCCCATTATTCGAGTTATCTCACGCTGGTACTTCCAGACTGATCCGGGTGTTATTTATTTATAATGCTCGGTTCAGACCGAGTATTTTCCCAGGTTGTCCATGAAGTTATGGAGGTCTTAAAGGGGAGCTGAAGATTCAACTATCGTAGTATTTTAATTTTCTATTGTATTACATAGTATACCCATCGGCATTTGTAAGGTCAGGATTTTATAACTGTTCAGCTAATGTAACAACCCTGTATTTTACAATTAATTTTAATTTGATTTTTCCAAATTTAAGAGCTTTATTTATGAAAAGAATAAATGTTGTTATTGTAAATATAAAAAACTTTGATTTTGTATGTGGATTTGAATTCCAAATATGACTAAATTTAATATTTCCAGAAAATGTGAATTTTGGTCAAATAGTCAAACTTCGACTTTTAACTTGAAAATTTAAAAGTTTGAAATTTATGAATTTTATCTTTTATTATAAAAATAGATTTAATAACTTGAATACTGCTTTTCGTTTCGTTGCAAACGGATTTAAATTGCAAAAGTTATACTATTTTCAATATTGTGTGTATATTGGGTTATTCAGCAATATTCTTTATTTTAAAATTATATAAATGACATTTTTATTTGATATATTTTATTCTAATTTGTACATTTATGTTATATAAAATATATTTTGGCTTTTAAATATTTTTAAAGTAAGGTAGGAATTTTTCCAGAGTTAGTAGTATTTTTCTTGCAAATTTCCATGCCCTGTTTGTAAATTTTAAACATTTTTCTTTAATCCTTTTCTATTTTCTCCAATTTAATTATCTATTTTATTTTGAAAATGATAAATAAATTATTTTAATTCAAATTTTCACTTCATAATATTTTTATAATGAACTGTATAGTTTTTCAAGACTGATAGTGATTTATTTATAATTTTTGAACACTGTTTGGTATTTTTAAGTAATTTTCTTCATTCTTTTTATATTTTTCCAAAATTTATTATTTGTTTTCTCATATTTATAATTGATTTCGGTTTGTAAATTATTTTTCTGAATATTTTTGTTTATATAAAGATTAAAAAGAAAAGAAATATGAAAGGTTGTAAAACACTTTGAAACTTAAGCCCTTTTTTGTCCAAACCCTTCATTTTCTTTAACTCCTCAAATTTTGCCCTAGCCATCTAAAACCCTAGTGTAGCCGCCACTTTTTGTTTCTCATCTTTTCACGTGAAAACAAATCAGCTCCTCATTTCTCATGGCTTCATCCAAAAATAGGTAATGGCCTCTCCTTCTTTTTCTTCTTTTCTCTTCATTTTCAATGATTTTTGCCATGTTTCTCTTGCTTTGCTTGGCCTAACACCTCCACCATCTCCTCCACCGACCACCACCACTTCCTTCCCCACACCATCCACGACCAAACCCCCTCCTCCTCTGACCATGACAGGCCATGCACTCCTTTTGACTAAAAACCACACAAAACCTTGCACAAATCCCTTAAAACAATGCATAGCCACCACTAGTTGCAACATACCTTCGCCCACCACCTTGGACACCACCTCTACCCACCACCACCACCTTGCTACCACCACTACACATCACCATCTCCTCTGTCCAGACCTGTAGCAAGTCATGGCCAAGCCTAGGACCTTGTAGACCGAGCCAAAGATGAACCAAAACTCCACCATATTGCATAAAACTCTTCACATGCCTATGTTGTAACTTCCCCATCATCTCTAGCTTGCAGCCGTGCATCCCTTGGTCCAAACCAGACCCAAACCATGTCCAAACCTGAACCAAAACATTCCCTAGGCCATGCAAAAGGATAGAGAAAGTAAGGCAAAAGATTTGACATTCAAATCTCTTTTCGTTTAAAAGTTATTCCATTTCAAGTGCGTTGAAATTGTGTTTGTTTTGATGTATGTTTTGGGTTGTAATACAAGAGTTGTAGCTTTGGATCTTGCTCTCCACTCAAGTCCGTAGTCTTGTCATCATGCTTTTGTTCCATTGTGTCATTGGTTTTGATATCGCCAGCACAAACATGTGAGTTATTCTCACCAGACAATATGTACCTATATAACTGATAAACCGACACCATTTGAATCTGTAATGTATATCATCATGTTATATATGTTTATATTATTATCATATGATGTTCACACCTGTTATTACACTTATTATATCATATGTTACTATTATTTAATGTTATTCTGTTATTTATATCTGTTATCACCATTGCAAGTTCCCTGTAGATTAGAATCACTATGGGATGAAATTATACATACCCGAACGGACTTTAGAATAGGGAAAAATCATTATGGGCTGAAATGATAGGCCTGAATGATTTTTATTTAAATTATTTTAACTTGGGATTGCGGGTTTGAAATGATAGAACCCGGATTTTTCTTTTTTAACTGCGGATTGAAATGATACATATCCGTATCACTTGACCTAGGTTAGAAAATTATATACAGGCCCGTGGTTATTTTATAAAGTGTTTTGAATATTTTTAAGTATTTTAAAAATATAAATTTATGAAATTTGATTTAAACAGATTTTGAAATATTTTGAATTAAAGAAATTATGATTTTTCTATGTGTTAAAAATGTAATTAATGAATGGTTTAACTGGATTTTTGAAATATAACTTAAGTTGGAAATTTGGAATTTTGGTTAAAAATGATATTTAAGTTATATAAATAAAATGGATATTAAATTTTATTTGGAAATGGTAAATATGATAATTTGATTAAATTTGAATTTAAGTGATTATTAAGTATTATTGATTTTTCTATGAATTTAAGTGGTTAAATAAATGAATGTTTAAAAATGATCTTTTAAAATATAACTTGACTAGGAAATGTGAAATTTGGTTTTAATTAAAGGTTTAAGTTAATTAAATAAAATTGGAAATTTTGTTAAATTGTGAAATGGTAATTTAAATTTGAAGTGTTAAGTCTATTTGTTGAAATGTGAAGAATTGGAACTTTTACACTTAAACTTATTAAGTAAATTGTTGAAAATTGGATTTAATTATAAGAAATTTATTGTGAAAGAAACGTGTAAAGTTCTAATTAATGAAAGAAATATGTAAAGTTTAATTTATGAAAGAAACATGTAAAGTCTTAATTAATGAAAGAAACATGTAAGTCTTAATCAGTGTAATATTGAATAAAATAATAAATGCCCTTTTTGTAATAAAACGTAAATTAAAACGTACATTTGATAATGTAAGTTTAATTAGTGTAATATTGATTAAATGATAAATGCTCTTTACTGTAATAGAAATGTAAGTTAAAAAGTACATTTAATATGTAAGTTTTAATTTATGTAAATGACACATTTTAATGACTAAAATAATAAAGTTTCTTTATTGTAATGATAATGTAAGTTAATAAGGTACTCTTAACTTAACATAAGAATTTCAGCATTAAATTGGATATTACAGTAACAAAGTTTATTTAACTATAAGGCTATGATAAAATGACCATGTTAAAAATTTGTAAGTATATAAATACTTTGATTATATAAAATGTTAAATTGGAAAGTATTACATTCCAAAAAATGCTATGATTACTTAAGGTTACATTACCAAAATGCTATGATAATTTAAAGGAAGATTTCAAGTTTAATAAATTAAAGGAAATATTCAGTGATTTTGAAATTTGGGTTTTATTGAAATGATATATTATTGAATTGGTTTTGAAATGGAAATGATATATTTTTGAATTGGTTTTGAATAGATATGTTTTGGGTTTGAAAGTATGTATTAGTTTGAAATAAATGATATGATTTTGAAATGGTTTAAAGGATGTATTTTGATTTGAAACATAAACTATTTTAAAAGTTATAACCACGGGTTATAATAACGATTGGTTGGCAAAGAGACCGGGATCGGATATGGACATACTCTCTGTCGATACCGAAAACCACTTTGATAACCGTGTACGCGGTGGAGATTCCAGAATGAAGTAGGATGGTGGCGACGTTCTTAAGGTATGTTACGTGGACCCAACTCCCGTGAGTTGGCATAAGGTGGCTAAAACAGGAGCGATCTCGGACCAGTGAGGTAGCACCTCTTCTCGAACACATTTCTTCGATATTATACTCTTATTTGTGATTTGACTAGATGGTCATCCTCCGATTTGGGAATGTTGTTCGAGGTGGAACGGTAGTGGCTGCTATGCGTATCCATCAGTCCGTGTGCGTAATTGGTATATCTACCCTGGCATTGCCTAGTTGTGCCGTGTCACCTACCATATCGAGCTTTACCACGATTATGATTTTAAGATTCGACCGCGTTAAGGTTCTCCATCCCCTTAACGCTATTTTCCGATATGATTATACTTTACTTATTTAGACACTATTATACTAGCGAATATTACTACATAGTAGATATTTTAACGGATCCTTAGAGGATGGGCGGTCCCAAGCATCTTCTAAGTTACTTGTACCTTTATTACAGTTCACTTGAGTTGGTTTACATTATATAAGTATATATTGTCCTGACTCGAGTGTTTTGTGTTTTGCTTTACGCTCGGGTCAGCCTGAGTATTCACAGATTTGGATTTCCACCTTCTGGAGATTTGAATCGCTGGAGATTATTTGCTAGTCTTGTTCTATCAACTTCGGTTCCATTGTTCTATTCAGCCTGTACTTGGTTATTGTATTGAGACTTCTGCTGTACTTTATTTCTTATGTTATATCTTATGTAACTCTGATATATTTTCATAGTAGCTTCATGAACTACTATTTCTTTTACTTCCGCTGCATTATTTTACTCTGTGTCTGTGATCTGTGATTATATTTATTTACTGTATATTCTGAGATTTGCCAAATTTTAATTACAACGCGGTATTTTGAGCAATTCAACTCCGGCATGAGTGTCTACCTATACACTTATAATGGATGCGAATGGTTGAAAATATCGGGTCGTTACAGTTGGTATCAGAGCTTTGGCTTTGAGGCAAAACTTAGAATGTATGGTAAATTTATTTACAGAATCTCTTTCGTTCGAGTATGAATCTCTTCCTTTTGATTCGATTTCCTTTGAATTTTGGAACGTTTCCTGCGGTTCCAAAATTCATTCTTGTCCCTCACTATTCATCTTCTTTTGATTTTGGAGTATCACATAACTCCACTTCGAATGATCTTTATAGTGAATTGGCGATCTCGCCAATATTCTAATTTTCTTGTAAAGGGGTGAAAATCCTTTACAGTCAGCATCGATTCACCAGAGATTTTATCTATCCTTGGTTTAGATGCTAATATCTTTTATTATTCCAAACTCTATCTCTTGAGATCGAACGTAGATTTATCCCAGAAAAATCCACATCGATCTTATTCTTTAAGTCACGGTTGACCCGGTTAAGGTTGTCCGCGATTTACCTAAGCTTACCCATCTCTCTACTCTGTTTAACCATCTTGTCTTTTGTTTCTAAACTATCTCCAAACATTTTGAATTGTACTTGTAAATCTATGTTTTGTTTTATATATGGTGTTGTTTGAGTTGTTGATGTTGATTTGGATTTCCGATCGATTCGTCTGATCAACGCTATCGATAGGATTTCTAAAACACTTTAACAGAACAAACTGACACGATATTATTTTAAATTTGGTTAATGAAATAAAATTTTGATATATAAGTAAATTTATGGAACTTAATAAATTGATTTAAATTGATAATTTGAAATGATAATACTTGATTTATCATTTATTGTTCTACAAATGAATTTATAAATAGTTGTTTATAAATTGATTTGGGAATTGAAATGAATTTGAATCAAGAATTTGAGAATTCAAGTTTCCGATGGATTTCAAACCTTGTGTTTAAAATTTTTAAAAGGATATAATTTAAAGTATTTTTGAATAAAAAAATTTTCTCTAAAGGATTTTAAAGTTTAAAAATTAAGTGCTCTTCTCTTTGTCGCTGGAAAATAATTTCGGTGATGACTGCAGCATCATCGACGTTCATTTTCGAGTTTTGAATTGAAGAGACCGTTCTGTAGTCTTACTACAGCTTTGTTTTGAAAGATTTAATTTATTTGAATTTCTAAATATGATTTGATTTATAATATATATAGATATATGATTTAAATTGATTTGACATATTATGTACATATATTTATTTATCTCTAACTGGTTTGAAGGAAACCGGAAAATTAATTTTTAAATTTCATCTTAAAGAATAATTTCAGTTATAAAAAGAAAAATTAAAATTTTTGAATAAATGATTCAAACTTGAGATAATTGAATTGGAAAGTTTTATTTGTATAATACAATTGCATTCAAATATAACTTACCTTAAAAAAAATTTAGAAGTTAACAATGTAATTGGATAATATACAATATAAAAGGATTTTTTAAATAAAATTTGAGTGGTTATAATAAATTTTATACACCTAAATTTTAGTTATAAAAGATTTACAGAGGTAAATAGTGAAAAAGGAATTTAAAGAGATTTTATTTAAATAACTTGATAATCAAATTTGATTTAATATGGAACCTTAAGTCTAACCTAGGAATTTTAATAATGGTTATTTCCTGAAATGAATATGTTGTATAATAAATAATGTATCTTTGAATAGATAAAATAAAATACATTGGAATTGGACATTTTGTAATAAAGTTTATTTAACTTGAATTCATAGTTTAATTGATGTCTAAATGAATAAATGTGTAAAGAAATTTGATTGTTATATTTTCTATGATAAATATTTTATTTATGAAATTGATATGTCTTGAAAAATGGATAATTATGATAGTTATAATGTATTTTAACATCACTAAATTTGATAATTGAGAATTTGGTTTTCAAATGGAAATTTTAAGTGTAACTTATTGAAGGAATATCTATTTATGAAATGGGCATTTTAAATAAAGTGTTAGGTTATTTGTTAAATGAAGAGCTAAGTAAAATAGTGAGCTTTTGACTTAATAAACGAAGTATAGTTTAATTTGGATATTCCATTCATAAAAGTTTGTTTTAATAAGTCATAAGTTAAATGATATCCAAATGAATATTCTAGAATAAAACTGATTTGAAATATTAATATATCTACTGTAGCATTTTATAAGTGCTGCTGTTTTGAAAATACAATGTTTTGGAAGTTTTATAATTGAATGAACTTAGAAATGTTACAACTTTAAAATGAATATTATTTGACCTTGAATTAAAATGGTTTAAATAAAGATTATTTTAAAAGGTGTTATGATTTTCTAAGTATTATGTTTTTTTATTTAGAATTACATTTCCAAAGTGTTATGATTTTAGTAGTATGATTTCCAAATGATAAACATCTCTAATTTGTTATGATTTCAAAGCGTTATTGTTTCACATTTATTATCTTATTTTTTTTTTCAAACTATCTTTTGGTTGTCCTTATTTCTCTTATCTTGTTACAGAATGGGAAGGCTATTGCTTATACCAGTCTGTTTAGACATCTTTTTATAATCTTTGAAATCTTTGTTACTCATCTGGATCTGAACACTGTTTTTCCATTCATAGACCGTCGGTCAAGTGAAAGGGGTGATTCAGACTCTAGAGGATCTTTTTCGTGTTTGTGTTCTTGATTTGATCACCTCCAACTTGTTAAACTTGCCTATAACAATAGTTATCAGGTGTAATTCCAATATTCTTATCATCTTGTCTTAATTCTATTCATTCTATCTTTTTAGGTGCTTTCCCGTACCTCGTTCCTTTTCGGGGACGAAAAGTTTTGAGTGGGGGAGAGTGTAACAACCCTGTATTTTACAATTAATTTTAATTTGATTTTTCCAAATTTAAGAGCTTTATTTATGAAAAGAATAAATGTTGTTATTGTAAATATAAAAAACTTTGATTTTGTATGTGGATTTGAATTCCAAATATGACTAAATTTAATATTTCCAGAAAATGTGAATTTTGGTCAAATAGTCAAACTTCGACTTTTAACTTGAAAATTTAAAAGTTTGAAATTTATGAATTTTATCTTTTATTATAAAAATAGATTTAATAACTTGAATACTGCTTTTCGTTTCGTTGCAAACGGATTTAAATTGCAAAAGTTATACTATTTTCAATATTGTGTGTATATTGGGTTATTCAGCAATATTCTTTATTTTAAAATTATATAAATGACATTTTTATTTGATATATTTTATTCTAATTTGTACATTTATGTTATATAAAATATATTTTGGCTTTTAAATATTTTTAAAGTAAGGTAGGAATTTTTCCAGAGTTAGTAGTATTTTTCTTGCAAATTTCCATGCCCTGTTTGTAAATTTTAAACATTTTTCTTTAATCCTTTTCTATTTTCTCCAATTTAATTATCTATTTTATTTTGAAAATGATAAATAAATTATTTTAATTCAAATTTTCACTTCATAATATTTTTATAATGAACTGTATAGTTTTTCAAGACTGACAGTGATTTATTTATAATTTTTGAACACTGTTTGGTATTTTTAAGTAATTTTCTTCATTCTTTTTATATTTTTCCAAAATTTATTATTTGTTTTCTCATATTTATAATTGATTTCGGTTTGTAAATTATTTTTCTGAATATTTTTGTTTATATAAAGATTAAAAAGAAAAGAAATATGAAAGGTTGTAAAACACTTTGAAACTTAAGCCCTTTTTTGTCCAAACCCTTCATTTTCTTTAACTCCTCAAATTTTGCCCTAGCCATCTAAAACCCTAGTGTAGCCGCCACTTTTTGTTTCTCATCTTTTCACGTGAAAACAAATCAGCTCCTCATTTCTCATGGCTTCATCCAAAAATAGGTAATGGCCTCTCCTTCTTTTCTTCTTTTCTCTTCATTTTCAATGATTTTTGCCATGTTTCTCTTGCTTTGCTTGGCCTAACACCTCCACCATCTCCTCCACCGACCACCACCACTTCCTTCCCCACACCATCCACGACCAAACCCCCTCCTCCTCTGACCATGACAGGCCATGTACTCCTTTTGACTAAAAACCACACAAAACCTTGCACAAATCCCTTAAAACAATGCATAGCCACCACTAGTTGCAACATACCTTCGCCCACCACCTTGGACACCACCTCTACCCACCACCACCACCTTGCTACCACCACTACACATCACCATCTCCTCTGTCCAGACCTGTAGCAAGTCATGGCCAAGCCTAGGACCTTGTAGACCGAGCCAAAGATGAACCAAAACTCCACCATATTGCATAAAACTCTTCACATGCCTATGTTGTAACTTCCCCATCATCTCTAGCTTGCAGCCGTGCATCCCTTGGTCCAAACCAGACCCAAACCATGTCCAAACCTGAACCAAAACATTCCCTAGGCCATGCAAAAGGATAGAGAAAGTAAGGCAAAAGATTTGACATTCAAATCTCTTTTCGTTTAAAAGTTATTCCATTTCAAGTGCGTTGAAATTGTGTTTGTTTTGATGTATGTTTTGGGTTGTAATACAAGAGTTGTAGCTTTGGATCTTGCTCTCCACTCAAGTCCGTAGTCTTGTCATCATGCTTTTGTTCCATTGTGTCATTGGTTTTGATATCGCCAGCACAAACAGGTGAGTTATTCTCACCAGACAATATGTACCTATATAACTGATAAACCGACACCATTTGAATCTGTAATGTATATCATCATGTTATATATGTTTATATTATTATCATATGATGTTCACACCTGTTATTACACTTATTATATCATATGTTACTATTATTTAATGTTATTCTGTTATTTATATCTGTTATCACCATTGCAAGTTCCATGTAGATTAGAATCACTATGGGTTGAAATGATACATACCCGAACGGACTTTAGAATAGGGAAAAATCGTTATGGGCTGAAATGATAGGCCTGAATGATTTTTATTTAAATTATTTTAACTTGGGATTGCGGGTTTGAAATGATAGAACCCGGATTTTTCTTTTTTAACTGCGGATTGAAATGATACATATCCGTATCACTTGACCTAGGTTAGAAAATTATATACAGACCCGTGGTTATTTTATAAAGTGTTTTGAATATTTTTAAGTATTTTAAAAATATAAATTTATGAAATTTGATTTAAACAGATTTTGAAATATTTTGAATTAAAGAAATTATGATTTTTCTATGTGTTAAAAATGTAATTAATGAATGGTTTAACTGGATTTTTGTAATATAACTTAAGTTGGAAATTTGGAATTTTGGTTAAAAATGATATTTAAGTTATATAAATAAAATGGATATTAAATTTTATTTGGAAATGGTAAATATGATAATTTGATTAAATTTGAATTTAAGTGATTATTAAGTATTATTGATTTTTCTATGAATTTAAGTGGTTAAATAAATGAATGTTTAAAAGTGATCTTTTAAAATATAACTTGACTAGGAAATGTGAAATTTGGTTTTAATTAAAGGTTTAAGTTAATTAAATAAAATTGGAAATTTTGTTAAATTGTGAAATGGTAATTTAAATTTGAAGTGTTAAGTCTATTTGTTGAAATGTGAAGAATTGGAACTTTTACACTTAAACTTATTAAGTAAATTGTTGAAAATTGGATTTAATTATAAGAAATTTATTGTGAAAGAAACGTGTAAAGTTCTAATTAATGAAAGAAATATGTAAAGTTTAATTTA
Organism: Allium fistulosum; assembly: GCA_030737815.1. Classification (NCBI taxonomy): domain Eukaryota; kingdom Viridiplantae; phylum Streptophyta; class Magnoliopsida; order Asparagales; family Amaryllidaceae; genus Allium; species Allium fistulosum. The sequence continues at coordinate 530,834,920 of CM060902.1, forward strand.
TGAAAGAAACATGTAAAGTCTTAATTAATGAAAGAAACATGTAAGTCTTAATCAGTGTAATATTGAATAAAATAATAAATGCCCTTTTTGTAATAAAACGTAAATTAAAACGTACATTTGATAATGTAAGTTTAATTAGTGTAATATTGATTAAATGATAAATGCTCTTTACTGTAATAGAAATGTAAGTTAAAAAGTACATTTAATATGTAAGTTTTAATTTATGTAAATGACACATTTTAATGACTAAAATAATAAAGTTTCTTTATTGTAATGATAATGTAAGTTAATAAGGTACTCTTAACTTAACATAAGAATTTCAGCATTAAATTGGATATTACAGTAACAAAGTTTATTTAACTATAAGGCTATGATAAAATGACCATGTTAAAAATTTGTAAGTATATAAATACTTTGATTATATAAAATGTTAAATTGGAAAGTATTACATTCCAAAAAATGCTATGATTACTTAAGGTTACATTACCAAAATGCTATGATAATTTAAAGGAAGATTTCAAGTTTAATAAATTAAAGGAAATATTCAGTGATTTTGAAATTTGGGTTTTATTGAAATGATATATTATTGAATTGGTTTTGAAATGGAAATGATATATTTTTGAATTGGTTTTGAATAGATATGTTTTGGGTTTGAAAGTATGTATTAGTTTGAAATAAATGATATGATTTTGAAATGGTTTAAAGGATGTATTTTGATTTGAAACATAAACTATTTTAAAAGTTATAACCACGGGTTATAATAACGATTGGTTGGCAAAGAGACCGGGATCGGATATGGACATACTCTCTGTCGATACCGAAAACCACTTTGACAACCGTGTACGCGGTGGAGATTCCAGAATGAAGTAGGATGGTGGCGACGTTCTTAAGGTATGTTACGTGGACCCAACTCCCGTGAGTTGGCATAAGGTGGCTAAAACAGGAGCGATCTCGGACCAGTGAGGTAGCACCTCTTCTCGGACACATTTCTTCGATATTATACTCTTATTTGTGATTTGACTAGATGGTCATCCTCCGATTTGGGAATGTTGTTCGAGGTGGAACGGTAGTGGCTGCTATGCGTATCCATCAGTCCGTGTGCGTAATTGGTATATCTACCCTGGCATTGCCTAGTTGTGCCGTGTCACCTACCATATCGAGCTTTACTACGATTATGATTTTAAGATTCGACCGCGTTAAGGTTCTCCATCCCCTTAACGCTATTTTCCGATATGATTATACTTTACTTATTTAGACACTATTATAATAGCGAATATTACTACATAGTAGATATTTTAACGGATCCTTAGAGGATGGGCGGTCCCAAGCATCTTCTAAGTTACTTGTACCTTTATTACAGTTCACTTGAGTTGGTTTACATTATATAAGTATATATTGTCCTGACTCGAGTGTTTTGTGTTTTGCTTTACGCTCGGGTCAGCCTGAGTATTCACAGATTTGGATTTCCACCTTCTGGAGATTTGAATCGCTGGAGATTATTTGCTAGTCTTGTTCTATCAACTTCGGTTCCATTGTTCTATTCGGCCTGTACTTGGTTATTGTATTGAGACTTCTGCTGTACTTTATTTCTTATGTTGTATCTTATGTAACTCTGATATATTTTCATAGTAGCTTCATGAACTACTATTTCTTTTACTTCCGCTGCATTATTTTACTGTGTCTGTGATCTGTGATTATATTTATTTACTGCATATTCTGAGATTTGCCAAATTTTAATTACAACGCGGTATTTTGAGCAATTCAACTCCGGCATGAGTGTCTACCTATACACTTATAATGGATGCGAATGGTTGAAAATATCGGGTCGTTACAGCTAATAAGGTTTGTTTTTAACTCTGATATACTATGTATGCTTGGAGTGACAGTACCCTTGTTATATTATATGTTGTCTATTCCGCTGTGAGATTTTTTTTTTCTTTGTTCTCTATTCTCTTCTTTTTATTTACCCTAACAATCTGCCCTTTTTTCGATTGGATGCGCGACATTGTAACACAGTGATAGTGTTCGGTGTCGACTTTCGATGGTCAAAAGGAAGGTTGTTACAAGTGTCTTCTACTTAGCACATTTTCAATCCAATTTTTCTAAGCTATTTCCTTTTTCCATATTAGCATGCTTGCCAATTTTCAACTCATTTCATCTTCATTTCAATGTTTAAACTTCTATTGACTTCTGTTTGGATTAAAACCCAGTTAACATTTTCCCCCGGAGTACGCTTTCATTGGAAACAAAGTTTGTGCTAAAAAAAGATAAGTCTTGAATTGTTAGCTTATGAATTCCTGTTGATCGTTTTGATTCCGTCTCCAGACGTTGCTTTCACTTGATTGATTTCCAATTAGCTATTCGTTCGGGTTTAAATTAGAATTTTGAACCTCTGCATTGGCGATGTTATCTACACTCTGGAGATTACATAGCACTTCAATTTCTCAAGGATGGCCTCTACAATAATTTGGGGTAAACATTGTCGAACAGCGATAACACAGTACCGAGTTATATCTATAACTCGGCACCGAGTCATTAGCTTGACAAATTTTTTGAGAAATTTTTCTACTACTTAAACCATTTCCTTAACCATTTCTTTTCACTTTATTTATAGTTCCTTCATTCCACCCGAGTCCTCATTTGTTTCCAACCGACTTATCCTAAGGATTTCTTAATACTGACCTAACTCCTGCCGTGCCTCGACTATCTTTTCTTATCGCCGCTGCTTCCTTGCCCTGTTACCGTCGCCTTACTCTGCTGCCACCACCAAGACCACCGCCCAGAAGACTCGAACCCGAACTAATCCGAAGACCTAACTCTTGCTCTAGATTTCAAATTAATCCGAAGGTTGGGCACATAGGATTTTAGCATGGTGATGGCGAGGTCGATGACTTGGACTTGGTTGATCTATATTTGGAGGGCAGATGATTGATTCTAGGCGTATTTGATCAGTGTTGGATTTGGGGTTTGCCTCGGTTAAATGCATGTGTCTTTGATGATAAGTTGTACTCTCCCGCTTCAATTATCTTCTTTCATGAAATTGGCTAAGTCTCAATCGCCGAACTAATTCCAATATGATGATTTACCTTGAACTCTGACGTATTGGACGATCCCACCACATTACCTTTCTATTTTTGCATTTCCAGTGATCCTGGAAAGAAAAGCTTTCCTTGTCGCTCTGGACAGTGGGTCCGTTATCAATTTTTCATCGATAATGGGTAAGTGTGGAAAGCTAACTCGAAGGGATGATGCAGATTGTTTTTGGGTATGAGCAAGCTATCTACACAAGTTGGTTTGTTTGTAACGTTCGAGACACTAAACTCACATTACATAGATAATACACTGCACTTTCCCCGATCAATGCTCAGAATCTGATTGGTCAACACATGCCTACATCATTTGGATTCCGGGTAGTGGTAACATGGGAATTTTATTTTAAGTAAAATATACCTGGCTTTTTTGAACGCTAAGTTTTCCTGTTCAGAGTGACTCATTAGTCTCCTTGTTTTAAGCCAGTCAAAAGGACTTCCACTCCTTCGGAAGCTGGATCATCTACAGCTCCAGCTTCAGCTCCTATTCCAGCTAGGCCAAGTCATCCCATAACTTTCGAATCTCAAGGTCAGCTGGTTCAAGTAGGCCTAGAGTTACACTGACCGCCTCCCGGATTGAGAATCATCACTGACCCACCAGACCAGGTGCCTTCGAGTTTGTATGCCAAGTCAGTTCGAACCTTTGCATCCAACTTGGTATCCTTGAAGATGATGTTCGTTTTCTGATGAGAAATAAATTTGCTTATAATCCTCCTCAAGGCTTCATAGCTTGTAATCGCTATATTTATCTTGGCGGGGCATGATAGAGTTAGGGGAATGCCCTAGAGGAAATTATGTAATTTATTAGATATATCTAACTTGATAACCAATATTGTTCAAAATAAAAGGTGTTTTTTTCTATTATATACTTGATATAATGTGTTATATTTATTAATTAAGTTAATTGAAAGTATATTTAATAGAAAGTCCATAAATGGTATGTTTTGTGATAGAAATTAAAAAGTGTTTTAATCGTGAGTAGTTTATCATAATGAAAACAAATATACCATTTTAAATATTCCTAGTCAAGATGTATCGTGACTGGATATTGATACATCCATTGAGACTAAAGTATGTAACGCTCTCCAAATATTGGGCGATGTATTACTCATGGATGTTGGGGGCTGCAAGGGGTTATGTGCTGATAGTTATTGGAAAACTATGGAATGACTCACTCGATAGTTTTCTGTTGGTTAATATAACTAAGGTCAAACAGAAAATATTGATGTGACTAATTTACATAGTTCTCTCGACTGGAGAATATTGTTGATTTTTAATGGGGAAGCTTCGCTTTGATTATAGTTAAATCATGGCATGAATTTCATCGAACGGCTATAGTTCAGTCGAGTGAAAGCATTGAAAGTGAAACACTATTCAAAAGAGAATTCGTCTCCTCGATTATATGAGGTTAGTATTACGATCAGTTGATGTCAACTGAAAGTCAAAGTTTCTGGCCAGAGTAGTTAGGTTAATAATAATTGTTTATTAAACCAAGGATTTTCTGTTTAGACTATAAAGTTGAATATGGACAATATTGGAATTTTAACCACTATAAAGTTCCATAAGTCCAAATGTGATATAGTTTTGACGAAGAGAATTAGTGTAAATAATTGTCACTATCAAGCACCGGTTATAATAAGCAAAATTGGATTTTACTAAAAGATATGCAAGCTATAAATTTAGCCAAAATTTTTACACTACTTTTTAAATGACATGTGAATGTTAATATTCGAATAGTTTAATATTAATCGTTGACTAAATTTACACCTTTGAGTCGCACAACCGTGATGATGAATTCTTTTAAAAACCACATAATTTAATTAATTTATAAAATGTTGTAAATAGATTAAATTGATAGATATTTGAGTAATATTAATTATTATTAAATATATTTGATGTTTGGAAGTTGTTTGTAATTATTTTAATGCATTTATAGAAGTTATGTTTGCATGCATTGATATACGATATCGATGTAATTCAAATAAAAGATAATTGCATGAAATGATTTATGGAAATTTATGTCAGTTGATGACATGATTTATGGAAATTTTATGTCATTTGATGACCTATCATGCAAAAAGAAAGGATTGGATAGAGCTAGACAGTCAAGAGAATTAATTTGGGAAGTTTTAATTAGAGAATAGGAAAGGTTTCATTCTTTCAAATGAAACATATTCCCCAATATGTACAATTCATGCTTTCTCATTCATTCCTTTTCTTTCTCTCCTCTTAAATTTTCATAGTAGGATACAAAAAATTAAATTTCCAAATAATCTATCAACTCCAAATATAAACATCAAAAAATCAAACTAATGTGGTTCATCCATCTCTTACAAGGATGGGATGGAGATCCTATAGATCTGAGGAGATATTATCATTTAAGGTGTGATTTCTAGGAAACATCCTAAAGGGAATTTATTTTCAAGGTGTACTTCAAGGCTTTGGTAATAAGGTATGTTTTCATTTATAGATAATGACATTTGATGTAATGAGATAAATTTTATTATCATAATTTGCATGAACATATCACTGCCTCATTTAATTTGGATATTGTTTATGTAGTTTGAATTGTTTATTGAATGAATTTATCGGGGTTTTAATTTAAGAAACCAAAACTAAAATTTGTATATGTTTAAATACAATGTTTATGGACTTATACTCAATTTAAAGTCTAATTTTTAAATTTAAAGTTTTGTATGTTAAATTTATCAATTGGATTCTTATTTTGTTAAATTAAAATTAAAATTTGTATATGTTTAAATGTAATGTTTTATTATAGATCTATATTTTAATCATTCAATTCAAAGTATAATCTTTAGATCTAAAACTTTGTACGTGCATACTGTTTTGATTGGGTTTTACTTTAACAAATAAAGCTAAAATTTTGGTATGAATAGTACAATATTTTATTGAAGATTCATGTTTTAAATCATATAAACCAAAGGGAAAGTTTAGATTTGAAAGTTTACATGTATGTATTTTATGTTTATATTGTATTAGAAATAAAAAAGGAAGATGTTTTGGCAATAAATCTAAATTTTTATTTGATTATTGTAAATCTTTAATTTGTAACAGTTAGAGAGATTTGATTAAATCTTACATACACACAATTAATGTTTTGGCAATAAATCAATTTTTGAATTGATTGCTATAAATCTCTAATTTGTATTAATTAGAAAGATTTGATTTAATCTTATATATACACAATTAATTTTATATGTATGTTTGTATATACAAAATTTATTATTTGTATTACATATTGTCAAAGTATTTAGATTTCTTTTCAAAAAACAATTTAAAATGAGGCAACTATATATATATATATAAGTTATATTGGTTTTTTATATTCTCTGACACCTATTAATTGTCATTTATATGCTACATTAGTTGAGTTTCCCAAATGGTAAGTTAAATCAATCATCCTTATTACCTTTTATATGTTTCCCTTTTCTTATGTGATTAATTATCCATTTATTTCTATTTTTATGTCTACACTTGTTATCAATTGATAGCACCTATCATATGTTGCACTTTCATAATTTACACTAATACATACATATATATATATATATATATATATGTGTGGTTATACTTACATTTATGCCATGTACGTGTAGCTAATTAACGATTCATATAATCAACCAATTTAATTAAAAAGAGAGAAATGAAAGGTTTCTCTCTCCATATAAATAAAGTATCCTATCATTATTTGAATAAGTTAAGAGCATGAAATGAAAGGTTTCCTTCTCTAAATTACATATTTTGATGGAAGAAACGAAAGATTTCTTTCTCTAAATTTACTCTTATGAGTAATTTTTGGGTGTATTTGATACACTATACATTTAAGTTAAAGTAATTAAAAGCTTCTTTTGATTTATTTTTGAATAAAATATGATTTTATTTACAAACTTTATTATATTGGATCCAATATACCTTTAGACTTCATAGGCCCAAAATATTTAAAATGGTAAATTTTTTGAAATTTATCGATTTCTTCCGCTGCAGGCTGGCCTAGATCCAACAATGGTATCAAAGCCAAATAGCCTATGTGGTCGAAATTAGTCATGTTAGGTCTAACTAATTAAGCTTGCACACTTAGTATGGCGTCTAGAAAGGTGATGTCTATGATTGGAATTATGTAATCAAATATCCTATCCTACCTGGTTGCCCGCCTAGCCTGAAAGCTGTAGTGAGCCCAAAGGTTGTCTCTAATAGAAAAGGTCCAAATTTGAATTGGGCCTTAGGATAATTTTCAAATTAGTTTTGAAAACTAAGACAAGATTCTAAATTTAAAAGTTAAATTTAAAATAAAAAAATGTTTATTATAAAAGGTTATAATATAACGTAAATTTTCAAAGTGTTTGAAAAGGTAATGAAAAGTTCAAAATGTTTGAAACTATTTAAATATTAATTTCGAAATTTAAAATTTATTAATAAGATTAATAAAATAAATTAATTATATGAGTTAATTAATTAATACTTATATGCACGTATTATACATGTTGATATATGTTATGTAATTTTAAAGTGTTTAAGATGACATAAGTATACATGTAGGTATATAAGATAAATTTTCAAAATTAATATAATCTAATTAAAATTGTTTAATTAAATAAATTAATTAAAGGTTAATTAATTATATAAAAATACGCATATATATGATATATGTGTTATACTATAAATCTTATAGTAGATATGTCCATCATAAAAGTTGTATTGGAATACTAATATAAAATTGTTTTCTATGAGGTTTATTTCTTTGAGTTCGAGTTATTTGATCAAAGAACTCTCCACTATAAACTAGCTGTAGTATATGAAATAAATACTCTACATTAAGTGAATGATGGACCTCCAAATTCGGTATACTATTATGTTAATGGCAGAAATAGTGGGAGCATACTATATAACACTTATTGATTGCATCAAGTCACAAAAATTGTTTTCGTAAAATGTACGACACATTATTTACGAAATAATATATGTTCTTCGGTGATGACTAAAGAATAGACATAGTTCTACTTCAATGAATATTATGAATATTTGTTGTGAAATAAAACTTTAGTAAAGGTATTTCATGCATTGGAAAATACAGAAGTATCTAAAATTATTTACAATTATTTTGGAATTATAGACTAAGCTGTAGCTTTGAGAAATAATTTTATTATATGATCATGAATCATATGATCTAGTTAATTATATCTCAAATAAAAAGGTCTATGCACCCATTTAATGGGAGCACCATAAGAGTTCATGTTATCTCGCCTTTTGGCAAGGCCGTGATATCATCGACTTGGCTACGAACAAATGGTCAATAGCCCTAGGAATTGATTACGTATAGTAGAATAGACGATGGTCAGCCAGATTTGGACCGGAACCTAATTGAGGTGCAGTCAGCATGGAGTAACTGACATGGTCCCATGAAGTTATATTTAAAATTTGGAGTCGATCGGAGTTCGTATGCTCAAGTTACAAAAGAAGCAAGGATTTGCATGGATCGATCAAGAATGATCCATAAGATAATTAAAGCCATCAAAGAACGCTCAATATCTCAAGATCCATAAGGCCAATCCACTTGAAACTTCCAGGACATCAACAAAATGAGGATTGAGGCTTAAGCGCGAGTCCTAAAGTTGCGTTTAGCATTTGGCCGATCGTTATGGCCAAGTCCAAAAATGATCGGTATGTTCCAGTACATAATCTAGTTTCGACCAAGATCGATCCATATCTCCTAATTTACATGTCAGAATGATTCCATACTTCAGAAGCAACATCAACAGACATGTGGGACCCCCCAAAAATGATTGCACCAAAATTGGAGATAAGAAAAAGGATCGGCTAAACTTAGGCCAATCGTTCCTAATGATCAAGTTAGATATGCCGATCGTTATGGTGGGCCTCTATTGACCTAGAGAGCCTTCTGCTGAAACCTTAGAAAAATATCTCATCATCTCTCCCTATAAATATATGCCCTATGGTTCACTTTGGGAGACTTTTTAGGCTGCTGGTTACTTTAGTCTTTATTGTAATCAAGTTTTTCCTGTTTCTTGCTAGTGTAATCCGATCGTTAGTGGATCAATAAAGATAATCTTCAAAGTGGACGTAGGCATACAACGCCGAACCACTATAAATTTCTGTGTTCTTGATTATTGATTTTATTAGCCTGTTAGTTAATTCTACTCCTCAGTTTCAATTTCTATTTCTTCATTTAATTCTCTACACAAATTTATTCTTGGGTGTTTGTGATCAATTTGGTTGCAAACATTTTGGTGCTTTCATTGAGAGCCCTGATTCTTAGCTTACAAGGATCCCTTTGTTACTACTGGATTGGATAAACCCCCGAGGAGATCCGTTGTTATCTTTATAAAGTTGCTTGTACTACTAAGATTTGCTAAAATCTAAATAAGGAGATTGATGATGGTGAGACATACCAAATCTGCTACTCAGAACGTGGATGGAAATGAGACCGCTAGCATTCAATAAGGAGGCCCAAGCAAAAAACCAGCAAATGTGAATGCTTATCTGGTTGAAATTCAAAATCCCACTGATTCTATTACCAGAGCTGAATTTCATAATTTAATGAGAGAGCTGATGGAGAGCTGTCGGCGGCTAAATCGGTAGATTCAGACCAACATCGACTTAATGAACCAAATTAATCAGTAGCAGCGGGGTAAAGCTAGGAGAGAACCCACTCCTTACTCGACGTCATTAATCTCTAGCTCAACGGATGGATACCATAGGCATAGGCATCGCAGAACTGATGGATACAATGCAAAAACTTCAGGACGTCAACAGGTAGACCATCGCGATTTGCCAGGAATGATTAGTGCTGGTCTCTCCGCTAGAGAAGGAAATTTACCTGTGCATGCTGAAATTCAAACTGAAGCTGCTGCAGTTAATTTAGATGATGGAGTCCAAATGAATGCTGATAGGGTTCTTTCCCAAGATGATGGTGAAATCAATGTACAAGATTCACATCTTGAAGATTGTGGCCCGTGAAGGAGTGAAACGGCCCGTAGACATCGACTAGACCATACACATAAGGTAGAACACAACCACCACTTGGTGCCACCAATCCAAACACTGGACTTATCGGCAATGGTTAGATGGTTGGTGTGAGAGAGAACCAAGGATTGACTAATGTTGATTGGGGAATCTCGAGAAGCCATACCACTTTCACGGGATAATGTTCTACACATAGAATGCCCGAGGAGATTCAACATGCCATCAATTCCTACCTACGAGGGAAAAACTGACCCAAGCGGTGTATTATGAGATACGAATGGCTGATGGATTCTACGCGAGGCAATGATGTGACCAAGTGTAGTTGCTTTCCTATAACTCTTTTTGGAATAACAACAAAAAGGTTCACGAGACTACCCTCATGATCAATTTCCAAAATCGATGAGTTGGCGACAAAGTTTGTGGAGCAATTCCGGATGCACGCAAATTGTCCCAAAGACATGATGTCCTTTTCAATGTGATTCAGGCTCTAGGGCAGTCATTGAAAGATTATTTAGAGAGATTCATATAGCTGCCATGGAGGTCAGTAATCTGAATGATCATGCAATACTCATGGCCGTGACAAGAGGAATTAATCCGGAGTCAGAGTTTAGTGGTTGGCTGGCTGGTAAACCGCCTGCCACGTTGGAGCACTTTTATTCGAAGGTAGCTCGGATTTTGAGAAAGGAGGAAGCCGGTCCTCCGGAAAAAATAATGTCACGGGATCGAGCGGAGAAGCGGTACAGAGTAACATTGCAATAAAATAGTCTGACGACAGTTTTGGAAAAGTCCAAGTGAACATTCAGAATAAGCTAAATCAACAAAAGAGAGGCGCAGATAGGGATCGAGAGCGAAAAAGGGATTCTGGAAGGTTGAAGCCTAAGATTCCAATGTATGATACATACACGTTGCTGAACACGTCCCTGGAAAATATCTACCTGTCTATTTGCAATACCATGCAATACATGAAGCCGCCTCCAAAAGAGTTGTTAGAGAGATAGAAGCAGACCGTCAAACATTGTATGTTTTATGAGTGTTATGGGCACAATACAAATGAATGCAGGAATCTGTAGGATGTTATAAAAAAATTAACCCAGGAGAAGAAATTACAACAGTTTGTGAAAGCCTCATAGGATGGTGGGTAGGGAACTTCTAACCCCAATCAGGACATGCTCCACGTAGGGCTGAGGAGCCTGCACGGACCAATGGAAGACTGGTAATAAATATGATAGTCGGAGGACCGCACCTGGTGGATAGGAGTTGGCAAGAAATGGAGCGCTATGCTAACGTGACTAGACATGTAGATTTTGAATGCTATTCGAATATGGAAGATGGGACTCCGGCAAAATAGCAACATATAATGGCAGATGATATTGTGTTTAGGAATAGGGATGTGGACAAAGTGGAGGCTCCAACAATCGACCTGATGATCATTTCAGCTATGATTGGTCCTGCATTGGTGAGAAGGATTTTGATTGATTGTGGAAGTTCGGTGAATATAATTTTCAACAGGGCATATGATCAGATGAGAATGGAAGCCAAAGATTTAAAATATTCTAAAGCTCATATACATGGTTTTAATGGCGTTGCAACCAAAGCTGTTGGTTATGTGGAATTGCCTGTTGAGTTGGGAGAAGGAGAGCGAAGGAGAGTGCGAATCTTGCCGTTTATTATTTTGGATGTTGACTCTCCGTACAATGTTTTTCTAGGCCGACCGGCCCTGGCAAAATTCCGAGCAGCTCTTGCCCCACGGTGCTTAACTTTGAAGTTTCTGACAGATAATGGCGTAGGAGTTGTTCATGGAAATCAGGCGATTGGACGTGCCTGTTATGTAGTTGAGTTGAGGAAGCTCAGCGCAAAGAAACCGGAAAAGGTGTGGACAAGACTGTCTACATACAAGATACCGAAGATTAACAACCAGTGCCTGAGCCTTGGCTCGGGCACCACAGTCGGTTCTATAGAGATATAGATCTGAGAGATGATGAAGAGGAGCCTAAAGAGACCAAGGCTGCACTGGCGATTGATATCACGGTCAACCACGACGACCCATCACGAGTAACTAAAGATTGGGTCACAACTCAGCCGCCGATGATGAAGGAACTCGCTGGTTTTCTCCGAGCGAATCTAGATGTATTCGGTTGGACTCACTCTGACATATGTGGAATCTCACTCGCCATTGCGAGCCATGCATTAAATATTGACCTGAAGTATGTTCCGGTAAAGCAAAAAAGATGCGGCATGGATCCGGAGAGATCCGCCGCTCTAAAAAAGGAGGTGGATAAACTAATAGTCAACGGGTTTATCTGCAACACCCTCTAACCTGAACGGATATCTAATCCCGTACTTGCGAAAGAGGCAAATGGAAAATGGAGAACGTGCATTGATTATTCATATTTGAACAAAGCATGTCCAAAAGACAGGTTTTCCCTTCCAAGGATTGACCAGCTAGTTGATTCAACTGCAGGACACGAGTTGTTATCTTTTATGGATGCGTACTCAGGATATAACCAAATCCCTATGCATATCCCTGATCAGGAGCACACTAGTTTTGTTATGGATGTTGGGCTGTATTGTTATGTAGTAATGCCGTTTGGATTGAGGAATTCCGAAGCAACCTATCAGCACTTAGTTAACAGGATGTGTAAAGATCAGATTGGAAAAACAATGGAAGTGTATGTGGATGATATGCTCGTGAAGTCACGGCGATCAAGCGACCACATTGGAGACTTGGTAGAAATGTTTGACATCCTCTAATATTACAAGATGAAAATAAATCCTTTGAAATGTTCATTTGGTGTTTCATCTGGAAAATTCTTGGGCTTTATTGTTAATGCATGTGGAATAGAAGCTAATCCCGAGAAGATTCATGCTATTCGTGATATCCAAGCGTTGAGACCATTAACCAAGTGCAAAGTCTGAATGGGAAGGTTGTTGCCTTAAGCCAATTTATCTTCAAAGCGACCGACAAGTGTATTCGTTTCTTCAATTTGATAAGGAAAGGAAAAAATACTTTGAATGGACGTAAGATTGTAAAGATGCATTCCATGCTCTGGTAAGTCATTTGGAGAGACCCCATATCTTGTCAAAGCTGATAGATCATGAAGAGTTGTAAATTTATTTGGCAATATCGGCACATGCTATAAGTTCCGCATTCATTCGTGAGGAGAACCGGGTTCAGAGGCCGGTGTATTACGTCGATAAACGATTAACAGGAGTGGAAAGGAATTATCTGAAAATAGAAAAATTAGCGTACTGCTTACTAATTGCATCACGGAAGCTTCGTCCATACTTCCAGACACATCCGGTTAATGTTTACACCGACCAGCCATTACGATAGGTCCTACAGTGACCTGAGACGTCTGGAAGGTTACTCAAATCAAACATTGAGCTTAGGCAATTCGACAATACTTATCTCCCTCGAAGAGCCATCCAGGGTCAGGCATTGGTGGACTTTATAGAAAAGTTTACTGTGTAAGAATATATTCCAGAAGGTAGCAAAATCCTTACTCTACGATGGAAAATGTATACTGATGGAGCATCTAATGATCATTGTTTTAGAGCTAGGATTGTGGTTGTAACCCCTTAAAATCGGTCAATTTTTTTATGCTTTGAAGCTTGATTTCCCAGCAACAAACAACGAGACTGAGTATGAAGCTTTGATTGCTGGACTTAAACTCACTAGAGAACTTGGAGTTAAATCTCTTGAAATCTTTTGTGATTCACAGTTGGTGGTGTATCAAGTTAGGAAAGACAATCAGGCTAAGGGACAATGGCTTGCCCCATACATTACCCGAGTTCAGGAGTTGTTGATAAAATTGGAATACTATGACATTTCACATATTCTATGCAATCAAAACAGAGAGGCTGATTCGTTGGCAAAGTTTGCTAGTACCAACGATACACAGCAGATGGGCTTGGTCCCAGTTGAAGTATTAAATACCCCAAGTATAAACATAATGAAGATCGACCAGAAACTGGAAGCAGAGTCTGAAGGGGAATCGTTGACGACTCCAATTAAAAACTATTTACTGCATGGAGTCCTGCCTAATAAGAGAAATGAAAAGCAACAAGTCCTTCGCAAAGCCTCACTGTATATTATTCAAGAAGGAATTATGTACATGAAAGGTTTTTCGGTTCCTCTACTCCTATGTATCGCTCATGATGAAGTAAAGCATGTTCTAAAAGAAGTTCATGTAGAAGAATGCGACGATCACACTGGGGGGCAAACTCTGGCAAAGAAAATACTCCATTACGGGTATTATTAGCCAACAGTGAATCGAGACGCTGCTGATTATGTAAGACGATGTAGTAAATGCCAGATATATGCAAAAGTCCCTAGAGCTCCACCAACAGAAATCGCGCAAATGGTCAGCCATGGTCATTCGCTATGTGGGGTATAGACATTATTGGTTCTATACCGATCTCAAAAGGTGGCGTGAAGTATGCTATCATTGCACTTGACTACTTCACCAAATGGGTCGAAGCGAAACCTTTAGCATCAATCGCAACTAAGAAAGTAATCAACTTTATTGACCGAAACACCATATGCCGCTTCGGTCTCCAATAAACTATTGTAACAGATAGTGGGACTCTATTTGATAGTGTTGAATTCAAAGACTTTTGTCAAAGGTATCATATTGAAAAGGGATTTGCAGCGGTCGCTCACCCTTAGGAAAATGGACATGTTGAAGCTATAAATAAAATCATAAAGTCTATTCAAAAAAAGCGTTTAGAGAAGGCTAGAGGCAGGTGGGTGGAAAAAATTCCTATGGTATTATAGGCTTAAAGGACCACCCACAAGTCCGCGACTGGCCATAATCCATTCGCCCTTGCCTACGGCTCTGAAGCCGTTATTCCTTTTGAAATCGAAGTCCCTTCACATCGAGTGACTTACTACGATCCTAAAACGAATAAAGATCTCCTCTTGGAATCTCTTGACTTTATAAATGAGAAGTGCGAAGAAACCAATTTGAGGGCAGCTGAACATTGACATCAAGTTTCCCGGTATTACAACGCTAAAGTTCGACCCAGAAGCTTCAAAATTGGCGATCTCATCCTGAAATGGGTTTTTCCTACCCTATCGTATATGAATCCAATCTGGGAAGGACCATATGTCACTAAACAGAGGCTTGGAGAAGGAACTTTCATGCTAGTGACCATCGATGGCATTACACTTGCGAGGGCGTGGAATAGCGAACATCTTCGATGCTATTTCAATTGATTTATTTCCTTTACATTTCAGTTACATTAATTTTCAGAATTTTCTTTAGCATTTGATTTTCTGGATGTGAAATAAGATAGTTTATGTTATTCCTTTCCATTAAATGAATAAAGTTCAGGCTTCCTTAATATATGTGTTTGCTATTGCACTATATGCTAATTACATAACGAAACTAATTGAAGTCGGTATGTATTAACAGGCTCTCGGAGTTTGAAATTAATCAATCATGTTAACGCCCAATGAGATTAAACAAGATGAGCTCAATCTACTTGTTCATTTAACAACTCTCACTCACAATCCAAAGGATGGGATACACAATAAGGAACAAATGTGGCCGACAATCTGATGGTCGAACAACTCCTGCCCAATTATGGAATTGAGACAAAATCAAGGCGATCATGATACGACTAGTCACTCGCTGAACCAAACCCCAGACCCTTGGGGGGAAAATCAACCGACCAAGGGGATTATGATCTGACTAATCTCCGAAACAACTCCAAGTCCCCAAAGTGTGGAATGGAGTATAAAGATAAATCGGGTGGAGACCGAACTCCCACGAAACAACTCTAAGTCCCCAGAGTGCGGACTGGAGTATAAACATAAATCAAGTGGAGACCGACCGCCCACGAAACAACTCTAAGTCCGCAGAGTGTGGACAGGAGTATAAACATAAATCAAGTGGAGACCGACTGCCCGTGAAACAACACTAAGTCCTCAATGTGCAAACTGGAGTATAAAACATAAATCGGGTAGAGACTGACTGCCCGTGAAATAACACCAAGTCCCCAAAGTGCTAACTAGAGTATAAACCTAGATTGGGTGTGTTCTGACCACCCATTAACTAAATCATATCCCAGAGTGTGGATACGAACATGAATAATAGTTGAGTGGAGTTCGACCATTCACTGTTCAACAAACTCCGGTCTAAAGCGACGGGAGGAGTATAAACTCGCTAAGGATGGAGATCAACCGTCCTACACCTGACCCTGCTAAACCAAAGCCAGGGGCAAAAGTATAGTTACTCGAAAAACTGCTAAAATTCGACAATGTAACACTAAGGCCAGAGCCTAGTGTTTGATACGACTCGAGGCCACGACCTCAAGGAGGCCTCGAGATGGATGAATTGTATCAATGCCCGATACAACAAGCAACGAATCACAAGTGCACAGAATGAAAATTGTGGTAGTTCGGACATTTGAACATGTAAATACAAGAATCATACACAAGAATGAAAGAATTCTTATTTACACTAAACTGGTTGTACACCATATAAGTCTATCAGAGTGGAAGGCCATGCCCAAACAAATACAACCAACGAAAAGGAGAAGTGATCATCTAAGCTATTCACATGTCGTTCCAATCCGAAGATTATTTCTTGGATTTTATATCTTTCCTTTGCTTCTTTGGAGTGGATCCTTCCGAACTATCGATTGACCCTCTCTTCGACCCTTTGCGACTCGGCTTTTCTTCGAAGAAGTGTCCTAAGTTGTGTGAATCGAGGTGGTATCATCTTTGGAAGTAGGAGGGATGGAGGCGCTCTCAGCACCGAAAGCAAGAGGAATGTCATCCCAGGGAATTCTTCCGCCAGGAAGGATCATCTAGAGCAGGACGGGAAACAGTTCATCGAAACCCGAATCGGCAGGCTTAATTTTCACCTTCTTTTTCAACGGTTCTTCTTTTTCAATACACTCTTTCATGCCGAGCTCCCAAGTGGGGTCGAAAGAATCTATAATCCCGACATCTTCGTCAAAAGGAATTTCATGGTGCGGGTCGCTTCCCTCCTTGAATAATGCCTCCATGAATTGATTATCAGTAACGTAGGCTTTTTCCTGAGCATTTTGAGTAGCAAGCAAAGTTGCGATTTTAACAAATTCTGTAGTGACCGCTTGTAATTCCGACTGAGGCTCTTGGTAAGGAAGAGGAGCAACACTTAATAGGTTCAAAGCTAAGAAAAAATAGCCGACAATATTAGAAATATCAATTGATAACACCCCAACTTTGTGAAAGACGGGAAAAGTCGACGGAATACCTTCCTCGGTATGACTTCCTGGTTGGGCCAGAGCATCCTCAGAACTGCGGTCGGGAATTAGGAAAAGTTGTGGCTTGTCCGGATCATACCCAGGTGTGATCGAAGATCTTTCTACAGAGCTAGAGACGACCTGGGGAATCGAAGGCAATTCAATTGTAGTATCGGGTTGTGCCGACCCGGATCCTTCACCCACTTCATGGGAAGAAACAATAGGAGACTCTTTCTAGAGAGAGAGCTGGATACCGTGCAATGTTTTGGGTTTATCTTCCAAGAGTATCTCATTTTCATGTTTAGATAGAACGATATCCTCTGAGTTAAGAAGTTTTCACTCTTCCGCAACGAGAAATTCCCAAGCACGACAGAGCTGGTAGGAATAGTCTTCACCAAGCCACGTCAAACTCCTATGCTTGAGAACATTAGCATTATAAAGAATGAGAAGCAGGTCAAGCTCACTCATTATCTCTTCCCTGACTTTGTCCTTGGTAGTTTCCGTTTCACATTGAATGAGTGCATCAACATTTTTGGCTTCTCAATAGTCATGTCTCTCTCAAGTCTGACGTTTACCAGCTCATCGCAGGCATCCTGAGCAATATTTTGAGCATCATCTTTTTCTTTATTTGCATACTCAAGTTTAACCTTGAGGTTAGCTATTTCCTTCAAGGCCGTCGATTCATTATTCTAAGTTGTGTCTCGCTCAAGCGCTATTTCTTGATTCCGATGATGCAAAACTTAAATCGTATCGAGATGGCTGGATTTCATCTCTTCCATGGATTTCATAGCAGCGTTAGCTTTTCCTTCGACTTCTGCTAAGGAGGTTCTAGAGGCTTCTAGCTCATTTGTCAAAGTGTCAATGATTCTTTTATCTTGAGCATCTTGGCGTTTTAGGTTTTCTATCTCCGCCTCGCGCTCGATGGAAACTTTTGACATCTTTTCTACTGCCTCCATCCATTCCCAATACTGCATGGATGTCAATGACGCAATAAATGGTCCTCTACTGAACATGATCCGGAACCCTCTTCAAGTTAGGAGGAAAATAAAACCCTTCAAAGCATAAATTCAAAAATTCTTCACGAAGATGTGCCATGCGAGCAGTTGGATCGATCGTAGAATCTTTAGTAGCAGCTTCAATTTTGGTGCCTTCTTTATCGGGCTTGTGAGCAGCAGTATATTCTCTATAGCATAAATGATTGCTCGGACATTGAGAATGAGACGGAACCAAAGGCTGTTGAGGCATTGGAATAGTATAAGAGCCGCGAGAGGGATCGATAGGCAAGTCCCTACGATCAGCTGGTCTTTCGAGATCCTTTGAAGGAGGAGATCTCGATCTCGATCTATGTTTATCCTGGGATGGCATATCCTTATCATCTCTATCTTGATGACCCTAGTCACAGCTGGGGCAAGAACTGGAATCGTAATAATCTCGACTGTCATCGTAAGAGCCAGAGCACAAACCCGATGACTGGTGATGTATGTCCTGGAGAGAATCAAACATGTTCCTCTTCCTCGACATCATTTCTGCAAAGGAAAACAGAAGTTAGTTAACTCTAAATATTAAAAAGTACGAGTCAAGTACGATGTGGTGTTGAGGGGTGCAAGTGTGAGTAAGTATGTGCAAGTGTCCTTGTGTAACCCCCTAATAGACCAGGTGTAGGAGCCTTGCTCATTGGTGTAACTTCCCGCCTAGAAGTAGGAATCGCAGTGCCAATTCTAACGAGAGATTCTGACCCTTCGATACTCACATCAATTAAATGGAAAGCATTGAGATCAGGTGGAATTGGTAGACCAGACAATGAGTCAAGTGGTAAACTCAAACGCCATGATGGTTGGGAGGCAGATTCATATTGAACAAATTTAGGAGCCATTGATGACTTGGATTGGTCAGACAGGCGACTTTTTGGAAGTTTACGTACGAATGTTTTCTTCTTTCTCATATCAGCAACCAAGGGTTGTGAGGTTTGCAAAGATCCGGAATCAACTCCAGGACTGGATTTGTTGCCATTTTGACCAAGTACATCGCCTCTGTGACCCCCGACGTCAATATTAGAAAATTATTGAGCACTCATAAATGGGGACACCACGGGATCAGCTCAATTTTCCCTTTGACTGATTGCGGCCCATGGTCTTATCCTTGCCATTTGAGCAATTTTAGTTAGCCCCACGCTGAGGCCCTCCTCTATCAAACAGAAAGTGATAAGGCGTTCGTCCCTAAGCAAATATTCAATAATCCTGTCCTCGGGTGGAGCATTCTTCAAAATTAAGACCACCTCTTCATAAATGTCACCGCTAGGCCGGGTAACGACACCTGCAAAGGAATAACATAGTCAGAAAGTCAACCTGGATTTCCTTTTTATGGGCTATCATGATAATGGTGGGTAACACTTACGTCTCTCCAGCCACTGTCGAGCAAAGCTGGGCGGTCAGCGAACATAAAACCATTCACTTTTAGAGGCACTTAGCTTATTCCACATGCCAATCATAATATGGCACCTCTTTGCCGATTCAAGAAATGTAAATGAGAGACTCCGTGTCCACCGCTTGTAAGTAAAAATAAATCGAATATCTTCGATGGTGGGAAGATGGTGCAAGAACTCCATAAATACCATATAAGTACAATTAAGGAGAGCGTAGCCATTTGGGTGGAGTTACGTTAGAGCTATCCTTAAATAATGTAGATTCTCTCGAATGTATGAGTTGAAAGGCAGGATGCGTCTCGCCCAGCACATAAACTTATTGCACGCTGTTTGACCTTCAGGGGGTCTATAAGCTTTATCATCTCACGAAGGAACCAACTTGTCGTCAAAGGGATTCAATTCCTTACGCAAATTCTTTGGAGAGCATCTTCTTTAACTTTTAAAGCTACCAAATTAGAAGGATTTTCAAGAATGACTGCATCTTCGAAAGTATCGGGAGCATGATTTATAACCTCCGACGGAAAGACAGGGACAACTTCAAAGAGATCAAATTGAGTGCCTAGACTTTCCGGTTGTTTCGAATGATGGCTGGATGATGGACTATCAGACTCAGTTTCCGAACTTGATTCTATGTCAGATTTAATCCCTTGGGAAGATGATCCAGCAGGCATAGTCGTAAGATGCCCAAAACATCTAGATCCCACTGGTTTTTAACTTAGTAAAAATCATAATTAGATAAAGTAACCTGTACCCCCTAGTGCATAGTGAGTGCTAGTGTGGTGCGATAAAATTATGTTCAATATAGTAATAACTTATGAAAAACTAAAGACAGAAAAGACAATGAGACTTTGAAGGTTAGCCAGAGAGACCGTCATTCCTGACTGTCTCAACTGTTTCTGCGTGTCATCGGGAAACAATGAAGCTTGAGTTTCACGATTGATCACCAGCCAACAAAAGTTTGGCTTTTATCTAAGTTACTAGTGAGCTTCAAAATGGTTATTAAAGGTATTGGTTCGTGTCACAGTTCAAAATGTTTGCTACCAAGTATGCAGTTTAGGTCATGTGCAAGTCGTATACAAGTTTGATGTTTATCCAAGTATGAAAGGCCAAAGCTCGTCATTTAGTTCAAGTTTACCCATCTAAATTCCATTTTATAAAAAGAAAGGTTCATTTGTAAACTAGGCCGATTATTTCCCGAAGACAACATTATTGATCATTCACCACGAGCCTTTTCCCACCGATCATTCGAATGAGTTTCCATCTCCAAGGTATAGCCGATCGCTCGTAGGTGATCTTCGGCCCCCAAGTCCCAGAGCTTCGCCGATCGACCAAGAACGATCATGGATGATCGATCGTACAACTCCTTCACGTCCAAAGAACCATCCCATCAGCGAGCGATCGGCTAAAGTCGTAATTCATTCATCCCTAGCCACTTCGTCTCTATTGCATACATGTGTAAGAATAAAGAAAAGTTGGGATTCGCTCATCCTAGCCACTCCATTCTGAAAATTAAGACGCAAGAATAGGATTTGTGCTACCTAAGTTTGAATCTGAAGAAGGAGGATTTGAAATTGATTTGAAGGATGATGAATTTATGGTGATAATTTCTTGGATCGATAGGAAGAAGGCAAAGAGGCTTGACTCCTTTTTAGCTTTAGAATGGAACGATGGGAAGAAAGTGAAAGAGAATGACTATGTGTAAAGGCTTATATAGGGAAAGGAATTTAGCCAATCGTTTTTGGTCTAAAAATTTTTAGCCGATGGTCTCACGCTCGAGGATTTAGCCGATCTTCCCCTATCCAAGCCTTGTGCCGATAGTTCCACTCCCAAGCTTTATGACGATTGTTCCACTCTCAAGCCTTACGCCGATCGTTTCAATTCCAAGCCTTATGCCGATCGTTTCACTCCTAAGCCTTATGCCGTTCTTTTACTTCCAAGCCTTACACCGATCGTTCCACTCCCAAGCCTTACTCGATCATTTCACTTTTAAGCCTTATGTCGATTGTTCCATAACCTAGCTTATGCCAATCATTTTCATGATCATGAGTAGTTTGAAATTTGATATATAAAAACATATGGATTTAAAAAAAACAAACAAAATAAAGAAAAAAAATGGAGGGGAAGAGAGCATGCTTGAAAGGATGACGACTAGCGAATACTATTTATAGAAAGTTATCTCCATTAATTCGACAATGACTCATGAATGTGTAATCGTGATCGGGAGTCAGGTGCTTACACGTATATGTTCAAGTATACGTTTCAAAATTTAATTTATTGAAATCAATAAAAAAAACTGAATAGTCACATGGAGCCGACCAGAGGAACTAAAACTAAGTTGGTGAAGCTTGGAAATTGCTAGAATAAAAACAAGATGATTGTTAACAAGTTGTGATCTCGTGTTTATACTATTGGAAATCGAGCAATCATCATGAAAAATATGGAGAATACGACCTTCAACAAAAAAACAACCCGATGGAAGGATAATGACTATTTGATGAACCAGATGGTTTTCTTTTAGATGGTTCTAGCTTATGATGATTCAACGCACGTCATGTATGATACAAAACGTACTTTGGGGGCTAATGTTATCCCACCTTTTGGCAAGGCCGTGATATCATCGACTTGGATGGGAACGAATGGTCTACAACCTTAAGAATTGATTATGTACAGTAGAATAGACGATGGTCGGGCGGATTTGGACCAGAACCCAATCGAGGTGTAGTCAGTATGGAGTAACTGACATGGTCCTATGAATTTATATTTCAAATTTGGAGTCGATCAGAGTTCATATGCTCGAGTTACAGACGAACCAAGGATTTGCATGGAACAATCAAGAATGATCCGTAAGATAGTTCAAGTCATCGAAGAACGCTTAATATCTCAAGATCCATAAAGCCAATCTATTTGAAACTTCCAGGACATCAACAAAATGAAGATTAAGGCTTACATCAATGATCGCGAGTCCTAAAGTTGCGTTTAGCATTTGGTCGATCATTATTCGCCGATTGTTCTGGCCAAGTCCTAAAACGATCAGTATGTTCCAGTACATAATTTAGTTTCGACCAAGATCGATCCATATCCCCTATGTTACAAGTCAGAATGATTCCATACTTCAGAAGCAACAAGAGACATGTGGGACCCCCCAAAAATGATCGCACCAAAATTGGAGACAAAAAAAGGATCAGCTAAACTTAGGACGATTGTTCCTAATGATCGAGTTAGATATGCTGATCGTTATGGTGGGCCGCTATGGACCTAGAGAGCCTTCTGTCGAAATCTTAGCGAAATACCTCATTATCTCTCCTATAAATACAGGCCCCATGGTTCACTTTAGGGGAATTTTTAAGCTGCTGGTTACTTTAGTCTTTATTGTAATCAAGTTTTTCCTATTTCTTGCTGCTGTAATCAGATCGTTAGTGGATCAATAAAGATAATCTTCAAAGTGGGCGTAGGCATACAACGCCGAACCACTATAAATTTATGTATTCTTGATTATCGCTTTTATTAGTCTGTTAGTTAATTTTACTCCTCGGTTTCAATTTTACTTTCTTCATTTGCTTCTCTACACAAATTTATTCTTGGGTATTTGTGACTAATTTGGTTGCAAACAGTTGATGAACTATTTGGATTGATACATATAGATGTATGCAATCGTAAGTCTATTAATACCAAAACGGTTCAATGTACTTCATCATATTCACCGATGAGTTACCATAAACATGGATAAGTGTATTTGATACACGTGTATAAATCTATGATAAGCTTATAGAATATAAATTGAAAGAAAATAAAATAATGTGCAATAAAATAAAATGATTCGATTTGATCGAATAGGTAAGTATATTGGAAAGAGTTCCAAACGTACCTAACGTAAATAAAGCTTCAATCTCAAAATTCACTCCTCATTATGATACATAATAATGTGTCGATATAGAATAATCAAACTTTGTTGGACAAAGTACAATCAGTTGTGAGTGAATTTGAGTTAATTTATATCTATAAGGTTGTGTACTTGAGAGTAGTACACAAGGTTAATATATTATTTCATCTAGTTTACAAAATCATACAAGATAAGGGTTTATAAGAAACCCCAACATATCCTAGGCCAAGGAGTTGGCAGGTTGTGCGAGTTGATAGTCTGTACGTAATAGTTGTTCGTGAGGGATCTTGTATGAATCCCCCCAAAGGGAGTTTGGGAAAGACTATCATTGGATGACATATTTATGTTCTGAACATAAGGTTCGTAAACTAAAACCAAATTAGTTTTATATATATGGAAATTCATAAAATATTTGTGAATACATATTCCATTACATTGAGAAACAATTGTTGTTTCAGGAAATTCTAACTTTATAGCGAAGGAAGTTCTTTAAGAAATTATTTGTATAAAAACAGATTTAGATGTGGTCCAAGGATAAAACTAATTGCTAAAGATGGAATGAAAATAACCAAATCGAACAAAACACATTATAATGTCTAGTAAGTATTCTTGTACATTAAAGAGAAACTATGGGTTTCTTACCAATGTCGAGAACTAATAATCCTTAGCAGTCAATTAAACCATTAAGAGTATTGACTCTTTGATATGGTATGATGCACATATCCGAAATATATTCCAAGTATATTATAAGAGTATTATTTGAAAGTTATACCTTAAGGGATATGATCCATTGGCCGCAAACATATCTTTAAAGGAAAGACAAAAGCAGTTGGAATAATAGTAAGCCACATTGATAAGGATAATATCATGAATTTCAATTGTTGAAATTAACGCAATAGATTCACCATTCGATGTGCTCAAGTAGGTTTGGATTTTACTCAAAAAATTATCGCATAGCATGAATTTATGTTTTCGTATATATGTGTTGAAATAGAAAATTCTAATAATGATTTAGAGTAAATTGTTTACACATAATAACCAAAATGTCTCGAAGTTAGTGGAAGCAATATTGTGTTTGTAAGTTTTTAGATATGATCTAAGAACAGATACAAAAGTGTCATTTGACAAGCATCAAAATTGAACACATTTTTTATAAGAATAACAAATAGTTTGATTATCGATCAAAATGCAGAGGAAGCATGTGTTCATAAGAAAGAGCATTAAAAGGTACATTGATATTTGTAAATTATAAATAAACAACACATTACTACTTTTTTAACGATGCACTTTTGTTAAAATCAGCCTTAGTTGTTTTGATACTCGACATTGGATTTTAAATGATGTCTTTTACAGTGAGTATAAAAGATACCGGGAATGTACCAAACAATATGTGAGGATACCTTATTAAAATGTTTAATAAGGAATATGTAGGAAGGTTCCTTACGTATTGGCAATAGGAATTATCAAACATGTTATGTTACCTACAGTATTGTGGTTTATTTATGTATTTGATACATGAAGCAAATAACAAATCCAAATTGATGTCACTAAATATGTTTGAAGTGTTCTCGTGTATTTATAAAATACTAGAGAATTTTTCAGAGAAAAAACAAACTCCCTATAAAGGAGTGTTCGGAGTCACGCTTTATAAGTGATATGGAGTATAATATGTCAACAACAAATTCAAGTTAAAAATCTTTAAGTTGGAAATGTTCCAAATGAAAGATTGTAGCTGATTCGATGAAAAAGGCTTTGTACATCGCCTTGAATAATGCCGCAATAAAATCAATGTATATAAATATAAATGCACAATTTTATAACTGAGATGAGGGTGATTCCAAATGTTGAGAATCTCATAACATTGTTATATGGTAACAATGTCATAGTACGGTTCATAACAGAACTTAGAGCTCACTAGAAGTCGAGAGACATACTCCAAATTGTTCCATATGATAAAGGTAGTTTATCAACATCGAAGAGAGTTGATTGGTAGAGTAGAAAACTAAAACATAATAGCATACCCCTTTGCTAAGGGACTAACACAATATGTGACGGTCCAGATTTCGAACCTTGAAAATCGACACTAATACATCCTTGGGAAGAGAAAGAAAAAGAGAAAAGAAGAAGAAAAGAGAAAGAAACTAAAACAAACATAGAATCTCACAATCGCAGTAGAACAACATATAATATATTATCAATGAACTTTATAAAAAGAGAAACTGTAATATAATTTACATACATCCATCAGGGTACAACAATCAAATCACAATTATCAGCTTGGACAGTTATAATAACCTCTCCTCACAATTGTTGATAATTTAACAACAATGCAGCGGAAAATAAACATATACGTGGAATATGACCTGAAGACCTCCAGCCCGTTTGGTGAAGCTCTAGAGCATCCAAAACTGAATCTGTAAATATGCTCGGTCTGACCCGAGTATTGAAAGGGAAGAACGCCCGGATCAATCTGGTAAACCAGCATGAGAAAACACATCTCAAATTTATTTTTAAGTTATAAAACTTTTCTTTATCAAAACAAAGGTATCTCGTAAGATCACGCCGCACATAAACACGGACGAGTTTTTACTTTACGATAACCAAAACATTTCATATCAAATCATATGATATTATACTAGTGTCTAGTATACAAATAATAATTAACCATAGCTGAAATTGTTATCATTATTAAATTCCAGAGTATGTTAGGCTCTACAAATAGAATGGCAGGCACGTATTGGAGAATGGATTCCATACCATGGCAGGCACGTATTGGAGAATGGATTCCATACCATGGCAGGTAAGGGACTACCTTCCATAAGTACATCTCTAAAGGAATGTACCGAGGATACACAAACAATCCTCCGCATTTGGTAAGACCGGTCTATCCCTATTTGGTACTCATACATGACCTAGATAGAAACTGAATATGTCATCACCCCGGTCGTTACCGACCTATTTGAGACGTCTCATAGCATACACCGCATACCCGACATATAGAGGATTATCTAGAAAGGTGATGAACATACCCTAATGCTTGCGAACCACATAGCTTCATAGCATACCCTGTTTAAGCCATTATCGGGTGATGAGGCTTAAGGTAACGTTTACCTTTCGCATAGCACATTTCACTTCGAATGTCACATTGTCATTCCTTCGATCACTATTGACTTTCACAAACATACAACCTCTGAGCTCGTACGTCTTAGAGAAGGGTGTTACGCTAAGAGAAGTTGCCTTCTTCGCCACCAAATAGATGCACGTTTGTAAAAGTCAACGCTATGATCTCAAAAATGCACTGTCAGACATTCATCCATACAAGTTGTCCAGGAACAGGACAAACCGAAGGCACTCTTCTACCACATCCTGTCGGGAGTTGCCCCTAGGATTAGTAGGGAGAAGTGCTTGCATATCGTAGATTTTCATAATGAAGCACTACTGCCACCATACATACATGATATAGTAAATTTCACCCCGAAGGACTAGTGGCAAGTAGCCCTGCATCATGAAGATCTCCATCTTCAAAATCATCATCATAAACCTACACTTTCAAATGCATACATTAGTCTGAAGTGGTTCTCAGATAAATCCGACCCCGGTCTCTCTGGACCAACAATGATAAAGAGGCTTCTTAACCTCATACAGAAACCAAGTTTCGTAGACTTATCGTGTTTCCAACTCTCAACTTGTTGTCCTTCGGCCAAGAAGGAAGCCCGGTAGATTGAAGTACCATAGTCACTCCACACTACTCAAATCAACATTCTTAATCCAAAGGATAATCAAGCCTACTCAGTTGGCTTCGTGCTAAGTGCACGAATAATCAGTTCCCACATCAAGTCAAGGAACCAAAATGGCCAAATTTGGTAGTCGTTTATTTAACTATCAGAGCAACAAACAATATCCATCATATAAACAGCCACTAGGCCCATTTAATTAATCTTTTATTAATTAAATCAATTTCCAAATATTTACTTCAAATTATCTTTAGAAGATATATTCTCAAAACCATTTCAATCCTTTATATTGGAAAATATTTCCATATTAATAACACTACTATTTTGGAGACACACCAAATAGATTTCTATAACCGTACAACTCTAGAGTTCATACGCCTCCGGACGGATGTAAAGTATAAGAAGCAATGATCCTACACCACCATGCCTTTAGTACGATTATAAAAACGAATTAATGTATTTCACAATGGAAGGTCAAAACACAATTTATTTGGTCAAAATGAATGTTGCGTAAAACATCGTTACGACAACCCAAAAACACTAATACAGGGATTTGATTTAATCATATATATATATATATATATATATAATTCCATATACTATATAAAACATTTCCTTTCGGAAATCATTTACTATAACAACAGCGATATAGTCCATGCCTTCCATATTTCCCTCGAAAACGTCTATCACAACAATAAATGTTGAAATATATGTTTTCGGTACATACCACCTTTTAAAATATTTTTCAAAATCATTAAATTCCATTTGGAATTATCACTTTCCAAAACATTAATTTAAAAGGATAAATTACTTTTAAAACCATAAATCTCCATATTTAAGTTCCAATATAAATCATCTCTATATTTATAACTATGTTTTTAAATCTCCTCTCTATTTTTATAAAACTTTTATTTTATAAAATCTCTTTATTTATAAAATTCTATTTATAAATCTTTCTTTTATAAAAACTAATTTTACTATAAAATCGTTTTGTAAATCCATATCTTTAAAATCTAATTTATTTTATAAAATCCATTTATAAAATATTTACAAATTCCGATTATAAATCAAACTTCTTTATTTACAAAATATCACTTTTACAAATCCTTTATATAAACTTATTAAAAAAATTCTATTTATTTCTCAAAACTATGCTTTTATAACATCAAAATCATACTTTTTTTTATTTAAAAACAACTTCATTCCTTTTAATAATTTAAAAATTATTACAACATATATATACTTCCAAAATCGTTTTGAAAATTATTTCAATTCAAAGTTACTATTTTATAGTATTTCAAAATACAAAAAATATGGCCCGGTGCTACCATAGCACTAAATAAGCAAAAAAAATCCATGTCATCAATATGGCATTCATCACATCAAATATAAAAATATATGAAAAGTAAATCAACAGTGTGAGGAATCCTATTGGATCCCTCCAACCTATCCCCCCCCCCCGCATCACATGAAATATATAATCAAATAATATAAAAGTCAACCACTTCGAAGCGGGATGCGTATACAAATGGTCATCCGCTCTTACACGGGAACGTAATAGGGTCTCATCTGCTCCAATAGGTGGGAATATATCCAAATCAACTAATAAATATAGTATATCATCCAAACAAGCAAGAAACAACATAAATAAAAATTATTCCTACTTATATATAAATATAAGTAGGCTAAAGAGGTGAGTTAACTCACAAAAATTCTAGAAATCGCCAAAGCGCTCCTGTTTGAACTAAAATTGAACGGTCGTTCAATTTAACCCAAAATTCCTACTAGCTTTGAATCCATCCAATCCAACTCTACAACGTAGTATTCCCTGATATGAATGCAACGCAACTTTTTTCGCACTCGAAACCGACCTCGTATGAACAAGTTATGAATTAATAATCATACGAGATAATTAATATTATAATTAACATAATAAAATAAATTTAAAAACTTAAGCTTTCTTCCTTCCCTCCTCTCTCTCCCTCGTTCACGCGTTTCAGCCGCGAACTTTGTTTATTTATTTTATATCATAATCGAACGCACGACCAACTCATCACCATCCCCCATCACCTACTGCCGTTCGCCCACCTGCCGCCTTGCCACACCAGCAACCACCACGTGCGCGTGCTGCATGATGGAGCACAAAACCCCAAAAAATGCTGCTGCAAACGTAGCTCGATTGCCATCTCCTCGCTCTACTTCAACTCGATCCAACCGGTAGATAGCTTCGTATATCGTGTTCTACATTTGGTTGGTTGAATTCGTGGCCTAATTCGGCCTTTTATGGCTCCAATGAACCATGGCTGTTGGATGGTTAAGTTTTAATGGCGGCTGAAAATTAGGTTTAGGGTTTTGGTTGCAAATGAAAGGAAGTGGATGGCCTTATATGGAAAATTTTCGCAACACTATTCATCCACGAAAATTTTGAACTCCAAACAAAGCGTGCCGCCTGGCATTCTATATGTTATACCCCTATTCCGAACACAATGGAATATACATCGAAAGCCAATTCCATCTTATTCAGAAGATAGATTTTCAAAATCAAATTATATTAATTTAAATTCCTTAATTAATTTCTACGCGTTTCGAACTCGCACGACCAAGTGATACGCTCAATCGCCACGAAATTCAACGGCATATAATAATTCACTATACCGATCCAACAAAACTGGTTTCGTCGAAATCCGAGATAGTGCCCCAGAAGACTATTTTTACATGTTAATTAAAACAAGTTATTTCCAAAATCAGCTAAATCACTTTTAATTCAAATTTAAAAGTTTTCTATCTTCCTTTCTTATTTAAATAGATTTTAAACCAACTTTTGAAATCATTTTCATTTATATAAAATTCAAGATTCAATTATTTAAACAATTCCAAATATTAAATTTAACTATTTAACTATCAAATAAATTACTATATTTGAAATTCAAGTTATTCAACTTATAAAAGTAACTTTTCAATATTTAAAATCAATTAAATATTCCAAATTCAAATGACTGAAATTCCGGGTCGTTACAATATACATATAATCGCCTCATTTTAATTTTTTTTGGGAAAGAAATCTAATTCATATTTTGACAATATGAAATACATATAATAAATTTTGTATATACAAACATACATATAAAATTAATTGTGTATATAAGATTAAATCAAATCTTTCTAATTAATACAAATTAGAGATTTATAGTAATAAATTTAAAAATTGATTTATTGTCAAAATGTTAATTGTGTGTATGCAAGATTCAATCAAATCTCCCTAATTAATACAAATTTCAGATTTATAGTAATCAAATTTAAATTTAGATTTATTGCCAAAACATCTTCCTTTTTTTTAATTTCTAATATAATACAAACATAAAATACATACATGTAAACTTATAAATCTATAAGTACCCTGTGTTTTTTATGATTTAAAACATGAATCTTTAATAAAACATTGTATTATTCAAACACAAATTTTAACTTAAGTTGTTAAAGTATAATCCAATCACAACAATATGAACGTAAAAAGTTTTAGATCTTAAGGACTATACTTTGAATTGAATGTTTACAATATAGATCTATAATAAAACATTATATTTAAACATATACATATTTTAATTTTAAAACAAAATAAGAACCCAATTAATAAATTGAATATACAAAATTTCAGATTTAAAAATTAGACTTTAAATTAAGTGTCTAGAACATAATCCAAAAACTTTGTATTTAAACAAATACAAATTTTGGTTTTGGTTTTTTAAATTAAAACCCCAATCAATTCATTAAAAAAACAATTCAAACTACACACACAATATCCAAATTAAATGAGGCAATGATATGTACATACAAATTATGATAATCAAATTTATCTTTCATCAAACATTACATCAAGTGTCATTATCTATAAAAGAAAAAAATACCTTATTACCAAAGCCTTGAAGCACACCTTGAAACCGAATTCCCCTTAGGATGTTGCCTACAAATCACACCTTGAAAAATGATATCTTCTCAGATCCATAAGATCCGCATCCAATCCTTGCAAGAGATTTTTTTATTTTTTTTGATGTTTTTATTTGGAGTTGAATGATTTTTTAAAAATTTAATTTTTTGTTTTCTGCCATGAAAAGTTAAGAGGAGAGAAAGAAAAGGAACAAATGAGAAAGAATAAATTGTACGTACCGAATGAATTAGAGAATAATTTTTATTTGAAAGAATGAAAACTTTCCAATTCTTAATTAAATTTTCCCTAATTAATTTCCTTGATTGTCCTTGTAATGATTGCGATTTTTCGTCGCTCGAAAATCAACATTAATACATTCACTGTATCAACTACCAAGCAATCGAATGCCGGAAAACCGAATTGTTATGGAGAAAAAGAAGAGGTAGAAGAAAATAGAAGAAAAAGAAAGAAGAAACAACAGAAACAGAGACAATATCAGAATCTCACATTGGCAGCGGAACAACATATAATAGATAAATGAATAATCTTCAAATCAAAGAACTATATCATTTTATACATTACATCATCATTAGAGTTTACAACAACAATACAACACTGGACAGTTATATGAACTTGTCCACATACAGAATACATAGCGGAATAAATAATATCATATACAAGTGGTACGTCTCGCCATCCAGCTCGCCACTAAGCTCCACAGCACTCCAAAATCCAGAATAATCTGATAACCTACCTCTAGACTACCAGTGTGGAAAATGATGGGCACCCAGAGTTTAGGAAGGAAACAGTAAACTCCAGGTCAGTCATGGTGACTGGTGTGAGAACTAAAACAGTTTATCTTTAAAAACAAACAACAATAGAATTTTAACATTGAAACCCGCAATGCTTTTGGAAAATGAAACTACCATAAGACCTCCCGCCACACACACAATGCAAACGCAGAATTGGAGGAGATTTCTTCTTATGATAGTCAAACATGCTTACTACGCAAAATCATTTGATTTTATTATTATTAGTGCATAGTGAAGAAAACATTTCGAAAGTATAATATTAATCTTAGCCAGCATAGGCATTCCGCACTTATGCCTACTATAGCTACTATGTTCAATAGCAGGTTACCGCCACATTCCATAGCAGGTAATACAACTAAAACCGTACAAGGTTCGTATTGTTTCTTTGGATTTTTCAACAAATGGTCAGGCTAAGGAACTTCCTTTCCTACTGCCGAATGGGATCGCCTCTGGCTAGACGTCCCGAGAGACAACTGCTCTCTGCCAACACAAGGTCGGGTTACCCCTATAACTAGGTAACTCACGACTATGCCATTCCCCGGTCCTTTGGGACCTTTATCCGAGCGCTCGGTAACAACATCACACATAATAAATAAAGTGTGTCCGCATGAGTAAGTATTTGGGCTCCATACCATGATACCACCCCTTTCCAGAAGGAAATGACATACCCTAAAGGGCACGACCCTCATAACCTTGCCGCAACATTCCTGTTTCGACCATTTCCGGTTTGTGAGGCCCTGACGAAGTCTCGTCCACAAAGCTACACTTTTTCACAAAGCCACGCTTTGATCACAAATGATCAATAAATGATCATCATTACAGCAACACTCAGCATGCCACATTACCAAATTGGGAATATATCGCTGATAAATTTCAACTACATAACCTCTGAGCTCATACGTCTCAGAGAAGGGTGTTAAGCTAAGAGAATAAATTCTCCGCCACCAACAGAAATGTATTTGAAAGAAATCAGCTTTACATCTCAAAACGTAATGTCAGACATGTAACCATACAAGTCTGTTCCGGGTTCGAACAGAACCGAAGGCACTTCCAAAGAAGCCCTTGCAATCCGGGTATTCACAATCCCGATAAAACTTCCCATCACAAAGGAAATCTCTATACCATAGCTAACGGTGCAGAGACAATCGATAGGTCATGCTATCGTTTTCACAAACACCCGGTCTTCACCACCGGTCTTCAATACGATCCATATCGTCGTATCACAAATTCAGAATGGGTTATATGACACAAAGGTCCTTTCCCGGCTAACCCGAATAGTGAGCGCTTATTCAAAAATAAGCGTGGCATTCAAATTCAAGCAAATCACAACAAATACCCATTCAAGGTAATTATTGATAGTCGGTTATTTAACTATCAATAGGTCTGCACAGCATCATCAGATTCCAAATAATTTTCCAAATTATTTATCTTCCAAAAATATCTTTACAAGATATATAATTTCCACAGTTCAATTATTTGAAAATAATTTCAAATCAATTTCCAAATTTCAATTAATCTTTGAAGATTAAATCTCAAAACATTTCACTTCATATTGGAAAAATATTTCCATACCTATTTAATAATAGGTAATTCACAAATCCATTTATTTTCAACATTTGAAAATATTCAATATACTTAAATCAAAATTAAGTATATATTTCATTCTTTAAGGAAATCATTCTCTTTCACAAATTTTATTTGAGTCAAAACGAATGTTACGTAAAACATTGTTACGACAACTCAAAATCACTAGTATAGGGATGCGAAATTTTGATAGATATATAAATCCCAATACTATATAAAACATTTCCTTTCGGAAACCATTTACTATAACAACAGTGTTATAGTCCACCATTTCCTTATTTCTCGAAACGTCTATTTCAACAATGAATGTTGAAATCTATGTTTTCGATACTTAACACGTTTTAAAACATCTTTTAAAACAATTACTTCATTTCGTAATATCACTTCTCCAAAACATATCCATTTTATTTAATAATATATTCACTGTCCAAAATCGTGAATATACTTCGTTATCCAAATTCAACATTTCTACACATTTCATTTAAAGGATTATCCACTGTCCAAAACATGGTTTTAAATCTCCTATATATCGCCCGAGATCTCCTCCGAGATCTCCTTTTCACACTTAAACGAGACGAGACATCAAATCTCCTCCATATCTCCCTCGACACTCATCTCGTCCGAGATATTCAAATCTCACCCGAAATATGGATCAAAATCTCAATCCGAGATCTCACCCGAAATTATACATTTTTCTTATTTTGCGTAATATTTTTTATTTTCATATTGATTCAAAAGAAACAACTCAATCCAATTATAATTTACCAACTTCTTGAACATATTCTTTACTTTTTATCTTAATGAGTCATAGCGAAATGTTTCACTTCTTTATTTGTTCAAATAAAAAGGATATTATTCAATCATTACCAAATCAGTTAAGCTAATCAAGCTACTACTCTTCTAAAAATATTCCTTTTTCCATGTAAATCAAGTATGTTACCATTTTTATTTTTACTAAGAAAGTTATAACCATTAAATAAATTTTTGACACATCGATTTTAGACACATAAGTACATCCGAGATATTCCCGATGTGCATTATAAGACCCGAGATGTCTATCCGAGATGTACACCCGATATGTACTCATCTCGTCCGAGATCTCCCCGATATGAGATAACTTGTGTAAAAATTCCGAGACGAAACGTGACCGAAATCCGATATTTAAAACCTTGGTCCAAAATCGTGAATATACTTCCTTTAATAAGCTATAAAAATTTAACTTATCAAAATAAGTTGTTTCTCGGATTTACAAATCTATGTTTATAAATTTCATTTGTATTTTATAACAACTTTAACTTATAAAAGCACTTTATTAACCAAATCAATTTATAACTCAATTATATACCAAAAATCCATATTATAAGTTAAATACTTATAATTCATTTATTTGCAAAAATCATTCTTTTAAAACTTCACAAGTTATAAATCTTATTACTTATAAGATTTACTTATACTTCATTTTAACACTTTAAAAACTCCTTTATAACTCAATTATTTTTTATCTATAAAATATCAATTTTATAAATCTTATACTTATAAACCATTTTTAAAATAAATCAAAAATCTCAATTTAAATAAACCAATCCTTTTAATAATTTACAAATCGTATTTTTAAACTTCCAAAAATGGATCCGATGATGCAACAACACCAATCATCAATCACGACAACAAAACATCACATATCATCATATGATAATAGAATATATCATAATATCTGTAAATAAATCAATACGGTGAGGAATCCAGTCGGATCCCTCCAACCTGTTTCCCTGCATCCACAAATGTTAGCACAATACCAATTCCGCTCCAGTACGGAATATCGCGGTATATGGGTTTAATAAATATTATCCGCTATTATGCGGCGCAATATGGTCTCATCCGCTATAAAAAATGCGGGAAATCAACTCCAATATATACATATTCCAATATATATTGCTATATACATATATAATACCAATTTCACTTCAATGTGAAATATTCGCGGTATATGTTTTTAATAAATAACCTCCGCTTACTAACGGCGTATAATGTCTATTTCAACAATCAATAGATAGCAATCATCATTCAATCATCATAGTCAACACTATCAACAATTTTAAATTTCAACTATTTAAAATTTAAATCGAAACAAAACATTCGATTGAGTGAGGAGTTCTCACCTTGATTTCAATTTCGTTCCATCTTTTTATTTCGAATAAATTAAACAGACTTTTAATTTCACCCGAAATTCACACTAGCTCCAAATGACTCCAATCAAGTTCCATAGCGTAGTTCTCGACAATATGATTCCAACGCAATTCGTTTCGTGCGAAACGGACCTCGTATGAAAAAGTTAAGCTATTTTAAAGTTTGAACGTATTAAAATATATATAAATTTACAATTTCTAAACCTAGATTTGATCTCAGCCCTTGATTCCTGAGCAACCAGATCTGGGCCGCACCTTTCTTCTTCCCTCCCATCTCGTTTTGCTCCAGGTTATTCACGTATAACCTAACCCATAGCCGCCCTTTAGGGTTTAATTATACTCCCTCCTCATCGCTCGAAACTCCATCACTCCACCACCACGGTGAAGACCATCACCAGAGCCACCTTCGGCTGGAAGATAGTGAAGCTCGGCTCCCCATGTGCATAGAAAAACGTGCACAACTGCAGCGCAAACGCGCCCCCCTAGCGACCACCACACAGCTCTGATTTCGATCTCCACCGTTAAGATCGTAGATCTCATCGTCCTCTACAAGTTTGTAGTTGAACACTTTTCGTAATTCCTTACGGATTTGGAGAGATCGAGGGAGAAAGGAAACGAATTTTTGGCCATTAAAACTGATAGTGGCGGCTGGAGGAAATGAATTAGGGTTTTGGGCAAACGTGTGTATATATATATATATATACGTATTAAATTAATATCAAATTCATTTTAAAACGACTTTTTCAAATGATCTCCAAATCACATGTGCCGCCTAGCGTTCGTAAGGTTTACCCCGCGTTCCGGACACAATGGAACGTGTTTCAGGAGCTAATTCAATCATCTGTGTGAGTTACAGAATTAAACGATCGATTTAAAATTAAACCGATTTCGATGCGTTTTCGCTTGCCTCGGACAAACGGTACATCCGATTGACACAATATTTGAAACCATACAATAATATCACATTACGGATCCGATGAAACTAGTTTCGTCGAATTCTGAGACTGTTCGAAAAATGGCTAATTTCACTAGTCGATTAAATATTAAAATATTCAATTTTCACAGATTAACTCTAAATTCGATTTTAAGAGTTCTATAACTTCACTATAACTCCAATATGATTTAACATAACTTTACAAATCATTTTCATTCTCATTTAATCCAGATTTCAATTATTTCTGGAATTTAAATATTAAATTATCGATTTAATTGTCCAAATTAAATCCAATATTCGAAAAATAAATTATTCGACTTATAAATTTCACTTATTAATATTTAAAATTAATTAAATATTCGAATTTTAATTATCAGAAATTCTGGGTCGTTACAGTCCCTCTCTCCCCAATCCTTCCTTTTCACATGATATGTGATCAAATGACATAAAATTTCCACAAATCATGCCATCAAATGACATAAAATTTCCATAAACATGCAATCATCTTTTATTTTAATTACATCGATATCATATATCAATGCGCCAAATATAACTTTTGTAAATGCATTAAAATAATTACAAACAACTTCCAAACATCAAATAAATTAAATAATAATTAATACTTCTCAAATATCAATTAGTTTAATCAATTTACAACATTTTATAAATTAATTAAATCATGTGTTTTTTTAGAGAATTCATCATTACGGTTGTACGACTTAAAGATGTAAATTCAGTCAGAGATTAATATCGAACTATACGAATATTATCGTTCACACATCACATAGTAGGCGGTGTGACATTGGTTGAATTTATCACTTAAACATCTTTTGGTAAAATTTAATTTTACTTATTATAAGCGGTACCTAATAGTGACAATTATTTACACCAATTCTCTTCGTCAAAACTAAATCACATTAGGACTTATGGAATTTGGTAATGGTCAAAATTACAATATCGTCCACATTCAAATTTATATTCCAAACACAAAATCCTTGGTTCAATAATAATATTTTTTATTAATCGAATAGCTCTGGCCAGAGACTTTGACTTTTGGTTGACATTAGTTGACCGTGATACCAACCTCATATAGCCGAGGAGATGAATCCTCTCTTGAACATTGTTTCACTTCCAATGCTTTCACTCAACCCAAATATAGTCGTTCGATGGAGATCGTGCCACGATTTAACTATAATCAAAGCGAAGCTTCTATATTGAAGATCAATAATATTCTCAAGTTGAGAGAACTGTGTAAATTAGTCACACCGATATATTCTTTTGACCCTAGTTATATTAACCAACAAAAAACTATCAAGTGAGTCATTCCATAGTTATCCAATAACTATCAGTGCGTAACTCTTGGTGCCCCAAGCGGCCATGAGTAGTACATTGCCCAACATTTGGAGAGCGTGTTATTTACTCTAGTCTTGACGGATGTATCGATATCCAGTCTCGATACATCCTAACTAGGAATATTTAAAGTGTTATATTAGTTTTCATTGTGATAAATTACTCACGGTTACAACACTTTGTAAATACTATCACAAAACATACCATTTATGGATTCTCTATTAAGTATACTTTTAATTAACTTAATTAATTAATATAAAACATTATGTTAAGTATATAATAGAAAGAAAGCACCTTTTATTCTGAACAAGATTGGTTATCAAGTTAGATATATGCAACAAATTACATAATTGCCCCTAGGGCATACCCTAACTCTAGCGATCTCCCACTTGCACTTGAGGTCAATTATGGAATCTCATTCCAACTTCTCCGATCGATTTTCTTAAAACCAATTGGGTTAGTCCCTTAGCAAAGGGGTATGCTATTATGTTTTAGTTTTCTACTCTACCAATCAACTCTCTTCGATGTTGATAAACTACCTTTATCACATATATAAAGTTATTGTTGACTATTTATATTCTCTGACACCTATTAATTGTCATTTATATACTGCATTAATTGAGTTTACCAAATGGAAAGTTAGAACAATCATCTTTGTGGCCTTTTATTTATTTCCCTTTTTCTTATGCGATTAGCTATCCATTTATTGATATATATATATATATATATGTCAACATCATCAATTGATAACACCTATCTTATGTTGCACTCTCACACAATATACACTATAATATATATATATGGTTACATTTATGCCATGTACATTTTGCTAATTAATGATATTCATATAATCAAGTAATTTAATTAAACAGAGTGAAATGAAAGGTTTCTCTCTCTATATAAATAAAGTATCCTCTCGTTAATTGAATAAGTTAAGAGAATGAAATGAAAGGTTTCCTTCTCTAAATTATATAACCTTTGGAGAAAGAAACAAAAGATTTCTTTCTCTAAATCTACTCTTCTAGGTAATTGTTGGATGTATTTGATACGTAATACATTTAATTTTAAATTAATTAAAAAATTTATTTTGATCTATTTTCGGACAAAATAAGATTTTATTTAAAAACTTTATTAGATTAAATCTAGTATACCTTTAGACTTCATAGGCCCGAAAGATTTAAATGGTAAATTTTTTAAAATTCGCCCATTTCTTCAACTATAGGCTGGCCTAGATCCAATAGTGCGGTCCCACCGTTCAACCCATTTCTGAGTCAGTTCCTATAAGAGATTGGACTTACTCTGTTCCAAGTCCATCCGAATGGATATGCCTTGCTGAGCTCATTATATGTCCTTTTCGTGGATAGATTTGCATGGCCTCCGATATTCAACGAGCTGACATACTTCCTGCTATTCAAGAGAAGTTAAAATTGCCCATTCTTTGTGATTATAGAGGCCTGGAGAAGCTGTAAGGTCATCAAGGGATTACACAGTAAACATTCTGCCTTCAAGAACGAGTATTTCTTCGTGCGTTGCCCGGAGAGATTCAATTGCTTGTGGCTAACTGGAAATAAGATCTTTTCCTTTTTTTGTTTACCTCTTGCTGAAGTTTCCAAATTTCTAACTTAGTATGTGTCCATTTGCAGTCTTGCCAAGATGTGTCCGAAGGGAAGAGCATAAAAAAATGCTCAAAGGACACGAAAGCCATGGCCAAGAAGAGATAAACTATTGAGTTCCTCTTAATAGATGATAACCTATGACAGTATGGGATGCTTCACCTGGGTAGATCTGTCGGCACTGAGTCTCCAATGCCAAGCAACTCTAGGATAATCACTCGCTCTACTACCCCTACTCGTAGCCCGATAATAATGCTCAGGGGGATGCAGCTAGTCCGTCGGTTGAATCACAACCTGGAGAGTTTCCCAAAGTCGACATAGACTTACCCTTTGAAGAGGATATTCCAAAGGATAGGGATGAGACCGTAGGATGACCGCGATCCCAAAGGAAGAAGATGTGTCATTTCGAAGGAGAGAAAGGAAACAAAATGTCGTGGAGGAGAAGGAAGAGGCTATATATGACGATGATGACAATGACTTTTATGTCACCGATGAAGGAGACAAGTCCTGTGGTGAATCACCGGAGATGAGCCCTGATCTTCCCAGCTTACCTTCTCCAGATCTACTAGCTACTGAAGCATTGAGTCTTGAGCTTTCCATTGCTCCTCCTTCGGAACAAACCAGCTGCCAAAACTTCACAATCGACTCAGGGTCCAGTTATGGAAACCCAATAGGAGATTTGACGCATTCAGGCCCTCTAAGAGACGTCTCTATTAACTTGAACGAATTTAGAGACTTTCTAATTAGTGTGATGATAGGCGAGATTTGCTTGAATATTAACATATCCTCAAGTGCTTTCATAAGCGAGGACGGAGAGACTCCAACTCTAAAACCCTGTCGAAACGGTCGGTAGATTATATAAGGGGTCGTCAGCACTACACACTCCACTTTAGGATCATGGACACACATTTCCGCATCGAGTTAAGTTTCGAAGTTCATTCTATTCTTTTTTTTCCAGGTTTTATGGGTCACGGACTATTCCACCAGTTAAGTCAATACTCTAGCTCTTATAGGGATCAAACTCTAGATCCATCCAACCGTACCTACCATGAGACCGAAGACTAGAGGAGGAAGGACAGGGAGGCTGACGATGAAGCTCGCCATTTGGAACGAGAGCATGAGAGGGAAGAGATGAGGACGGATGGTGAGCATTATGCCCTTAGTGACACACACATGTGCCACAAGGACTCCCACGACTGCCGCGGGAGTACGTCATCCCTTAGTCCTCTCCGCATCGAAGCTCAGACTACCGCAATGCAGGAAATCCTATTCTCTCAGGTTATAACTATTGTTGCCGCTCCCACTTCTTATAGGCATGATGAGAAATATGAACTTCCACCGGGTCCTCCTCAACTCCAGGATGCTTTCCCATAACTTATTTCGCATAGGGTCAAATTCATTAAGACCATAAAGCCTACAATAAAGTTGCTTCTCTCTGAAATCTCGGGACAAACTATGAGGACTTAGAGGTTGGGTTTGAATGGTAACGCCTTGTGCAAGCTCTCTCCGATGTAAATAGAATCAACAACCAATAAATCCTCCCGTTTGAGGTAGAAAGGAGTGGTTATAATAAAAGGATCGAGGATCGCGATAATGAGATAGCTCAGCTACAGGTTGGTATAGATGCAGCTTTAAAGGGAAAAGCTGCAAGCAGCAAGCTGCTAACTAAGATAACCGGGCTTACAACAGAGCGCTCCTTGTGATTAAGGACCAACTCAAAGATGCTTATGAGGAGTTATTCAGATTGAAGTAGCGAGTCACTAAGAGAGAACACCATCAATGACTGGGATCATATTATTATCGAACAAGCCGCTACCATTGCTAAACAGGTCATCAAACTTGCTCCACTTTGCAAGGAGAATGTAAACTAGCAAAGGAAGCAAAAATGGCTGAAAGCAATAAGTTGGTGGCTGAAATTGATCATCTATTCACCCGATCAAAACTCTTGGACCTATAGAGAGAGCATGATGAAGTGGTGAGTTAAGTGGACACCACCATGCTACACTTCGATACTTGCTCCATGGTGAACAAGGGTAGCATGAGGTGGCTAGGAGATAACTATCCCCGAACCCTCGCTATCATTTGGGAGGAAGTGCTAGTTAGGTCAGAGCAAGCTAGGGATAAGCGCTCAGAAGAAGTACTAACGGAAACTTATTTTAGCCCTGAAGATATAGACTTTTTGGCGGCTGGCAGGGAGATTTTGCGAGAAGAGAGGGAGAAGGATGCTTCAGAGGCCGTTGCTAGAGCCCTCGCTAGCCCAAGTTCTTCGGGTCAGGGAGAAACATCCATTACCAAATCTCAAGAGCCAGAATTGACAGTTCAAGCACCAACAGAGATCGACTCCATAACCATCTGCGTTCCCCCGACTTCTGAAACCCTGCATAAGCCATACATTCCCCCGATCATTGAGTGGCCTATTGAAATGGAACCTGGAAGGGGGTTTTCAATTTGAACTCCCTAATCAAACTCAAGGTTTAGGTATTTCCCTCATTTCTCCAGTACTCCAGAAGCTTCAGTTCACTTCAGAATCCTTTACTAAATTATACAACTGCGTTTCATAACTTGTAGGTCAACCATCTCTCCCGCCTCCACCTCCAACTACACAGGGATCAAGATCCACTTTCATCTTCATCGCCTCCTCCCCTATCTCCACAGCAGCTTCGGGTACAATTCATGTTTCAATATCTGGGCCTGGACCTAACTATGCGCAAATAGCAGCACTGTAGAACCTGGAGGATATTTCTATGCCTCGGAAGGAGGACGTTCAAATTGTCAGCGCCTCTACCCAACTGACAAAGACTCAATGGAAGAGTGGTTGAAGGAGCATAAAGAGAAGATGAAGTTGAAGAAGGAAACAAGGGATGCTTAACACAGGATTCTACCATTCACAATCAAGGCCGGCAAGAGAAGTTCAGAGACGTACCTGCCAGTGGGTTTGAGGAGCTCGATTCTGGTACGGAGAAGGGCACACTCATTCCGGAAAGAAGAAGGATGATAGGAAGAAGAAGATCACCACCTACAGAGGCGGTAAGAAGTGATGATGGGATCCAATGCAGGTGGAGTGGAGCACTTATGGTTTTTCTATGTTTTTGAGTCGATCGAGTCTATACAGAGTGTTTCTGTTTTGTTGTCGTGTCAATGGAGTCTGTATTTTGCTTTTTGATGTCTAAAACATGCCAATATTGTATGGTACGCCCCCGTTGTTTGTCTATGTACATAAAAAGATGTTGGTGGTGAAAGATTAACTTTTCTATTGTAATCTCTCTTGTGTACTTTTCTTGCATTCTATGTACTATGCCTGTTTATGTACCACTGCATGCATATATAATATGATTGCCATTTTTGCAATTTCCATATTATATAC
This sequence comes from Allium fistulosum, assembly GCA_030737815.1. Lineage (NCBI taxonomy): Eukaryota > Viridiplantae > Streptophyta > Magnoliopsida > Asparagales > Amaryllidaceae > Allium > Allium fistulosum. Next base: position 530,878,051 of record CM060902.1, read on the forward strand.
TACTATTTTGTGTGATGTGCTTATTTACCACAACTCTATGCATGCAAATAGCATAATCTGCTTATTTACCATATCTCTGTACTTGTAAATAATGCTCCTGTAATTATTTAACATATTGTATTACTTAGCTCTGTTGTGATTTGCCAAAATAATCCGTTCGGCGTTACGAAATTACTGTATCTCGATTTAGTTCATCCCCATTATGTATGCATGCCCCTACTCCACAGGGCTAGTTAGTCCGAACGCAGGGTCCAGGCGATTGGTTAGAGACTGGTTGTTATAGGTAACTCATTCGGTTGCCCCCAATCTGCGTTGCACAGTAGGCTCCTTCCTCCGAGAACCTGTGGTTCTGATGCTCAATTCCAAGTATTACATTCCTTGATTGTGATCAGCTTCTTCTAAGTTCGGTGTTGAGATCTTGTCCACATATCAGTTTTTATCTCCTGAAATATACGAAAAGCTTAAATACTTAGATTTTCCTTCGATGTCGCCTATGTCCGGGCGATGTCATGTTTTGACGTTGTCGGAGCAACGCTAGTTCTCAGAAGGCGTGGATTGATTTTTCCCATCGATCCGGTAGTTTGAGTCGATTTTCCTCCTCGACTCGGCAGTTTGCTTACAAGAACGCGGTTCCATTGATTCAAGAAGTGAGATTTATTAACAAAATTAAAGGACATGCAAATCTTGCCTATTAAAGATGGCCCCAATGTCCCAGGGTGGCTTATTCGCGAAAATAGGTAATATATAAATAGATATTAAATAAAGTAGTGCCGCAGTGAGTCATTGTTCCAAGCATAGGAAATCAAAATTCCATCGACGATTGTTAACTTGAATGTTCCATCCTTAAGTTTCTGGCTGATAACCTAGGGTCCTTCCCAATTCAGGCCAAGTGCTCCCGTACCAGGGAAAATCCATTTCGAGACAAGATATCATGCTTCAAAGGTGCGGTTGTGAATCTTGGTGTTGAAATGTCATGCTACTCTTTTCTGGTGTGCATCGATCCTTAGTTCAACTTCCTCCCGTTTCTCATCAATCTGGTCGAAAGACTCGAGCAGTAACTGTTTGTTCTCTCCTTAATTGAAGTGCCTTCTATGATGTGAAGGGACTTTCAATTCCACTGGGATCCTAGCTTCCATACCATATGCAATAGCGAATAGTGAGTGCCCAGTCACAGATTTATGTGTCATTTTGTAAACTTATAGTGCAAGCGGAAGCTCATCGACCCAATTTCCTTTATCTTTCGTCAGCCATTTCTAAATAGTGGATTTGATTATTTTGTTCACTACCTCTACTTGCCCATTTGCTTATAGGTGCAACACCGTGAAAAAGCTCTTCTCGATCCTGTAATGCTTGCAGAAGTCTTTGAATTCAGCATTCTCGAACTGAGTTCCATTAGTCATAATGATTTTCTATGGCTCTCCAAACCTACAAATAATGTTCTTCGTTACAAAGTTAATTACTTTTTTAGTAGTAATTGTGGCAAGCACTTCCTCTTCCGCCCATTTTGTAAAGTAATCAACTGCAATGATAACATATTTAGCCCCTCCTTTTGCTATTGGTAGTGCTTCGATAAATCAATTCCCCGGATTGTATATGGCCAAGGCTGACCATTTGCGTAAGTTCTATGGATGGGATTCAAGGAATTTTTGCAAATCTCTGGCATTGATCACATAGTCTAGAGTAATCTACTGCATCTCGGTTTATCGTTGGTAAGATATATACGTAGCTGAGAACTTTTTTAATGAGTATTTTCCCCACAGTGTGGTTACCGCAGCCGCCTTTATAGATCTCCATGAGGACCTTCCTAGCTTCATCTTCGGCTACACTCCTGAGCAAGGGGGAAGAGAGTCCTCTCCTATATAGCACTCCATTCTACATTACAAATCGTGGCGCTTACCGAAGGAGCTTCTTTCGTTCATTCTGATCTCTGGGTAGTAGTCCTATGAGCAGGTAGTCCTTGATCAGCGTCATCCACGATTCTTTCTCTTCTACAATCTCTAGAACCCAATCGATGTCCATCTGATCTATGCTTGGAGCTGTTAACACTTCAACTGGAACCAATCCCATTGATTGTGCATCTCCGGAACTGGCCAGTTTTGCCAAATAATCGACCTTCACATTCTATTCTATGAGAATATGAGTTATCATGTAATGTTCGATGTCGTTGAGCAGTTCTCATGCTTTTGACAACTAAGGAGCGAGATTTTTTCCCTTAGCATGGTATTCCCTTTTCACTTGACAGACGACTAGCTGAGAGTTGTTGTAGATATACAAAGATTTTATTTCCAGTCCCTTCACGATTTTCGATCCTGCTATTGACGCCTCATACTCTGCCTCATTATTAGTAGTAGGGAATTCCAACCTTAGAGTATAGCAAATTGATCGTCCTTCGGGAATTTCAAGCATAACTCCTGCTCCTAAGCAAAATTCATTTGACACGCCATCAACAAATAGTTTTCATTACAATATCATTGCTGTAGTGTCTTCCTCCTCATCATCCCGAATCATAAACTCAATGATGAAATCAGCCAATACCTGTCCGTTAATTGCACTCAGGGGATGATAAGTCACTTCATACTGGCTCAATTCGATGTTCCATTTTAGAAGTCGCCCCGAAGTCTCGGGTCGGTAAAGTATCTATTTCAAAGAATAATTGTCAACACTTTGATTGGTGAGATTGGAAGTATGGTCATAATTTCCTTGACGCTATCAGTAAGTAGTACACCAGTTTTTCCAACATAGGGTAGTTTCGTTCTTCTCTAGTGAAGTGTTTGCTGATGTAGTAAATGGGTCACTGAATCCTAGCCTCCTCGTGCAGAAATGCGGCACTTAGCATGTGGGAAGACACTGCCAAGTAAAGAACAAAATCTTCTTTATCCACTAGTTTAGATAGAACCGGTGGTGTCTCCATATGTTGTAATAACTCTTCAAAAGCAGTTTGGCAATCTTGATTCCATTCAAAGTCCTTTTTACCCTTCTTCAATGCATCGAAGGATGGTATACACTTATTCGTCACTCTAGAGATGAATCAGCTCAATGCTGCGATTTTTCCATTTAAACTCTGTAACTCCTTCTTCACTGTAGGGACTGTGACATTGTGCAAGGCGGTGATCTATTTCGGATTGGCCTCGATGCCCCTTGCATTCACGATGAAACCAAGAAATTTTCTAGAGGCGACGCCGAATGAACACGTCAGTGGATTCAATCTCATTCTATAACGATCCGCCATTTCGACACTCAAATGTCGACATTAATACATCCATGGCATTTGTAAGGACCCGAATTTTCGAACAGTTTATAATTAAAAATCAAATTATATAAGTAATTGAATCTTGGATTTAATTCAAAAAAATGATTTCGGAGACTTATTTAAATTTTGTTTAAATAAGAATGATTATGGATTTAGAATTAAAAGTGATTAAACTGGTTTAATAATAATTCGTTTTAATTAGTGTGTGAAATTATTTTTTCGAGGCACTGCCTTGGATTTTGATGAAACTAGTGTCATCGAATCCGGAATAATGAATTATTATATACCATCAAGTTTCGTGACGATCGGACGTACTGTGTGGTCGTGAGGTAGCAATTGATTTAAGGAATTAAATATAATATAATTTGATTTGAAAAGCTAACTTCTATATGTGATGGAACTGGGTCACAATACTAGTTCCATTGTGTTCGAAATGGGGGTAATTAGCTAAGAATGCTAGTAAGCATGCCTCGTTTGGAGTTCGAGGTTTTTGGGGTGAATAGTTTTGGAAAGTCTTCTATATAAGGACCTCACTTTTGTTGTTTTCTAGAAATATAAAACCCTAACCTTAAAATAGCCTCCCAATCCAGCAACCAAGGATCATCACCGCCGCTAGAGGCCGACCTAGGCTTAGGTGTCAACTAGAGAAATGCTCGGCATGGTGTGTCCAGTGAGGCGGACGGTTGGATCATCGTGAATCAAAGCGAGGCAGCGACCATCGGGGTTCAAAGTTGGCAGCTAAGGTATGATTTTACATCTCCGTTGATGATCTCTAGCCGGTAGTCGTGAAGGGAAGTTGGAGAGGTGTCGTAGTCAGGGCTAGTTCTGGTGGAGGAGCGGCGGCGTCAGATCATCGACGGTGGTCGTGGAAATCGCGGCGAGGTGTTTGAAGATAGTCGGCCTAGATTTGAATGGGGTAAGAGAAGATAATTAGGTTATTTCCCTTGTTAATTATGCTAATTCATATCTAATTAATCTCAATATGTTCTAACGATTGTATCTTGCTCATATAAGGCCCGATCGAGAGGTCGTTTTCCCCGTCGCGTTCGTATCTAGATTATCCATGCAATGGAGGCGGATTCGTCGAGTTTGGAGCTAGTGGGAATTTTAGTCAAAATCGAACGACATTGGATTTTGGACTATTTGGAAATGCGAAAGTGTTAACTAGAGCTTGGGTGAGTTTTATTGACCAGTTGATTATACAATAATTGAATATATAATTGTTATTTTATTAAAAGTATAAACTGTATAATGGACTACAAGTTATTACTTTTGGACCCTGACTTGTTTTGTGAAACAAGGGAAACATTAAATTGTAGTATAATATTCCTTTTGATTATGTAAACATGTATCGTAACCCTGGTACACTATTTACATGTTTGATATTGCTTTGTGAAAAGTGATAGTATGTTATATATGTTAGAAATGATCAAGTCGTTACAAAATTGTTTTGAAATCCCTAACATTTGACATATGTTAAATTGGATAAATTATGGTATATTGTGGAAACACACACACACACACACACATATATATATATATATATATATATATGTTTGTGTATATTGAGTTGTTCTACACATTTTTATGTGTGTTTGATATATATGGATTTGGATGGACGTTTGTAGGAAATTGGAAATGGAAATTGAAAAATGGTAGAAGCGAAAATGTCGCGTTGGATGCACTTTGAAATCGCTGTGATTTACGATTTTAAAATTTAACTTTGAAAAACATCCTAGGGCTTATTCTATTTTTAATAAGTACTGTAAGCGTACTTATTATCGAGAAATAACAAGGATTGGATATATTGTTGAAAATCATTTATGTATTTTTAAAGTAATGGTTTGAAATTATAAAATTGGTTCTGAAGTGGTGTTTTAAATAAAAGTTTTTAAAAATATGTATAAGTATTTTAGAAGTATACTTTTTGTATATAAATGGCTTTAGAAATTTTAAATATTTATTTAATAAATTAAAGGATTTTATATTATATTATTTTACAAATGGTTTATAGTATTTTATTAAATATCTTTGTTTTATAAATAAATTAGTATATGTAAATATCTATCTTTTTAATGGTATTTTAATACCTTTAGAAGTTTTAATAAGGAAGTTTGATATTTTTAAAAGAATAAAAAGGAATTTTGGGATTATGAGACTTATGTTATAATGGACTGTTTGTAAAATTTATTAAAGGGGTATATAACCTTATTTAATAAATGGAGAAGTGCTTAGAACTTTAAATGGTATTTTAAAGTGAATGGAAAGTATTAAAGTGATTTTGGCTTTATAGTAACGATGTTTGTGCAACATTTGTTTTAACCCAATTAACTATACTTTTGAAAAGTGATTAGATCTTTAAACAGAGTTTTAATGATAACGGAATAGTGAAGTGTTTTGGGGTTTATTGTATTGTTTTTAAACCCATGGATAATATTTTAAAGTGTTGAAATATTGTTAAATGAGTTTGGAAAGTACTTAGATCTTTAATAATGGAGTTTTAGGGAGATTAACAAGTATGAATTGGTATTGGGTTTGTTGTGGCAATGTGTTAATAACATTCGCCTTTAACCTATTTTGATTATATTTATGAATGTAAATGGATCTTTAAAAAGAATGTTGTAAAGGTAATCATAAGTGAAGCGGTTTTGGGTTTGTAGTGACGGTGTTTGAGTAGCATATGTTTTAAGCCCTTTGAAATTGATTTGTTAATATACTTATATGATTGAGATAAGTATATGAATACTTTTGAGAAGTGTTGAAATGTGTTGAAAATGAATAATTATGTTTTAATTAAATAATGGATTTTAATTAACAAATTAAGTTTCATTTATATAAGAGTCTATTGAGTAAAATGAGTTTTACTAATAAAAGAGGTTTTTAACTAATAAAGGGAGATTAATTAAAAAGGGTATTAAACGTCGGTTATATGACTTGATCGTATTTGTGTGTTTCGATCGTGCTTTGTGTGTTACTTGCTTATGGACAGCATATAAAAACTAGTTTCCCATATGCGATTATTCCCATTGTTATCTGATTTGACCAAATATACTCTAGAAATATCTAGAAGAAACATGAGGATTATATGGTACAGTTATCTTTGAGGATACTATATTGTACGTATAAACTCATTTTGGTCTTCTAGGACAAATGATAAGGAAATCCGTTCGCTTAAACGGTTAGGAGGTGATCTCCAATCTTATGTATTGCCTGTTTATTTCTCATATAATCGGGGTTGAGATTTCTAATAAGCGAGGGAGTGTATTTATATGAGACGATTTGAAACCGTAACCACTCCAAAACCATATACGTGTTATATGCTTTGGAAGAGGTTCGTGATTGCTTCATGATGGCTTCGTGATTGGTTCGTGATGCTGAAATCTATATGGAGATTCGAGATCTGTTTGAGATGCTCGAACACATGTAGATGTTTGTGATCGATTCTAGGATGTGTTGAGGAATCCATGTGTTGTTCAGAGACCTATTGAGGTATGGGAATCCTTGTGTGATTCTAGAATCTGTTGAGGAATCCACATGTGGTTCCAAGATCTATTGAGATATAGAAATCCATGTGTGGTTCCATGATTTGTTCGAGTTGGAGCTCGTATGGAAGATCTGTTTTAGTTGTGGCTCGTGTGTTATGATGTTGGACATGACTTCACCATCGATAATGACAGAAACTAGAGATATGAGACATAGCCTATGGGGTTTAGCTAACTTAAAGGGTGTAGGAACTCCATTCTAGTGTTACTTACGGGTATGCATGCAGTAGTGATGTGACCTGGTGCCACATGTTCGGGAATGGACCAGCTATGTTTTCCTATATTATATTTCATCTACAGATATACGATGCTCGGAAGGATACCTTTGATCCTTGTGCAGTAGTTCAGATTCGGCTTCCCCAAAGAAATCTACGTGGAAATCCTACACAATTAGTAAACGTGCCTTAGCAGTTGTGATCGTATACCTGTTATTGTTGTGATATACACTCACTTGCATCGCAGCTCTGTGATTATCTATATTTCACACATTAGACATTATTATATTATCACTGGATTTTATAATAGATATGGTTTGGTTCTTGTAAGGTAAAAACCCGTCTGTGTTTATTGGCGGCATGGCCTTATGAGATACCATTATTTTGAAGAGCTTTAAGATATAATAAATCTATATGATTTGAGTTTGTTATGCTGGTTTACCAGAATAATCTTGGTGTTATTTTCTTAATGCTCGGGTCAGCTTAAATATGTTTCCAGATTTAGTTGTGGTTCATTGGAGCTCTTGGAGAGGAGTTGGATGATTTCCTACCGTACTTATTTTCTGCTACATTAGTGGCGACATTTAGGGGTCAAAAAGTTAGATCGTTACATTTAGTATCAGAGCTGAAGGTTAAGCGAGAACCTTGGCTTGGTAGTATAACTCATTAAGAGGTAGGGTAATGGAATGCCTTATTATGAGTTGAGTGTATATATACAGGAGTGTGTATATGTTATTGTTATAAAACTATTTTGTATTGCGTTGATTGGATTGAAGAGTGGCCTATGGATTCTGATCAATATGATTTGCTAGTGTTATTGACAGGGTTCTCTAAACACTTAGATAGAGTGAACCCACACAATATTGTTTTGGAAATTGGTAAATGAAATAATGTTACTTAGAATTATATTATATATATAAAGGAATAATTTCATAAATTGATATAGTTATTTATGATGTGTTTATTTGTTAGGAAATGATAATATTCTATTATTATCATTTGTCGTTTGATTTATTGTTCTCGACCAGCTTATAAGCAGTTTGACCTTTTCACTACATGGGTTGGGTAGATAATAACTTGTGGGAACATTGAAACGAACACCTTGGGAATTAAGTTTCACAGTTTGACTATAAGGCGTTCAGTGATAATGCCGGGTTAAAATTGTAAAAAGAGTTGTTTAATATAATCTAAATAAGCATATTTTGGAATAAATATTCGTGAAATGATTTTATATAAGAAAGTGACTTATAAAAATATGGTTTATAAATATAGTTTATAAATAGAAAAAGGATTTAAACATAGAATTTGAAGACTTAAATCCCGATGTTTTAGAGATTGGTTTCCTAAGCTTTTTGGAAAATAATACTAGTATTATTTGAAACTAAATATTTGGTAATTGGTTTAAGGAATTGATATCATGGTACTTAGTTATATTTACGAAGTATTTGATATCATTTTGAAAATGATTTTGCTTAAGTACGAAAGGCATGGTTGGATGTACTGAATTCACTTCCGTCGTTGAAAATAATGATGACTGCAGCATCATCAGTGTTTATTTTTGACTTTCAAAGTGAAGGAAGCTACAGTAATAATTTGTTATAGAGTTGTTTCGGGTAAAACTGATTTTGATTTAAATATTGGAAGTACGATCTGATATACAAAAGTTATAAGAATATATTATATCGAAACGATTTAAAATGAAATCGGGGGTTTGGTTCTCAAGTTTTCAGTTAAGATACTTATGGACACATATAGCTTATGCATTAGGGTAAGGATGGTTGTGGATCTTGTTGATCTTTTGACCAGTAGTTTTCATTTGTTAAAATGAAATGGAATTTTTGACGATTTTGGACAGTTGAAACTTCAGAATTTTGTATAAGTAATTAAAGCTGACTGTTTTGTGAAAATAGAAAAATGAGTTTATATAACACTTGAACTTAGGATATAGTAGAATTTAAATAAGTTTTACATTGATTGAATATTCATGTTGGGTAAAATGATTGGATATTTTTGTATATAATTTAAGGATATGGTGGGGTATTATACGAGTATGAATTTATGTTATATAATGCTTAATAAATTAAAGTAAATTTTATGAAATGGTTTATAAGTAAATTTAGTATTAAATGAGAAATAATAAGTGATAATTGAATGTGGATTAAAAATGGAAAGAAATTGGTATAGTTAAGAAACCAGTTGGAATAGAGTACGTACGTAAGTTGTACATAGATCATTTTATTTGCACACTAGTTCTTGATTTAGGATTCGAGTACATGGATTTCGAGGTGATTCACACCAGTTCGAGATAGGATTTTTCACTTGATTCTTGATGGCGAACACTTGATATGGATTTTTGATATGATCCTGAAGTTTTCTATCATAATATATGGCTATGTAAGGAGAACTACGGTTTTGATAAAGGAACTAGATCAGAGTCCGCACTAGACAGATCAAGTGATCTGTACTAGTTCGAAAGTGAAATTTATGTGATTGAGCTAGCAATCAGAGTTGGTATCGCGTACGAATGATATATGTATATCGTATGGGCTTTAAAAATATTTGTGTGCTATGTATGTTAGTTTGTGGAGAGTTTGGGGAATGACTCTTCGAATTGTTTTGGTAGCATGAGTGATCGACTGAGTAACACTTAAGGTTGTTGAGCGTAAGGTAATGCTTAGTGGATAGTTTATCATCCTTGTGGGATGAGATGGTTTCTGAACCTGGGCGAACCATGATTTTGGTTGCTAGTGATCGCAGTACTATATAGTATTGTGATGTGATTGTTTTTGTCTTACAATACTGTTAGGTATTGATGTGTGATTGTTGCTTTATTGATTGTGTTGGAATTTCAGGGGCGAAATTCTTTTAAGGGGGAAGAATGTAATGGCCCGAATTTTTGAACAGTTTATAATTAAAAATTGGAATTATTTAAATAATTGAATCTTGGATTTAATTTTTAAAAAATGATTTCGAAGGTTTATTTAAATTTTGTTTAAATAAGAATTATTATGGAAAGCTTTTAATTTAGAATTAACAATGATTAAACTAGTTTAATAATAATTAGTTTTAATTAATGTGTGAAATTATCATTCCAAGGCATTGTCTTGGATTTGACGAAACTAGTGCCATCAGATCTGAAATAATGAATTGTTATACGCCGTCGAGTTTCATGACGATCGGACATACTGTGTGGTCGTGCATGCTCGAAATGAATTTCAATTGATTACAGGAATTAAATATAATATAATTTTATTTGAAAAGCTAACTTCTATACATGATGAAATTGGATCCCGATACTAGTTCCATTGTGTTCAGAATGGGATAATTAGCTAGGAACGTCGGTTAGCACGCCTCATTTGGAGTTCGAGGTTTTGGGGTTGAATAGGCCGGAAAATCTTCTATATAAGGACCTCCCTTTCTTTGTTTTCTAGAAATCTAAAACCCTAACCTTAAACACCCTCCTCATCTAATGGCTAAGGATCATCGGTGCTGCCTAGATTTAGATATAGGCTTGGGTGTCAACTAGAGAAATGTTCGTATGGTGTGTTGAGTGAGGTGGATGGTCGAATCATCGTGAATCAGAGTGAGGCAGCGGTGGTCGAGGTTCAAAATCAACAGCTAAAATTTGATTTTACGTCGTCATTGATGATCTCTATCCGGCGGCTGTGAAGGGAAGTTGAAGAGGTGGATGAGGGCTACACAAGACCAGAGTTTGGAGGCGGTCGGAACATTGTAAAGGCGATGACATGGAGATGGATGTGGCCGATGTTAATGGGTTTGTTTTCTGACGTGGTGCCAAGGTAGGCAGTGAGGACAGTGGTGAGAGGCATGACGGAGTCGAGGCTAGCTCTGGTGGAGGAGCCGTAGTGTTAGATCATCGGCGACGATCGTGGAAATCACGGCGACGTGGTTGAAGATAGTCGGCTTGGATTTGAATGGGGTAAGAGAAGATAATTAGGTTAATTACCTTGTTAATTATGCTAATTCATATTTATTTAATCTCAGTATGTTCCAACGATCCTAACTTGCTCATACGAGGTCCAATCTAGGCGCCATTTTCGCCATTGCATTCGTATTTGGATTATCTGTGTTGGGCGTGTTCTCACCCAGAAGAGCTCAAGACCAAGAAGCTTAATTCATTCGCGCTCGCCCAAGTTCCATCCGGTCTCCCACACTACCGGACCATGATACCACCGAATCAACCTCCTTCAAACCAATGCCGAATCAACCTCCTTCAACACTGCCGAACCAACCTCCTTCAACACTGCCGAACCAACCTCCTTCAAACCAATGCCAAACCAACCTCCTTCAACACTGCCGAACCAACCTCCTTCAAACTGCCGAACCAACCTGCCTCCAAACCAATGCCGGACCAACTCGATGCCATCTCCATGCCGGACCAATCATCGCCGTACCAAATGCTACCAAACCAAGACGTGCCAGGCCAGATCACGTCAGCCCAGGCCCGCCAGCTGCTATATACCTCCAAGACCCCTACCCCCAGCCTGACTCTATAAATAGAGGGGCAAGGGTACAACAATGGGGGACAAGTTTGAGAGCTCAAGCACGGAGAGAACTTTGAAACAACTTTCTTTTACTTGTATCAAAGCTTTGTACTTGTAATCAAGACAAGAGAAGAGAAATAACATATAAAGTGGACGTAGGCACATTCTGGCTGAACCACTATAAATATGCGTGTCTTTTTACAGTTTAGCCCCTACTTTTTATATATTTGCATAAATCACCCAAATCACTAAGAACAACATAAGATCTACTAAATCATACAACTTTGAGGTGTTTGTCCATTTTTTGTGCAAACATTTTTGGTGCTTTCATTGAGAGCTAGAAGCTCGAAGCTTCAGCTTCATCGACTTAACAGTTTTCCTAACAGCATCGTCCGCCACTTGGAAAACATGCCTCCCGAACAGAGGAAAGATGTTAACAAAGGAAAAAACATCGCATCCAACAGTCTTCCAGATCCAGCTGTCACGAATCAAGTAAATCGTCCTCCTCCAGCAGCAGTAACAAATGAAGGACTGGCTAACCCGACCACTCCTGCCATAGAACAGCCTGCAGCAATTACTAGGGCAGATTTGGACAGGGTTGTGGTTGATGTAACTAACTGCTTCACGTCCTAGCAGGAAGCTTTGGTGGACCATCTCATGTCACGCTTAAGGGATGCTGAAGAATCCAACCGCAACACTGAATCATGGGGCGAGTCCCAGTCTGGAGGATCTCAGAGAAAACAAAGATCTTCCTTCTTCGAAGGAGCTAACGGCAGAAGTAGCCATGGTAGGAGCCGAGACCGAGCACAGCCCGAAGTTAGGCCTGAGGAAACGTTTGGTACCGAACCCAACGGGGGAGGTACCGGACGGAGGTCAACTATAGCTGAGCCTGTCATACTGCCTAGCCACGGAAACGCCGGTGAACGGGGCCGAGCTAGAGTCCAGCCCGAAGTTGGACCCGAGGAAGTGCTTAGATCAGAACCCAGCAGGGGAAGATCAAGGCAAGGGCCAACTGTAGCTGACCCTAGCATGCTCCCAGAAGATCAAAGGCAGCCGCTGGAAAATATGAGGAACGATAGACGATACCATCCCTACAGGTCATCTGGACGGAATCAATCCAACAGAACAGAACCAAACTCATTTCTATCTGCTCCAAATTCTGATGAAAGGATGGCACGCTTATTCAGAGAGTGTGTCCAACGGGAGCAAAGAGATCGAGGGATAGGCGCTAGGGTAACCAGCCCTTTCGCCCGCAATATCAAAATTGCTATCACCCCCCGAGAATGGAAGATGCCGACAATGGAACCTTACAAAGGAACCTCCGACCCCGTTGTACACCTACAGAGGTACACGCAACATATGCTCATGAGTGGAGCAACAGAGGGAGTACTATGCAAATGCTTTTCGCTCTTCTTAGCAGATCTTGCTACCTCCTGGTTCTATCATCTACCCCAGGGATCCATCAGCTCGTGGGAAATGTTGAAAGAAAAATTTATCAGTCAATTCCGCATTCATGTGGAGCAACCTAAGGACGCTTATTCCTTATCCAGCATCAAACAGAAACCTGGAGAGAAGCTGCAGCAATACCTAACCAGATTCAACGCCGCAGCAGCCGCAGTCCAAGATGCCGATGAGAAGCTTATCCTAATGGCCCTCTGTAGTGGTGTGCATCTGGACACTAAATTTGCTAGAAGGTTGACAAAAGAAAAACCAGCTACTTTACCCGATTTCTTCCATGAAGCCGAGAAATACATGAGGCTTGAGGATGCTGCCGTTGAGGGGCAGTCAGGACAGCAAAATAAGTCAACCCATAGCAACGCCCCTGCTGTGGCAAGGGACGTTCGAAGAAATGATTCCAGAGACAATGCTGGGGGCAAGAAGGGAGAAAAGCGCCTATATCGGCCGGGACCGAGATTCGACACTTACACTCCTTTGAACGAGACCGTCGAAAATATCTTCCTTGCCACCCAAGGCGAAGTTAGATACAAACGCCCACCATACAAGAAGGAATCAGATAACGCGCAGAAGTCTGGAAAGTTCTGCCGCTTCCACGAATCTCACGGGCATGATACCAATGAATGCCATCATCTCCAGGATCTGATTGAGGAACACATCAGAAGGAAGAAACTGGAACGTTATGTAAAAAGTCAGGACAGGACTCCAGCTCCTGCCAACGAAAACCCAAGGCTACCCTCACCGGGGACCAACAGAGGAAACCGCAACGCTAGCAGCTCCAGCCAAGAGAAGATAGTGGTCCTTACCATCTCAGGAGGACCGCACATCGCAGACAGAAGCTGGAAAGAGATGGAAAGATATGGAAAGTCGCTTAGAGACAATAAAGACTGTGTCAATTCGGTCATAGAAGAGCGTCACCCGAAGCGGAAAGAAAGTGATGACGTCACATTCGGTAAGCGTGACCTAGAAGGAAGGCAGTACCCTCACATGGATCCCATGGTTATCTCTGCCCGACTCGGTCCCGCCGAAGTTTACCGAATCCTGGTAGACACTGGAAGCTCAGTAAACATCCTGTTCAAACACGCATTCGACAAAATGAAGCTATCGATGAAGGATGTATCTCCCTGCAATAAACCACTACACGGTTTCACTGGGGAGGCAAAGATGCCCCTTGGGCAACTGGACCTCTTTGTTGAGATTGGAAGCCATCCCCGCTCCATTGTACGGAAGCAGACGTTCGTACTAATAGAAAACATTCGGCCTACAATGCCTTCTTAGGAAGACCAGCCTTATCTGACTTCTAGATTGTCCTAGCCCCATGGTGCCTAAAAATGAAATTTCCAACGGTCAATGGAATAGGGGAAGTAGAAGGAGACAAGGACGTTGCTCGAGACTGCTATATGACTGAACTTCGCAACAACCATAGGAAGGATAAAGGGAAGGGTGTAGAGGTTGCCCTCTGCATGAAAAGTCTAGAAGCATAGCAACTAAAGAAAGCCCCTCCTCTTCGATATACCAGCGACCCTTTCAATGAATTAGACCCTAGGGACAAAGAGGAGGAGGCCACCGCCGAGCCTGCAGAGGCTATGGAGTTTGTATCTGTAGACAAGCACGACTCAAGCAGGCTATTGAAAATTGGGTCCCAACTAAAAGCAGAGTTGAAGGAACAACTCATCGACTTCCTCCACCACAACCTGGATGTATTCGCATGGTCACACGCTGACATGACCGGAATCTTCCCCGACATAGCATGCCACGTATTAAACATTGATCCTACCAAGGCGCCCATAAAACAAAGAAAGAGAAGTATGGGGGCAGAACGATCAACAGCCCTCGATGAAGAAGTAAAGAATCTACTCGCCAATGACTTCATACGAGAAACTATCTACCCGGAATGGATCGCCAACCCGGTGCTGGTAAAGAAGGCTAATGGGAAGTGGCGAACCTGCATTGACTTTTCCAACCTAAACGATGCCTGCCCAAAGGATTGCTTCCCACTTCCCCGAATAGACCAACTTGTAGATAGCACAGCCGGGCACGAGCTCCTATCTTTTATGGACGCATACTCAAGATATAATCAAATTCCTATGCATGCTCCTGACCAAGACCACACTAGTTTCATCACCAACCGGGGTTTATACTGCTATAAGGTAATGCCTTTCGGACTTAAAAATGCAGGAGCCACCTACAAATGCCTTGTCAACAAGATGTTTGTAGGGCTAATAGGACAAACTATGGAAGTATATGTGGATGACATGCTGGTAAAGTCAAGGAAAGCCAAAGATCACGTATGCCACCTAGGCGAGATGTTCTAGGTACTTCGACAGTATGGAATGAAGTTGAATCCACTAAAGTGCTACTTCGGAGTGTCGTCAGGGAAGTTCTTAGGATTCATCGTCCATGCCAGAGGGATTGAAGCAAACCCTGAACAAGTCCGAGTGCTAAGGGATATCAAGATACCTTCCACTCGGAAGGAAATGCAAAGTTTGAATGGAAAAGTGGCCGCCCTAAGCCGATTCATCTCCAAGGTAATGGACAAGTGCGTTCCCTTCTTCGAAGCTCTATAGAAAGACAAAGGAAAGTTCGAATGGACTGATGAATGCTTAACCGCTTTCCTTAACTTAATCGAACACCTCCAGAAACCACCGGTACTCTCGACTCCAAGCGAAGGTGAAGAATTATACCTATACCTTGCTGTGTCATCTCACGCCCTAAGCGCTGCCTTGGTAAGAGAAGACAAACGCACGCAGCGGCTAGTTTACTTCGTCAGCAAAAGCTTTACGGGGGCAGAAGTCAGATATCCTAAACTTGAGAAGCTAGCATACTGTTTACTAATCACGTCACGGAAACTGCGTCACTACTTCCAATCCCATTCCATCAAAGTTCTGACTGATCAACCACTGAGGCAGGTACTCCATCGGCCCGACACTTCTGGGCGACTACTTAAATGGTGCATTGAACTAAGTCGGTATGATATCACCTATCACCCTCGCACCGCCATCAAGGGACAAGCTATGGCCGACTTCATTGCAGAATTCACTACTAACGAAGATAAGGAGCAATTGGAAATAGCAGAAGATATCAAGTGGAATCTCTTTGTGGATGGTGCATCGAACGAACAAGGCTCGGGGGCAGGTGTGGTAATAATCACTCCCAGGGGGAACAAACTGCACTATGCTATAAGGTTGGAGTTCGCTGCCACCAACAACGATGCAGAATATGAAGCAGTAATAGCCGGACTAGAACTGGCCATAGAAATCGGAGCCAATTCTTTGTGTCTTCACAGCGATTCTCAACTTATTGTTGATCAAATACTAGGAGAATTCCGAGCTCGAGAAGAACGACCCATAGCATATTTAAAGAAGACCAAGTTACTTCTCAGCCGATTGGACCGCTACTTAGTCAAACACATCCCTCGGGAAGAGAACCAAGAGGCCGACGAATTGGCAAAGCAAGCAAGTGTAAGAGACGTCGCCATCTTCGGGGCAGTAACCATCTCAAAGCAACTGACCCCGAGTTTTGAGCAAGTGAATCTGATAGCTGCAACCGAGGAAGTAACTTGGATGACTCCCATCCGAGACTACCTACAAAGCGGCACGCTACCCAACGGGCGTAACGAAGTCAAGAAAATCTTGAGGAAAGCATCCCGCTACACAATACAAGAAGATATCCTCTATCGACGCGGATTCTCTAACCCGTTATTAAGGTGTGTCGCTGGGAGGGAAGCCAAGGAAATCTTATCCAACATCCATCAGGGAAGCTGCGGAGATCACACCGGAGGGCAAACTTTAGCAAAAAAGATACTCCGATATGGATATTTTTGGCCCACCTTAAGCAAGGACGCCTTAGATTTCGTCAAAAAGTGTGACAGATGCCAGAAGTTTGCTAAGATTCTGCGGCTACCAACAACTGAGATTACTCAAATGACCTACCCTTGGCCCTTCGCGATATGGGGAATTGACTTAATCGGCGATCTACCAATGGGCCGAGGCGGGGCCAAATATGCTATAGTGACAGTCGACTATTTCACCAAATGGGTGGAAGCGGAACCTCTGAATAAAGTATCTTCAGCAAAAGTTATTAACTTCTTGATCAAAAATGTTCTGTGCAGGTACGGAGTCCAACTCAAAATCATATCAGACAATGGACTTCAGTTTGACAGCGAGGAATTCACCAACTGGTGCCAAAAGCACGGAATTCACAAGAGCTTCTCATCCGTAGCATACCCCCAAGCAAACGGACAAGTCGAAGCCATTAACAAAATTCTGAAAACTCTAATCAAAAAGAAGCTCGAAAAGTCAAAGGGCGCTTGGGTGGATGAACTCCCTACGGCACTATGGGCCTATCGCACATCTTTTAGACCATCAACGGGGCACACTCCTTTCTCTTTGGCATACGGATCGGAGGCTATGCTCCCAGTTGAAACCATTGTGCCTTCCCACCGTAGAATCCACTATAACCCAGAAGAGAACGAAGAACTCCTTCACATGTCTTTAGATCTAATTGAGGAGAGAAGAAATGATGCAGTCCTTAAAACAGCAGCCCACAAACAAAAAGTGGTGGCACAATACAACTCCAAAGTCAAGCATCGTACCTTACAAGAAGGGGATCTTTTCCTCAAGCGAATCTTCCCTCGTCCCGGAGCACTAGACCCAATCTGGGATGGACCATATGTAATTCATAAAGATCTCCACAACGGAGCCTATATTTTGTCAACAGTGGACGGAGAGGTGTTCCAGAGGGCATGGAACATCCAACACCTCCGTCGATACTTTTCTTAACTTGTATTGCCCATATGAAGTGAATTAACAAAGAGAATCAGTGGACGTAGGCATTTTCGTACCGAACACTTTAAAAAACCTTGTCTCTTTTTCAACTTGTTCCTTTGTATCTTGGCTGCTTGTTAACTTTATCCTTTTCTGTTGAACAAAATCCTGAGCATATAGCATTTCTATTCAAAGCACTTCACAATGCAACTTCACCTGGACAAGACCTAAACAGGTACTATGCGAATCTATGCCCTCGCCAATGAGACACTTTTGCTCCGGCATCCCTCTGCTGCGGGTTAACTCATTGCTCGCGACGGCCCTCAAAGCCAACTGTAATGAGCCGATTATAAGCCACCGAGAAGGCCGACTATAGCCGAGGCAGCTCATTACGGCGTTAGGCTCGCCGACAACTGTGAACCGACTATAAGCCCCAACATAAGGTGTGGCCAGCCAGGGGCAGTTCACAGTTGACGATCGGCACCCACGCTAGCCGGCCACAGTAAATCGAATAATACCCACGATTGCGGGCCATAATGGCCCGGTAGTTACTGTGCGCGATCTCGGCTCCGATGTGTCTTAAGTGCAGCTGTGGTAAAAAAGAATTAACTCCCCGCGGAGGCGTAAGATGGGTGACAAATGTCTCCAAGACCCACAGCTAGGGAAAGTGACTACAAAACCCGTTTGCCACGAACTTAAGCACATCGAAGGCCTTCCGTGATTGGAAGTTTTACTTTTCCACATATTTCAATTTTACTTAAGAAACTTCCCTCCTATCCTTTATAACAATCCTTAAAGTACAGGATACAGAGTAGGAGATACTCGCCAATGGGTATAGGGACTCACAATTGGATGGCAGGGCATTCAACTGCGTTCCATGCTCGGTCATACGAGATATTCAAAACTGCCATCTACAATTAGAACATGGAAGGCGGTATTTTCTTCTTTTGTGTACAAATACATGACTATAATTCGTTCACACCACACGCTAACATTGCAAGTCATGAAATTATGTTTTAAACAAGAACCTGACGTCAAACACAATTTAGTTACAAAAATATACATAGCTATATTTCTCATACGACATGTCAAAATAGCAACAAACATTCAGAAGACGACAAAATCAGCTTAAGTCAAAGAATTACACGTCAAGAATAGAGCTATTTATTACAAGTAGCAAAATATTACAACCTAAAAGTTACTTTACTGTTTTAAGACTAACATATACAACCCTGTCAAATCCACAAAAAGAGTTTTTCCAGGTATAATCAAGGGGCCGGCTGCATTGGAGTTTTATCCTTGTCCTGTTGCCCACCTGTCCAAACAGAGAAAGGATTCATTAGTGAGAAGCAACCAAGTTAATGGGGAAACTAAAAAAGGAAGACTTACCAGCACCTGCTTCTTGGCCATCCTGGTCGTCATCCTCTACTTGCACACCTGCCTCCTCAGCAGCAAGCAACCGCATACCCTCCTTCACCGCCACCTTCTCCTCCTTGGTAAACTGGGCAGTGACCACATCCATGCTAAAGGCCACGCTACCCTCTTTATCCGCATCAGCCTTAGCCTCCTCCAGAGCCCGAAGATAAATCTTAGCCATGACCCTAGGATAATCATTCATCCAGGATAGGTTGCCCTGCTTCCAAGTTCGGAAGTACATGTCCTGAATCATTTCGTCCATCATCCCCTCATTCTCCTCAAACTCCCTCATCCGGGCCTCGGAAGCCGACAACCTTTCAACGGCGGCATCGCTCTCCGATCGGTATCTCAAGCAGTCAACCAGAAGGGATTTCCGCATCGCCTCCATCTCCTCCCTCAACTTGGCTTGAGCAAGCTCTGCAGCCTCAAGTTTCCCGGATAACTCCTCCACCTGCTCAAGATCCGCTTTCCGAACCTCGTCCACTGTGGCAATGGCCATGTCGATCCGT
Source organism: Allium fistulosum (assembly GCA_030737815.1). NCBI lineage: Eukaryota > Viridiplantae > Streptophyta > Magnoliopsida > Asparagales > Amaryllidaceae > Allium > Allium fistulosum. Next base: position 530,897,709 of record CM060902.1, read on the forward strand.
TCCTTGCAAGTAGCTTCCATTTTCCATAGTTCGGCCCGGCTGGCCTCCTCCATGGTTTTCTTTAGTCGTCCAGAAGCAGCTTCATGCTGAGAAATCTGAATGGCCTGATCCGCAAGCTGTTTGGCCTGATCCGAAACCACCAATCGTAGTCGGATGTTGGCACTCCCAATCTCCTCTCCGGCCTTAACCAGCCGGGCATGATGCCCCATCAGCTTCTTTGTCTCCTCCGCCACCCGATCAATATTAGCCTTGGCCTCGTCTCCCATAGTAATTATCCGAGTAGTGAGTAAATCGAGATCTAAGGATTTAGCCTCATCAAGCACCCGTACCATGGGATTGCGGGGAAGAAGGTGCTCATCGGTGACCTCGTCAAAGGTAATATCATGGGAACTTGGATCCAGATCAGGATGACCCGCAAATGGATTTCGAGCTAAGTCCGGACGATCAATCTGAGTAACGGTAGGATTTTCAGACGGGTGCGGAGAGGGTACGAATTCGGTATCCTCCTCCGTGATATCATGAAGAGGCTGAGCTGGGGGCTGAGGACCAAGTGAAGGTTCAGATAAGGGATGACCCCTCTTTCTCTTTTGAATACCCTCTTCAATAACCCCGAGAAGAGGACGGTAGCCGACTACATCCCCGGGACGGTGGGTTGAAGGCTTCGGCTTGGCGGAAGCTTTGGAGAGCTTGTATTGTTCAAGCCTGTGCCAAAGATCTGAGGCCTTAGCCGTTTTACCTGCTACTGATATGAAGAACAAGTGTCACAAACTTACATTGATCCATAATTCGAGAAACGCGGCAAATTAAAAGTTAAAAGGGGAAAGGAAACACATTTGTTATACAAACCCTGGGGAGGAGTAGGATACTGCAATAAGTCCTGGATTTCATTCCAGGACGGGAGCGGATCATAAAATATTCCTAAGTCCCTATCATAAATGGAGCCTGCAGGAGTCAAAAGTTCACCTTGAGTCGTCGGAGCCACCTTGGCTGGAGTAGTCTGAGAAGACTCGCCTGCACCGGTCCTGGCCTTGTCAGCTTTCCCGGATTTCTCTACCAAAGCCGTTTCTTCGTCCAGCCCTTCGAAAGCTTGGTGGAATGCATCATCTGTCCACTCCTGAATCTCGCCCGCTTGCCCAGGAAGCAAGGCCCCGATACCATCACCACCTTCCCGGTCATCTCCACCCTCACCTCTCTCCTCCTCTACGTCTTCCTCCCCCTGGGTAAGTGGACAATTGCTGGGGGAAGGACCGTCCGACTTCTTAAGTTTCTTGCCTCCGACAGCTGGAGGTTTTGTGAAAGGTTTTCTCTTGCCACTCTCTACTGTAACACCTCCCTTAGCTTGAGCAGCCGCCCTCTCCTCCGTCGTTTCCCTCTGCTTGACTACTGATTGCTATGGAAGGATCAAGTTATACTCCAGAAGGGTCGCATTTCTGATCAGGTAGACAGCTGATCTATCTCTCCCGGGGATAGCTTCTATCTCAGCCGCCGTCTGAACCAGGCGATCAGTCTCCACAACCGCAAAGCCACATGTCGCTAGCAAAAATGGAAACATATGAGAAGAAGCATCGCAACTAGAATGGAAATTATAAATAAAGCATCGACTTACATCCAGAGGTGAAACGCCGAATCGAAACAGAGTCGTCCCTGACGAAGAACCACTCCTTCTTGAACATGTTGTACTTAGAATACAGATCCAAGACCGGCTTAAAGGTTACAGCTGACTCCAAGCTGATGTATGGGGACCCCTTCTTATAGCCTCTCAGATTATATAAATACCGGATCTCCCGATTGGAAGGAGGACGCCCATATCTCCTTTGGAAGATGACGAAGAGACTCACCAGAATGGCGTAAGAGTTGGGTTGAAGCTGGAATGGGGCCACCTTCAGATATGTAAGAAAGCCGACTACCCAAGCATTAAGAGGCGGGATGGCACCACACATACAGTGGTATCTGGTGTAGGCAAGGTACCCTTCGGGGGGGTCGTATGGCATAACTTCTCTCCCTGGCAACAGCATTCGCGCCCTATTAATTCCGAAAGAACGGGAGATGACATCAAGCTGCTCTTCCTTAAGGGAGCTGGGAAAGTAATCGGGCGGGGAGTTCAGAAGCTCCTGAGGGCCGTACCCATCCACTAGTGATCTCGGGGTAGATCCGTGATGTTCCGGACCTGGCTGAACAGGGGGCACTGAGGAAGATTCTCCTTCGCCCTGGGACTTCTTTTTATCTGATCGAGTTTCTGCTTTTCGAGACATTTATCTGCAACATAAAAAGCGTATTGTTAAAACAGAGAATACAAACAAGCAAGTACATATAGCCCGGAATTTCGCTCGTGATGTAAAAAAAAATCAAGTGTATCAAGCTCATTCGGCATTTACATCACTCAAGCTCATTCGGCACTCACATTATTCAAGCCCATTCGGCACTCACATCACTCAAGCCCATTCGGCATTCACATTACTCAAAGGCCCATTCGGCAGTCACGTTACTCAAAGGCCTATTCGGCATTCTCGTTACCCAAAGGCCCATTCGGCATTCTCATTATCAAGTTTCATTCGGCGAAGGGAAGTCAAATACTTGATTCGGCAGGCTAAAGCGATTCGGCAGTAGGATAAAAACTGATTCGGTTGTTTGAAGCTGTCTCGTTCGGTAGAAGGTACGAAATCCCTAGGCCCTTATTTATAGGCAAGCATAGACAAACGGACCGGTAGATTCGACGAAAGCATCCAAGCTAACATCGTTGGTTTTAAAAAAAACAAAGCACGGCATATGCCCCACTTTGGGGGGCAAATGTTGGGCGTGTTCTCACCCAGAAGAGCTCAAGACCAAGAAGCTTAATTCATTTGCGCTCGCCCAAGTTCCATCCGGTCTCCCACACTACCGGACCATGATACCACCGAATCAACCTCCTTAAAACCAATGCCGAATCAACCTCCTTCAACACTGCTGAACCAACCTCCTTCAACACTGCCGAACCAACCTCCTTCAAACCAATGCCGAACCAACCTCCTTCAAACCAATGCCGAACCAACCTCCTTCAACACTGCCGAACCAACCTCCTTCAAACTGTCGAACCAACCTGCCTCCAAACCAATGCCGGACCAACTCGATGCCATCTCCATGTCGGACCAATCATCGCCGGACCAAATGCTACCGAACCAAGACGTGCCAGGCCAGATCACGTCAGCCCAGGCCCGCCAGCTGTTATATACCTCCAAGACCCCTACCCCAGCCTGACTCTATAAATAGAGGGGCAGGGGTACAACAATGGGGGACAAGTTTGAGAGCTCAAGCACGGAGAGAACTTTCAAACAACTTTCTTTTACTTGTATCAAAGCTTTGTACTTGTAATCAAGACAAGAGAAGAGAAATAACATATAAAGTGGACGTAGGCACATTCTGGCTGAACCACTATAAATCTGCGTGTCTTTTTACAGTTTAGCCCCTGCTTTTTATATATTTGCATAAATCACCCAAATCACTAAGAACAACATAAGATCTACTAAATCATACCACTTTGAGGTGTTTGTCCATTTTTTGTGCAAACAATCTGTGCAATAGATTCATCGAATTTGGAACTAGTGGTAAATTTTAGTCAATATCGAGCGTGTACGACTTTGGACTATTCAGAAATGCAAAAGCGTTACCTAGAGCCTAGGTGTGCTTCACTCAACGGTTGATTGTATAATTATTGTATATATAATTATTATTGTATTAAAAGTATAAACTGCATAATAGACTGCAAGTTATTACTTTTGGACCTAGACTTGTTTTGTAAAACAAGTGAAACATTAAATTGTAGTATAATCTCCCTTTTGACGTATCATGGCCCAGACACACTATTTGCATGTTTGATATAGCTTTTTGAAAAGTGATAGTATGTTATATATGTTAAAAACGATATAGTCATTATAAATGTGCTTTGAAATCCTTGATATTTGACATATGTTAAATTGGATAAATTGTTGTATATTGTGGAAATGTGTATGTGTGTGTATTAGGTTGTTTTACACATGTTTGCATGTGTTTGACATAAATGGATTGGGATAGACATTTGTGGGAAACTGGAAATGGAAATTGAAAAATGTTAGAAGTGAAAAGGTCGCAATGGATGCACTTTGAAATCGCTATGATCTATGAGTTTAAAAGTTAACTTTGGAAGACATCCTAGGGCTTTTTCATATTGTTAATAAGTACTGTAAGCATACTTATTATCTGGAAATAACAAGGTTTGGATATTGTTGAAAATCATTTATGGGTTTTTAAAGTGATGGTTTTAAATTATAAAACAGGTTCTGAAGTGATGTTTTAAATAAAAGGTTTTAAAAATATGTATAAGTATTTTAAAAGTATATTTTAGTACATAAATGGTATTAGAAATTGTTAAAGATTTATTTAATAAATAAAAGGATTTTATGTCATAATATTTTAAAAATGGTTTATAGTATTTTATTAAATATATTTGTTTTACAAATAAATTAGTATATGTAAATATCTATCTTTTTAAAGGTATTTTAATATATTTAGAAGTATTAAAAAGGAAGTTTGGTATTTGTAATAGAATAAAAAGGAGTTTTGGGATTATAACACTTATGCTATAATGGACTGTTTTGTAAAATTGATTGAAGGTTGTTTAATAAATGGAGAAGTGCTTAGAACTTTAAATGGATATTTTAAAGTAAATGGAAAGTATAAAAGTGATTTTGGAGCTATAGTAATAATGTTTGTGCAACATTTGTTTTAACCCAATTAATTGTACTTTTGAAAAATGATTACATCTTTAAAATAGAGTTTCAAAGATAATGGAATAGCGAAGTGTTTAGGGGTTTGTTGTAAACAATGTTTTAGTAACATTTTTTTTAAACCCTTGGATAATATTATAAAGTGTTAAAATATTGAAAGTAATTTAATCTTTAATAATAAAATTTTAAAGAGAATAACGAATATGAATTGGTTTTGGGTTTGTTGTGGCAATGTGTTAATAACATTCACCTTTAACCTATTTTGATTATATTTATGAAAGTAAATGGATCTTTAAAAAGAATGTTTTAAAGATAATTATAAGTGAATGGTTTTGGGTTTTTAGTGATAGTGTTTGAGTAACATTTGTATTAAGCCCTTTAAAATTGATTTGTGAATATACTTATAAGATTGAGATATGTATATGAATACTTTTGAGGAATTGTTGAAATATGTTGAAAATGAATAGTAATGTTTTCATTAAATAGTGGAGTTTAATTAACAAATGGAGTTTCATTTATAAAAGAGTTTAGTGAGTAAAATGAGTTTTACTAATAAAAAAGGTTTTTAATTAATAAAGGGAGATTAATTAAAAAGGGGATTAGATGTCGTTTATATGACTTGATCGTATTTGTTTGTTTCGATCGTGCTTTTTATGTTACTTGCTTATGGACAGTATACAGGAACTAGTTTACCCTATGCGATTATTCCCATTGTTATTTGACTTGACCAAATATGCTTTGGAAATATCTAGAAGAAAGATGGTGATTATATGGTACAGTTACCTTCGGTGATACTTAAAGTATAAACTCATTTTGCTCTTTTAGGAAAAATTGTAAGGAAACACGTCAACTTAAACGCTTAGGAGGTGATCTTCGATCTTATGTATTTTCTTTTTATTTCCTACAAAACCGGGGTTGAGATTCTCAGGAAATTGATCGATTGATTTTGGAGCACCCGGTAAGCGGGGAAGTATACTTATATGAGATTACTTGAAACCGTAACCACTACAAAACCATGATATGTGTTTTATGCTTTGGAAGAAGTTCGTGATTACTTCATGATGCTTTATGATTAGTTTGTGATGCTAGAATATACATGGTGACGAGATCTGTTTGAGATGCTCGAACACATGTATATTCATGATCTATTATGGGATCTGTTGAGGAGTCCATATGTGGTTCTGAGACCTGTTGAGGTATGGGATTCCATGTGTGATTTCGGGACCTTTTGAGGAATCCATATGTGGTTTCGAGATCCGTTGAGATAAGGGAATCAATGTGTCGTTCTGTGATCTGTTCAAGTTAGAGCTCATGTAGAAGATCTGTTCGAGTTGTGGTCTTGTGTTGGGATGCTAAACAGACTTCAGCATCGGTAATGACAAAAACTAGAGATAAGAGACATAGCCTATTGGGATTAGCTAACTTAAAGGGTGCAGGCACTCTATTCTAGTGTTACTTACGCATATGCAGGAGTGCTGTTATCCGGTGCCACGTGTTCAGGCATGGACCAGCTATGTTTTTCTATAGTATTTTTTATCTAGAGATATACGATGCTCGAAAGGATATCTCTGATCCTAGTGCAGTAGTTCGGATTTGGCTTCCTCGAAGAGGTCTTCGTGGATATCCTACACAATTAGCAAACGCATCTTAGTCGTTGTAATTGTATATCTATTATTGTTGTGATGTACACTCACTAGCATCGCAGCTATGTGACTATTCGTATTTCACACCTTAGACATTATTATTCTATCACTGGATTTTATAATAGTGTATATCTATTATTGTTGTGATGTGCCCATCTGTGTTTATTGGCAGCATGCTCTTACGTGATAGCCTAATTTGAAGGGTTTTAAGATATCATAAATCTATATGATTTGAGTTTCTCAAGTTGGTTTACCAGACCGATCCAGGTGTTATTTCCTTAATGCTCGGGTTAGCTCGAGTATGTTTCCATATTTGGCTATGGTTCATTAGAGCTCTTGGACAGGAGTTGGATGATTCCTTACCGTATTTATTTTCCGCTACATTACTTGGTTTGTATGTGTTAGGATTTTTGAGGACATGTAGTTATAAGTGTCCATGCTGATGACAGGTTAGTTACTTTGATTGATGTATGTATATCAAAGTTTTCTATCTGGCAATGACCTTTTGAGATATTATATATTATCATTCCGCATGTAAGATTATGATATTGTGTTCTTCTTCCTTGTTCTATTTCTTTTTTAAACCCTAACAATTCGTCTTTTCGATATTTGGGTGCTCAACATGTGAATACCATGGATGTATTAGTGTCGACATGTGGGGGTCGAAAGGCCGAATCGTTCCATATTCCATACTTCGGTAAGATCTCAAACATCTCTAATAAATCATCCAAATGATTTCCAGATACCTGTGATTTCACGAGCATGTCATTCACATAAGCTTCCATAGTTCGTCTGATATGACTTGTGAACATTATCTTTACCAACCATTGGTATGTAGCTCCAGCATTCTACAGACCGAATGGCATCACCCGATAACAATACAGTCCCAAGTCTATAATGAAGTTGGCATTCTCCTAATTGGGCTCGTGTATCATGATCTGATTGTAACCGGAGTGCACATCCATAAATGAGAGCAACACGTGCCCCATAGTTCCGTCAACGAGCTAGTTGATTCTAGGCAATGGAAAGCTATCTTTCGGGTAGGCTCTGTTCAAGTCTAAGTAGTTGATGTAAGTTTTCCACTTTTCGTTCGATTTTCAGACCAACACGGGGTTCGATACCCACTCTGGATATGTTGTGTCGCGGATGAAGCCGTTTACAAACAGCTTATCCACGTCCTCCTTCAATGCAGCGGATTGCTCCAGACCCAGCTGCATCTCTTTTGCCTCACCGACACGAACTTGGGATCGATATTAAGTGCATGGCACACTATCTCCGGCGATATCGCACATATATTGGAATATGTCCAAGCGAACACTTCCTAATTGTTATGAAGAAATTTAATCAACTCCGGTTGCACCTTGACTCCAAGCTATGACCCTATCATCAAGACTCGAGTCGGATCACCCTATCGATAGGGACAACCACAGTAAACTCTACCGATGCTTTCTGCTCCTCCCCTAAACTCTTCTTCCTAGGGTCCAAAGCCTTAACGAAGCATCTATGGTCCCCGAGCCAAGAACTCTGTAATTGCTATGCTTGCGGTTCACGAATGTGGAGAGACTTACTCATATTCTTTCCCTTCTCACGTTGTTTGACTTCGCACAATTCGGCAGCATAACATTGCCATTCTCTAGTCTCCTCTTACTACTCCAACCATATTCTCCGTTGGGAATTTCATTGTAAGGAACTACGCAGCCAAATCTATTCTAAAATTAGCTAGGGAAGGTCGGTCTGAAAAGCATTGTAAGCTGAAAATTCATCAACTATTACGAAGGTCCAGATAAGGACCACCCTTCGTTCTCCTTCTCCAAGTTCTATAGGTAAGTCAGTCGTTCCGACTGGCTATTTTGGTTCACCTGTAAACCCCTAAATCTTCATCATGCAAGTAGTCACATCCTCCATGCTAATCTTCATCTGATCGAACGTTTGCTAAAATAGGATGTTAACAAAACTTCCACTGTCAACCAGTATTCGATGCACAACTACTGGCTCGATCCCAACCGTTATCACCATTGGGTTGAGAGTTGGCACCTCTATATCTTCAGTATCCAGATTCAAGAATATGATGTCATTAGGTATCATTTTCTGTTGCTCGATCAAAGCCTCATCTATAATCGCATAATAAGTTTCCTTAAGAGCGTGCTTTAATGAACTAGCATATCGCTCCATCTCACACCAGCTTTTCTATGCTGGGTGAGGCCTCCAGTGATGTTACTTAAAACAAGTATCTGGTTTTTCCGTCTGGACCCTTCTTCTCTAGGTCTGCATAGATTTGAGTTGTGCCCATGGGCTTTGTAACATCCCCTATCTTGAGGCCCGAAGCTAAGCGCTTCAGATGCTACAGGCATCCATAGTATTAACTTCCGGTGACCAAATACGGTAATGTTAATGGTATCCATAATATCAGAAGCACTTGAATACGAAATAAAATCATCACAGATTAAAATACTTTTCTGATTACATTTCAAAACAACATTTCATATTCCAAGTTACATAATCCCAAATGTTTCCCAGGTTAAGATCAAATATAATTATTACAAAATACGTCAAGAGCAACATATGAAGATGCCCCTTTGGATGACCAGAGTACTAAATAGTCATAACAGACTTAATACAACATAACGGAAATAAAACATAAAAACTCCTAAATAGTTAACTTCAGCCACCTGCTCATCTTCGGAAGCTTTATTTGTCCACCTACTAAAACTTGTAAATCCTCAACCCTCAACCTACTCAAATCAATTTTGAGCATGCAAGAGTTTAAGGGGAAAAACATAAACTTCGAGTGAGATACAAAGCCTGGTGTGAATAATACTATACATCTCGATTATATGATATTAAGTGAGATAGCGCACATAGCGGAACGGGTTTCCCCTTACTAATATCCCCTTTTAAAAGCATACCTTTTGCAAACAAAAACCCTGCAACCAAACTGGTTAAAATAATAATATCAATATCATGTAAACATATAAATTAGGTAAATAATAGACTATATGTCTGAACACTATAGTTTTGTTTGGCTAACTACTAAACTTTAGCTAACTCGGGCCTACCAGACAAAATAAAAAAATAGTCTAACTTCTGTTAGATACTCTTCTGGACGGTATGTCCCTAACTTACTCTCTCAGGGTCAACTGATCCTAATGGTTTTACGGGCTCACCAATAACCTATCCTCACTCTGTATATTCCTTTCTGTGTGTAACATCATTTTAGTCTTACCTATGACAAAGCCCCGCACACTAGAATTTTGGACCAAATTAGCCTGGGGCTAATAGCTACTATATAGGGCGCGACCCTATAACAGTCCCATCTGGTATTCTAATATCTGAGTCATTTTAGTTAGGGTCATCTTAACTTAAAATTTTCCTTGAAAACATTTCTTTCAAATTGATTTAATCCTTTAAATCATATTTAAACAAGGAAATATACTCTATGCTTTACTCAAATCACTTTTCCATGTTATATATACTTTTCACAAAACATTAGTGATGAAAACATTCAAAACCTTTTGAAAGTACCCCTTCCGAAACCATTGAAAGTACCCCACTGGATACAAGTAAGCTACTTTACTTTATAACCTAGGCCGAAAGCCAAAACATACTTTTCGAAACCATTGGAAACCTTCCATTTAAAACCTTTCGAAAACCTTGTGGAACGACCCCTTTGAAACCTTTATCTTAAACCTTTCGAAAGCATTAAGTTCTTTACATAAATCAAACCTTTCGAAAGCATTTGGGTTCAAGTAAAACATGTGGAATAACCTTTCAAAACCATTCCTTTCGAAACCAGTTGGGTTTAACTTTCAATATCACAAAGGATTATAAAACAACTAAGTCGAAAGCACTCTTTCGAAAACAATTTCCTAAGTAAAGAAGTGAATGGTGTCGAAACCGATCCCTTCGAAAGCATTGGAGAAGCGGCTTAGATTTTAAAACAAAGGATCCCTTTCGAAAGCATTGCTTTGAAAGGTAAGATGCAGCAGCTAGGGTTTCGACCCCTTCGAAAGCTTCTTTATAAAACAAAAATGCAATCTCTTTTGAAGCCATTCTTTAAAACCGTTTAACCAAGTCGAAAGCCATCTAATTTGAAAGCATTCTTCTCAAAAGCAAGCAGGCGAAATTCCGTTTAAAGCAAGGCAAGGTTTCGACTCCTTCGTAACCCATTGTTTCGAATATATACCTTTCGCCTATGTCCAATTCGCTACGTACCAAGTCTTTGATACAAGGCGCATTGGTTTCGATGAGGATGGAGGCGGAAGTACCTCGTCAAAAGGTAGGTGCCGAAAGTGGCAAAACAACAAAAGCATACAAAAACTGTTTTCTTTCTTTTAATTTTATTTCTTTCCAACCAACTTGCTTATTTGTCAACATATGATTAGTTGCTAATTTCTTTCCCAAAATCTTTTCTAAAAAACTGCCGAAATTTAGAAGTAAATAATTTAAAAGGTTTAAAAAATGCCCCTTCTCGTGTTATAAATATATAAAACATTTAAGTCCCATACCTTAAATAATTTAGGAAAATTCTACAAAAATTCCCATAAATCATTATTAACATGATTTCTAACATATTTAAATTTCTAACCCAAAGCATATATAAAATAGCCGTAAATAATTTTAAACCCAATTATCCATTTTATTTATTAGGAAATTAATAATAAATCCACGTTAATTCAGAAAATTATGAAAATTGAAACCCATCTCTAAAATATCATTTCTGGCCTTATATTAAAAACGCAAGGCAATTGAATATCACTAATAGGGTTTTCACATTAAAACACATCATAAAATCCATATGAAATAGCATAAATCATGAACAAGCATATATATCCATTTTAATAATAAAAAACGTGGCAATAAACTTTGAAAAAATATTCGGATCTTATATAGAAACCAAAAACATCAAAAATATGAGATGTAACCTATTATTCACCTTAGCTTTGTGATTAAGGAGTTGAGATTTGATCTTGGATTAAGTTGCTTAAGCTTCTTCCTCTTACCTTTTTCTTGTTTTCCCTCAATGGTGGTTGACCCCTTTAGTGTTTGATTTTGATTGTGAACGTGAACAATGAACATGAGTAAGGGTTTAGGGTATAATAATGTTACTTCTTCCTATATTGCCCTTATCAACTACCCTAACTTATTCTATTTCATTATTCCTTAGTTCATTTGTTTAAATGGGACGGCTACCTTCTAATTACACAACCTCAATCCCTTAACCATTTACATTATTTTATTTTATTTAACTAATTAAATGTCCTAAATAATGTTACTAAAAATTAGGGTCATTATAGACTCCCCTCCTTAAAAAATTTCGTCCTCAAAATTACAATAAGGTACACATACAAATCAAATATAAAGGTAAAACATACCATGAGACAAATCGGGATAAGTGTCTCTAATCTTGCTCTCAGTTTCCCAAGTACAGTCTCTCTTATCTTCGCTCCACTGAACCTTAACTAATCTGACTGTCTTGTTCCTTAGCCTCTTCTCATCTCTTGCGACTATACGAATTGGCTTCCTAACTATAGTCAAGTTCGGTTCTACTACTAAATCCTCTAACAAAGTCGGTGCTATAGTAGTCTCTGGATCTTAAATACATTTCCTTAGATGAGAAATATGAAAAGCATCGTGGATGCCTGCCAAACTGTTCGGTAACTCCACTCTATATGCGAGTTTTCTGATCCTCTCTACAATAGCAAATGGTCCTACAAATTTCGGTGCTAATTTTCCTAATTTCCCAAACTGAATTACACCTTTCATCGGTGATACCTTGATGAAAACATGATCTCCTACTGAGAACTCTACGTCCTTCCATCTTCTATCAGCATAACTCCTCTGCCTAGACTGAGCTTTCTTCATTCTAGCTCGAATCAACTCAATCTTCTCTGCAGCTTCTCTAACTAAATCTGGACCAAGAACCAATCTATCCCCAGTCTCTAACCAAAAAACTGTAGATTTGCATGGCCTTCCATACAAAGCTTCAAACGGTGCCATCCCTATACTAGCCTGATAACTGTTGTTATATGAAAACTCGACTAAGTGTAGATGGTCTTCCCATAGTTCTCCAAAGTCTAGTACACAAGCTCGTAACAAATCTTCTAAGACTTTGTTAACTCTTTCTGTTTGCCCATTGGTTTGTGGATGGCAAGCGGTACTCATCCTGAGCTTGGTACTTAAAGTATCATGTAGACTGTTTCGGAACTCGCTAATGAATATGGAATCTTTATCGCTTACTATACTACTAGGAATTCCATGAAGTCTAACTATATTCTTCATGAATAACTTAGCCAAATCAGTTGTCGTCCTGGTTGACTTAATTGGAATGAAATGGGCACTCTTGGTCAGTCTATCCACAATGACCCATATACTTTCATTTCCTCGATTTGAGCTTGGCAACCCGTCTATAAAATCCATCGAGATAGAATCCCATTTCCATACTGGAGTATCTAAAGGCTAAAGTAACCCACTTGGTTTCTGATATTCGGCTATTAACTGTTGGTAGTTCAAACACTGCTTCACCCGTAAGTCAACATCCCTCTTCATACCTTCCCAGAAGAAACTTCTCTCCATATCCCGATACATCTTAGTTCCTCTCGGATGAATAGTGAATTTCGAACGATGGCATTCCTCTAGAACTTCTTTCCTAATGTTTCCTACATTCGAAACACAGTCTCTGTTTCTTCCTTAACCACCCATTCTGGTTAAGACTAAAATCTTTCAAGTCATCATTCTCTGTTCCATCCCATAACTTTCTGATCCGCTCGGCTAATACTGGATCTTCTCCTTGCTTAGAAGCAATCCTTTCGATCATAACTAGTCGAACTTCTAAACATGACAACATAGCAATCTCCGTACCAGAACTACTCGTAGACCTTCACTGTACTCTGCATGTAGTCAACGCTACTAAATCTTTCCATTCAACTATCATTGCCAACACTGCATTCTGATGTTTTTTGCTAAGTGCATCCGCAACCTTGTTGCCTTTTCCCGGTGTGTGCTTAATACCAAAATCATAAGCGGTCAAAAACTCTAACCACCCATACTGTCTCATATTGAACTTCTTTTTGAGAGAATAAATACTTCAGCGACTTATGATCCGTGTACAACTCGAATCTTTCTCCCAAAAAATAATGTCTCCACACCTTCAACGCAAAAATCACCGCGACTAACTCTAAATCATGAGTTGGGTACCTAACCTCATGTTGTCTAAGCCGTCGAAAAGCATAGGCAATCACTTTACCCCATTGCATTAACACAGCTCCTAACCCTGTTCCACATGCATCCGCATATACTACTAAATCTTGATTCCCTTCTGGAACAACTAACATAGGTGCATTAGTCAATAAGTGTTTCAGCTTCTGGAATGCCTCCTCGCACTTGTCAATCCAAACAAACTTCACATCCTTTCGCGTTAGCTTGGTCATCGGTGCTGCTATCCACGAAAATTCCTTAATAAATCTTCGATAATATCCATCTAATTCAAGAAAACTCTTTATCTCAGTCACTGTCTTGGGTCTCTTCCAATTATTCATCGCTTCAATCTTAGTCAGATCTACGAATAACCCTTTCTCTAAGACTATATGACCAAGAAACTTTACTTCCTTCTTCCAGAAATGACACTTCGAAAATTTTGATTTTAATTGATGCTTCCTCAGCATCTCAAGCACCACTCTAAGATGAACTTCATGCTCCCATTCATCCTTAAAGTATATCAATATATCATCTATGAACACCAACACGAACCTATCCAAGTGCTCTCAGAAAATTTGGTTCATCAAATCTACAAAGAATGTTGGCGCATTAGTTAGTCCGAATGGCATTACTAACCATTCATATGATCCATATCTGGTTCAAACGCTATCAAAGGAATACTATCCTCTGCTACCCTGAGCTGATGGAACCCTGTCGCTAAATCCAACTAGGAAAATACTTTGGCTCCACTCAACTGGTTGAACAAATCGTCAATTCTAGGCAATGGATATCGATTCTTTATCGTCTTCTCATTCAACTTACAATAATCGATACACAACCTTAACAATCCGTCCGGCTTCTTGGCAAACATTGTGGCTGCTCCCCAAGGCGAACTACTTGGTCCGATAAAATTATTTCCTTTCAAAATCCACCAACTGCACCTTTAACCTTTTCATCTCTATAGGTGTCATTCTGCTTGGCGGTCTGCTCACTGGTTCTGCTCCTGGTACCAAATCTATCCGAAACTCAATGGCTCGTTTCGGTGGAATCCAAATAGAGGTTCAAAGACATCTGCAAATTCTCTAACAACGAAAATGCGATCTAACTCGTCTCCTACCTCCACAACACCCAATAAAGCATTGACCTCAAAACTAGGGTTTTCTATAGAGTATATGATCTGACCTCTACAGTCAGGGTGTCTAAGTGATATTATCCTATCATGGAAAAATATCCAAGCATCAAATTTACTTAACCAATCCATACCCAAAATAATTCCGAACCCTAGGAAATCAAACACATGTAAACTGCAAATAAAGGTATGACCTAACAATTCAAACTATAAGTGGTCACATCTCATCCAAGAGTCGGATAACCTCCGATCGGATTTGCAACCCTTAAGGAAGTAACTAGGTATGAGGGTTCTTGGTTAAACTAATCTACCATGCAACGAGATATAAAAGAATGTGATGCACCGATATCAAATAGAACACTAACTAACATACCATGAATCATAAGCGTACCTCCTAACATAGCTTTTCCTTTCGCTTTTGCTGATGGCCTCGAAGTAGCTGGCTCAAATGCAAACACTTTGCACTTTCCATCCTTGGCTGGCTCCTTGCACTAGTTCTTATAATGTCCAATTTGATCGCAGTTGAAGCATCTGATATTCTTCTTCCCGATCACCTTCTTTCCATCACCCGAGCGACATTCATTTGCGAAATGCCCTTTCTTGTCACATTTATAGCAAATAACCTACGCCTTCCCTTTCTTAGCAGCTCCTCCATTCTGAGCTCCTTTCTTGTGGAAAAACTTCATTTCTGACTTCGCACTACTTGAGCCTCCCTTGCCTTATTTCTTTCAAGAAAAGTAAGCATCTCTTCATATCTCAATGCCATCCCAACAACAACATCACATGGATCCCTAATGTGCGATAACATTGCCCTAAAAAGCTCAGGATTCAACCCCCTGATGAACTTCTCGTTCCTTTTAATCATAGTATTCACCGTAGCATAACCATATCTCGCTAGCTCCTCAAACCTTGTTTCATACTCCAACATAGTCATGTCTCCCTACTCCATCTCAGCAAACTTCCTGAGTAGAGTGGACTTAGCAATCTCTGACATAAACCTTTCCTCAAATCTCCTTTTAATCTCAGCCCATGTCATTATCTCCTCATTAATTCCGATCATAACACTGTTCCAACAGTATAGCACTGCTCTTTGTAACTGTCTAGAAGTGAGCCTTCTCTTCTGCTCATCATTAAGCACTAGATCAGCGAAAATCCTCTCGCAATGAAGCGGCCAATGCTCTACTTCGATTGCGTCTTCAGTACTAATAAATGGCTTTCCTCCCAACGGAGCATAATCTCTACTCATAACAGCATAGTTGTTGACCACCGGAGCTTCTTGACTCCAACTACTCCAGCAGCAACTCCCGATTACATCATGTTGGCAAAGAACTGATACATTGCTCCCATGTCAACATGCTGGACTCTAGCACCCACATTTATAGCCTGTGCCTGACCTGCGTTCATTTTGGTATTTTTTCTGGCATTTCCATTAGTTGTGGTGCTTTCCCCACCAAGGTTAACTTTTCCACTTCTAGCATCCATATTTGCATTCGAGCATTCGTAAGATATAGAAGAATGACCTAAGAGAGTTAGGAGAATAGAGATATAGCGTATACTTATATATAGCAAATACAAGTACGTTATTATAGTGTTATCCCATACCCGATCTTTTCTCTAATTCCTTAGGATTATGTTTTCAAATATCATTTTAAGTTCAAAGTTTTTCATAAACCAATGCTCTGATACCAAGTTGTAACATCCCCTATTTGGAGGCTCGAAGCTAAGCGCTACAGATGCTGCAGTCATCCATAGTATTAACTTTCGGTGACAAAATACGGTAATATTAATGGTATCCATTATATCAGAAGCACTTGAATATGAAATAAAATCATCACAAATTAAAGAACACTTTTCTGATTACATTTCAAAACAACATTTCATATTCCAAGTTTCATAATCTCAAACGTTTCCTAGGTTCAGATCAAATATAATTATTACAAAATACGCCAAGAGCGGCATATGAAGATGACCATTTGGATGAGCAGAGTACTAAATAATCATGACAGACTTAATACGACACAGCGGAAATAAAACATAACAACTCCTAAATAGTTAACTTTGGCCTCCTGCTCGTATTCGGAAGCTTTAGTCGTCCACCTACTAAAACCTGTAAATCCTCAATCTTCAGCCTACTCAAATCAATTTTGAGCACCCGAGAGTTTAAGGGGAAAACATAAACTTCGAGTCGGACATAAAGGCTGGTGTGAATAATACTATACATCTCGTTTATATGATACCAAGTGAGAACATGCCGCTTAGTGGAACGGGTTTCCCCTCACTAATATTCCTTTTTAGAAACATATCTTTTGCAAACCAAAATCCTATAGCCAAACTGGTTAAAATAATAATACCAATATCATATAAGCATATAAATCAGGTAAATAATGGACTATCTGTCCGAACACTATAGTTTTGTTTGGCTAACTACTAACCATTGGCTGACTCGGGCCTACCAGACAAAATAAACAAATAGTCCAACTTTTGTTAGATACTCTTTTGGATGGTCTGTCCCTCACTTACTCTTTAGGGTCAACTGATCCTAATGGTTTTGCGGGCTCACCAATAACCTATCCTCGCTCTATATATTCCTTTCTGTGTGTAACATCATTTTAGTCTTACCTGTGACAATGCCCTACACATTGGAATTTTGGACTAAATTAGCTATGGGCTAATAGCTAATGTATAGGGCACAACCCTATACCAGTCCCATCTGGTATTCTAATATCTGAATCATTTTACTCATGGTCATCCTCCCTTAAAATTTTCCTTGAAAACATTTCTTTCAAATTGATTTAATCCTTTAAATCATACTTAAACAAGGAAAATATAATCTATGCTTTACTCAAATCACTTTGCCATGTTATATATACTTTTCACAAAACATTGTTGATGAAAACATTCGAAACCTTTGAAATTACCCCTTTCGAAACCATTGATAGCACCCCTCTTGATACAAGTACGCTACTTTACTTTATAACCTAGGTCAAAGGCCAAAACATACTTTTCGAAACCTTTGGAAACCTTTCATTTAAAACCTTTCGAAAACCTTGGGGAACCACCCCTTCGAAACCTCCATCTTAAACCTTTCGAAAGCATTAAATTCTTTACATAAATCAA
Organism: Allium fistulosum; assembly: GCA_030737815.1. Taxonomy (NCBI): domain Eukaryota; kingdom Viridiplantae; phylum Streptophyta; class Magnoliopsida; order Asparagales; family Amaryllidaceae; genus Allium; species Allium fistulosum. The sequence continues at coordinate 530,915,531 of CM060902.1, forward strand.
ACATTTCGAAAGCATTTGGGTTCAAGTAAAACATGTGGAACGACCTTTCGAAACCATTCAAAACTATTCCTTTCGAAACCAGTTAGGTTTAACTTTAAATAGCACAAAGGGTCATAAAACAACTTAGTTGAAAGCACTCTTTCGAAAACAATTTCCTAAGTAAAGAAGTGGATGGTGTCGAAACCGATCCCTTTGAAAGAATTGGAGAAGTGGCTTAGATTTTAAAACAAAGGATCCCTTTCGAAAGCATTGCTTCAAAAGGTAAGATGCGGCAACTAGGGTTTCGACCCCTTCGATAGTTCCTTTATAAAACAAAAGCGCAACCTATTTCAAAACCATTCTTTAAATCCATTTGACCAAGTCGAAAGCCATCTAAGTCGAAAACATTCTTCTCGAAAGCAAGTAGGCACATTTCCATTTAAAAGCAAGGAACGATTTCGAACCCTTTGGAACCTATTGTTTCGACTATATACCTTTCGCTCAGGTTTAATTAGCTACATACCAAGTCTTTAATACTAGGCGCATTGGTTTCGATGAGGATGGAGGGGGAAGTACCTAGTCGGAAGGTAGGTGACGAAAATGGCGAAACAGCTAAAGCGTACAAAAACTGTTTTCTTTCTTTTTAAAGTAATTTCTTTCCAACTAACCTGCTTATAGTCAACATATGATTGGTTGCTAATTTCTTTCCCAAAATCTTTTCTAAAAGCGCTGCCAAAATTCAAAAGTAAATAATTTAAAAGGTTTACAAAATGCCCCTTCTCCTTTTATAAATATATAAAACATTTAAGTCTCATACCTTCAATAATTTTATATACATATTAAAACACTTAGGAAAATTCTATAAAAGTTCCCATAAATCATTATTAACATGATTTCTAACATATTTAAATTTCTGACCCAAAGCATATATAAAATAGTCGTAATTAATTTTAAACCCAATTATCCATTTTATTTATTAGAAAATTAATAATAAATATACATTAATTCAGAAAATTATGAAAATTGAAACCCATCTCTAAAATATCATTTCTGACCTTATATTAAAAATGCAAGTCAATTGGATGTCATCTATTAGAGTTTTCACATTAAAACTCATCATAAAATCTATATGAAATAGTATAAATCATTAATAAGCATATATATCCATTTTAACAATAAAAAACATGGCAATATACTTTGCAAAAATATTATGATCTAATCTAGAAACCAAAAACATTAAAAATATGAGATGTAACCTATTATTACCTTAGCTTTGTGATTAAGGAGTTGAGATTTGGTCTTGGATTAAGTTACTTAAGCTTCTTCCTCTTATCTTGTTCTTGTTTTCCCTTAATGGTGGTCGGCTCCTTTAGTATTTGATTTTTGATTGTGAACGTGAACAATGAACGTGAGTGAAGGTTTAGGGTATAAGAATGTTACTTATTCCAATATTTCCTTTATCAACTACCCTAACTTATTCTATTCGTTTTCCCTTAGTTCATTTGTTTAAATGGAACGGCTACCTTCTAATTACACAACCTCAATCCCTTAATCATTTACATTATTTTATTTTATTTAACTAAATAAATGTCCTTAATGATGTTACTAAATATTAGGGTCATTACAGGTTTTGTGGAAGCGTCAAAAGTTCTTCGATCTCTTCTGTTGTTCGGATTCTTCCCTTTTGAGTGGTTTATTGTATCGCTCATTTTCTTGAGTAGCAAGGTAGATGTTCTCCAGATTGTCATTCAATGGAGTATATTCTTCGGGTCTTAGATTCCTAATTCTCTTTCCATTCTTGTCACGCTTATTGGAGTTCAGGTTTCTCTTTTCTGATTCACTTTCTTCCCTGCATTACCTGTAGTAGCTCCAGAACTGTCTCCATCTTGCTTGACTTCCACATTACTTAGAACCTCTTCCTTCGGTTTCTCATTCACGGTCTTACCTTCCATTGCATCTGCCTCCTCTAGTCTTAGAAACTGACTCGCCTTATGGTTAAATTCCTCCATGGTAGTTGGTTGCTTTATCTTAATCCACCTACAGAAATCTGTGATCGGATGAATTGCTCGGACTAGAGCCATAAAGATCATATCCTTCTTTGGATTGCTTACTTTAGTGGTTGTGACATTAAACCGATTCACGAAAAACTTTAGTTACTCGTTGGGTCCTTGGAAAAGGCCAAATAAGGAAATCACATCCTTTGGTGGTGCAGTATAGAGCCTAAACTGTTCCAGAAATTTTCTTGCCAATTCGTAAAAGGTAGAAATTCAATGGAAGTCTAGTAAACCACATGGAAGAGACCCCTTCCAAGAAGGTAGGGAAACATATGCAGCGAGCAACATCCGTATCTCAAGCCCCATCCATATGACATTCATATTTGTACAAATGATGTTTAGGATCCATCATTCCATTGTACAATGACATGGTTAACATAGTGAACTTCTTAAGATATTTCTTCTCTTAGGACGTTTACAGTGAATGGAGTTCGGCTTAGCAATAGAACCCTAGTCTTCATTCTCTCTACTCCTACTCTCCTCTACCAACAATTTCACTATGTCAGCGATGTACTCCTTGCTGCATGGTAGTCTACAGGTCGACTGTTAGGAGCTACGCCGAGTGTTTAATTTCACAAACGGTCTCAGTTTTCCAATTGAAGCCTAGGTTCTCCATTCTCTGGAAGAAACACACTTGTAGAGTTCATTGGCGCATGGTTGGTCTTACCGCGGTAGTTTTAACTTCATTTCCGGCATTTTTCATATTTACATCAGCATTCAGTTCCAGTCCACTTTCATCAAGTTTCATATCATCCTCTAAGTCAAGGACAAGCATTTCAATATCCTCTTGGGGAGTATTTACTTCAAAATTTGGGTTTGCAGCGGGCTGTTTTCCAGTAGGAGGAGTATTTCCATTGCCTTCCATTATGATCCCTGCTGCTCCACCAATGACCTCCTTCTACTTTTGTTTATTGTTCCTCTTATTCAAGCCTGAAATAGAGGGATTCTCCTATTCTATAGCAGCTGCAATCCCGTGCCTAGCTTTTGGGGCACTTGGTGGCTGCAGTGCTAGTAAAGCATTAACTTATCCTTGAGAGCCTTTTGGCTATCTATTATTTTATGGTTAAGCTCAAAAACCATCTGATTAAGCTCTCCTTTGGTCATAACATCATGTTGAGTGTAGGAACCTGCTGCTAGATTTCCAGTATTAACTTATGTTCGCTAATTGTTAGTATTTTTCACTTCAGTTTGTTAGGGGTTTGCTTCATCATCACCAATTGTTGCTCCTATAGATCTACTAAAAGTAGTTCTCCGTTTCCTATGTGCCATTGATCTCCAATAGTAAGTCTACAAATTCTCCAAGCAAATTCCTTGAATCTAACTACTAGATCTCTTTTAATCTAAAGTAGAAAGCTAGATGTAAACTTGGATTAAGATTTTCTCAGTGAAAGCACCAAAATATTAACACCAAAAATGGATCAACCCCCAAGAACAGATTGTAGCAAACCTATGAGACCTATATCTAGCAGATAGCAGTAACAATAAAAGAGAATAAACGGAAATAACAAAAGGAGACACAAGATTTTATAGTGGTTCGACAATCTTTGGTTAGGTCCACTTTATAGCTCCATTGCTTATTGACTTGATATACTTTGCTTGAGATTACTAGGGGTTTGAGAGAAAATAAGTCACAAGTACAAGAGTTAAGAAGATTCTAAGTCCTAGAATTTCCTAAAGGAGCTACCTTGGTGACTATTGTGAGAGGACATGGTTGAAGAAGAGATAGAGCTTCTGCGTGGTGATGGTAGAAATCTGATTCTCTTTTGGTTGCTCTTGGTTCGTATTTATAGAGGTAGCAGTCATATTGGATCAAAAACTCGCTACCAGAGAGGTCCACATATCGGGCTGGAATTGTGCAAAAAAAGTTGGGGACCCCACGAGTTAGGGTGATAACTCGGTGTCGAGTCATCCTGATTTATCTCCTTAGAGGGAAACATGCCTAACTTTCTTGCATCGTGTTTCTTTCTTCATTTTGAGGTGCTCCTTATGTTTTTGCAGTTCATTGACTGGTTTTGATGACCAGTCCTCCATGACTTGGTTTGTTCTATAGTTTGTTGAAGCTAACTCTTAAATTATTGAGATAGATAGTTCAGAATTCTATGAAATCACTTGGGTTTGCATATAAGAGCTAGAGAATCACTTTTGCAAAGTTAGAGATGCTGGTGAATAAGCACGATGATTCGATGCCAACTCATAGCTATGACCGGGGGCCGAGTCTTCTACTTAGCACATTTTCAATCCAATTTTTCCTAATCTATCTCCTTTGTACATATTGGCATGCTTGCCAAGTTTGAACTCATTTCGTCTTCATTTTGACGTTCAAACTTCTATTGACTTCTGTTTGGATAAAAACTAGTTAACAATATCCGTGAAAATTTTCCATTCTTCCTACCCTATTCCTATTATTTTTCTACTATATTATTTCTAACTAGATTACTGATCTTGTTTATATATATATTCCTAGTGCTATTTCTATCTAAATTCTCGAGCGTCCTTACCCTTCTTTTTTCTATACTCCATTTGAATCAAGTACCATTTCCATTTATCCACCGCTTAAAAAGAATTTTAAAATGGAAATTGGAAATTTACAAAATAGAAAAAATCATTGACCCCGACTTACTCTCTATGTTACATTTATTTTAAAAATGAAATATCCCTTTATCAAAAATCTTTAAATTGAAAACTTTTTGACTCACCCAATTTTAAACTAAGAATTTCAAAAATGAAAAACCTTTTTTTATTAAAAACCTTTCAATTATAAACATTTGACTCAACATAGTTTCAAACTATAATTTCCAAAATTTCCTTGCTTTTTCAAAACAACAACTTCCTAATAAATTCTTTGAAAAACCCATTTAAAACATTTCAAGGAATTCTCAAAAACTTTTTTGTTAAATTCTTTCACATGGGGTTGGACTTAAAAATGGACTATTATTGCCCTACATTTAGGACACTCCTTTTTCCCTAATCATTGTTCATCAAAAATCTGACATATCTTCTTGTGGTGATTACTATACACCTTTTTATGTGAACTTTCTCCACTCTTTCTTCATACCTTGCTTTTATATGCTTGCAACATATAGGTTCTTGCTTCTCATTTGTCTGGATGAAATGTGCATTTTCAATCGACAATCCATCAAAATCCACAATTATAGTCTAGGCCCAACAAAGGAGTCAAGTATGATTAAGTCTACGGGATTCTTCTATATATCATGTTTATGCTCTTCTTGGCCCACTCCTTATGTTATGACCTCCTCCCTTTGGGGTAATCGGGGTGGAGTATAAATTTAACTCTATTTATTTTTCCTACTCATAGTCACCTCGCACATCCTTTCGAAATATGGTCGTAACTACTTCTATAGTCAGAATTTATAGAGTTAGGCCTATAATTTATATATAATTATGGGTAAAAATACAAATATGTTCCCTCAGCGTGTCCTAATTCCTATGATCGACTAACCTAACTCTGATACCAAATGTAACAGCCCACACCTTAATGGGTTCGAATTTCAACTAAATCGAATCCAAGTCAATTAGAGTACAGATCGTTGGTTTTGGTAACTTGTAATAAACATAAGCATATCATATACCGATTATATAAACTCGTAGCAGAATTGAGAAGTATAACAGAACATACACATTGACTAAGGCCGCTACCTGGAATATCATTTGTTGGATATTTAATTACCTTGTCAGCGTCGAGCATGAATAACAAGTCTTCACCATTTGCAGTTCCCATCTTGCTCCAGTATCCAACCCTTCTAAACCTAACCTGTGGTTTCTTATGAGTAGGGATGTTAGAACGTTCTAGCGATCGGAAAATTACATACTTTACCCATCCTATTAATTTATGCTGATTGGTTTCCATTATGTGTTATGTTTATTATTTACGGTTAATCTATTAAATCTTATGTGCATGTATGATATGTCTAACCTAACCTTCTTCAAGGTATAACTATAAAAGTATATGTCTATCCGCATATATGTATAACCGTTGCACTACCCAAAACTCCGGCCACTTAATACTTCTTAAATAGGAAGGGGCGGATACCATAATAGCTACTTAATACCTCAGTCCCCGAAGAAGACTCTCCATAATATAACCGCTAGTCAATCGGTCCTAACTATAAAGACCGATGACACCTAGATAAGGCTTTATAATAACTACCATATTACTAATGCATCTCAACTCTACAACTTATCCTTAATGGTAGGCCAAAGGCGCTTCCCAGTCCCATTAATACCTTTTCAATGGGAACTAGATAGACTTTGACCATTTAGTACCTACATTTTAGGCAGGTCCCCTTAATTTAATACCTATCCCAAGGCGGACTCCTATTCGATACTATCTAGCTGACATCGCATAGAATCTCACCAGGCAACTTAATACCTCTTTACAAGAGAGGTTGACCTATAATAGCTACTTAATACCTTAAACCCGAAGCGAACCCTTCCCGAGATATCCACTACTATGCCTAACCACTCACCCTAACCATTTACTACTTCCTAAATAGGGAGTAGGCAAACCCGCTACTTAATACCTCCATCCCAGAAGCAGGTCCTACGTCCTATGCATATCTCTTCCCCACATATCATATGGTTGGAGATGTCCCCATCAGTAGTAACTATACATGACTGTTGGTAGCCTCTAGATGAAGGGTAGAATTCTGTTGTGTAACTCTACTGACCTCGCTTCCTAACCTACAAAACAAAACAAATCACCCAAAGCTTAAGTGTTGGGCTAAGCCAATTAATTCACGTTTGTCCTAAACGTATAATTGAAGCTATATAAATTCCTACGTTGAAAATTATCTATCTTTTACATATATATTTAATAGTATCAATAATTATTTGTTTGCTACATCATTATTCCTAATTTATACGCTTAGGCTTTGGTTTTCTTGTAATGTCTAATAAATGTCTATTACTCATAATAATTGGTCATTTATGTCAAAATTGGATAATCTCTAATCAATCCTCATTTAATTAATTTAATCTATGTACCACTTTCAAAATTCATCTAGTATGCCTATTCAATTTCCCCATAAATGTCGTATTAAATTCCCTAATTAATCCCCATTTACTTCCTTCTTAACTCTCTATTAATTACAAATTTATTGCTCATTAAATCTACAATTAATGTCTGTAAATGTTAGTCCTTTAATTACTACGCTGTTAATAGCTAATATGAATATCGTCGTAAATTAAGCTATTTATATATTTTTATTTTTGAATGTTAAGCGCAGTTATACATGTTTATCTATTTATTTATTTATTTATTTATTTATAATTCTAACTATTAATTTATAAACTAGAACATTCCTTTTCACATTTTAATTTATTAGAGCTGCCTTTTCAAAAAGGATTACCATTATAATTTTCCATAAATTAACCAAAAGTGAGATCTTTGCTTTATTTGAAATTACAAGGAATTATTTCTTTTTTTATTGAAATAGACAATGTAAACTACGGAGAAGAATTTCCATATCTTATACATCTCTTTCCCTTTTTGGTACATCCTTTGTTAATTCAAATGACGTGCTTTTATACATATTTTGAAATTGGATAATTTATGGAAATTACACGGAACCCATTCCAAATAAATCAAAACATATAAATTCATATTCCAAATCTACTAGGGCAACCTAATTTGCAACCTAATTTACAACCTAATTATAGATCTGGAATAAACAAACATTCTACAATAACAAATATTTGGGACTGAATTCAAATTTCCAGATTAGGTTGTACATACTATTTCTATTCTAATTACCTATTTTATTAGATGTATATGTGATAATCAGGTACATTTGTTTTAAGTCTACAATTCATCAGATGCTATTTAGGCATAATAATTAAATAAAATCTAACGATGTAAATTTCAATATCATAAATAGATTATATAATTTTCCACTCGCCTTTTAAGCTTTTCAAATCTCCAAATTTGAATCCATTCCTTTACTTGCCTCCTTTTCCTTTCAAATCTAAAAGAATATGTATAACAAGACGTATACATACTATTAAAATTACAGATCTGAGAAGAGATTTAGAGTTAAGGGAAATATAGATTTATAATTATAAAAATTACCCTTTTCAACAGTATTGATTCGCTCCCTCTCTTATTCTGTTTTGTTTTCTACCCTTCTCTTATTCTATATTTATATATAATATTTTATCATTTTTATAAGTAGTGGAAAAGAGAAAATGATAGAGTTCCGCTGTTTGGATAAGAAAATATGAGAAGAGAAGTGAGGGGTTGGGCCTGTATTTATAAGCGCATGAATTAATCATAACTTTTAGATTAAAATAATTAAATCCGAGTTGTTAGCCAAGGTTCAAACCCTAGCCGCCGCGTTCGAACCGATCGATAGTTAATGGTCGATAGGTCCAAGGAGGGGATCGACCGGGTGGGTCCCATATTTAATGTTATTTATTTCCTTTTTCAATTTTAATTATTTTCACTTTGGAAACTTCCAACACTGATAACTTTTCATTTGAGCTCCGATCGCGAAACTCCAAATATGAAAGTTGCTCAGAAAATCACCATGAACACAATGGTGCAAGTTTCACAGCCAAATTTCAATGTTTGCTCAAATTCCCTTTTTGGAGCCTTATTAATTGTTTATTAGTTATCGTTAATTTTATGGGTGTTAAGTTTCCTAACATGTTATCTTTAGAAAAGGAATTTCTATCAGAGGTAATTATCGATAAAGTTGTAGACATGGATGAGATCCGAGAAACTAACACAAGAATAAGCCAGTGGGGGAATCAAATTCACTAGTATACAAAAACACTCAACCTATTAGAAGGTCTAATATAGAATCTCGCGCACTGTGGAGATACAATAGTTTTCTCGTGGATGATGAAAAAGAGGACTGCCTCTTAGAAGACGATACTCCTCTCTCATTCCAATAAGCACTATCGAGTAAAAACTCTGCATTTTGGCTTGAAGCTGAGAAATCCGAAATGGATTCCATGTACGACAACAAAGTCTAGACTTTGATTGGCATACTCGAAGGGATAAAAATCATCGGCCACAAATGGATTTTTAAGAAAAATCTTAATGCAGACGGACAAGTAAAAGATGTATAAATCAAGACTAGTTGCAGAAGGGTTTCGTCAAATTCAAAGTATTAATTATAATGAAATGTTTTCACTCATGCTTTAGTCCATTATGATAGCTAGCCATTTCCACATTCTATGACTACGAAAAATGAAAAATGAACGAGAAAATGACATTTCTGAATGGTGATTTAGAAAAGACCACTTACATATTGCAACCTGAGTGTTTTGACATCAGTGGGAGTAAGGGAAAGACATACAACTTATTGAGATCAATTTATGGTCTTAAACAAGCTTCAAGAAGGTGGAATAAGTTTTTTGATAAAGTAATCAAACAGTTTGGTTTTTATTAGAACAAAGAGTAAGTGTGCATATATAAGAAATAACAAGGAAGTACTGTAGTGTTCTTAGTTCTATAAGTAGATGATTGTTACTAATTGGCAATGGCATTACATTGTTGCAATCAATAAGAGCGTGGTTATCCAAGAACTTCTCCATGAAGGATTTGGAAGATGCAACCTATATACTTTGTATTAAGATCTATGATGTTGTTGGGATTTTTCCAATCCCTGTACATTGGTACCAAACTAAAAAGGTTCGGTATAAAGAATTACAAACGGACAAATGGTTCGACACAATTTGGAATCATCCTTTCGAAGAAGGACACTCCTCATACTGATGAGGAGAAAGAGCCAATGAATAGGATAACGTATGCACCAGCAATCGATTCCATAATTTATGTTGTGCTATGTACTAGATGGGATGCACTTATGCATTAGGATGCATAAGCCAATAACAGTCTAATCCTAGTGAGAAGAATTAAACTACTGTAATATTGAGTATATGAGAAATACTAAGGAATTATTTTTATATGGGAGTGAAGACCTTCCTATGAAGAGCTATGCTGATTCCAGCTTTTAGAGAGATATTGACAGCAATAAGTGTATATTGTTATCCCGCCTTTTGGCAAGGCCGTGACACCAAAAAGTTGACTGAAAAACTAAAGACAGTTCGTCATAAAAGTTTGTTATACACTATTTCACCATGGATATCGATGAATTTTGTCCGAGCCCGGATCAGGCTACAATTGATAAGACATGACAAGCAAAGCCGCGATAGCCAGCATTTCAAATTTTAGGTTAATCCGAGTTCGTGTGCTCAAGATATGATCGATGCAAAATGAAGGAGGATACCCTTATTCGAATCCATAGGCAACACCTATGTTCGAATCCATCAGCGCCTCCCTGTTCGAATCCATCAACGGTTGGCCTCGATTCGCATCGATCAGCCATCATCGACTTCGCATCCGTCGGCAAGCATATGTTCGTATCCATCGTCACGCATGACCTCGTATCCATCAAGCTTGGAGGACTTTCGAATCCATGAAGCTACTCCACTTCGTATCCCTCATGATGAAGTCCTTCGAATCCATGAAGTCACTCCACTTTGTATCCAACCAGTGACCCTGCTTCGAATCCATCCTGTTGCAGCGACTTCGTATCGATCGCCTACTATATATTGCGATCGATACGAACGAACTTCCGTTCGAATCCATTCCCTCAAGCCCACTAAGTCAAAGAGGCGAAAATGAAGGAGTCGACTCGGAGTAAAAAGTGGATCGATGCGAGAAGCGCGGGCCACGTCAACACCTCCGCACACTACACCATCGATTCGACCCTATCGATTCGAATGAATCGATTCGAACAGAGCACATCAACCGGAAATGCAACCTTGAATCGATCATAACTCGAGATCTACAATTCCAAATGCTATGAAATTTTCACAGAAGCTTGCACACATGTTGAAGAATGTCCACACCAAATTTCAGCTCGATTGGACGATTTCTTGATCGATTCGAATGGACTTCGAATCGATCCCAAAGTGGGCCCGGATTTCCTAAGAGCAGGCATGTGGGCCCCCTCATGCGCCAGAACTGGTCTCCCGATATTTAGGCGAAATATCAACCTCGTACACCTATAAATAGAGCCCCTGGTCATTCAAAAAAGGGGTCGGACAATTTTAGGAGCAAAAGAGCGCCCAGACTCTGCCAGATTTTCTCGGAATCACCACTGCTTCCTTAGATTCAGATTATAATCATATAATCAGTTGTACTACATCAGAAGAAATTGTAATCAGCAAGTGAACATCAATAAAATCATCAACTTCAGAGTGGACGTAGGCAAGATCGCCGAACCACTATAAATCCTGTGTCATTTACTGCTTTCATCTAATTTTTCTGAGAGTTCTTCATTTTTATTTCTTTACATATTTGATATCTGTGATCTGTGATTGAGAACTGGTGCTTTCACAGCATTCAGGGTTTGTGACCAATTTTTGCACAAACATATATCGGGTTATGTCATTACTTTAAATGGTTGAGCGGTTAATTGGAAAATTTCCAAATAGGAAACGGTAGTCGATTCAATGATGGAGGCTAAATACAATGCCCTCAACAAAGCAGCTAAAGAAGCGGTCTGGATGTACAGAATTATGGCTGAGCTAGGAGTGATTCCGAACATTGAAAATTCAATGAAATTATTTCATGACAACAATGTTGAGATGCGGATCGCAAAGGAACTAAGAGCTCAAAAGAAATCAAGATACATATTTTAAAAGTTCCACCTCATTAGGGAATTCATCGCAAATAAAGTAGTGATTGATAGAGTAGATACCAAGGACAAAATAATAGATCCATTCATGAAGGGACTAGCTCGGTCAGTTCTTGGCAAACAAATTAAAAGGTTGGGATTAAGGTTCCATAATTGGCCCCAAGTGCAAGGGAGAGACTGATAGATTTAGGAGTATTTCCTAGGGGCAATTCTACAATTTATTGTAAAATATTAAGTCTATAATAAAATCTTGTTTGAAATAAAAGGAGTTTTTCTTTCTATTATATACTTATCATACCATGTTGTGTTAAGTCACTATTTAATTTAAGTATATTTAATAGAAAATACTTAAATAACATGTTGTATGACATTACCTACAATATGTTATAATCATGAATAATTTATCACATTTAAAATAACATATTTTTTTAAATATTCCTAGTCGAACTGTTTCGAGATATGATATGTAAACAACCCACACCTTAATAGGCCCAATTTTTCACTAAATTTAAAATCCAAGTCCACTAGGGTACAGATCGGTGTTGTCGGTATCCTGTAAATAAAAAGCAAAGCAGAGCACTATGGATATAAACTCATAGCGGAATGGTAAATTATAATAAAACATATAATAACTGACCAAGGATGATGCCCCTGATATCTAGTGCCCTTGTAAGTGTCGAACATGCATAAGGAAATCTGTCCTTCCACTGTTCCTGCCTTATACCAGCGCATGTCCCTCTAAGTCTATCCTGCGGGGTGTAATAAGGAGGGGTTTGAACAGTGTTCTGGTGACTGGCGACCTACATACTTTATATATAACACTAGTTTATGTCGATTGTCTTCCATTACATGTTATGTCTGATGTTTTAACTTAGTTATCTTGACTTTATGCACCATATGTATGCCCTTCCACTCGATGTATACAATAAATACATATGTGTGTGCACGCGTGTGTATGTGTGTAGTACCACAGTCACCCTATGGACCATGATACATTCCCCGCCTAGTATCTGTAACTCAGCACCACGTCAGGTATCCACCATCCGTGTTTAGACCGAATTGTCCGCATACAACGTGGATCTTCCCATTAGTGCCTAATAACGGCATTATAACTATTTATCCGTATTCTACCTCATCTTGAAGAATTATCTAGTCGCTTTGTATTAAGGACTCCATTCCTCGAACTAATTATGGACTCAGCTCCACAAACTATTGATGACCCGGCTCCCCAAACTATCATATTCACTTGAAAGACCTTGCCTAAGAGTTATTTAGCCTTGCCTCCTAACAACAAACACACCAACAAACAACTGTGAGGCGGTGCTTGTCCCAAAAATGATATACACTAATAAGAGGTGTAGTCCGTTTAGACGTAATCCTAGTCTTTCCACTGGCCACTTCAGGACTGATGACGCTCTCGACCTGTATATATGGCCTTACTCCTCATATATATGGTAGCAATCTTACTGGCATAGTACCAAGCCCATGCTCACCATCTCATTTAGATTGCCTAATGCAACCAAGGAAATGCCTACTTGGTTACTTAACACGTAACTCCTAGAAGGATTGAAGCAGACCCAACTTAGCCCTTTTACACTTCAAACCAAAGCGAACCCTACTTAAATATATTCCCTTCACCTATACGCGAACATATAATCCTACGCGTCCTACAGTTGGAGATGTCTCACATCAGTACAATGTATACACAACTGCTGGTGACCCCTTTTGGAGGCAGACTTCTATTGTGCAACATTACCGACCTCACATCACAACTTATACTAATGACTACGTCATTTTTAATTAATATAAGTTATTGACTAGATTTAATAATTCACACCTACCATAAACACGTATTTGAGGCTGTATAAATTTATTTAATTTCTATCCCTTCTATGTTCAAATGTTAACATTTAGTTATTTATAAATAACTCACTTCTAGTTTCATTAATGTTGTTTAATTTCATTTACCTCTTACTAATAATTTAATAGATTAAATATCTTTTACTGCTTGATTTCCTCTTAAACTATTAGATTTAGCTTACTTTTCCTTTTCAACTATTAACTACATTTCTTTAATTATTATAACTTCTTAATTCCCCATTGTTTTATTTATATTCCATCCCTGATTGTCTATTTTCCAACTTATCTTAAAACTCATATATTAGATTCACAATTAAATTGTTGTTATTATCACTACTTACAATACTTTGGTTTATGCTTAGGGATTCTTGCATTTTAATGCGTTGGAATTACGTCTTCCCAAAAGGAAACGTTAGCACTTTACATTTTCATAAATTAGCTAAAAAGGATTTGTATTATGTTTGGAATTATAAGGAATTATCTTTTCTATTATTATTGAAATAAACGGTACAAATATGGTAAGCATTCCTATTTTATACACCTCTTTCTTTTAGGCATGTTCCTTATTATTTCAAACGATACACTTTTATTCATAATTATAAAATTGAATAACTTATAGTTTATTCCAAAGAATTAGAATAATACTTAAATCCCAATCCAATTTATAACAACTTCCAATCCATGTTTACTAACATATATCAAACAACCAACAAAGCTGGACTTATTATACAATATCATTAACGAATTACCTCACAAATTTAGGGACTACTTTTATCCTTACTTTCCAGATTCAAGTATATACATTATTTAATCAAAGTTAACAGTTCACAAAATATGTTGACACGATTCTCAAATTCATTATATATGTATACTTAGGCCTACAGCTCCAGAATTTACATTCAGGCATACAAGGAATAGATTTACAACAATATAAATCCATTCTCAATCATCTCTAAGCTTCCAAATCTCCAGATCTGAATCATGTTACTACTGTTTGACTCCTTTCTCTTCCTATCGAAATATGTACCAAAAGCATATACATATTTATTGAAAATTTAGGTCCGAGAAGAGAACTGAATTTAATTCAAATATGGATTTACAATTTACCATGGTTTTGGCAATTCGATTCGATCCTATTCTTTCTCTATAATATTCTCCGCTATTCTCCACTTATACACACACACACATATCATAGTTTATATAGATTCCGAATTTGTGGAGAAAAGAAAATGGTAGAGCTTCGCCATTGCTTTAGAAAATATAAGAAGAAAAATGAGGGGCTAGGCCTGTATTTATAAGGGTTTGTATCGATGGCAGTTATTAGATTAGATTATACTAAATCCAGGTCGTTCGGCCTAGGTTCAACACATAAATGCCAACCTATCGGTGGTCGATGGCTATACTGCCACCAATCGATCGCTAGCGGTCGATCAGTTCCAATAAGGGCTCGATCGGTTGTCTATTTTTGTTAAATGGTAATTTGTTTCCTCTTACACATCATTTTACACCATTTGGACCGATATGATTTAATGTTGATTTTGCTTAGACATTCAATAACCATTAACGTTAATTAACATTAGTTAATTATATTTATTCCCTTAATTACATATATGTTTGCACCAAAATTAGTCACAAACACCAAAGAATAGATTTAGTAGAGAAGTAAGTGAAGAAGAAAATTAAATCAAGGAAAAGATTAAGCTAACAACAAATAAGAAGCAATAATAAAAAACAAAGAGATTTATAGTGGTTCGGCGTTGTATGCCTACGTCTACTTTGAATTATTGGCCTTTATTAATCACTTATGAATCTGATTACAATGGAGAAATAAAGATAGCACTTGATTACAATGAAGTCTTCTCCAACCAGTAGTGTAATGATCCTCAAAATGAACCAAGAGGCCTATATTTATAGGGAGAGATGATGAGATACTTCACTAAGATTTTGGCAGAAGGCACTTTAGGTCCATAGGGGTCCACCATAACGATTGGTGGCCTTAACTTAACAACCTGGAACGATCGGCTAAACTTTCACCGATAGTTTTTCCTTACTTCCAATTCACGTGCGATCGTTTTTGGGAGGTCCCACATGCTTCTTGACATTGCTCCTAAAATATGGAATCATTCTGAGTTGTAAATTGTGAGATATGGATCAATCTTTCTTGTACTTGGATCGTGCACTGAAATATACCAATCGTTTTGATGGATTGGCAAAAATGATAGGCCAACGACGATCGGCCATCCTCAAATCTCAACTTTGTGACCTAAGATCATTTTTGTAGGCTCCACTCTTCATTTTGTTGAAGCTCTGAAAGTTTCAAATGAATTGGCCTTGTGGATTTTGAGATATTGGTCATTCTCCGACGATTCGAGCTGTTTTATGGATCATTGTCGATCGATCCATACAAATCCTTGCTTCATCCGTAACTCGAGCATACAAACTTCGATCGACTCCAAATTTGAAATATAACTTCATAGGGCTATGCTAGTCACTTCACACTGATTACACTTCGATTGGGACCTGGTCTGAATCTGCCTGACCATCGTCTATAGTATTGTATGTAATCGATTCCTAAGGTTGATAACCATCCATTCCTAGCCAAGTCGATGATATTACGGCCTTACCAAAAGGTACGTCTTGTTTTAAACATGACGTGCTTTGAATCGTCGCAAGCTAGAATCATCAGAAAGAAACCCATCTAGTTTATCGAATGGTCGCTATCCTTTCATTGAGTTGTTTTCTTGTTGAAGGTCGTATTTTCCTTATTTGTCGTGATGATTGGTCGATTTCCCATAGTATAAACACTAGATCATAACTTGTTGGCGGTCATCTAGATTTGACTTTGGAAATTTCTAAGCTTCAGCAACTTGGCTTTAGTTATTTTCTGGTCAATTCAAGGTGATCATTCAGTTTTTTTGTCAATTTTAGAAAATTGAAATTTTGAAACATATACTTGTACATATACGAGTCTGTACCTGACTCTCGATCATGATTATATGTTCACAAAGTCATTATCAAGTTTAAAGAAAAAAATTTCTATAAACAGTTTCTACCGGTCGTCATTCCCTCATGCATATTCCCTTTTTTTTATCCATAGTCCATCCATCTTTAGAAAATAAATTTCGAATCTTTCCTGGTTATGAAACGATCGGCATATGCTAGGTTATGGAATGATAGGCATATAGTTTGGATATAGAATTGTGAAGACCCAAAATTATTGAGATAAGAATAATTCAAATTAAGTTAGAAAAAGGAGAATTTTCAAGGAAAAAGAAATAATACAGCCTGAAAATAAATAGGGAGAATAAGTTAAAAATATAATAAAGGGAATAGTTGTTTTCAGTAAAACAAAAATGAAAATGGTAATTAAATATATGAATACATTTGTACATCAAGAGAAAATAAATAGCTTGAAGCTTTAGCAAGGAATCAATTCATAAAAGAGTATACATGTATACATTACAGTTTAGCATAAAGAAAATAAACAATGCAAGATAGTCACATGAGAATAAGGTGTGTGTATGAAACATGCAAATAGCATGCAAATCAGAAAAGAAAAGAAAAGTTAAAAACAACTGAAAATACCCGAATTGGAAATCAGAAAGAAAATGGCATTTCTAGCCATAACATTGTATGTAAAATTCTCTCAACTGTATGGGGATAAGATGGGTTTTTCATTCTACTAAAACCCTAAACAATGTTTTAAAAACTAAAAGGGAAGCAGCAGTCTCACTGCAGAAAAACAGAAAACATTAAGAAAAGAAAGGAGAGCAATCCAAAGCCATTGTTCAAGTTAAAGAATTCTCAGGGAAAAGAGGCAGGAAGGTGAGTGATTAATCAATCTATGAGGCTTAAGGCATTAAGACCCAAGTTAAGGGCAGCCATATTCTTTTATAGAAACCATATCATGTTTGTGCTTGATCTATTTTTTTTCAGTATAAATGAATGCTGAAAATAGTAGGAGTTTTAATAAATCTTTGGTTGATGATTTGGTTTGCTTTGTTTGATTGTTTGATAAGAAAGAAATACCATGATCACTGATATAGATCCAGCACCTTAAAACACCAGTTTATAAATATGGTTAGTAAGACAAATACATTTTTATTGTGAAGTAGGGCATTACTGAAAAATGAACTAGGCAGTGTGAATAAAGGAGGTTCATGCTCATGTCTGGATTGTTTTAAACTTAAGGTGAACAATGCAATAAATCATTTATGTGCTGATTTGTTTAGATCTTAAGCTAAAAAGTTTTATGGGTTTTTCTCAAAAACCTTACCCTATGTTCACAGTAGAATAGAGTATAAGAATTTCTATATAACTTTCCAGGATTTGTTTAAGTGATCATGATATTCCTGAATATAGAAGATATGCAGTGTTAAAACAAATTTTGAATCAAATAATTGGAAAATGAGATGTGATATTCTTTTCATGGATGTTATTATGGTTAGCTGAAATGCCTGAGTGAGTTAACCCTCTCTGATTAAAAAAAAAATAAGAAAGAGAAGAAAAGAACATAGCAGCATTTCAAGAGTTAATAAGATTTTCTGAAAGAAAATGAGAATGGTCTCTAGATTGTAAAAACTAATCTAGGAGTAAAGCCTTGATCTATCCATCATAAGGGGGATGATGGGTATGTGCATGACTTGTTTAAGTCCTATAGGCCTTGGTGCAAGGGTTAACAGAATTGAGTCCCTTGCAATGCACACATGGAGTTCAATGGCAAAGAGTTAAGACCAAATTAAATTTTTAAATTGAGATTGAGAGCTGAGCTATGGAAATTAAAACGAGTTAATTCCATAGGAGTATGTGTACATGTATACTGAATTGAATGGATGTATGGATGCTTGTGTGCATATGTGTTAGTAGGGGCTTATACATGTTCATATCCCCAGTTTACATTATGAAACCAAATAAGCATCAAGCACATAAATTCTCTGCACAATAATTTAAATGTCAAGTTATTATATTTTGATTTCACTCATACCAGAATTTTATTCTGACCCTATTTGTTGCCTTGCAATAATTGGGGTGTCTCATTTTTATGGAGGCAGTCCAAAATATTGCTGCAGGAAGAGATGTATAAGTGGCTTGCTTGCATGGATATTTGAAGATCTTCATGAATTAAGGAAAAATAGATGCTTAAGGAAGTAGCAGTATAATCTGTAATAGATAATCTAGGCAAACTTTCTTTTATTTTGTGTATTCTCAGCAATGATGCTTATTTTGTTCACTTGAAAAGAACATGTAAAAACTTAAGTATTTTGTGGGGTTTGTGAGTTACTGATTTAAGCAACTTATTTATATGATTTCTGGTGGAAAAGTGATGAAGGAAGTATGCCATATAATATGATATGTGGACATACATACCTTGGCAAGGTTTAAGTGATTTTAAATTATAAAGATGAGGCTGTTATTAGAAAATATGCTATGAATTGTGTTAAGTAGATAGATTGAATCTGGTCCTGGCTAACCAGTAAGGCTTGAACATGACTTATAATTGATATAGGTCCATGCAAAGGCTGGAAAGCATAGCCTGTAGTTTGGTTTTGGGCATTTGATTTTTCCCCAGCAAAAACTTGTATTGCTTGGTGTAGTAAGCTCATAAGTATGCTAGATACTTGTGGGCATCACTGCAAACTAGACTCATCTAATCCTTGATTTCTGGATACTCAAATTCAAATCTGGTAATATTGAGTCTTAGTCAAAACCAGTAATAATTTGTAGAGGCATGTGGTCTTGTTTGTAATGAGCATCTCCACCATTTCAATAGAATAATAACCATTAACATTTGTTATCTTTCCTAGAAAATCATCAGCTGTTTTCATTATAAGTTCACCAGGAAGTCTTGCATTTGGTCAAGTCATTTTGCCTTTAGGCACACTGTCTGCACACATGTTCTTAGTCTCCATTTAAAATGATAGTTTGAGTTAGCACTCTAGTATGACTGTGTTGTTTTCATCTGCTTAGCCTCTAAATCAGTTTGTAATTTCAATGTTCACCTGATTATTGCTACTTAGTAAATTAAAGCATGGGTATTTCATCTGATAAAAAGATTGTTTGAAGATGAAATGAGTAACACCAGTTAAACTAAATAGCATGGATTAGGTTGAACACTTTTTACTCATTATAGAACAATAAGTATCATATTACAAAAATCCCAGGATTAAATTGTATGGCTTCTAGATTCAGGGATAAATCAATAGGTGAATTAGGATAAGAAAATAAGAGAACTAGTGGTATCTAATCCTAAGGTTAATCAGGCTAGAGTTCTAAAAAGAAAAAAAAAATGAAAAACAAAAATTGTGTTTGAACCGACCAGCATAGCACTCGAACTCGTGACCTTGTATGTATAAGTTAGGCGCGTTTCCATTACGCCTAGATGTTGCTTGTGTTTCCTTAGGATCCACTTTATTTTATACTGACTTGGACATTATTCTGAACTTAGCACAAACACCTATATTAAAAGCTTGTTTACTAGTGATTATTTCTTGATCACTTCAGTATTGAGTTGCTTTGCTATTTTAATCACTCTGATCAGCAAAGAACCATTTATATATCTTCACATATATAAATGATAGGATTTATTTTAAATACTGATATATTTATATTAGTAAAATTCAGGATCTTGGGAAGAATTAGATTAAGAGTAGTGATCCATTGACATGTATGTATATATATATGTATATATAGTGTGGAAAAAAAAAAAACTAAACAGAAAATTCACTGAAAATAAATCAAGAAGAAGTGGGTCACTTCAGTTGGTATCAGAGCTATGTTGTTAAAACATAGCATAAATATATAGTAATGATAGAAATAAATATTTTCAGTAGAAACAAATTGCAGAAAATAATTGAATTAGAAATATGACTAATTAGCTATGCAATTGAATAGTGAATCATGGTAGGAAGACCACCAAGTCATGGAGCAGGATCCTCCAATGCAACACCAATGGTCAATTTGCAAGATTTGGTGAGGGCATTTAGAGAGGGAGCAGTGCATAGAGAAGAAAATCCTCATGAGGAATTGTCTAAGCTATTGAAGACATTTTCAAATTTAGGAGGCAAGGATTTTGAAGGCACTGAGGGAGTTATGGGAGTGCAGACATGGTTGAGAACTTTGGATAGGATATTTGCAGATATGCAAATAAATGATCAAAGGAAGAGGCAGATTGCTTCCAGAAGACTCAAGGGAGCAGCACTGGATTGGTGGGAGGTCATTATCACGGGGAGGCCAGAAAATGAGATAACATGGGATCAATTCAAGGAGATGCTTGAGGCAAGATTTGTCCCAGCAACAGCCAAGGCAACACTGCTGGAGGAATTTATAAGGCTGAGGCAAGGGCCAATGAGTGTAACTGAATACATACAAAAATTTGAGAGCTTATCCAAGTATGGAACCATGCTCATAGGGAATGAAGAATTAAAGAATTCCAGATTTATTCAAGGACTTAATGCTAATTTAAGTAGAGCAATGCTACCCTACAAAGACAAAACCTTTGATCAAGTCATAGATCTTACTCTCTCTTTTGAACAACATGATAATGCCAGAGAAAAATTCAGGAGCATGAAGGCTAACAACAACAATAAAAAGGGGAAAAATAGGACTCACCCTTATGATAAGAGAAATTCAAATCAGAAGGTTGAAGGAGCAACCAGTGGAGAAGTCAAGAAGAAGATTATTTGCTACAATTGTGGTAAAGAAGGACACATGAGTAATAGGTGTCAGGCAGCTAAGAAAACCCCATTCAGTTGCTACAACTGTGGGAAAGAGGGTCATATCAAAAAGAATTGCCCAGAATTCAAAAAGGGAGCAAAGGTAGGAGCACTTGAGGGAAAAGCAACTGCAGTGGGAAGTTCTGGACAATTGGAAGGTATACTTCTAATTAAAGATCACCCCATCTCAGTTATATATGACACTGGAGCAACACATTCACTAATATCCCAAGACATAGTGAATAAATTAACTCTCACATGCTATTTAGTTGATAATCCCTTGTCTATTCAAAGTCCCCTGGGTAGCTCTTGTTTGCTAGGATTGAAATGTTTGGGAGTAGAATTAAACATAGGAGGGGATGTGTTTAAATCTGATTTGTTTGTATTAAAATACCCTGGAATAGGAATTATTTTAGGGGTAGATTGGTTGAGCAAATTCAAAGCAATTTTGAATTTGGAAAATTTTACTATTTCTCTGAAAACAGAAAATGGTAAAAATATTATAGTCATGAGTGAAATTGCTAAAATCAATTACCTTAACCAAATATGTAGCATGACTGAGAAAGAATTAACACTTGAAGACATAAAAATTATAAATGAATACCCAGATGTCTTTGGTGAAGTCATAGGTGTTCCAGAAAATAGGCAAGTAGAATTTCAAATAAGGCTAATCCCAGGAGCAAGCCCAATCATCAAGAAGCCTACTAGGATGGGTCCTAAAGAATTAGTGGAATTGAAACATCAGTTGGAAGAACTGGAGCAGAAAGGCTTCATAAGGCCTAGTAGTTCAAACTGGGGTTCTCCAGTTGTATTTGTGAAAAAGCATGATGGTACTTTGAGAATG
The DNA here is from genome assembly GCA_030737815.1 of Allium fistulosum. Taxonomy (NCBI): domain Eukaryota; kingdom Viridiplantae; phylum Streptophyta; class Magnoliopsida; order Asparagales; family Amaryllidaceae; genus Allium; species Allium fistulosum. The sequence continues at coordinate 530,937,651 of CM060902.1, forward strand.
TGCATAGATTATAGGGAATTAAACAAAGTCACCATTAAAAATAAGTATCCACTTCCCAGAATTGATGATTTGTTTGATCAGTTAAGTGGAGCAAGGATTTTCTCAAGGCTAGACTTAGCCTCTGGATTTCACCAAATGAAGGTTGAAGAGGAAAGTATTAAATACACAGCATTCAACACAAGGTATGGGCTATATGAATATTTAGTAATGCCTTTTGGATTGACAAATGCACCATCATATTTTGTAGATTTAATGAATAGAACATTTAGAGATTTTCTGGATAAATTTGTGGTTGTTTTTATTGATGACATATTAGTGTATTCAAAATCAGAAGAAGAACATGCAAAACACTTGCATCTGGTTTTATCTAGACTGAGGGCACATGATTTAAAAGCCAAATTCTCTAAGTGCACATTTTGGCAGAAGGAAGTAAAATTTTTGGGGCACATAGTATCACAACAAGGGGTTAGTGTAGATCCAAATAAGGTGATGGCAGTGCAATCTTGGAGCAGACCCAAATCAGTAACTGAGGTGAGGTCATTTTTGGGAATGGCAGGCTATTATAGGAGATTTATAAAAGATTTTGCAAGGATAGCTATCCCATTGACCAAGCTAACTAAAAAGGAGCAACCCTATGTGTGGACAGAGAAGTGTGAACAAGCTTTCATATCACTAAAGAAGGCACTGGTAGAAGCTCCAGTTTTACAAGTGCCAGAAGGCAATGAAGAATTAGTAGTTTACACAGATGCTAGTGGATCTGGATTGGGGGCAGTACTTATGCAACATGGTAGAGTCATAGCTTATGCATCAAGGCAACTCAAGCCAAATGAAACTAGGTATGCTACACATGACTTAGAACTAGCTGCTGTGGTGTATGCATTGAAATTATGGAGACATTATTTATTGGGTGCTAAGTTTGAATTGTTTACTGATCACAAGTCACTTAAATATTTGTTTTCCCAAAAAGACTTGAACATGAGACAACATAGGTGGGTAGAATTTCTAGCTGCCTATGATCTTGATATATTGTATACCCCTGGAAAAGCTAATAAAGTAGCAGATGCATTAAGTAGACATCAAGCTAAATTGGCAAGCTTAATGATGGCAGAGTTCAAGGATTTGACAATTCTTAGTGAGGTGGAAGTGAAAGAAGAAACTAGTGTATCAGATAAGACACACAGTAAGATGATTGAATATGGTAAATTAAGCCTCATATCCTTAAATTCAACACTGGTTGATAAAATAGGACAAATGCAGAATCAAGATATAAATTTGAAGGAGAAAAAGAACATGATATCCCAAGGCATGACAGTGGAAAACTATGAGGTAGATGGTGAAGGATACTTAAGGAAAAAGGGGAAACTCTGCATACCAAATGTAGAGGAACTAAAGCAAGAAGTTATGGATGAGCATCACAAAACAAAGTATACTATCCATCCTGGTGGTACAAAAATGTACCATGATCTCAAGAGAAATTATTGGTGGCCAGGAATGAAAGGGGCAGTAGCAAAATATGTGGCAAATTGCTTAACATGCCAACAAGTAAAGGCAGACTATCAAAGACCCTCAGGCCTATTGCAACCTTTGGAAGTGCCTACCTGGAAATGGGAGAGTATATCAATGGATTTTGTGGATGGTTTGCCAAGAACAAGAAGGGGAAATGATAGTATTTGGGTAGTGGTTGATAGACTCACAAAAACAGCACACTTCATCCCAATAAGTTCAAACAGAAATGCTCACAGGCTAGCTCAATTGTTTGTAAAGGAGATAGTAAGATTGCATGGCATCCCCAAGACTATCATTAGTGATAGAGATACTTTGTTTACTTCAAGATTTTGGAGTAGCTTTCAAGAAGCTATGGGGACAGAATTAAGCTTAAGCACATCCTACCATCCACAAACTGATGGACAAACTGAGATTGTTAATAAAGTTTTAGAGGATTTGTTGAGAGCATGCATACTTGATTTTGGAGGCAACTGGGAAGATCATATTTATTTAGCTGAGTTTGCTTATAATAACAGCTACCAATCCACTATAGGAATGGCTCCATTTGAGGCTTTATATGGGAAGCCTTGTTTATCTCCTGCATGTTGGATGGAGGCTGGTGAAAGGGTGTTGCTTGGACCAGACCAGGTAAAAGAAACTTCTGCAAGAATTGAATTAGTGAGGCAAAGAATGAGAGTGGCTCAAGAGAGACAGAAAGCTTATGCAGATAAAAAGAGAAGGCCAGTAGAGTTTGAGGTGGGAGACTATGTGTTTCTCAAAGTTTCACCAATGAGGAAAATATTGAGATTTGGAAAAGCAGGGAAACTATCACCAAGGTATGTAGGACCATATGAAATTGTTCAAAGAATTGGGACTTTAGCTTATAGGTTGAAGTTACCAGAGGAATTGAGCAAAATACATGATGTATTTCATGTGTCTCAATTAAGAAAGTGGGTGCATGATAAGAAAACTATTCTTGAATCCCCTACCCATGTTGAAATTCAAGAAAACCTGGTTTATACAAAGGAACCAGTGGGCATAGTGGCTAGAGAAGAGAGGAAATTAAGAAACAAAATAATTAAATTGGTAAAAATTCAGTGGAGTCTGGATGAAAATGATTGTACATGGGAGGCTGAAGATAGAATGAGGGATAAATATCCTAATCTATTTTCTGCTTAAAAAGGTATGTTTAAAACTATGATGAAACCTTAAAGTTTTTTTATATATGTGTTTGATTGATTTAAAATGAATGAGTTTCTGAAAATTCATTCAATTGAAATTGTGCTTTGTATACATTTGGATGGAAATGTATGAGAGAATAATTGTGGGACACAATTCCTTTTAGGAGGAGAGTATGTGAAGACCCAAAATTATTGAGATAAGAATAATTCAAATTAAGTTAGAAAAAGGAGAATTTTCAAGGAAAAAGAAATAATACAGCCTGAAAATAAATAGGGAGAATAAGTTAAAAATATAATAAAGGGAATAGTTGTTTTCAGTAAAACAAAAATGAAAATGGTAATTAAATATATGAATACATTTGTACATCAAGAGAAAATAAATAGCTTGAAGCTTTAGCAAGGAATCAATTCATAAAAGAGTATACATGTATACATTACAGTTTAGCATAAAGAAAATAAACAATGCAAGATAGTCACATGAGAATAAGGTGTGTGTATGAAACATGCAAATAGCATGCAAATCAGAAAAGAAAAGAAAAGTTAAAAACAACTGAAAATACCCGAATTGGAAATCAGAAAGAAAATGGCATTTCTAGCCATAACATTGTATGTAAAATTCTCTCAACTGTATGGGGATAAGATGGGTTTTTCATTCTACTAAAACCCTAAACAATGTTTTAAAAACTAAAAGGGAAGCAGCAGTCTCACTGCAGAAAAACAGAAAACATTAAGAAAAGAAAGGAGAGCAATCCAAAGCCATTGTTCAAGTTAAAGAATTCTCAGGGAAAAGAGGCAGGAAGGTGAGTGATTAATCAATCTATGAGGCTTAAGGCATTAAGACCCAAGTTAAGGGCAGCCATATTCTTTTATAGAAACCATATCATGTTTGTGCTTGATCTATTTTTTTTCAGTATAAATGAATGCTGAAAATAGTAGGAGTTTTAATAAATCTTTGGTTGATGATTTGGTTTGCTTTGTTTGATTGTTTGATAAGAAAGAAATACCATGATCACTGATATAGATCCAGCACCTTAAAACACCAGTTTATAAATATGGTTAGTAAGACAAATACATTTTTATTGTGAAGTAGGGCATTACTGAAAAATGAACTAGGCAGTGTGAATAAAGGAGGTTCATGCTCATGTCTGGATTGTTTTAAACTTAAGGTGAACAATGCAATAAATCATTTATGTGCTGATTTGTTTAGATCTTAAGCTAAAAAGTTTTATGGGTTTTTCTCAAAAACCTTACCCTATGTTCACAGTAGAATAGAGTATAAGAATTTCTATATAACTTTCCAGGATTTGTTTAAGTGATCATGATATTCCTGAATATAGAAGATATGCAGTGTTAAAACAAATTTTGAATCAAATAATTGGAAAATGAGATGTGATATTCTTTTCATGGATGTTATTATGGTTAGCTGAAATGCCTGAGTGAGTTAACCCTCTCTGATTAAAAAAAAAAATAAGAAAGAGAAGAAAAGAACATAGCAGCATTTCAAGAGTTAATAAGATTTTCTGAAAGAAAATGAGAATGGTCTCTAGATTGTAAAAACTAATCTAGGAGTAAAGCCTTGATCTATCCATCATAAGGGGGATGATGGGTATGTGCATGACTTGTTTAAGTCCTATAGGCCTTGGTGCAAGGGTTAACAGAATTGAGTCCCTTGCAATGCACACATGGAGTTCAATGGCAAAGAGTTAAGACCAAATTAAATTTTTAAATTGAGATTGAGAGCTGAGCTATGGAAATTAAAACGAGTTAATTCCATAGGAGTATGTGTACATGTATACTGAATTGAATGGATGTATGGATGCTTGTGTGCATATGTGTTAGTAGGGGCTTATACATGTTCATATCCCCAGTTTACATTATGAAACCAAATAAGCATCAAGCACATAAATTCTCTGCACAATAATTTAAATGTCAAGTTATTATATTTTGATTTCACTCATACCAGAATTTTATTCTGACCCTATTTGTTGCCTTGCAATAATTGGGGTGTCTCATTTTTATGGAGGCAGTCCAAAATATTGCTGCAGGAAGAGATGTATAAGTGGCTTGCTTGCATGGATATTTGAAGATCTTCATGAATTAAGGAAAAATAGATGCTTAAGGAAGTAGCAGTATAATCTGTAATAGATAATCTAGGCAAACTTTCTTTTATTTTGTGTATTCTCAGCAATGATGCTTATTTTGTTCACTTGAAAAGAACATGTAAAAACTTAAGTATTTTGTGGGGTTTGTGAGTTACTGATTTAAGCAACTTATTTATATGATTTCTGGTGGAAAAGTGATGAAGGAAGTATGCCATATAATATGATATGTGGACATACATACCTTGGCAAGGTTTAAGTGATTTTAAATTATAAAGATGAGGCTGTTATTAGAAAATATGCTATGAATTGTGTTAAGTAGATAGATTGAATCTGGTCCTGGCTAACCAGTAAGGCTTGAACATGACTTATAATTGATATAGGTCCATGCAAAGGCTGGAAAGCATAGCCTGTAGTTTGGTTTTGGGCATTTGATTTTTCCCCAGCAAAAACTTGTATTGCTTGGTGTAGTAAGCTCATAAGTATGCTAGATACTTGTGGGCATCACTGCAAACTAGACTCATCTAATCCTTGATTTCTGGATACTCAAATTCAAATCTGGTAATATTGAGTCTTAGTCAAAACCAGTAATAATTTGTAGAGGCATGTGGTCTTGTTTGTAATGAGCATCTCCACCATTTCAATAGAATAATAACCATTAACATTTGTTATCTTTCCTAGAAAATCATCAGCTGTTTTCATTATAAGTTCACCAGGAAGTCTTGCATTTGGTCAAGTCATTTTGCCTTTAGGCACACTGTCTGCACACATGTTCTTAGTCTCCATTTAAAATGATAGTTTGAGTTAGCACTCTAGTATGACTGTGTTGTTTTCATCTGCTTAGCCTCTAAATCAGTTTGTAATTTCAATGTTCACCTGATTATTGCTACTTAGTAAATTAAAGCATGGGTATTTCATCTGATAAAAAGATTGTTTGAAGATGAAATGAGTAACACCAGTTAAACTAAATAGCATGGATTAGGTTGAACACTTTTTACTCATTATAGAACAATAAGTATCATATTACAAAAATCCCAGGATTAAATTGTATGGCTTCTAGATTCAGGGATAAATCAATAGGTGAATTAGGATAAGAAAATAAGAGAACTAGTGGTATCTAATCCTAAGGTTAATCAGGCTAGAGTTCTAAAAAGAAAAAAAAAATGAAAAACAAAAATTGTGTTTGAACCGACCAGCATAGCACTCGAACTCGTGACCTTGTATGTATAAGTTAGGCGCGTTTCCATTACGCCTAGATGTTGCTTGTGTTTCCTTAGGATCCACTTTATTTTATACTGACTTGGACATTATTCTGAACTTAGCACAAACACCTATATTAAAAGCTTGTTTACTAGTGATTATTTCTTGATCACTTCAGTATTGAGTTGCTTTGCTATTTTAATCACTCTGATCAGCAAAGAACCATTTATATATCTTCACATATATAAATGATAGGATTTATTTTAAATACTGATATATTTATATTAGTAAAATTCAGGATCTTGGGAAGAATTAGATTAAGAGTAGTGATCCATTGACATGTATGTATATATATATGTATATATAGTGTGGAAAAAAAAAAAAACTAAACAGAAAATTCACTGAAAATAAATCAAGAAGAAGTGGGTCACTTCAAGAATGGTCAACATGTAGCTTGGATGTGGAACGATCGACATATAGTTTGGATGTGGAACGATCAGCATATGGTTTGGATATGGAACGATCGACATATGGCTTAGATATGGAACGATCGGCATAATTTTGGGGCCGACAACGGTCGGCATAATCTTTGGGCCATTGACGATCGGCTTACATCTTTCCTATATATATGTCAACACTTAGTCGTTTCTCCTTCTTTCTTCAGCTCATTTCATATTGTTCTATTTCGAAGCAAAGAAAACAAGCCTCCTTTTCCTTTTCTTACCAATCCAAACAACGATCCGAATCTCAAAAATCATCGTCCTACTTCGGGTTTTACTTCGATTCGACTTTGAGTCTCCCTCCTTTTCCCATATCTTAAACTTAGGTAGAGAAAAATTAAACTTCCTTTGTGATTCGAGGATGAAACTTTGGGCTTCATTAGTGTTGCGATATTCGATTCGATCGGTTGAAGTTTCTATCTCCTCCAATTCCTATGATCGTTTCTAAAGAAGATGATGTAACTTTCCTGATGAGAGACGATCGCATTGTGGCCTTAACCGATCGTTTATTGAGGAGGAGGATGCAATGGAAATGGAGAAGTCCTACGGTCGATCCATCACGATCGTTCTTGGAAAATCGACGAAACCTTACGACGTTGAGGCTTGACGATTGCCTACAAACGATCGGTAATGCTTTGGAGTGGAGGCTCTTGAGGTGGACAGGGCTAAGTGCGACGATCAGTTGATGGCATGAGGAAAATGATCGGCATTGAAGGTCCACAAGAATGATTAGTGGAAATGGCTACTATGAACAATTGGATGATGTTGTCTAGGGAAACGATCGGTGGAAATGCATTTACTAATGGATCGACCTTGTTTGCAAATGAACTTTTTTCAAAAGAATGGAACTTAAATTAGTGAACTTGAAATAAATGATGAGCTTCAGCTTTGCATACTTGAATAGATATTTGGGCTTGCATATGGCTTGCATATGATTTGAACTGCATCTTCGGTAACAAATGACCGTAGAACTACGATACGAACCAATGCCTTTGACTATTCTCTTGAAGTTCTTCAGTAACTTAGATAAAAATCAAACTTTTGCTTGCTGACGATCGATCGCAAAACTCAAACTGCATCGTTTTTCATTGACATAGAGAAACGGTTGAGACGGTTAGGAATGATGGTCTCTCCGATTGAACCTCAAAGTCTCGTTGTCTTTTCTGTCTTCAGTTTCGCACAACTTATTACTATATTGTATAATACTTTACCGCACCACACTAGAACTCACTATACACTGGCGGGTACAGGCTACTTTATCTAACCATGATTTTTACTAAGTTTAATATCAATGGGTTCTAGATGTTCTGGGCGCCTTGCAGCTATGCCAGCTGGATCATCTTCCCAACGAGATAACCCTGACGTATAATCAAGTTCGGCAACTACATCCAATAGTCCACCATCTAGTCCTCATTCGGAACAACCAGAAAGTCCAAGCCCGCAATTTGACCATTCTAATAATGTTCCCATCTTTCTACCGGAGGTTATCGATCCTACTCCTGACACTCTAGAGGATGCAGTTATCCTAGAGAACCCTTTTGATTCGGTAGCTTCTAAAATTAAGAAAGATGCCCTCCGCCAAATCTGCGTAAGGCACGGACTTCCTTTCGACAATGTGTTGGTTCTATCGTGGGATGATAGAGCTCATAGACCCCTAGAAGGGTATACAGCGTGTAAAATGTTCAAGTGCTAGGCCAGATGCATCCCACCATTTAATTCATACATTTGAGAAATTCTTCATTATTTAAGGTAGCTCACGCATAGACCCAAATGGCTATGTACTTCTTAATTGCACTTATATGGTATTTATGGAGTTTCTACACCATCCTCCAACCATCAAAGATATTCGATTTGTTTTCACTTTCAATCAGCGGACAAGGAGTCTTTCATTTACATTCCTTGAATCAACGAAGAGGTGCTAGATTCTAACTGGCACATGGAACAAGTTAAGTACCTTTAAAAGCGAATGGTTATTCGTTCGCTGCCCGCCTGGTTTCGCCCGATAATGGCTGGAAAGACATAAGTGTTATCCACTATTTTCATGTTAGCATAGAAAAACGATATCTAGGTCGTATTCATGACCATGTTACTCCTTTACAGGTGTTGTCACCCACCTAGCGGCAATATTTATGAAGTGGCGGTCATAATTCTGAAAAATGCACATCTTGAGGAAAGGAACATCGAATATTTGCTTATGGATGAACGTCTCATTGCTTTTTTCTTCATAGAAGAGGGCCTTTGTGTGGGACTAACCAAAGTTACTTAGACGGTAGGGATAAGGCCATGGGTTGCAATCAGTCAAAGGGACAATCGAGTCAATCCCGTGGTGCCCTTAGTCACGAGTGCTTAAGAACTCACTGATATTGATGCCGGAGGACATGGAGGCGATGTGCCAGGTCACAATAGTGACAAATCCGGTCTTGGGGTTGATGCTGGATCTTCGCAGGCATCACAACCCTCAGTTCCTGATAGGAGAAAGAAGAAAATGTTTGTACATAAATTTCTAAAATGTCGCCTCTCTGATCAATCCAAGTGGTTGATGGCTCCTAAAATTGTTCAAGATGGATCTTCTTCCAACCGTCAGAGCGTTCAAGTTTACCCCTTGATTCTTTACTTGTCTATCGATTCCACATGATCTTGACACTTTTCACTTTAACGATGTGAGCATCGAAGGGTTGGAATCTCCCACTAGAATTGGCACTGAGATTCCAACTTCTAGAGGAGAAGTTACACCAATAAGCGAGGCTCCTGCACTTAGTTTGTCGGGGGGTTACACAAGGACACTTGCACTCACTTGCATCCCTCAACATTGCAGTATTCTTGACATTATGCTCTTTAACACTTAAAGTTGACTGATTTCTGTTTTTCTTTGCAGAAATGATTGTGAGGAAGAGGAACATGTTTGATTCCCTTCGGGATATACACCACCAATCGTCAGGTTCATGCTCTGGCACTTACCATGGTAGTCGAGAGTATTATGATTCCATCTATTGCCCCAGCTGAAACTAGAGTCACCAAGATAGAGGTGATAGGGATAAGCCACTTCAGGATAAACATCGGTCAAGATCGAGATCCCCTCCTTCAAAGGTCCCAAGAAGCCAGCTGATCGCAGGGACGTACCTATCGATCCCTCCCACGGTCCTCATACCACTTCAGTGCCTCCACGACCTCTAGTTCATTCTCATTCTCAGTGGTTGAGCGACCGTCGTCTCCATAGTGAACACGCTACCACCCATAGGCCCTGGCAAGGAAAGCACTGAAGATGAAGCTACAACTGAAGATTCTACGAACAATCCTACTGCTCGTATGGCACAGCTCTACGAAGAATTTTCGAAATTATGTTTTGAAGGGTTCTATTTTCCTCCCAACTTGAAGAGGGTTCCGAACCATGTTCAGAAAATGACTATTTACCATGTCACTGACATTCACATGAAGTATCACGAATGCATGAAGGCAGTAGAGAAAATGTTGAAAGTCTACTTGGAGCACGCCGCGGAGATTGAAAAGCTAAAACACCAGGAAGCTCAAGATAAAAGAATCATTGACACTTTGACAAACAATCTAGAAGCCTCTATGACCTCCTTAGCAGAAACCGAAGGAAAAGCTAATGCTGATGTAAAATCAATGGAAGAGATGAAATCCAGCCATCTTGATATGGTTCAAGTGTTGCATCATCGAAATCAGGAGACAACGCTTGAGCGGGATACAGCTTAGAATGATGAATCCGCCGCCTTGAAATAGATAGCGGATCACAAGGCCAAGCTTGAGTATGAAAATAAAGAAAAATATGATGTCCAGAAGATCGCACTAGATGCTTGCGACAAGCTGGTAAATCTCAGACCTGAGAGGGAAATTGCTGTTGAAAGGGCCAAGAATGTCGATGCACTTATACAACGTGAAGCAGAAGCTACCAAGGACAAGGCTAGGGAGGAGATAATGAATGAGCTTGACCCACTTCTCATTCTTTACAACGCTTATGTTCTCAAGCATAGAAATTTGACATGGCTCGGTGACGATTACCCCTACCAGCTCTGGCGCGCTTGGGAATTTCTCGTAGAAAAAACTTCTTAATTCAGGGGATATCGACCTGTCTAGGCCTAAAAATGAAATGCTATTGGGCGACGAACCCAAAACATTGCACGATATCCAGTTCTCACTCCAGAAAGAGTCCGATGTTGCTTCTTCACATGAAGTGGGTGAAGGGTCCGGGTCGGGGCAACCTGATATTACAACTGAAGTCCCCCCGGCACCCCAAGTCATTCCTTGCTCCGCAGTAGGCTCTTCAACCATTCCCAGGTATGATCCCGACAAGCGACAGCTTTCTCCAATTCCCAAGCGCAATTCTGAGGATGTTTTGGCTCAACCTAGGGGCTATATCGAGGAAGGTATTCCGTCGACATTTCCCGTCTTTCATAAAGTTGGGATGTTATCAGTTGATATTTCTAATCATTTCTAATCGTTTTGCCAATTTTTTCTCAGCTTTGAATCTATCAGGTGTCGCTCCTCTCCCCTCGCAAGAGTTTCAGTTGGAGTCACAAGCGGCTGTGACAAAATCCATTAAACTCACAACTTTGGTCACTGCTCAAGGTGCTCAAGTAGAAGCCTTTGTTATTGATGATAAATTAATGAAGGCGTTATACAAGGAAGAGAGCAACCCACACTATGAAATTCCCTTTGACGAAGATGTTGTGATCACAGGTTCTTCCGACCCCACTGAAGAGCTCAGCATGAAAGATTGTATCAAGAGGAAAGAACCGTTGAAAAAGGAGGTGAAAAATGAGCCTGTCAATTTGGGCTTCGATGAACCGATTCTTGTCCCGCTTCAGATGATCCCTCATGGCGAGACAATTCCCGGGGATTATATTCCCCCGCTTTTGGTGCTGAGAGTGCCTATATCCCTCCTGCTTCCAAAGATGATACTGCCTCGATTCATACAACTAAGGATAATTCTTTAAAGAGAAGCCAAGGTGGAAAAGGGTCGAAGAGAGGGTCCAGCGGTAGTTCGGAAGGAGCCACTCCAAAGAAGCAAAGGAAAGAAAGAAAATCCAAGAAATAATATTTGGATTGGGGTGATATGTAAATAGCTTAAATGATTACTTTTCCTTCTCATTTGTCATGTTTGTATGGGCATGACCCTCCACTTTTGTTTTGCAATTTGAATAAACTTGTATAATGTACAGTAAGTTTAGTGTAAATAAGAATTCTTTTATTCTTGCGTATGATTCTTCTATTCACTTGTTCAAATGTTCGAGCTATCATATTTTTCATTTTATGTACTTATGATTCGTTGCTCGTTGGATCGAATGTCGATTCGATTCATCGATCCCAAGGCCTCCCTAAGGTTGTGGCCTGGAGCTGTATCCAACACAAGGCTCGAGCTTTAACGTTATGCTTGTCGAACTCAGCGATTTAGGTAATTATACTCTTGCCCCCAGTCTCTGGTTAGCTGAGTTAGGTGGTGGATGGTCGAACTCCATCCCTAGTGAGTTTACTCTCCTGCTGTGGTTTTCAGTCCAAAGTTTATGGAATAGTGAGCGGTCAAGCTATGCTCATCTATTTATTTATACTCATATCTGCACTCTGGGGACTTAGAGTTATTATGTGGATGGACGATTCACACCCGATTTATGTTTATACTCCAATTCACACTCTAGGTACTTAGAGTTATTTCGTGGGTGGACGATCCACACCCGATTTATGTTTATACTCCAATCTGCACTCAGGGGACTTAGAGTTATTTTGAGGTGGACGATTCACACCCGATTTATGTTTATACTACAATCCGCACCCTGGGGACTTAGAGTTATTTCGCGAGTGGACGATTCACACCCGATTTATGTTTATAGTCCAGTCTGCACTCGTGGGACATAGAGTTGTTTCGAAGAGCAGTCAGACTATATTTTCCATAATTTATTGATTTACCCCCAGGAGTTAGGTGTTTAATTTAGCAAGCAGCCTGTCATGTCATGATTGGTTATATTTTTATTTCAGTCTCATTGTGTAACCGATACACAATGCTACAGAAAACATAAATACAAAGAAGTCCAAGGCTTTATTTGCTCAGTGGAAAAGAATGATGTAATATGTCTTATTACATATCTGGAAAATCAAATGCTAAAGCAAATTCTCAAAGCAAATACAACTAAAATGAAAAAGAAATAAACTAAGTGAAATAGCGTCGTAAATGCTCGCTATTCCACGCCCTTGGAAATGTGATGCCATCGAAAGTCGCTAGCTTGAAAGTTCCCTCTTCAAGCCCCTGTCCAATGATATATGGTCCTTCCCAGATCGAATTCATGTGTGATGGGTAGATAAAACTCATTTCAGAACGAGATAGCTGATTTCAAAGGTTCTAGGTTGGACATTGACGTTTTAATACCGGACGATTCAGTGTCGATGTGCAGCTGCCCTCAGATCGGCTTCCTCACGCTTCTCGTCTATAAAGTCAAGAGATTCCAAAAGGGGATATTTATTTGTTTTGGGATCATAGTAAGTCACTCAGTAAGATGGACCCTCGAGCTCAACAGAAATGACGGCTTCGGGACCATAAGCAGGGGCGAATGGAGTATGGCCAGTAGCAGACTTATGGGTGGTTCTGTAAGCCCACAGTGCAGTAGGGAGTTCGTCCACCCACTTGCCTCTGGCCTTTTCCAATCGCTTCTTCAAAATGGATTTTATGATTTTATTTACAGCATTAACTTACCCATTTTCCTGAGGGTGAGCGACTGCTGCAAATCTCTTTTCAATACGATACCTTCGACAGAAGTCTTTGAATTCAACACTGTCGAATTGAGTTCCATTATCTATTATAATAGTTCGTGGTAAACTGAATCGACATATGATGTTTCGAACAAAAAAGTTTGGTTGTGATCGTGGCTAAAGGTTCTACTTCGGCCCATTTGGTGAAGTAATCAACTGCAATGATAACGTACTTTGCGCTACCTTTAGAGATCGGTAATGATCTGATAATATCTATACCCCACATGGAAAACGGCCATGGGCTGACAATTTGCGTGACTTCCTTTGGCAGAGCTCTTTGGACTTTTGCATATATCTGGCATTTATCGCATCGTGTTACATAATCAGTGGCATCTCGATTAATGGTTGGCCAGTAATACCCATAACAGAGTATTTTCTTTGCCAGAGTTTTCCCTCGGTGTGATTGTTGCATTCCCCTTCATGAACTTCTTTGAGAACATGTTTTATCTCATCATGAGTGACACACTGGAGTAGAGGGACCGAGAAACATTTCCTATACATAATGCCTTCTTGCATAATATACCGCGAAGCATTGCAAAGGACTTGTCGCTTTTCATTTCTTTTATCTGGTAAGACTCCATGCAGTAATAGTCTTTGATTGGAGTCATCCACGATTCCCTTACAGTCTCTGCTTCTAGTGTTTGGTCGATTTCTATCATGTTTATACTTGGGGCATTTAATACTTCGACCGGAACCAAGCCCATCTGTTGTGTGTTGCCAGTACTAACAAACTTTGCCAATGAATTAGCCTTTATGTTTCAGTCTCGTGGAATATGCGAAATGTCATAGTACTCAAATTCTATCAACAACTCTCGGACTTCGGTAAGGTATGGGGCAAGCCGTTGTCCCTTAGCCTGATGATCCCCCCTAACTTGATACACTATCAACTATGAATCACAAAAGATTTCACGAGATTTTACTCCATGTTCCCTAGCAAGTTTAAGTCCAACAATCAGACCTTCATTATTAGCTTCGTTGTTTGTCGCTAGGAAATCAAGCTTTAATGCATAACAGATTGACCAATTTTCAGGAGTTACAAGCACTATTCCAGCTCCAGAACAATGATCGTTAGACGCTCATCAGTATACAATTTCCATCGTATCATGGGGATTTCGCTGCCTTTCGAAGGATCATTCTGCATAGCAAACTCTGCTATAAAATCTGCCAAAGCTTGACCTTGGATAACCCTCTGAGGGAGATAATTAATATCAAATTGTCTGAGCTCTATATTCCACTTGAGTAACCTTCCAGATGTCTCAGGTTGCTGTAGGACCTGTCGTAATGGCTAGCCGGTGTAAACATTAATCAGATGTGCCTTGAAGTATGGACGAAGCTTCTGTGATGCAATTAGTAAGAAGTATGCTAGTTTCTCTATTTTTAGATAGTTCCTTTCAGCTCCCATTAGTTGTTTGTTGATGTAATACACCGGCCTCTGGATCCAAGCCTCCAAACGAAGTAATGCGGCACTTATAGCGTATGCTGATATGACCAAATAAATGTACAACTCCTCATGATCCACTGGCTTGTACAAGATGGGGGGGTCTCTCCAAATGATTTACCAAAGCTTGAAACGCGTCTTTATAATCCTGTGTCCATTCGAAGTTTCTTTTCCCTTTCCTAATCAAATCGAAGAAAGGAATGCATTTGTCGATAACTCTGGAGATGAATCGGCTTAAGGCAGCAACTTTCCCATTCAAACTCTGCACTTGTTTAATAGTTCTTGGTGCTTGGATATCACGGATTGCTCGAACCTTCTTGGGATTAGCTTCTATTCCACGAGCATTGACAATAAAGCCCAAGAATTTCCTTGACGCAACACCAAAATAACACTTCAATGTATTAATTTTCATCTTGTAATGTTGAAGGATGTCAAACATTTCCACCAAGTCTCAAATGTGGTCACTAGATCATCGTTACTTCATGAGCATATCATCCACATACACTTCCATTATTTTCCAATCCGATCTTTAAACATCCTATTAACTAAGTGCTGATAAGTCGCTCCTGCATTCTTTAATCCAAATGGCATTACTACATAGCAGTACAATTCAACATCGGTAATGAAGCTGATGTGCTCTAGATCGGGAATGTGCATCGGAATTTGGTTATATCTTGAGTACGCATTCGTGAAAGACAGCAATTCACGTCCCGCGATTGAATCTACCAGCTGGTCTATCCTTGGAAGGGGAAAACTGTCTTTTGGACAAGCCTTGTTCAAATCTAAATAATCAACGCATGTTCTTCACTTCCCATTCGCTTTCTTTACAAGCACAGGATTAGACACCCATTGAGGGCAGAGGGCATCACGGATAAACCCATTGTCTTTTAGTCTATCCACCACCTCTTTGAGAGCGGTAGATCTCTCTGAATCCATGTCGCACCTTTTTTCCTTTACCAAGACATACCTCGGGTCAATACTCAATGCATGGCTTGCAATGGCAGGTGAGATTCCACACATGTCAGAGTGAGTCCAAGTGAACACGTCAAGATTTGCTTGGAGAAAACCATCAAGTTCCTTTATTATCGAGGGGTTGAGCTATGATCCAATCTTTAGAACTTGTGATGGGTCATCGTAGCTGACCGTAATATCAATTTCTGCTCAGCCGACACAGCCTTGGTCTCTATAGGCTCCTCTCCATCATCTCTCAGATCTATATCTCTGTAAAACCGACTATGGCACCCGAGCCAAGGCTCAGGCGCTAGTTGTCAATCTTCGGTAGCTTGGTTGTGGACAGTCTTGTCCACACCCTTATCTTTTTATTTGCGTTGAGCTTCCCTCAAATCAACTACATAAAAGGCACGTCCAGTCGCCTGATTGCCATGAACAACTCTACACCATTATCAGTCGGAAACTTCAAAGTCAAACACCATGGGGCAACACCTGCCCAGAATTCAGCTAGGACCGATTGACCTAGAAAAACATTGTATGGAGAGTCAACATCCAAAAAAATAGTAAGATCCGAACTCTCCTTCATTCACCTTCTCCTAATTCTATACGTAACTCCACATAACCAACTGCTTCAGTTGCAATGTCGTTAAAACCATAAATACGAGCTTTAGACGGTTTTAAGTCTTTGGCTTCCATCCTCATCTGATCATAAGCCTTTTTTAAGATTGTATTTACTAAACTTCCACAATCAATCAACATTCTTCTTACCGAAGCAGGGCTAATCATGGCCGAAATGACCATTGGATCGATTGTTGGAGCCTCTACCTTATCTGCATCTCTGTTCCTAAACAAAATATCATCCACCATCATACATTGCTATTTTTCCGGAGCTCCATCGCCCGTATTCGAACAGCATTCAAAATCCACATACCTAATTGCACTATCATAGCACTCCATTTTCTGCTAACTCTTATCTGCTGGGTGCGGTCCTTCGACTATCGTATTTATCACCAGTCTTCCACCAGTCCGTGCAGGCTCCTCAGCCCTATGCGGCGCTTGTCCTTTGTTAGGGTCGGAAGTTCCCTACCGGCCATCCTACGGGGCTTTCACAAACTGTTGTAATTTCCTTTCTCAAATCAGCTCTTCTATAACATCTTGGAGATGTCTGCATTCGTTTGTATTGTGCCCATAGCACTCATGAAACCGATAGGATTTTCCGGTCTATTTCTGCTTCTCTGTTGATTCTTTTGGAGGCAACTTCATATACTGCATAGTATTGTAAGTAGATAGATAGATATTCTCCAAGGATGTATTCAACGGCGTGTAATTATTATATATTAGTATCCTAGGCTTCAACCTTCTAGAATCCCTCTTTCGTGCTCGATTCCTTTCTCCACCTCTCTTTTGTTGATTTGGTTTATTCTGAACATTCACTTGGACTTTCCTAGAACTATCACCGGACGGTTTTATTGCAATGTTACTTTGTACTCCTTCCCCACTTGGTCTAGCAACATTCTTTTTTCTAGTGGACCTAGCTTCCTCTTTTCTCAAAACCTGAGCTGCCTTTGCGTAAAAGCGCTCCAACGTTGCAGGTGGCTTACCAGCTAACCAATCGCCAAAATCAGATTCTAGCTCAATCCCCCTCGTCACGGCCATGAGTATCGCATGGTCATTCGAATTACTAACCTCCAGAACAGCTATATGAAATCTCTCCAAATAAGCTTTCAATGATTCTCCCGGAGCTTGTATCACGCTGGAAAGGGACATCACGTCTTTAGGATGAGTCGCGTGCATCCGGATATGCTCCATAAACTTGGTTGCCAAATCTTCAAATCTATAAATTGATCGTGGGGGTAGTCTCATGTACCACATCGTTGCTATTACAGAGAGAGTTATGGGAAAGCATCCGCACTTGGTCGCATCATCGGCTTGCGCAGAATCCATCAGCCATTCGTATGTCATAATATCCTGCCCAAGGTCGGTTTTTCCCTCGTAGGCAGGAATTGATGGCATGTTGAATCTCCTTGGGTTTTCTGCGTGTAGAACATTATTAGTGAACGGAGTACGGCTTCTCGAGATTTCCCAGTCATTATTAGTCAAGCCTTTGTTCTTTCTCACCAACTGTCTGACCATTGCTAATAAGTCCTAGGTTTGGATGGCTAGTGCCAAGCAGTAGTCGTGTTCCACCTCACATGAATGGTCCGGTCGATGTCTGTGGGCCGCTTCACGTCTTCTCGGTTCACCATATTCTTGATGTGCATCTTATACATTCATTTCACCATCATTTTGGGGAGGAACCTAGTCAACATTCAACCGGACTCCATCATCTAAACTAACCGTAGCAGCTCCGGTTTGAGTCCCAGCATGCATGGGGAAGTTTCCTTCTATAGCGGAGGGATCGGCACTGATCGTTCCTGGCAGACCACGATGGTCTACCTGGTGATGCCCTAAAGTTTCTACATGATATCCATCAGTTTTGCGGTGCCTATGTCTGTGATATCCATCTGATGAACTAGAGCTCTCCAATGCTGAGTAAAAGGTGGGATCCCTCCTAGCTTTTCCCCACCGCTGCTGATTGATTTGGTTCATCAAGTTGATATTGGTCTGAATCAATAGCTGTTGACGGGTTTCCATCAGCTCTCTCATTAAATTATGAAATTCAGCTCTTGTAATAGCATCAGTGGGATTTTGAACTTAAACCGGATCAACATCACATTTGTTGGTTGATTACTTGGATCTCCTTGATGAATGCTTGCGTTCTCATTTCCTTCCACATTCTGAGAAGTAGTTCTAGTATGTCTCACCATTATCAATCGCCTTGCTTAGATTTCTGCAAATCTGAGTAGTATTAACAACTACTTGAAGATAACCACATATCTACTTTATGGGATTTATCCAATTCGGTAGCAACAAAGGGGATCCTAACAAGCTAAGAATCAAGGTTCTCAGTGAAAGCACCAAAATGATTGCACCAAAATTGGTCAAAATCACCCAAGAACAAATTTAGTAGAGAAGTAAGTGAAGAATATAAAATTAAACTAAGGAAAAGATTAAGCTAACAACAAATAAGAAGCAATAATCAGAAACACAGAGATTTATAGTGGTTCCATATTGTATGTCTATGTCCACTTTGAAGTTTTTGCCTTTATTAATCACTTATGAATCTGATTACAATGGAGAAATAAAGATTGCTCTTAATTACAATGAAGTCTCCTCCAACCAGCAGTGTAAAAATCCTCAAAATGAACCAAGAGGCCTGTATTTATAGGGAGAGCTGATGAGATACTTCGCTAAGATTTTGGCAGAAGGCTCTTTAGGTCCATACTGGCCAACCATAACGATGAGGGGCCTTAACTTGACAACCTGGAACGATCGGCTAAACTCTCACCGATCATTTTTCCTTACTTTCAATTCATGTGCGATTGTTTTTGGGAGGTCCCACATGCCTCTTGACATTGCTCCTAAAATATGGAATCATTCTAAGTTGTAAATTGTGAGATATGGATCGCTTTTTCTTGTACTTGGATCGTGCACTGAAATATAACAATCTTTTGATGGGTTGGCAAAAACGATCGGCCAACAACAATCGGCCATCCTCAAATCTCAACTTCGTTACCTGTGATCATTTTTATAGGTTCCACTCTTCAATTTGTTGATGCTCTGAAAGTTTCAAATGAATTGGCCTTATGGATTTTGAGATATTGATCGTTCTACGATGATTCGAGCTGTTTTATGGATCGTTCTCGATCGATCTATAAAAATCCTTGCTTCATCCATAACTCGAGCATACGAACTCCGATCGACTCCAAATTTGAAATATAAATTCATGGGGCTATGCCAATCACTTCATGTTAATTGCACCTCGACTAGGACCCGGTCCGAATCTGCCTGACCATCGTCTATAGTACTGTTTGTAATCGATTCCAAAGGTTGATAACCATCCGTTCCTAGCCAAGTCGATGATATTACGGCCTTGGCAAAAGGCGGGATAATAATATATAATTATTTGCGATTTGAAATCTTCAAACACTAAATAAAATTTTCTTTTAAACTCCGATCGTAAAACTTTATATATGAAAATTGATTAGAAAATCGCCACGAACACAACGATGCAAGTTTCATAGCAAAATTCTAGCATTTGTGAAAATTCCATTTTCGTCTTTACTAATTATTTATTAATTTCTTTTAAATTAATAATTGTAACTCACGGGGTGTTACATTCTCTCTCTCCTAAAAAGAAATTTGTCCCTAGAATTCCTCAAGGGCTGAATCATGTAACATAATATGCAACCATTCTAAGCTATCCAACCAATTAGTGTGTAATTAATTTTAACAGCCAATCATGTACAAGTGCACGGTGCATAATAATACATATGATATATATGCTGAATAATACTAAATCGATGCCTCCAATATTAAAGCATTCTTTAAAAAAAATTGGAAATATAGTGCAAACAACCTATATATCTGGTAGTTCTATATGTATGCAAGTTTTAAAAAATCAAAATCCTTGTTTTCCATCCAAATTTTTCTATACTTCTGTGAATAGAAGTATGGTTCAATCAATTTTTGCATCCAATTCCTACCATCCAATACCTAACACATCGTTTCTAACATCCAAAATTTCAAAAAACTTCTAACAAGAAACTGAAGAGTATAGGAAACCTCTTAGAAAGGAGGCAACATAACAAAAAAGCATTTAGGGAAATTCTACCGCTTCCACGAGACGCACGGGCACAATACAAAGGAATGGCGCTACCTTAAGGACCTCATCGATGGGTTAATCAGAGATAATAAACTCCAACAATATGTGAAGAATCCACAAAAACCAATCAACCTATGGTCCCTCAACCTCCAAGAGAGCAAAGAAATCTGGCTGGAACCAATGAAGAAGGGTCGAAACGAATTGACCAAAGGCTTATTATCGGGACAATATTTGGGGGACCACACCCCGCACAAAGAAGTTAGGGAGAGATGGAGCCATATGCGAGTTCATTGAAGCATGCTCCAAAGGAATCGTGTTTAGCAGTAGATGATGAAACTCTGGCCAAGCGGCAGAAGGTTCTGAGCGATAGCATAGTGTTCTGTAATCGGGACACCGAAGGGGTTGAAGCTCCAACTCTCGGCCAAATGGTGGTGACGGTAGGAATTAGTCTCGCCGTTGTTCGACGAGTGCTGATTAATAGTGGCAGTTCAGTTAACCTACTTTTCAAGCGAACTTTTGACCAAATGAAGATTGGCATGAAAAGCATATCTGCATGCCAGACTAAGACTCAGTGGTTTACCGAAGAACCCAAACAATCGGTGGGTACAATCGACCTATCTGTGGAGCTTGGAGAGGGTGAGCGACGAGTCACCTCATTCAGACTTTTGTGATCGTGGATGAAATGTCAACATACAATGCATTCTTGGGACGGCCCGCATTAGCCGACTTCAAAATAGCATTGGCTCAATTGTGCATCACAATGAAGTTCCTTACCGAGCACGAAATCGGAATAATGAAAGGAGACCAAAACGTTGCCCGGGAATGCTACATCGTAGAATTGTGTGAGTCAAGAAGAAAGGAAAAAGGAAAGGATGTGGGGATGACCCTCCACATCCGTGAGCCCTCCGAATAGCAACTACAGAGCCGCCCTGGCTTGGGGACCATAGCCGATTCGACAAGGCCTTGGACCCTAGGAAGAAGAGCTCAGGGGAGGATCGGGAAGCACCTACAGAGTTAACGGTGTCTGTCCCAGTCTGCATGGATGACCCAACACGGGTCCTGAAAATTGGGTCGCACCTGGGAAACAAGATGTGATTAGAGTTAACTAAATTCCTCTGCGCCAATTTGGACATATTTGCTTGGACGCAATCCGATATGTGTGGGGTGTCACCTGAAATTGCATACCACGCGCTCAATCTTGACCCCAGATTCACACCAGTAAAGTAGAAAAGGCGCAGCTTGGGCCCCGAGCGGTCCAAAGCACTACGGGAGGAAGTAGATAAACTGATGGCCAACAGCTTCAACCGAGAAGCAATTTACCCATAATGGGTATCAAATCCGGTCCTAGTCAAGAAGTCAAATGGAAAATGGCGAACCTGTATTGATTTCTCGAACCTCAACAAAGCCTGTCCGAAGGATAACTTCCCGCTCCCGAGGATTGATCAACTGGTGGATGGAACAACAGGACATGATCTGCTGTCATTTATGGATGTGTACTTGGGCTATAACCAGATCCTGATGCATGAACCAGACCAAGAGAACACCAGCTTCATCACCGATTTGGGACTTTACTTCTATAGAGTAATGTCATTCGGCTTAAAAAATGCAGGGGTAACGTACCAAAGGCTAGTGAATGATATGTTCAAACGCCAGATCGGGAAGACTATGGAGGTTTACGTGGATGATATGTTAGTCAAATCCCGAGTAGTTGCTAACCATCTGGATAATCTTGCTGAAATGTTTAAAATCCTCCGCAAATACAGAATAAAGCTCAACCCACTTAAATGTCACTTCGGAGTAGCCTCTGGGAAATTCCAGGGATTCATAGTAAGTGCCCGGGTCCAAGCCCCTAAAAATAAGAGAGAACTTCAAAGCTTGAATGGAAAAGTCGCGGCACTGAGTCGGTTCATCTCTAAAGCTACAGACAAGTGCATACCGTTCTTCGATGCATTGAAGAAAGGAAGGAAAAACTTTGAATGGAGTAAAGCTTGCCAGACAGCTTTCGAGGACTTCTACGACACATGGAATCTCCCCCCATTTTATCAAAGCAGTGGATGGAGAAGACCTATTCATTTATTTAGTGGTTTCCCTGCATGCACTGAGTGCGGCTCTCGTGCGGGAAGAAGTGAGAATCCAGTGACCTGTGTACTACATTAGCAAACAATTCACCGGAGCTGAGAAAAATTACCCAAAGTTTGAAAAGCTAGCGTATTGTCTTTTGATCGCATCCTGGAAATTACAACCGTACTTCGAGGCTTATCCGATTAAAGTATTGACTGACCAGCCCTTGAAGCAAGTTTTATACCAGCAAGAAACTTCCAGATAACTACTCAAGTGGAATATAGAGTTGAGCCAATACGACATCACAAACCATCCGAGGAAAGCAATTAATGGGCAAGCATTGGCCGACTTCATTGTCAAATTTACCGTAAGGGAGGATGAGGAGGAAATTCAGTCGGAAGTAGGCATGCAATGGAAGCTCTTCGTCGATGGTGCATCAAACAACTCTGTTCAGGAGCAGGGGTAGTGCTTGAAACCCCCGAGGGGCGAGCCATTAGCTATGCTTTGTGCTTAGAATTCCCAGTAACAAATAACGAAGAAGAATATGAAGCCTTGATTACTGGAATAAAGGTTGTGAAGGAACTAGGGATAAAATCTATTCACATATACAGTGACTCCCAGCTGGTCGTCTGTTAAGTAAAAAGGGAATACAAAGTGCGTGGATAAAACCTCACCCCATACCTATCAAAAATACAAGACATGTTAAGTGATATTGAGCATTGCACCATAACTCACATCCCACAAGAGCAGAACACCAAAGCAGACTACTTGGCCAAGCTGGCAAGCTCCGAGGAAGCCCAGTCATTGGGATTGGTTCCGATCGAAACGCTAACCAACCCGAGCATAGACGAAATGGATGTGGACTGGATTCTAGAAACCACCGTCGAGCCAGACACATGGATGACACCGATAAAGGACTATCTACTTGCAGGAACCCTACCAACTGACCGAAATAAACGGAAGAAGCTCCTTCGTAAGGCACCAAGGTTCATGATATAGGATGGATACTTTATCAAAGGGGATTCTTGACCCCTCTTCTTAGGTGTGGGACTAATAATGAAGCACGAAAAATCCTGAAGGAAGTACATGAAGGCGAATGCGGAGACCACACCGGGGGGCAGACGCTAGCAAAAAAAGTCCTTCGATACAGATACATTTGGCCAACAATAAATCGCGATGCCGCAGATCATGCCAGAAGATGCGATCGCTATTAAAGATTCAGCAAAATTAAGAGAACTCCTTCAAAGCAACTGACACAAATGGTCAGCCCATGGCCATTTGCGATATGGGGGATCAATCTAATTGGTGTCCTTCCAATAGCTAAAGGAGGAGCCAAATATGTTATAGTTGCCGTAGATTATTTCACAAAATGGGTCAAAGCGGAACCGCTGGTCACCATAACCACAAAGAAAATTATTAACTTTGTCACTAAAAGCATCATTTGCAGGTTTGGTGTGCCGCAAAAAATCATCACTGACAACGGAACCCAATTCGAGAGTGTCGAGTTCAAAGACTTCTGCAGAAGCTTCCTAATGGAGAAAATCTTTTCCGTAGTGGCTCATCAGCAAGAAAACGGGCAAGTGGAAGCAATAAACAAGATCATCAAATCCACCATCAAAAAGCGATTAACAAAGGCGAAAGGAAATTAGGTTAACGAACTTCCACTCGCACTATGGGCATACAGGATAACACACAAAGCGGCAACTGGCCACACTTCGTTAGCATTAGCATATGGCTCAGAAGCCATAATTCCTGTTGAATTAGAGGCCCCCTTGCATCGAAGGCAGAATTTTAATCAAGTGCAAAATGAGCAACTCCTACTCGAATCGCTAGACATGATCAATGAAAAAAGAGAAGAAGCAGAGTTGAGAATAACCGCCTACCAAAAAAGGGTTGCATAGTACTTCAACTCCAAAGTTCATAGTCAGACATTCGAGGTTGGAGATCTTGTGCTCAAGCGAGTATTCCCTGTACCGGGAACCTTCGGACCAAACTGGGAAGGACCGTATGTTGTTTATCAAAATCTCAGCAATGGGACTTTCAAGCTGACAACCGTCGACGGGGTCGAGTTCCCAGAGCCCGGAGTAGCGAATCGCTCCGCCGTTATTTCATTTAAAAAAACTATTTTATGTATTTCTTATTTTCTATTTTTCAGCAAATAAGCCATCCCGAAAATGCCGGTGGCATTGTAAATAGGAAAAGAATCTGCCATGCTTTCCTTAATAAAGTTTGCTTCTTGAACCAACAAAAATGTGTTCATAATGATTACCCGTCGAGTTGACGAAAGCAAATCAACTCAAACCGTTGGATCAGCGGAACTCGATCCTTTCCTCTCGAAAAAAAACAAACTCCTCGCGTTGCCCGGAGTAGGCAACTCCATGGAGCATCGCAAACTAACTTCCTCGCATTGCCCGGAGATAGGCAACACTGAGGAACGTCAAAAACAAACTCCTTGCATTGCCCGGAGATAGGCAACGCTGAGGAGCATCGAAAACTAACTTCCTTATGTTGCCCAGAGATAGGCAACACCGAGGATCGTTGAAAACAAACTCCTCGCGTTTCCCGGAGATAGGCAACGCCGAGGAGCATTGAAAACTAACTTCCTCTCGTTGCCCGGAGATAGGCAATGCCGAGGAACGTCGAAAACAAACTTCTCGTGTTGCCCGGAGATAGGCAACGTCGAGGAGCATCGAAAACTAATTTCCTCGCCTTGCTCGGAGATAGGCAACGCCGAGGAACGTCGAAAACAAATTTCTCGCATTGCCCGGAGATAGGCAGTGCCGAGGAGCATCGAAAACTAACTTCCTTGCCTTACCCGGAGATAGGCAACGCCGAGGAACGTTGAAAACAAACTCCTCATGTTGTCCGGAGATAGACAACGTCGAGGAACATCGATAACTAACTTCCTCGCGTTGCCTGGAGATAGACAATGCCGAGGAACGTCGAAAACAAACTCCTCGCATTTCCCGGAGATAAGCAACGCCGAGGAGCATCGAAAACAAACTACCTCACGTTGCTTGGAGATAGGCAATGTCAAGGAACGTCGAAAACAAAATACTCATGTTGCCCGGAGGTAGGCAACACCGAGGAGCGTCGAAAACTAACTTCCTCGTGTTGCCAGGAGATAGGAAATTTCGAGGAACTTCGAAAACAAACTCCTCGCATTGCCCAGAGATAAGCAATTTTGAGGAACTTCGAAAAGAAAATCCTCGCATTGCCCGGAGATAGGCAACGCCGAGGAGCATCGAAAACTAACTTCCTCGCGTTTCCCGGAGATAGGCAACACCAAAGAACATCGAAAAAATACCACTCGCGTTACCTGGAGATAGGCAACGCCGAGGAGCATCCAAAGCCGCACACTACACAAGCAGAGCGCTAAATCTCAAAATAATAGCCCCTCATGCATACAATTAGGAATAATTGGTGCTAGAAGGAAGGCACTCAATGATTGACCATACATACCCACGCGTAAACTGCATACTTACTTGACTGCTGCCAGAAACTGAGAGTATATGCTAAGGTCGCAAAACTTCCAAAGAATTGAAAATCGGGTCATGACTTAGCTAGATTTTCAATAGAGATCATCTAAACCCCAAGCTATCAGCTACTTGAAAGTTGTTTGAAGTGAACAACCCTATGAACTAGAGGGCATACACTTGTTCTAAGACAGAACCAAACAGATACAATAAGCTCACAGGTTCTATCACTCTAAACAATAACAAGTTCACAAGTCCTATCCCAAAGTTTTACCAACTTCCAAACAAAAATTTCTAAAACTTAGAAATTTTTATGCGAGAGTAAATCTCTAAAACTTAGAAATTTTTACAAGTTTTGTGAACTTCTAAAACTTAGAAGTTTCTAAACAAAAATCAATTCCAAATGAAAATTGTTAAAACTTAGAAGTTTTTCTATAGTATTGTGAATTTCTAAACAGAAATCCTCTAAGTGCTGTCAGTCTCTAAGTTTTATTAAAATTCTATTACTTTGAATGAAGGAACTTAGCTATAATCATAGAACCAACAAAGTATGAAATGAAATGAGCACAAGTACACGGAGCATGTACGAATAGATAGATAAAAATAAAGTCAAAATATCATTGTATTTCTTGTGACTTTTGTACACAGGATCAAAATGTAGGGGCCGTACCCACAGAATAGCGCCAACGAAGAAAACATACAGACTCTACAATGAGGAAAAAAAGTGCAGACTCTGCACCAGAACAAAAAAACTCAAAAGGAAAAACAAGTCAATCTTCTTTGCGTGCTGTTGGCCAAAATCAAGTCCATCCTCAAGACAGCCACTCAGCGCTTCTTGCCACCGCTTCCTTTTCACCTCTGGTTTGCAGCTTCTGGTTCTTTTTGGGAGAGGTGTCGCTACCGGTAATGTCAACATGCACTTCGGTGGCAATCTCCTCCTCCTCCTCCGAATGTTTTTCGGAAGATCTTCCTTTTCCTTTGAGTTTTTGTGACTTCCGGGAGCTCTTCGAAGCTTTGACTGCCTCCACCTTTTCCTTCTTAACGGCAACCAAATCATGCTGAGTCTTCTACGGCTGCTCCGTATGCGTCTCTTGCTCCTTAGCCTCAGCGGCAGTTGTATCACCTTCCAGAGATGCTGAAGGATCATCCAAGCCATGGAGCGCCGCAATCTTCTCGGCCTCTGGCCCCGGTTGTGAGATAAATGTGGATGTGGGAACTGGAGCAGGAACAGATACAATCTCAGAGGATGTGAAGATGGTAGCATGCACAAGTGCCAGAGTAGCTAGCGCGTCAATGGGAAAAGTGGATGGGCCTATAAGATCAAAAAGGAAAGCATTAAACTCCTCTTGCTCATGTGGCGTAAGATGAAGGCTCCCGAAGTCGGGAGAAGTATGGATGTTACCTACACCAGAGGAAGGATCACGAATGGCGACCTTAAACTCATCGCCTTCGCCTTCTTTAGAGGATTCCACCACATGAGGAACAACACCGAGCCTCGAGCTCGTTGGCTGGTTGTGGAGTTGCTTTAATGGTTCACCCCCGCCGAAGGAAGAAGGCCTGGTAAACACGTCGGTATTAGACGTCAGTGCAGCATCAGCGGCCTCCTTCTCTCGTTTAACCCGAAGGATCTCCTGGCCCTCAAGTAGCGCCTTTTTGGACTCCTCATTGAGATAAGCATCCCGGAACTCTTGATATGTGTAAATGTCGCCACTCTCAGCAAAGCGGGACAAGATCTCCTCCCAAACAAGGGCAAGAGTGTGCGGGTACTTCGGGCTGAGGTAGTTAAGGCTCCCTTGATGCAACAGGGAGTTCACATAAAAGTTCAGAATTGTTGTGTCCAGTTTCTCCATATTCCGATCAAAAGCGTGTTGAAGGTCCAAATAATTTGTCGTCATCGTAGCCTTCTCAATCTCAACAGTAGTTTTATGGGCATTGATGTGTGCAACTTGAGCCTGCAACTTTGCGATGGTCTCGACTTGATCAGAAATCGTTTTGTTATGCCCCTCGACAATTAGATCATTGTCGGCGATTGTCTTCCGTTGGGCTTCGATGGTAGCATTGCGAGTGATCACTTCCTCTTTTAATTTCGCCTTCTCCACATGAGTCTTTTTAATTTCGTCTCTCTAGATGATCTTGACCTTCTTATGCGCCTCCTTCAGCTCCTTCATTAGGCTGGCAGTTCTCTTACTGTCCCAGTGTGTTGTTTCCTTCTGCTCCTCTAACTATTTAATCTTGGCATCCCGATCAGCCAACGCCCTTTCAAAATCATCTTTCTCAGTTTCAAAGGAGAGGGTCTCTTTATAGTTATTCCTATTTGTGTCCCTGGCTGCTTGCAAATCTTCTCCCATTTCTCAGCCTGCTCCAGGTCATTTTGGATAGCTTGGAGATGTGACATGAAGGAATCCCTGCGAACAGGATGAAGGTCCATGTCAAACTTAATTCCCATTAAAATCCGGCCAAGAAGAGCCGCCTCAAGCCTACGGGGGCCCACAGGAATAGTGTAGGCCGGCCTCCAGTGGGGATGAGATGCATCAGGGGCAACAACAACAATGGAGGAAGATGTAATATTTGTTGAAGTCAGAATCAGGGCAGAAGAGATAGGAATCTCTGGGCCCATGGAAGAAGCTAGTTCTGAAGGATGGAGTGATAGTCGGACTTGGATTTCTTTGACGGCTCCTCTCTTTCCTCATGGGACCATCTCTTCTCATACCCGCCTCGGTGTGAACGAGCTTTATCTCTCTCCCCGTGGCGGTGGGTCTCAGCCTTAAGTTCTTTTCTCTGCCTATACCCGTCTTCTGTTTCCCGGACCTGGTGGCGGCTAAAGGAGCGCTTCGAGTACCGCTGTGAATCGGTATAGTCCTCGAAGTCGTCGTAGAAGCCTCGCCCTCTCATCATACCTAAAATAAAGGATGCATGAAAGATTTCAGAAATGCAACATGAGTTAGGAAAATATGCGAGGGAATGAAAAAATAGAAACAAGTGCAATCCTAGTGCAACGTGCTGTGTTTCTAATATAGCCTAAAGCGTCGTCACGAACCAGAACAAACGGTTCTCAAAGGTGGGAGCGGACTGGCTTTGGTCGTTATAAGAGGCACTGAGCTAACTAAGGGTGCGATATCGCCCGAGCAAGGAGGAGTCGATTCGAATTTAAAATCTCCTTTCATGAGTGCATCAAAATCAACAAAAACTTCGCTGAAATCTCCAAGCCCCGCTCCGACATTCTTACTCGGAGAGTCTGGAATACTTTCGGTCTCAGGGATTTTGCCTTCACCGCCTATATCGGGAAGAGATGGACTCAGGGAGCAGGACTCGTTCCTGGAGTCTCATCACAGGACTCTGAATCGTCACCATCAGATTCTAATGAGAAGTAATCACTGACAGTAGTTTCATCACTGCTACTTTCAAACTCTCCCTCTTCCTTTTCCGAATCAACCACGGTCTTGCGTTCTCTGTGTACAAACTCTTCTTCTACTTCCTCCAAAATCGGGGGCATTCTAGCTGCAGCAGCTTCTTCCTTCTCATGAGCTTCATCAAGTGATCCTCTGGACAGGCCACCTATCTCCTGACCTTCCTCAGAACCGTGGGACGAAAAAGAGGATCTTGTGTGAACTTTGGCTCAACCGGAAAAAGGGGCTTCAATCTGAGCGACAGATCTACCCAGAGCTAACAGTCTGTACCGACTTAAGTTATCATCGGCCGGTAGAACTTTAACACTTCTTTCCTCGGGACTGATGGCTTTTAAAGTCTCACAAACTTCATTAAGTGTCACATCTCTATTCATCCTTAGGATAACTGCAAGAGACATATAAATAGTTAGAGACTCCATCACGACGTTTTGGATTTCAACAAGTAGAAAAGAGAAGCTTACCCCCTGTCGTTCATCGGCGATTGAACCCCTCGGGGCCCCTAACAAAGAAGTACTACATCTTAAACTATGATAGATTGTTTTGCAACCGCAAGACGATCTTCCGGTTCCTATGGGCTTCGATTATGATCAGAGAGGGATAGTCATCTCCTCTTGAACACTAGGAAATACCTCAACTCATCAAAACTCAGAGCGCGGTGGAACGTCCACATGAAAAGGACGTGCAAACAAGTAAGGATGGCGTAACCATTCGAATGAAGTTGGAATGGGGCAATTCCCAAGTTCAAGAGTGTTTCGCGCAAGAAATCGTTGAAGGGAGGCATGACTCCATTCCAACACATGTATTTATGGCAAGCAGTGTATCCCAGGGAGGCATATGAGCAAATTCGCCATTCGCAGCCAGACGCACATCTTCGTCGGGAATCCCATGCTACATACATATATTATGGAGAATCTTAGCAAAGAGCACTGACGAGGCTCGTTCAGGTAGATTGAGCAGAACTCGAAAGTTGGGAGGCGTGCGGTCCACGATGGGCCTGACTTGAACTAACTAAATGTACTGGGCTTGTGAGGTGGATGATGATTCAGCTTCGGAGAGCACTGGACTTCGCCCGACTTGACTTACGGCGTGTAGAAGGCTGCTTCATTCTATATAACAGAACTTGCATCCGAAAATGGTCAAGTAACTCTATCCTAAAATTCATAAGTTTCCTCAATCACACTTGAATTTTGAATAAACGTTAACTTGTGATCGACACGTCGGACTTCAAGTGCGAAGTGGGGCAAGTGTGCTAGTGCAGTGTGTTGTCTATATGGGATAAACTCGGTGCTCGATGCACTGCAAACACTCCATCCTATGTAGATAGTTCGCACACAGTGGAAAAAGACAAGAACTTCCCGTGCCAGTTCGTTTTTCAATTTATGTTTACTTCTTGTACACTTACCCGTTATCGATCAATGATCGATAACGGATCCGTCATCCAAAGTGACATGGGAAACTCTTCCCATTATAGGAGCAATGAATGTGGAATAACCAAGCAGGATAAGCCCAAGTTCTCTAGAAAAATTGGGAAAAACTGGTAATACGTCGTGCAAGCAGCATCTGCAAAACTGGAGACAAGTCAATTCTGATCTAATGGATGAAGATAGCAAAACGCGTCAAGCCTTGGGCCAAAACCCGAATGTCATTCCAAGAGACAACTCGAAACTCCATTTACTGTCTTCCTTCATTATACCACAATCAACTCGAACTTCTTGCGATCAATGTCACAAGTGAAGGCCAGACATCAAATTATTGTACCAACATAGCAATTATCGAATCAATCGAGCAAACTCACTTTAAAATGATTTAAAGGCACAAGAAGAATCACGACTCAAACTCAGCGAACTATGGATTGGATCATTGGCAGGCTAATGATGGGTCAGAAACAATCGAACAACGACCTAGGGTTTGGATTCAGGCAAGATGGTGGATCGGTTAGGGTTTCACGAAAGAAGCAATGCTTGAAGGAATCGTGGACTCAAGTGAACGAGCAAATCGAATCGATGCTAGGGTCGCCTGGATTTCAGTTGTTGGAGAATTGAATCGTTGGAGGATAGATCGTGTAACGATGCAAAGTCGGATCGAGTCAAAGTGAAGAAACAGGGTCGGTTCGAGTATAAGTAGGTAGGAAGAGGAGGCAAAAAACTTTGCTAAGTGTTCGGGTCGCCAGCGACCCGACCTAGCTTTATAATAAAAAATTTGTTTCATGCAGATAGGTCGAGAGCGACCTATCTCACATGGATCGCTAGCGACCCACTAAAAAAAATAGAGAGAATGATGATGACAGAAGATGCATATATTCATTCAAAGGGAAAGAAGAAAGAAAGCTTCGTCTATTCATCTCAAACTCGATCGATTACAACTGTTCGTTATTCCAAGGCATGCAGGGAAGCTACAAGCGAAGGTGTGATATATTATGGCAAGTGATAGTAGTCAGAACCAAAGAAAGACGACCGATGACGTTGGGCTAACATATTCTTAGAGCTCCAAAGCAATCACTTGGAAATCAACAAATGGATATTGAAAACGATAACTTCCAGAGCACGCCTTGTTTACAACGAAGACGTACTCTGGGGGGTAAATGTTATCTGGGTTTTCAACCCAGTAGAAACCAATAGAAAAGCTAGGACAAGGGAGCGACAAGGGTCAAGCTATACGACTAAAACAACGACTGGAATCAACGAGGCTGAGAGATCAACATTCTTTCAGTCCAATCAGCAGCTGAATGTAAACAGCTAGCGACTTGCCATCAAAACGTAGATACAACAATAAAAGGCTATGGAAACATCTCCAATTCCAGACTCCAGAAAAATCCTAAGTACTTAGATCGTCAGAGACCCATACTTCTCCTCGAACCTTCAAACCAACCAGCTATGGAACACCACAAAAGAGGCAAGATGCTGGCCCGAAAAACGAACCAGGCCATGGGTCACCAGTGACCCATGGTTTTGGCTCGTTTTTCAAGCCAAAGTCCCCTAGGTTGCCTATAACCTACCTGCGAGCTGATGAAGACGAGCCTGGCCCAGAAGCTCCCCAATCTCTTTAAATAACATTCTACCTGCAACATTAATAGGATCTTCTCCGGACTGGTTGCTGAAGCTTTATTGGAATTATTCTTCACTCTCTACCTCCTTTACAACAATCTCCAAAGGAATACACTGATTCTCCAATGAATTCCTACTCTGGAGATCCAATCTAGCAAGGAAACAATTAAAGCCTTGTAATCAAACAAGACTTGTAATAGCAAACAATCTATAGTAAAGCTATAAAGTAGACGTAGGCTTCATTAATAGCCGAACCACTATAAAAATTCTCTGCCTTCTTTATTTTACCGTTCTTTACTTATATCTGAGATCTATGATATTGCTTTGTCAGAACAGGGCTGGTGCTTTCAAACTCTAACTAAGGTGTTGGCCCATTTTTTGGATCAACATATAGCTCCATATCATACTTCATCACGAACATTATTAGTTTGGAGTGGTTTGGATAAATCCAAAATCCAGTGTCTCCAAACTAAGCGATAATTTCTAGCTAAATCAATTCTGGATCTCTGGAAGAGTGCAATAAGTATTCGAGTCCTTACCGGGGAACTCGAATATATAATCATACTCCATAAGTTAAAATAGGTCAAGATTTCATAGTCAATTATTTAACTATCAAATAATCAAACAACAACAATTTATAGATATAATTACCCATAGCAACCCTAAGCCTCAAAATAATTCTTTCATTTGTTAAAATCTCTTTTCAAAAGTATTTATGAAAAACATCATATACTTATCTCACTGACATAATTATATTCACAAAATGTTTGTGAAAGGTTTCTCATTTACAAATCATACCAAAGGATCAAAACAAAATGTATAAATTAGAGATAAAGATAACCTAAAATAATATTCCTTCGGTGTTAAATGTGGAACGAATGTCCATACCACCAGACTTAAGAGGGTCGGTTAAAGGAAATTAAATCTCAAATTCTTTTATAAATTTCCTTTAATATATCCTTTTAACAAATCTCTTTTGTACATAATATTTTGTTTACCCAAAACTCCAAATTATTTTGTAGAACTTCTTTTATAAATATTCAAAACCATTCATAACACTCTTTATAAATCTCCAAAATCATTTATAAAACTTCTTTATTTAAAACAAAACTCCTTTAATAAAACTTTCTCCATAAAGTTCCCTTGATAAAATCAATTATTTAAAACACCTTTAAATAAACAAGTTATTATTTAAAACATTCTTCATTTAATTATTTTTAATACCACATTAACAAAACACAATTTTAAACAATCATTTAAAAGATTAAATTAACTTCAAGCATTTAATAAAATAATTGTTTAACTATCTTATAAATATCATATTTAAAATAATAATAAACTTTAATCCATTTCAAAAAGGATAAAATAAAATATTGGACTTTGCAAATTCAGAAGGAGGCTTAGTGACCACCATGGTTCATGTAATTGAGTTTAACTTATCCAAGTTATAACATGAGTATTACATAATGAGCAGACATGTAAAGGGAATCGGCTAATAACAATCAATCAACATAGGGGTAAATGTTAAGTTAATAAAATAGCATAATAGGTTTTTTTGCCTAATAGATGTCAACATAATCTACTTAGCGACTTATGGCAGAATTGATTTATTCTACTAACATATATTAATTATAAATTAAATTAGCAAAACTATGTTTTATTTTGCTTAACATATGTCATTGGGTTTCATATTCAATTGGGATTACTTATGGGTAATCAACAAAGAAATCCCTTGGATTTAAAAACATTTTTAAAAGATAGCTTGCTTTAAATGAAAATTGACCTTCAAAAATAAGTAATTTAAACTCAAAACTTTATTCAATAATTAAGTAACAATTAAACCCATCTCTTAATAATGATTAAACATAAATTAATCATTAAACAATAATTAACTTTAAATAAATAATTAAATAATAATTATTCTCTTAAATAAGTAATTAACTATTAATTAGTCTCAATCAATAATTAAATAATTACTCAAACCTTAGTTTATAATTAAATTATACTTTAACCCTTAATTAATAATTAAATAATAAATCAAACCTTTATTTAAGAATAAATAAATCTTATTAATTAAATCTTAACTTAATTAGTAATTAATTAAATATTTAAACCATTTCTTAAATAATAATTTTAATAATAATTAACCTTTAATTATTAATTTAATAATGATTAATCTTCAAATAAACTCTTAAATAACAATTAATCTTTAATTAGTTAATTAACTTAATTTATAATTAAGTACTAATTCCCTTTATTAACTAATGATTAAGTACTAATTATCTTAACTTAATTAATTAACTAAATAATCATTAAATAAATCAATAATTAATTAATAAGTTTAATAGTTACTTTTATTACTTAAAATTTGTTTTGAAAATACATTTCAAAATTAAACTTAAGTGAAAACATTTTAAATTAAAAAAGAGTTCGTTTTTCATGAACTGCATTTATTGACACCATCGTTATACGACCTGAAATTCTAAATCCTGTTTTATACTCTGAATAGCTTTCAAAACTCTATCTTTAATTTTTAAACTTACGTTTATAATTTATGAATAAAGTTTGAAAACTAAAAGTGAGGTTTAAAACTTTTGTAAAACTTCCTAGCAATTTAAAGTAAGAAAATAAACCACTTATACAAGGGATTTCGATGTCACCATTCCAACAATTTAAATGCTAATTTCTTTAACATATAGGAATTCAAGCATGAACACATCACATAAATGTGTAATCACAAAATATACTAGCAAGATCCTAACTTTTATTCTACTAACATTTAGTTTAGTTTCCAAGCATACAAATCAACATTTCATACCACATACATAAATAATACATGTAAACATACAACTCAACCATAAATTCCAACAAATCAAGCTATGATATATCATCCACAAAGTAAGCATCATATTTAAACAAATAAATAATGGTTATTTTCAACATCTAAAGCTAAAACTTTAATAAGAAAATTAAATTCTCACCTTAACATATCCAAAATAACCCGAAAATGGATCACCTTCCAACTGATTTTTGGACAAGTTACTCATGGAATTTGGAAAAGTTTCCAAAGGGAAAATTCTTATAAATTATTTTCTTTACAGTTTCAAAAAATGATAGACTCAATTTGAATAAATTTTGAGGGAGATATGGTCAAAAGAAGAAGAGGTATTTTCAGACTTGAAAATTTGGGTCTTA
Source organism: Allium fistulosum (assembly GCA_030737815.1). Classification (NCBI taxonomy): domain Eukaryota; kingdom Viridiplantae; phylum Streptophyta; class Magnoliopsida; order Asparagales; family Amaryllidaceae; genus Allium; species Allium fistulosum. Next base: position 530,973,152 of record CM060902.1, read on the forward strand.
AAATGATCTACAAAGAAATGAGATTTGGGCATGGTTATTCTCGAAATTTGAAGAAGTAGTACACAAGAAAATTTTAGCGATTGGATTTTTCTATAGTTTGAAAGAAATAAAACCTCCATTTGGATAAGATATGAGAAAGATATGGTATAAGGAAAAGAGGTGAAATTGAAGAAGTCAAAGGGGTATTTATAAGCAAGAGACAAAGTAAATTATTAAAATAGCATTGTCCTTTACCCTCCACGTCCACTTGCCACATCATGACCCATGTCCTCTCCCTTAACATGCTTAGCCAACATGCATTTAATGCATATATGTACTTATGTCTACATGTGTTTCACTTTATACACACACACATATATGTATATACATACATATATATATATATATATATGTATATATATATATATGTATATATATATATTTTCTTTTTATTTTTATAAATTAAGTATAACATTTACAGTATAACATTCACATACACATCATATAGTTCTAAATTATTTATATTGTATGTATATGTCTTACTCAATTGAACACGACATTCTCGACAACTTTTATTCGATGAAAAGTCATAAATTCGAAAAACGAATTCCCGTCCCATTTTCGATTTTTCTTCGAACCGTATATTTTTATAAACACATTTTAAAAAATATTCCACCATCATTATGTATTTCTTTAAAAAGTTTTATTTCAATTATAAAAACTAATATTTGAATATTTAAAATTAATTAAATATTCACAAATTAAAGTAGTGAAAATCTAGGTCGTTACATTTAGGGTCTCTTCATATGTCGCATTCATGCTCTTCTTAAGTCAACGCCTTTCAATATGACCTATCTTCCGTAGTGTAATTGGATAGGTGTATATTTTTGACTCTATTTACTTTTCCAACTCATAGTTGATTTATCTATTTCTATAGAATATGTTTGCAACTACTTCAAAGGTTGGAATTTGTAATGTTTGGCGTATAATATATATAAAATTACAAATACATTCACTTAGCGTATTTTAATTCCTATGATCAACAAACCTAAGCTCTGATATCAAGTGTAACAACCAGCACCTTAATGGGCCCAAAATTTTGCTTAATCGGAAACCCAAGTCCACCAAGTTTTAGATCATTGGTGTTAGTATTCTGTAAAGAACAAAAGCATATCAAAGTACTATCGATATAAGCTCACAACGGAATGGTAAAGTATACTAAAAACATATATTTACTGACTAAGGCCGATGCCCCTGATGTCTAGTGCCCTTATTAGTGCCGAGCATACATAAGGAAATCTATCCTTTCACTATTATTACCTTGTACCAGCACATGTCCCTCTAAGTCTATCTTGTGGGTTGTAATGAGGAGGGGTCAGAATAACGTTCTGGTGATGGGTAAACTACATACTTTATACATAACACTAGTTTATGCCGATTGTCTTTCATTACATGTTACGTCTACTATTTTAACTTAGTTTTCTTGAATTCATGCATGCATATGATACACCCCACTTACTCAAGGTATACAATAACTCCATACATATGTGTGTATAGTACCACGGTCCCCTTATGGACTAGGATACATTTCCTGCTAGTATCTGTAACTCAGCACCACGCCAGGTGTCCACCATCTATATTTAGATTGAATTGTTCGTGTATACCAAGGATCTTCCCATTAGTGCCTCATGATGGCATTACAACTATTTAGCTGTATTCTACCTCGTCTTTAAGGCTTATCTAGTCGATTCGTATTGAGAACTCCGTTCCTCAAACTAATCACGGACTAAACGCCATGAACTATTGTGAATCAGCTCTCTAGATTATCTTATTCGCTTGAAACGCCTTAACTAAGGGTTATCTAGCTTTGCCTCCTAATAACAAACAAACTAACAAACAACTGTGAGGCAGTGCATGTCCTAAATGTGATCTACACTAGTAGGAGGTGTAGTCCATTTAGACGTAATCTTAGTCTTTCCGCTGACCACTTCAAGACCGATGACTCTCTCGACCTATATGTACAGCCTTACTCCTCATATATATGGTACCAATCTTACTGACATAGCGATGAGCCTACGCTCACCATCTCATTTAGATTGCCTACTGCAATCAAGGAAATGCCTACTTGGTTGCTTAACACGTACCTCCTAAAAGGATTGAAGCAGACCTAACTTGGCCCTTTTACACTTCAAACCAAAGCGAACCCTACTTTGGTAAATTCCCTTCAACTATACGCGAACGTATAATCTCATTGGTCCTATAGTTGGAGATGTCTCATATCAGTACAATGTATACACAACCATTGGTGGCCCCTTTTAGAGGGCATACTTCTGTTGTGCAATATTACCGACCTCGCATCCCAACCATACTAATGGCAACGTCATTTTTAATTAATCTAAGTTATTAACTAGATTCAATAATTCACACTTGTCAGAAACACGTACTTGAGGCTATATAAATTTATTTAATTACTACGCTTCCTTTGTTCAACTATTAATATTCAATTATTTTTCAGAACTTACTTCCTATTTTATTAACGTCGCTTAATATCACTTACCGCTTACTTCAAAATAAATGGATTAAATATCTTTTACTGCATGATTTCCTCCTAACACTATTAGATATAACTTGCTATTCCTTTTCAAATATTAACTACCTTTCTTTGATTACTATAACTTCTTAATTCCCCACTGTTTATTTATATTTCATCGTCTATTGTTTAATTTCTAACTTATCTTAAATTGTATATATTAGATTCATAGTTAAATTATTGTTATTATCACTACTTATAATACTTTGGGATTCGTGCATTTTAATGCGTTGGAACTAGATCTTCCCAAAAGGAAACATTAACACTGTAATTTTCCATAAATTATCTAGAAGATGATTTGTGTTATGTTTAGAATTACAAGGAATTATGTTCTATGTTATTATTGAAATAGACGGTACAGGTAAGCATCCCTATTTTGTACATCTATTTCTTTTAGACATGTTCCTAGTTATTTCAGACGATACACTTTTATTCATAATTATAAACTTGGATAACTTATAGAAATTTACATTGCAACACACTTTATTCCAATGAATTAGAATACCACTTAAACCCCAATCTAATTTATAACAACTTCCAATTCACATTTACTAACATATATCATTCAACCAACAAACCTGGAATTATTATGCGATATCATTAACGAATTATCTCATAAATTGAGGGACTATTGTCACCCTTACTTTCCAGATTCAAGTTTATGTAGTATTTAATCAAAATTAACAATTCATAGAATATTATAGGCATGGTTCTCAAATTCATTGTATATGTATACTTAGGCCTACAACTCCAAAATTTTAGGCATACAAGGAACTACAATGATATAAATCCAATATTATATCAAAACATATAATTTCTCACTCACCTCTAAGCTTCCAAATCTTGAGATCTTAGTTCTATTATTCCTATTTGCTCTTTCTTCCTACTGAAATATGTACCGAAAGCAAATACATATTTTTTAGATATTTAGATCTGAGAAGAGATTTGAATTTAATTTAGATTTGGATTTGGATTTACAATTTACCTTGGCTTTGGTGATTCGATCCTATTCTTCTTCTCTATTATACTCTGTCTCCACTTATATATATTATAGTTTATATAGATTTTAGAATTGGTGGAGAAAAGAAAATGGTAAAGCTTCATCGTTGCCTTAGAAAATACGAGAAGAAAATTGAGGGGGTAGGCCTGTATTTATAAGGGTTCGAATCGATGACGGCCGTTAGACTAGATTATATTAAATCTAGGTCGTGCGGCATAAGTTCAGCGCATAGCTGTTAGCCTATCAGCAGCCGACCGTTATACTGGCACCGGTAGACCGCTAGCAGGCGACCAGTTCCAGTTAGGGGTCGATTGGTTGCCTATTTATGTTAAACGGTAATTTATTTCCTCTTACACGTTATTTTACACCATTTGGACCAATCTGATTTAACGTTAATTTTGCTTAGACGTTAAGTAACCATTAACGTTAAATAATGTTAGTTAATTATATTTATTCCCTTAATTATATATATAATTGCTTTCCATCCGAAACCTTCAAACGTTAATAACTTTTTCGTTCGAACTCCAATCATAAAACTTTATGTATGAAAATTGATAAGAAAATTGCCATGAACACAACGGTGCAAGTATTGTAGCTAATTTCTAACGTTCATTAAATTTCATTTTTGGCTTTATTAATTTCTTTTTAATTAATTATTATTCAATTTACGAGGCGTTATAGGATATCGATACATTTGTTGAGGCTAAAGTACGCAACGCTCTCCAAATATTAGGCAGTGTATTTCTCATGGATTTGGGGGCACCAAAGGGTTACATACTGATAATTATTTGATAATTATGAAATGACTAACTCAAGTGTTTTTTTATTAATATAACTAAGATCCAATATGGAATCTCGAGGTGACGATATTATACGGTTCTCTTGAGTTATGAATACCGTTAAACTACAATGCAGATACTTTACTTTGATTATAGTTCAATCGTGGCATGACGTCTATCGAACGATTCAAGCTAGGTTTGAGTTGAAGCATTGGAAGTGAAATACTATTCAATAAAGAATTCATCTCCTCGGTCATAAAAGGTTAGTATCACGATCAATTATAGTCAACTCAAAGTCAAAATCTTCAGTCGGAGCAGTACTGTTAATAATAGTTGTTATTATTGGACCAAAAAATTTGTGTTTGAATTGAATAGGTTGAATGTGGATGATTTTAGAATTTTGACCCAAATCAAATTTCATAAATCTTAATAGTGATATAATTTTGATGAAGGGAACTAGTGTAAATAAACCAGGTACCGCTTAAAAAAGTGAAATTGAATTTTACCGAAAAATGTGTAAGTGTAACAACCTCCTCAAAACAGACCTATTTTTTGACTCAATAAAAGCCTAATCGAACCTTAGGTCCATTCCAGAGCCGTCTGCTTGTTGAAATCGACGGTTTTCTATCGGTTAGAAAATCACCGAAAAATTATAATAAAAATAACCGCAAGCACACGGCATACAATTTTAATACGTGGCGAGTACAGGTCGATCCGTAGGGAATTGAAGTGATTTAAAATTCTACTCAATAAAATTAACCAAGAGTGTGAAGTTGTTTAAGCTAAAAAATGTAAAAAACTAAAAAAAGAAAGAGAATAAAAATATGAGATAAAAGTGACAATTTAGAGGTAATTCCCTTCTCATGATCACATAAATCAACATAATGAAATTATGATCTCTTTTTTGGTCATTAGTGAATTTAGTTGATGTGTTTATCATAAATATGGCATGTTTGTACTATTAATTAGCCCAATATAAACCATCAAACTATAACACACCCACTAAACCACTTGTTGACTCTCATGAAAATTTTAATGAAGTTAAAAATAAAATCTATTCTAAGCATGATCTATTTACTATTGATTAATAATATAGACCATCAAATTTTGATTCTAAGATCCACTTTATTGCCAACATCATATGTAGATGAAGAGGTAATTTGTGTTTATGTTTGTTTAAGCATAGCCTATTTGGTGTCAACAACATAGACTATCAAATTCAAAGTTAAACAACAAATTTTACCACATCAAAATTCCATTAAGCATAAAAAGAGATCAAATGAAATCACTATGTTGAACCTACATGATTAAGAGAGCTTTATTACCCCTAAATTGAAAGGGTTTAGCTTCTTATATTTGTTATCATTTCAACAAATGTAGGTTGCAACATAAACATAAACAAGAGGAAAAAGAGAGCTCATTAAAATAAAATAAAAACTAATCTACTTGCATAAAAGAAAGAGATCTACACTACTAACATAAAAGAAACAATAAAGAAAAGATCATGTATTAAAATTGCATAAAAATAAATTACATAAAGAAAAGGCTAAGAAGCCATTAAAAAGGTAAAGAGAGTTTTTGTTTATATTTATGGCTATCACTAAACTAACTACAAGGTGGTGTTAAGAGCTTCATTACTTGAAACATAAGGGGTATTTATACTTGCCTAAAACCCTAATGTATATTTTAGGGGACTATCCAAAATACCCCTCTAGGAAGTGTGGCATCCAAGTTGTCATTAGCATGAGCATAATCCACCATTACATGTGCATATAACTTTAATTTCCACTAACATGTGCATTAGCTCCTAATTGTAGATCATAGTAAGTGGGTAGGTGGGGTCCTCCATGATTTCATGAATTGATTTATTTCCATCTTCATTTGCCTTCTCTTGTGCATGCATATTTTCACGAAGCCTCTTCATACATTTCCATCCAATTTCCTACAAATAAAAATAAAATGTGCAAGTAAATATTCTCAAAATTAATATATTCACAAAAATGACCTTTTGTCCCCATATGAAGATGAATAAATGATGATTCGAAAACAATTGAAATTTTGGTTTAAAAATGTTAAAATACCCTATATGCTTATTTATTTAATTAAATTAGATTAAATATGGAATTAAAATATGCACATTTACGTGCCCATCAAATACCCCCACACTTATCTTTTTATTTGTTCTCGAATAAAGTAAAACAAAGAAAAATCTGTTTTCGTAGGAAACACGATTGCATTGAGTGTATGCAATAAGCCGCTAAACCTCTAGGTGTCCATAGTAGAATGAGTGTTGTCTCCTGATGGTTTTTAGCGGATACTACCCACAAAATCCAAATGCAACTTGAAAAATTCCTAAATACAAGATTTATTTACAAAGATATGAATGAAAGTTTTTGAAAATATTTACGAATGAAGAATTTACTTTCAAATTGATACGAATAAGTTAAATATAGGTTTTGGTCATCATCATAAATTTTAGTCATTTTACTCGTTAAAACATCCAACAAAAATTAAGTTATCATCACAATTAGACTCTAGTTTGGCTAATTGTTTCGGTTGATATCATAGTGGAACTATGAAATGGATCCTTAGTTGATGTCAAAGTTTTCAAAGTGGTATTTTCATTTCTTTTGAATAACAAGTCAAATAAAAAAAGTGAAAATAGTGCTTGGATTTCAATTGCTTACTCTCTCTTTATTTGAAAATTTTATTGATATTAACAATATTTACATATGCCTAACTAAGAAAAACCGAGGCCAGATATACTACCCATGCACTACCTTGCAGGCTAATGTGAGGGGAATACAGAGCATGGTGAGTATACACACAAGTGTGTACACCTATCGACTATAACCGTTATTAATGAAAGAATTTTTATATACATACTCCTAACTCAGATAAACTGAGGCTAGATATACTGATCATGCATTGCCTTTTGGGCTTACATAAGAATGGTACAGAGCATGGTGAGTGTACACAATTGCGTGTGAATACATGACTCTAGGTGTTTCTTATTTTCACAAAAACCATTTTTTTATGTTTTATTTTTTTTTATTTTTTACTCTTTTTTTAAGAGAGAGTTTTTCAAAATCATCTTAGCACCATTTAACTTAGAAGATCAAAAATGTCATAGCCTTTACTTTAAATCAACCACACTTTTAAACAAAGATTACAATTAGGATATACCTCATAATTATCACATATGAACCTTCCTGTATACTAGTTAAACTATCATTACTTGTAATCAAACTTTATTTTTATTTTTGTTGAGACAAATAAATTTTAAAAAATTTCAATTTAATAACCAAAATCCTATACTTATCCTATAGTGTTTCTTCAAAAATAAATGAAAATGCTAAAAAGAAAAAAAAATGTTTTTTTTTATTTTTAGTTTTGTAAAGAAAATGGAAAAAAACAAACCATGAAAAATCAAAAAAAAAATTGAAGATGAGACTCTCCCCTCCCCCCCACACTTGATTTTTGACTGTGTCCCCACAGTCAACCCAAGTGAAAGGATAAAATTTAAATAAAAAATAAAAATATGACCTATATTTACATGAAAATGAAACGGTTATTATTTACTCGACATCGAAAAATATATTGTCAAACAGTAAATGAAACGGTCTTCCAAAGACCAATTCATTTGTCTCGTCAAGTATGAGAGACATAGCTTAAGCATAGAAAACCAAACCATAAAAGATTTAAAAGTTGAATGTCGAGTTGGAAAAACGAATGTCATTTTATAAAAAATTTTAACGACCCGTAAATTTCAACTGTTTTAATAACGTAATTAGTGGAATTTTGTGAAATTTTAAAAGATAAAATTTTGAAATAAAAATTTAATATTTGGAATACGTCTAGTTAAACATAGCAACTGGTAAATTTTCGTCCGAAAATACGAAAGTTTATTTCGCGCGTAAATTCACTTCAATTTAATCAGTTAAAAAACGTTGAAAATAAAATGCTTCCGAAACCTAAATATTTTTACATAGAAAAATTCTAAGCCATCTTCTGAGCAAGATGTTAGTTTGTCATTTTTCCAAATTCGGACATCTTTGGCTCCGTCATTCTTATTTTTCAGTGTTTTTCTTGCATTTTCCGCTATTAGAAATTTCGAATTTTTATAATTCGATCGTACCACTGATATGTGTGTACCATTTCGATCGTCTTGTCGTGCTAATCTCCACAGTATATTCATTTGTGTGTTTCGAAGTTCGGTATGCGACGAAACCGACAAAACAGCTAGCCGTATCAGTTTCGTATTTTGGTTTGGTTTTTCCTCAGTCTTTTCTTTTTCCACCGTGATAATGAATAGCCTTTGTGAATTTAAGATGCACGTTCATTTTTAAATATACGTTCATTGATATTCATTTTATGCGTCCATTCACCTTACTGACTTCCCATCTCCTTTTTTCTCTCGTTATATTTCTTCCCTTGCCTGCTTCAGCTTCTCTTCCCCTGATTCATCTTTGCAGCCCACGCAAGCTTCCCTCCTCTAACTCAATCACCTCTCATTTCCTTTGCCGCCGTCCACCCTCAAAGCCTAGCACACGACGCAACTCACCACTCATGACCAACCTTCAACCTCCACGTGCTGCCCTCCCTCCTCGTGCCCCGCTCCACTTGCATCATGGCATGCATTGTCATCTATATATACACGGTTGTATATATATCACAGTAGTGCGCAGCCACTCGTGCCAAATCATTCACAACCGAACCTCTTCAGTGTTTATATTGTAAGTATTATATATTATTATATAATGGTTGGACTAGTATGGTTTAAAGCACATGTATAAAAGGGACGTTGGTTATATATATATAGTATAGCAGTAGTTTTCATATTTATATTGGAAAAAGTAGTATGTGTTTGTTTATATACTATATGATTTTAACTGTTATGAATTTTATTAATATAAATTTTCTATAAGTTAGGTTCAAATTTTATATTGTTGTATGTATATGTGACGTGGGTTTATGTATATAGATTTGTTGATTTCAAATGTTATAAGTATATACATAACTATTTATTTCAAACTATATTTATATATAATTGATATGCTGGTACGTGTTAAGGGTTTGGCATATATATATGTATATATATTGTAAAACTTTGTACGTGTTTATATATACATAAAGGTTTCTGTAAGTTACATAAGTTATATATATTACTACAGTTTATTTAAATGCTAAAATGTTAGTATATAAGTTATATATTATATATGGATTTTCTTATATGTATGTATATATATAAAGGAAGATGAGTTTACGGTATGCATATGTTACAGTTCATGGTCTAAATTTGAAATATATAAATTAATATGGGTATGTTGTACTGCGATATATCTGCAAGAGTATGTTGTATCTTTGTATATATGATGGGTTATGTTTTCGCAACGAGAAAGATAATATATATGAGTACCGTATGTTTTAGATATATGCATAGGTATTGATTTAAATCATGATATATATAATGATTTTATACGTTTACATTTACTTTTATATATATGTATAGATTAAAGTGATGGTTTCTATGTATTAGAATAAAACAAAGATATTGGACTTTAAAATGTAATATATATATATATTGTGACTTGGTATTTGAAATTTTATACTATTTTAGTATTTGTCAAGTTCAAAAAATTTGGGAAAAAAAATTATATATAATATTAATGTATATTTTCAATTTATATCAAAACTGATTATCTTCGATTCTTATCTACCAGTTTTGTCGTCAATTCGTGCCAATCTAGCTTTGCACTGGGATTCCTGCTTGCATTTCATGACTCAACTTCATTATCTGTCCTCTAACCTCGAAAGGTGAGCCATCACTCACGATTAACGTTCTTTTATTTATTAAATTTGATTTCAATTGAAACGACAATTGAAATATGCTGCTATTAGTTAATTACACTGTTATATATGCTATTAACTGTATCAGTTCACCTGTGACATCTGACACCATTATCTGTTAGTTATTTATGCGATGATAATACAGTTTGGCTGATAATTGGTTGATTGTTGATGTTTATATTGGACGTTAAATTGTTAATGTTAAAATGATAAATATTATGCAATTGAACTTGATATAGGATAGTTAAATGTTAAAATTGATTAACTGACATTTGTATAATATGACCCCTTTAACTGTTAAATTTATTGACACGTAGGATTTGTTTAATTACATCTTGAACCACTGAATGTATGTTGTTAAATTGATGATGTATGAAATTGTAAATAGATGACAAGTGAAAAACCGTAATGTAAAAATCTTTAATCTACATGAAATGATATTGTAGATTCTAGAAATAATTATATTAATTCGTACAAATAACAATGCGAATTAATACGGTTATTTCGGGATTATTTGAATTGATTATTGGAATGATATTGATTGTTGTTATTGCTTGTTTATTTACTTTGACACCATCCCTGTCATCACACTGCAAGTTCCCTTTGCTATGCTTTGATTTTAAATTGAATTGGAATCGGGTTGAAATGATAAATACCCAAATTGAACTTTGACCTAGGATAGAGAATTAAATAAAACCCGATTGGTCAATAATTTGATTTAAAAATAAAATGAAGATTTTATTTGAATAAATAATATGGTTTTGAAATGAAGTTGAAATTTGAATTTTTAATGAAAGGAAAATGTTAATTTTTAATAATCTGAAACAAAATATTAACAATGTAATTGATGAAAGAACGATGTTTAATTTGAGAAATGATATAATTAAGTTTGAAATTATTAAACTTTGAAATGATTTAATAATGAAGTTTGAAATTATAATTAAGTTTGGAATTATTAAACTTTGAAATTAATTAATAATTAAGTTTTGAATTATTTAATAATTAAATAAAATTAAATTATTTAATGATTAAATTTAATTGGATTCTTTAATAAGAAAAATTGAATTTTTGAATAAGTGAATTTTACTTCGTAAATAATTGAAATTGAGTTTCTTTATTAATTAAGTTTTGGAAATTTATTTAAGTAAGTAAATAAGTGAAATGGAATTTCTTTAACAAGAAATGAAAATGTGATATTTTGGAATTAATGTAAGACTTGTAATTGAAAGAATTGATTTGACGAATTTAGTTTAATTCAAAATTGTAAGTTTTGATTTAATGAAGTTGAACTTAAGAATTGATTTAATGAATTGGAAATTTAATAGAAATTGTTTTGAATGATAAAGTAACTTAACGAATATTGAATGAAATCGATAAATGAGTTTAAATTGATTTGAATGTTAAATAAAATCTATTTAAATGATTTCGGAATGAAACCTATATACGAACTTGAATCAATATTTGAATTGTTTTAAATAGAAATTGAAATTGAATTATAAGATTTTGAAATGGTAATTTGGAAGTTTTGAAACGTAAATTATGGAAATTGTTTTGAAAAGACAAATGAATTGTTGGTTTACGAATTCTATTTGAAATTGAATTGATTTGGTTTTGAAATAAATAAACGACCAATCGGTGTAATAATTACGAAGGTTATTAAAGAGACCGGAATTCGGTTATGGATATACTCTCTATCTAAACCGAAAACCATTTTAATAACTATACGCGGAGTGATGATCCAGAATGAAGTGGTTGGAATGATGTACGTGTTGACTGAAGAAAGAGAACGATAATGGATAGCCTTGACACTTGTGTCAAATTGGAAATGACTAAAACAGGAGCTGTGTCGGACCAATGGAGGATTAGCTACCTCAAGTGGACACACTTCTTCAAACTACTTATTACTTGTTGTCGATTGGTGCACCCTTGATTTTTGGAGTGTTGTTTCACGGTGTTGCGGGCGCTGCGGCGTTGCGTTCTCACTAGTCCGGATCAGGCGAACGGTAGTATCACTACCTTGGGTATTGCCTCATGTGCCTTGTCATACTTGTATTCCATTTATACGCGACCACTACGATTTTGATTTGTACCTTTAGTATATGGATTGCCCTCTGGTGACTTCCGGTTTTGGGGAAACTACGGTCTTGTATATGCTTTTGGGAATAAAAATGTGTTAAGGGTGGAATGGGCCATGACTTAACACTATTTTGATATCTTTATATTACTGATAGACATTATCTACTTATCGTACACTACTACATAGTAGATAGTTTAACGGATCCTTAAAGGATGGTTATTCCAAACATCCTTTGAGTTACTTGTATTTCAATTGCTATTTCACTTGAGTTGGATTTATTAATATAAGAATGTTAATCCTGACTCGAGTGTTTTGTATTTTGCTTTACGCTCGGGTCAGACTGAGTGTACCAGTATTTGAGACTCACCTTTGGAGTTGGAGCTTTGCTTGAAGATCCAGCCATCTATTCAGCTTTCAGTATTCGATGATTCCAGTGATGTATTCTGATTTGTATCTGATGTATCGTATTACTCTTCTGTTGTAAACTCTGATGTATTTTATATATTCATATAGTAGCTTCATGAACTACTATCTCTTTTATTTCCGCTGCAATTATTACTCTGTGTCTGTGATCTGTGATTATTTTATTTACTGTATATGTTCAGTTTTGCCAATTTAAAATAACAACGCGGTATTTTGAGCAATTCAATTCCGGCATGTGTGTCTACCTATACACTTATAATGGATGCGAATGGTCCAAAATATCGGGTCGTTACAAAAATCGTATGAGTTGTTTTATTTTCGATGATTTTTGGGATAGATAGAACAATTGAAGGAAGTTCAAGTTTATTTTCTCAAAATTTAATTTCACACACATCATTGATAAATTCTTCAAAATTATTGATTTTAAAATCAACATGGTGATTTAAATCTACCCATCGGAATTCAACAACTCATCTTTGAAAAGTCCAAAAAAATTATGTTCATTAAATTCGCATTCCTTTGTTGGATTGTCAACAACTTCATTGCATATATCATGTCCAAAATCCAAAGTTGTTGTATTCAATTTTTCAAAATCGGAAAACGAAAGTTCGAATTTTAAATTTGGTTCCACGCTCTCAAAGAATTGAAATCCAACTCAATTACCGCATTTTCAACAACTTCATTAAGATTGTCATTTTTAATTTCAAAAGTTGTAATTTGAAAATCGTCAATTTTGATAAAAGGTTGATTATAACTTGACTCATCACACGTTAGGAGTTGATTTTGTTTCTCACGTTGTTTCATATATGTTTCAAACAACAAATATGTGTGATATTTGTGAATTTCTTCTATTTGCTCAACAAAATCCAATTTATAATTATTAATTTGAGAACTTTCAAGTTGAAATTTTTGAGAGTAAAAATTGTCCATTTCACCATTATCGATATTATTCCCATTGCCAAAATTATTTTAAAGTGGTTCACATTTCCATTTTGACTTTGAAATTCATTTTGGAGTTCGAAGTTGTATTGGCATGAGTTATAATCGAAATCATTTGAATTTTGAACTGAATTCAAATTTTGATCATTTTGAAATCCTTGACTTGAGTTATTGACAGATTACTCAAATTATTTATCATTGATTTCGTTGTATAAGTAAAGATTTAAATCGTTTCAATACTCTTTTCAAGATTTGAGGGTTGGTCATCATTGAAAACTTTATGGTGCAAAATTGGAATTGTTTGTACAATAGTTGTCATTAAAATATCCATAAGAATTTGGTGTGAAATTATATGGATTATATTGGTTTTCACAACTATTGTAAAATTCTTGGGAGTAAGGAAATTCAGACATTTTAAAATGTTTTTTTATAAAGAAAACTATTTGCCAAAACGAATTTAAAAGGGAAATTTGATTTTTTTTATTTTGGATTTTCAAATTTTTTTGTATGTTTTTTTGGAAGATTATATATATTTTTTTGGATTATTTTTGTTTTTCTAAAAATAACTAACTCAAAATTTTTTTTGGATTTTTCTTGATTTTGGTTGAAAAATTTCAAAGTAAAGGATTTAAAAACTAAGTTGAGGAAATATACAAATTTTTTGTTTTGTTTTGGTTTTGAATTTTTTTTCTTTTATTTTAAATATGCAAGAACTAATGCAAACTAAAAGAATGCAAAGGACTTAATTACAAATTTGCTGTCCTTAGTAGCTCCTAATCCAAAATTGTATAATCACACTTTGTCTTAATCCAACAATATAGTTCTTAGCCAAGTAACGGGCAGGAGATATTGGTGCACCACGAATCACCGTAACAATGCAACTGAAGGTTTAAGTACCTTCAAAGAAACAATCAGTATAATATTTACGAATCACCATAATATTTATAACTGATTATTGCTTTGTCGTAGCCTAGACACCAAGGATATAAATTGTCGAAAGTAGAAAACTTGTCAAGATATAATTAAGCCCTAGGTGAGCTCGTGACTCCCTTAAGTCTGAAGTCTAACCGTTATTATTAGTCAAAATTCTAAGATGAAATGAAATTAATGGGCCAAGGAAGGGGTGATGAAATCCCCTATCTTATGTGAATTTGGATATTGCCCTTAGAAAAGAAAAACAAGAAGAGATGAATGCAAAACTGAAATTAAACGTGAATTTAACGATCCAACTATGAATGAATTTTATTTTTTTTTGAATTTTTTTTATAATTCAAGCAACCAACAATGCAAAGAAAATATAAACAAGTGATAAGAGCATGATACCAGAGAGTGCGGAATTATTTGCAAATTTATTCAAAAGCAGCGATTCTTTTTTAAACAAGCGAGCAAAGCAGTATTTTAGCCAGCAAGCCTTCTCTTTATATGCTTTAACAACCTGAAAAGAAGTAAAAAAAAACAAAATATATATAGTTTTTTTAATTTTTTTTAAAGAAGAGACTAATTCAGATGAAAAACAAAACAAATGAAATTAACACAATTGAAAACAACTTATTGTTTGTTTTAGAAAAACAAAAGAAGATGAAGGACCAAAAAGGAGAATGGACTTAAACATAATGGAAACTAAACAAAAAAAATAAAAATAAAAAGAATCCCACCCTCCCACACAATTCCACAACCTACTTCCTCCTTTTTTTATACTAATAATAATGACTTCCCACTTCGTTAATTCACAATTCTTGTTCATTCACCTTTCACAATTCTCGTTAATTCACTTCTCACAACTCGTTAATTCAATTCTCATTAATCCCCTCAATTAACAAAATAAGATCTCAATTCAACTTCATGAAATCAAATTTCAAGCCGAAATCAAAATTAAATTCTCACAGCTCAATAAGAAAGTAGCAGTCGTGGTTTTTTTCTATTGTCGTGGTTGCTGATTTGGGGAAATGGTAGCCTTGGTTGGGGATTTCAGGTCGAGTTCGGAGGTAGCGGTGGTGGCAGAGTGTTTCGATTGTGTGACAGGCAGTTTTGATATGGAGAAGGAATTGGTGGAGGAGCAGTTTGTTTGGGGAGTTCGAGGGATGTTGCAGCAAGGTAATGGAGTGTGAAATGATCGCAGTAGTGTGGTTGTTTGATGGTTGTAGCTAATGATGTATGACAGCGTTACAGTAGTAGTGGTAATAGTTTGGAAGTTGTAGCGGATTTACAAAGAAGGGTTGATGAGGTGTAATTGTAATGGAACAGTTGTGTGATATTGTCACAGTGAGGTAGTTTGAGGAGATGTTTGAGCAAGAAGAGGTGTGTGAGCAGTGATGTTATGATGGCAGTTGAGTTGCTGCAGTAGTTAAAAAGGGGTGATGCTGTCTTGGTGATGTCAGTGGGTATAAGGCAAGGCAGAAGATATATGACAGTGTTTGGATATGACAGTGTATATGAGGTATATGATGTTTTGGTGATGATCATTGATGTAGTGAAGACAGTAATGTAGTGAAGGCATTAATGTACTGAAGGTAGTAATGTATTGTTGAAATTGAAGTTGTTGTGTTGGATATGCACAGACAGTATTGTTGACAGTGTGGTTCAGGGAGGAAATGAGCAGATAGGTGGTGAAAGCAGTAGTGATGATGGGGTGAATTGATGTAATGGTGAGTTGCTGGTGAAATGGACAGTGAGTTGTTGAGGCAATTTGTAAGCATGGTGAGAATGAGGCCTGGTTGTAAGGGTGGACAATTTGTAAGGGTGTTATATGTAGGGTAGTGGTGATATGATGCCTGGTTGAAGTTGTTGATAGTTTGGTGTGGTATTTTGCACTTGAAGGCAGTGGGAAAACATGGTGAAGATAGTAGATAGTGGGGATGTTGATGGTTCTTGTGGAAGTGGAGTGACTGTAACTAGAATTGCTGAAAGGAAAGTTTCTGTGTGTATGGAGTTATGTTGATGAAATAATGCAGGGATGTGCACTGTTCAGTGATTTTGACGGATGAGGGGCAAAGATGTAGGGATTGTTGGTTTGCTTGTGTGGTGGAGTGGATCTTTGGTTGGGGTGTGTGTGTTATGTCACCGTTGAAGGCAGGAACATATATGTAATAGTGAGAGTGTAAGCATTGTTGAAGTAGTGGTACACATATATGTAGTGGGATGAACAGAGGATGGGCAGATGATATGCAGGAGCATGATGTGCAGAGAAATATAATTGTAGTGGGGTGATGAAATGGTCTTTGTGTGGCGGAGTGGTGATGTGCACAGAGAGGATTGATGTTGGGTAGAAGGCAGTGGCAGTGTTGGGTAGGAACAGTATGTGCTGAATGAACTGTTGCACACTTACAAGTCAAAGGGGTAGATGGTTGATATGCACTGGGTTGGGTAGGAGATGATGTGCAGTGCACAGTAAACAGGGAAGGGACTATTTTGTAATTGTAAATGAAATGAAAAAAACGTAACTGTAAAATTTAAATGCAATGCAATAAAAAAAATTTGAAATTGTGTATATTTTTTTTAAATATGCAAATGTAACTAGCAAAGCAACAAACACACAAACAAAATAACAACAAAAATTACACATAAACACACAACTATAATTCTTTTTTCTTTTTTTAACTCAACACACAAAATTAACACATAATAAAATCAAACAAAAATAATTCGTAGGATAAAATTAAAAATCAAATCTATTTCCTGGCAACAGCGCCAAAAACTTATTGAAATCGACGGTTTTCTATCAGTTAGAAAATCGTCGACAAATTGTAATAAAAATAACCGCAAGTGCACGGCGTACAATTTTAGTACGTGGCGAGTACGGGTCGATCCGCAGGGAATTAAAGTGATTTAAAATTCTACTCAATCAAATTAATCAAGAGTTTGAAGTTGTTTAAGCTAAAACAATGTAAAGAACTAACAAAAGAAAGTGAATAAAAATATGAGATAAAAGAGACAATTTAGAGGCAATTCCCTTCTCATGATCACATAAATCAACATAATGAAATTATGATCTCTCTTTTCGGTCATTTGTGAATTTAGTTGATGTGTTTATCCTAATTATGGTATATTTGTGCTATTAATTAGCCCAACATAAACCATCAAACTTTAACACACCCACCAAACCACTTGTCAACTCTCATGAAAATGGTAATGAAGTCAAAAATAAAATCTATTCTAAGTATGATCTATTTACTATCGATTAGTAATATAGATCATCAAATTTGGATTCTAAGATCCACTTTATTGCCAATATCATATGTAGATGAAGAGGTAATTTGTGTTTATGTTTGTTTAAGCATAGCCTATTTGGTGTCAACAACATAGGCTATCAAATTCAAAGTTAAACAACAAATTTTACCACATCAAAATTCCATTAAGTATAAAAAGAGATCGAATGAAATCACTATGTTGAATCTACATGATTAAGAGAGCTTCATTACCCCTAAATTGAAGGGGTTTAGCTTCTCATATTTGTTATCATTTCAACAAATGTAGATTACAACATAAACATAAACAAGAAGAAAAAGAGAGCTAATTAAAATAAAATAAAAACTAATCTACTTGCATAAAAGAAAGAGATCTACACTACTAACATAAAAGAAACAACAAAGAAATGGTGATGTATTAAAATTGCATAAAAATAAATTACATGAAGAAAAGGCTAAGAAGCCATTAAAAAGAGAAAGAGAGTTTTTTTTTTATTTGTCGCTACCACTAAACTAACTACAAGGTGGTGCTAAGAGCTTCATTACATGAAACATAAGGGATATTTATACATGCCTAAAACCCTAATGCATATTTTAGGGGACTGCCCAAAATACCCCTCTAGGAAGTGTGGCCTCCAAGTTGTCATTAGCATGAGCATAATCCACTATTATATGTGCATGTAACTTTAATGTCCACTAACATGTGCATTAGCTTCTAATTGTAAATCATGATAAGTGGGTAGGTGGGGTCCTCCATGATTTCATGATTTGATTTATTTCCATCTACATTTGCCTTCTCTTATGCATGCATTTTTCATGAAGCCTCTTCATATATTTCCATCCAATTTCCTACAAATAAAATAAAATGTGCAAATAAATATTCTGAAAATTAATATATGCACAAAAATGACCATTTTGCCCTCATATGAAGATGAATAAATGATGATTTGAAAACAATTGAATTTTGGTTTAAACATGTTAAAATACCTTATATACTCATTTATTTAATTAGATTAGATTAAATATGGAAGTAAAATATGCATATTTACGTGCACATCACTGTTGGTTGGTAAAATAAAAAATATATAGAGCTATATATCTATACTTTTAGAATCTCACAACGGAATGGATAAAATATAATAACAAAAATAAGTACCCATTTCAAAAAAAAACAAATCTCAGAAAAACAACATCACAAATATCCATAGTACAATGTCTCAAAATAAACTATCATCATGTCTATAAATCTAGGTACATCTGAATAGATCAAAAACATTGATAAATAACTAAATTGCCGCAAGTCTTCATCGCCTCCTTGATCTTCTTCATCAGCATTACTTCCCATAATCTGTGGGTTGTAATGATGAGAGAGTCAGAACAATAATGTTTGGTAAATGAAAATATTAAGTCTTACCATAATAGTATTTGGACAGTATCATTTAGATAAGTATTATGTCTTACGTATCCTAAATTTTATCCTAATGAGTATACCTCAAACTGTAAGCCACGCGCACCTCCACTCTAGCTCCATAACGTATCTCCAACTATAGGCCAAAGTCCCTTTCCAGTCTAACTTCGTAATTATAATGTGAATGCAACGCAACTATGGAATGTATTGGGTCCAACGAGCCATCTCTGGTAATCATGTCCTAACGATGCGAGAGAAAGTACCTGAGCCACTTGATACCTCTTATTAGAAAATAGGCAGACTCTGACCATTTAATACCTATACTCTAGGAATATCCCCTCATTTAATATCTAGAGCCAAGGCAGACCCCTCTTTGGTACTTCCTAGCTGACATCGTAAGAAATCCCATATGGCCACTTAATTCTTCTTTAATGGGAAAGATGTGGATCCTCCAATATCCATTAGTACCTCAACCCTGAAGCAAACCCTCTTCAATGATTTCCCACTACTGCACCTAAAAGATAATCCCCACTATTTAATACTTCTTGAGTGGGAAGGAGGCAGACCCTATAATAGCCATTTAATACCTCCAACCCAAAAGCATGCCGGTACTAGGATATCTGTTTTATAACCCAACCCATGACATCTCACATTAACCAGATTATTCGTAGGTGCTGGTAGCCATATTGGCTAGGCAGAGTAACCCTACAGATTTGTGATTAACCTGGCATCCACTTTGGGTAATTATTATAAGCGATCTCTCACATTAGTCCCCAAAGTCACACTGTTGATAGCCATATTAGTTGGATAGGCTTATGTGTACTTTTGACTGAACTTGCATCCTTATAACTTAGTTATATTTCTGCTCTCTGACGTAACAAAATATCCCAAGATATATACACACTACATATATATAATATACCGCATTTACACATTAAGGCCATATAAGGGAAACTCCTTATTTCGCCCTTAATTATGGATTAATCACCATAATTATCCTTAACTTGCTTCCTATAGGGATTAGCATTATATATTACCTATTTATTTCATACATCTACGACATATACATTAATAATATATTTGTACCTAACATAAAATATTAGACTAACTAGGTTTTATTAAATATTTCTAAGCGTGCATAAAATTATTTCCCTACTAAGGTTTTCGCTTTCTATATGAGTTGTTAAAATGTTAAAACTTCCATATTCATACAACTCTCAGTCTCGTACAATAGTTTACAAAATCACTAATATCCTTAGCTAAACAAAACAGACTTGTATATATATTCAAAGATGGAATCAAGGTACCTAACTTATTTTACATTAACATAGTAGAACCAATGCCTCTATTACGAGGGAAAAAACTTTGTATTTTAAATACTTTATATTATATCCAACTTTTACATATACAAGCTTAAAATGAAAAAGGGATTCTTATTTATCTAAATTACGGAAATATGCAGTGCAAACAATAAATAGGAAAATCCATATTTTGCACGCCCCTAATCCTTTTCTTTTAGAACCCTTCGTCATAACAACTGAAATTGAAAAGTGGAAGTTGAATAGAACATAAATTAATCATATTGCAAATAAAAGTTAAATTCTACTTTATTAACATAAAATAATTGAGATTCCAAGTATTCAGGAATTGACATTTTATAGAGGAACTTTTGGGGTTTTAGTTTTAAGGTTTTCGTATACAAAATATCCCAAGACATAAAACAAATCCAAACATTTAATGCGCAAATTACCATATAGAGAAAAACTAAGATTTCCACTCATAGATAGCTTACCCCGAATTCCTTTGGATTCGATTCCATTCCTTCACCTATTTCCTCCTTCAATTGTGTATATATTAGATTCAGAATTCAGAGATTAGGGAAGAATAGTAACAGAGAAATGTTTGTATGTACATACATACATATGTGTATATATATAACTTCTTGCCTTTTGTCCGATTGATTCCCTCCTTAAAAGCTAAATCTTGAATCTAAAAAGCTTATGGAGGAGGAAGAGAACCGACATAGTTTTGCTAGCGTTGCTATTTTTCTTTTAAATAAAAGTGAGGGGGCTAGCCTCTTATTTATATTGGTTAGAACGCGTCGAGATTGTACGTTTAAAATAATAAAATCTGGATCATTCAGACCTAGCAAAACCCTAGCCCCATATGAGAACCGGTCAATCGGCCTGCCTTGAGCAGTCGACCACTAGCGGTCGACCGACCTAGTGAAGGCGGTGATTAACCTTCTTCTGCTAGCCGAAATTTATTTGTTACCTTTTATTTTTTATGTTAATTTTTATTTCCAACCGTTAATCCCTAATGTTAACATTTACTTTAACGTTAAGTTTGCCTTTAACATTAAAATATTTTATTACCCTTTTTAATTTCAAATGTTAACGTTGTTAAATTTTTAAATATAAATTTGTTTGAACTATTTTAATTCGATAACTTTAAATGTCCATAACTTCTCCATTTGAACTCAGTCCGTGATACTTTATATATGAACATGCTTGGAAAATCCTCGCGAACACAATGGTGTAACTTTCATGGCCAAATTCCAACATTTATGAAATTGTCATTTTCAGCCTTATTGGAAATTAATTAATTTTCTTAATTAAATTTCCTATTTATTTTATATGGTGTTACATTCTCCCACTTTTAAAAAGAATTTAATCTCCAAAATCCCTAAGGGCAAATAGTGTAATGTGCACTCTATAACCAAGTTATCTACATAATCATCTACTCTACCAAAAATGCAATGTGATTATGTATGCAACAAGCTATAGGTGAGCTCAACCCTAGAGAAAATGTAAGATCATTACATGTAAGCATGTATGCATGTATGAAAAACATCCTAATATGCATAAGATCTATCTAAGTGCCAAGATAACAGTAAAAAGTGTGGAAACCATCTCCTACCATCCAATCTAGCAACCATGATGCAACCAAAACCTATACAATACTAAATATGGAGAGAGAAAATTTATTAGAGAAAAGCTAGGGATGAGAAGTCCTAATCTTCTCTTCTATCTACTATGTGCTTTCTGTCGGATTATCTCCTCATTGCATTTAGACCAACTTAATTTATTAGTTATGAAGCTTCCTAACTTCGTGCTTCACTATGAGTGCGGTGGTATGGGATGCTATTAGCTTTATCTCTACATCTGCTAACTGATCAGGCTCTACTACAGTGGCGATGTCGTGTGGACATTTACTCAAATTTGATACATGGAAAACATCATAGACTCCCACTAAGTTAGCCGGAAGTTCTACTCTATGCACAAGTTTCTCTACCCTCTCCAAAACCGAGATGGACCCAACAAATCTTGGCACTAACTTCCCCTATGTTCCAAACCTCATAACCTTGCTAAGAAGGCATACCTTAACAAATACCATGTATCCAACTGAAAACTCCAACTCCTTCCTTCGCCTGTCAGCATAGAACTTCTGTCAATCCTATGCGGCCTACCTTCATCGCCTAATCACCTCAAAATTTTCCGTGGTCTCATAGATCAAACTTGGTCCAAGTAAAATTTTGTTAATAGTTTCCCACCAACAAATAGGTGACTTGCACAGCCTTCCATATAAGGCTTCAAAGGGTGTCATACCAATCGTCACCTGATAATTATTATTGTACATGAATTCTACTAAGGGTAAGTGCTTCTACCAATGTCCACCAAAATCGATGATACAAGCCCTCGATAAATCTTCTAAAATCCTGTTTACCCTTTCTGTCTATCCATCGGTCTACGAGTGGTAAGTGGTGCTAAGATTCAACATCGTTCCTAAGGCTGATTGCAAACTCCTCTAAAACTCACTAGTGAATACGGGGTCTCTATCACTAACAATGCTGACCAGAACTCCATGCAACCGTACCACTTCTTTTATATAAATTTGCACTAGATATTCCTCCATCATATTGCTCTTTATACGAATAAAGTGGGCATTCTCAGTGGGTCCATCCACTAAACCCATATAGCTTCATTGCCACTTTGACTTCTAGGCAATCCATCTATAAAGTCCATCGATATATGCTTCTTTTTCAAGTCGATACCTCTAACAGCAATAACAAATCTCCAGGCTTCCCTTGCTCCGCTTTTTTCGTTTGGATCATCAAACATTTAGTGACATATTCCTCTATTTGTCTTTTCATCCTCGGCCAATAGAAAATTCGTTTCATATCCCTATACATCTTATCCCCACTAGGATGAATAGTCATATTAAAGCAGTGGCACTCCACAAATACTTCCCCTATAGAAAATCTTCCACTACTAGGACATATAGCCACTCATATCTCCTTAGCTACCCTCTTTCATCAATCGAATACCTAAAGATGTGAGGGAAATGCTCTCCTTATCTAACTTGTCCAAAATGTCGACTATTGTTGCATCTCTCTTCTGTTATTGACCGAAGCGGTCTATCAATGTTGGTCTTACTTCCACAGATGCTAGATAACCCGAAGTGAATTCCGATGGCAGTTGGAAATTGAAATTCAAGAGGTACTCCAACCACCTTTACTCATTTATAGCACCAAGAGTAGCATGCCTTCAGCTAAGGATTCAGCAACAACTGATAAAGTTAGGGGTATTCGCCAGGGGCAATATGTAATTTGTTACATATATCTAATTCGTTGACCAATCTTGTTTGCAATAAAGGTGTTTCTTTCTATTTTATACTTGATATAATGTGGTTATATTAATTAATTAATTTAATTAAAAGTATATTTAATAGAAAATCCATAAATGGTATATCTTGTGATAGTAGTTACAAAGTGCTGTAACCATGAATAATTTATCACAATGAAACAAATATACCATTTTAAATGTTCCTAGTCAAGTTGCATCGAGAGTGGATATCATGTATCCATTGAGACTCGAGTACGTAACGCTCTCCAAATGTTGGGCAATGTATCACTCGTGACTGCTGGGGGCACCTAGGGGTTACGTACTGAGAGTCATTAGATAATTATGGAATGACTCACTTAATAGTTTTCTGTTGTTTAATATAACTAAGGTCAAACATAAAATATCGATGTGACTAATTTACACAGTTCTCTTGACTTGAGGATACTGTTGATCTTCAATGTGGAAGCTCCGCTTTGATTATAGTTAAATCATGGCATGATGTCCATCGAACGACTATAGTTGCGTCGAGTGAAAGCATTGGAAGTGAAACACTATTCAAGAGAGAATTCGTCTCCTTAATTATATGAGGTTAGTATCATGGTCAACTAAAGTCAACTCAAAGTCAAAGTCTTTGGCCAGAGCAGTTCGGTTAATAATAATTGTTATTATTGAATCAAGGATTTTATGTCTAGATTGTAAAGTTGAATGTGGGTGATATTGGAATTTTGACCATTACAAAATTCCATAAATCCAAAGTGATATAGTTTTGACGAAGAGAATTGGTGTAGATAATTGTCATTATCGAGTACCGCTTATAATAAGTAAAATTAGATTTTACCAAATGATGTGTAACCGATAAATTCATCCAAAATGTCACACCACATGCTAAGTGGCATGTGAACGTTAATATTCGAAAAGTTCGATATTACACCTTTGAGTCGCACAACCGAAATGATGAATGCTCTAAATAAACCACATGATTTAATTAATTTATAATTGTTGTAAATTAATTTAATTAATTAATATTTATGTAATATTATTAAATTTTATTTAATTTGTTTTAATGCCCTTAGCATTTATTAAAGTGCGTATATAAAAGTTATAAACGCGCGTATCATTATATGATATCTTTAGAGTGTTTGAATTTGATTTAAACAGGATAAATACTAAAAAGGGGGCTTTAAATAAATTAAATTAATTAGTATTTGTGAAATATTAGTTTTTGAAATTTTATTTTAATTTATTTGAATAACATTAGCATTTAACAACATGCATATATAAAAGTTATAAACGTGTGCGCATTTGATTTGGTTTCAAATGGGATTGATGCTAGTGAGATTTTAGAAATTTTTAAGGGCCCATGTGGCACCATCTATGGCTAGCCATGCATGTAGAAGAGAGAGAGGATTTGATTAACATTTAAAAAGGAATTAATATGGGAAAGTTTTAAGGAAGGAATATGATATGTTTCTATCATTTCTTTAAAAACACATCTTCCTTTATTTTCTTTTAATATTGATTTCTTTCCTGTAACAATCATCCCTCTTGCTCTTCTATCAGAGAATTTCGAATTTTCATGGCTTCCTAACCTTTAAATTTCCAAATAAAATATCAAATAAAATTGATAACAAAAGGTGGTTCTAATTTCTTAATTCTTATAAAATTTGAAGATCGATTCATGGAATCTAAGAGCCTTTGATTCATCATTCAAGGTACATTCTCTTGGCAACATCTCATGGTAATAATTCTAATTTTATATATTAATCATTCAACTTGTTTACGTAATGTTGATCCATCACCTATTTCATCTCATCTATGTTTTTGTTTATTTGATCAAATAGATTAGATCCTTTTTGCCCTATCTTAATTAATCACATATGTTAACCATGTTATTTTAATTTGAATCTGTTTTAAGATATATTTTGATTGTTTTCCAATTCTTGTTGTCATTAAAAGATCTACATTATACGATCCCATATTTTTTTATTTTTCATATTGCTTAATTGTCTAGACCTGAAACCTTTGCAACATATACATACGTGTCTGATTTGTCCTATCTATTTTGTTGTTGTTACAAGTTTTTTATTTAAAAAAAACTTTTTGATTGAAATCTAAATTTTAATTAATGAAATATTTCTATTATTGATTCAAATAGAAAACATATGTGGTTTATTTATGTTTGCACGTATGTTTTGTGTTCACTATTTTAAATTCTGTAACGACCCGTAAAATTTAATGGTTTTAAAGTATATTTAACTGGAAATTTGTGAAATTTTAAACAATAAAATTTGAAATTAAAAATTTATTATCTGGAATACGTCTATTTTAATATAGCAACTGGTAAATTTTCATCTGATAATATTGAAGTTTATTTTCCTGTGAAATTTCATTTCAAATCAAACCGGTTAATAACAGTGAATTTAAAAGTTTTCCGAAACCAAAATATGTTAACAGGAGAAAATTTATTCAAAGCATTTTGAATCAGACTGCGAAATTCGTTTCGCGAAATTCGGACGTTTCTAGCTCCATTTGGATTTTTCCGTTCAAAATAGCAGCATTTTCGGTACCGATTATCGACTTTTGATCGGATGATCGTGCCACTAATATCTGTGTACCGTTTTGATCGTCTCGTCGTACTGATCTCCACGGTATATTCAACTCTGCATTTTGAGATCTGGTACACGCCTGTTATCCCAACTTTTGGCAAAGTCGAGATACCCAAAGATTAACTGAAAATCAATGATTATTAGTCATGAACATCGATTGTGCATCACAGGTTCACCATGGATATCGATGAATTCTGTCCGAGTCCGGATCGGGCTACAATTGATGAGACAAGCCAAGCAAGGTCAGGTGAAGCAACATTCCAAATTTCGAAACAATCCGAGTTCGTATGCTCAAGTTATCACCGATATAAAATGGAAGAGGTATGCTATGGTTCGGATCGATCAGAACCAAGCCCTAGGTTCGAATCCATCATCCCTACATCACTTCAAATCCACGAGAAGCACCCTTGCTTCGACTCCATCAGCGCATAGTACTTCGAATCCATCGAGCCACTTTGCCTCGCAACCTTCAGGTTGAACACCTTCGTATCCATCTGGGCTCGATGGTTCGAATCCAACACTCGAACCCATGAAGACCTCTCGCTTCATACCCATCAGATACTTGCTTCGAATCGATGCAAGGTTGGCGTGTTCGAATCGATTAAGTGCCTTCCTTCGAATCCATCCGGCTACGTTTAACTCTGTATCGATCAAAACACGTTGGCCATCGATACGAAGTAGGCGCCATTCGAATCCAGGGATATTTGGTGTCTTCGAATCCATCGAGTCAAGGCAGCGAAGTCTCCGGGACGACTCGATCTAACTGGCGACAAAGGCGGATCGATGCAAGGTTTGCGCTCCACGTCACCATCTTCACGTGCAGGAGGATCGATTCGAACGAATCGATTCGAAGGTATCAATTCGAACGACTCCAGGAAGCGAAAACCTTCAACTTGAATTGATCATAACTTGAGATCTACACATCCAAATGCTATGAAATTTTCACAGAAGCTTCAACACATGATGAAGAATGTTCACACCAAATTTCAGCTTGATTGGGCAATTTCTTGATCGATTCGAACCAAGGGTCGAATCGATCCCAAAGTGGGCCCGAGACTCCAGATTTCGGCCATATGGGCCTCCTCACGTGCCAGAACTGGTCTTCCCTCATTTTAGGCGAAATATCAGCCTCCTACACCTATAAATAGAGCCCCTGGTCATTTAGAAAAGAGGTCGGACAACTTTGAGAGCAAAGAGCGCCCAGATTCTGCCAGATTTACTCCAGATCACCATTGCTGCCTTAGATTCAGACTTAGTTCAGCAAATCAGTTGTAGTACAACATACGAAATTGTAATCTTCAAGCATCGAGCAATAAAATCATAAAAACCTTGAAGTGGACGTAGGCCGGAGATAGCCGAACCACTATAAATTGCGTGTCACTGTTCATTATTTCTTGATTGTTGTTTGTTACTTATTTAAGATCTGTGATTTGTGTGTGAATACTGTTGATTCGTATTCATACGCTGGTGCTTTCACTACACTTGGGGTTTGTGACCATTTTTGGTGCAAACACTTTGGTGCTTTCACTGAGAGGAACTAGCACCCGCTACACCAAATTCAAAATTAAGATTCGGAATTTTAAGGATTCAGATCTGACTCTACAATGACTCGACAAACTAGACAAAGAACTGAGAGGAGCCAACAGGCAGGAAGTCAAGAGGCATCCTCTGGCGCTGGAGAAGGACAAGCTTCGATCTACATTACTAGAGATGAGATGGAAGCGATGAATAACTTAATGTAGGAAAGAATGATGAAAAGCCAACAAGAGATGCTGCAGAATTTCTTCGAGCAGATGAGAGCTACAGGGACGCAGAACCCTGAACCAGCTACAGCGGCTGTGAATATGGAACAAGGAGCTAGGGCTATGGAACCCAACGGAGGACAGAATGCAGAACCAGAAGGCAATCAGCAAGGGCTTAGGGGCAGGCCCGCAGGATCCAACGCGGAAGTACCTGTGGAAGGAGCTCAGCCGGCTAGGGCCAACACAAATGCTAACGAGCCACCCGAAGAGTACGTACCAGAATTCCCTACAAGACTCGGAGGGCAAGACAGAGACATGACAAGGGGGCAACCCCTAGATGGAGATGAAAGAATGATCGGCCTAGTGAGACGACTCATGAGAGGAGGGTTTTCAGGAGGAGGATTGGAAGAAGTTAGTCGGAGTCCGTTCGCTCCGAATATCAGGAATGCAAGGAACCCTCCGAAGTTCAAACTACCAACGCTGAATCCTTATGACGGAAAGTCAGACCCGACCATACATATCACCAGATATATCAGACACATGGAAGTGCTGGGAGCATCCGAGGAAGTGATGGCACGTTGTTTCCCCTTATTCTTATCAGATTTGGCTGCGCTTTGGTTTAGGCAGCTAGAAACCGGATCAATCAGGACATGGGGCGAGCTTGTGGATTGCTTCATGAAGCAGTTTAGGGTTCACGTGACGCGACCTAAGAGCGTGATGACTTTGGCATCAATAAAACAAAGGACCGGAGAGTCCATAAAAGATTTTTTGTTACGATTTAATGCGACGGTGACTTCTGTAGATCGCCCGGACCCGTCGATGATTTTGATGGCGGCAGTGGCAGGAGTTGGAGAAGGAACCGAATTCAAAGACTCTTTGACTAAAGATCCACCGCAAGATCTTGGAGAGTTTTTCCATGAAGCTGAAAAATTCATTCGATTAGAGGAATCACGAGCCGAGAGGCAGGAAATAAATGTTGCACAAGGCGAAGGAACCGCCAGGGAACAGTCCAGGACAGACAAAGGAAAGAGAAAGCAGGATGACGCACATGATGGTCCTGATAAACGGAAGAAATTCCGAGAGCCCAGATTCAGGCAATACACAGACTTGGTGGCAGGACTGGAACGAATTTACACCGAAACTCGGGGGCAACTCCCCTATCGAAAACCCCCCAGGAGAGATCCCACAGAGTGGGAACGTAAGACTGGAAAGTACTGCCTATTCCATGAGCTGGATGGGCACACTACCGATGAATGCCGCCACCTGAAGGATGAGGTGGAAGGACATGCCAGGAGTGGTAGATTGCCGCAGTATGTCAGAGAACGTACGACGGCAGTTAGACCCGAACAACTACCGCATCAACCAAACAGGAATGATCCTGGATCGGGATCACGACTCGTCATCAACTGATTGTGATGGCAAGGGCCAAGTTCAAGATGTGGACTCTGGTCGATTAGTTTTCTTAGATTTGATTTCCAAAATAAAACGGCTATCCCACTTACTCATGTACGGGAACCGGAGAGATCCCTAGGCATGCTCTGAGATGGAAATAGACCGTTCCACCCGGAGAGGCATTATCTTGTTTTTCCTGGTGTTTGAGATTGAACATCTAGGATTTGAATTTAATAAAGAAACACTTATTAAAATAAACCTTTGACCGGAGAGTTATAGGATAAACATTAAATATCAATATAAACATGATCGCTTTATGATCCTACCCGGAGAGGTAGGATCCGGAGTGCAAGAAGTGAGTTGCTTCGCCGGAGAGCGACAGGATCAACTCACTTAAGCATCGTTTCCTATTCACCGGAGAGTGATTGGATCAGGATTCGATAAGAGTCCGAAGAGGCTATGATCGGCCCACGATTCAGGCCATGACATCGCTTAATGTTCAGATACACTGAACCAGAGTGCAGGAGGTGAGTCGCTTCGCCGGAGAGCGACAGGATTGACTCACTTAACGTTGTTTCCCCTTCACCGGAGAGTGACAGGATGGGATCCAGCATGAGCCCGGAGAGGCTATGATCGGTCGAGAACGACCAAGACATCGCTATACGCCCTAGCTGGGGCCAGAGTGCAAGGGATAGAAAGCAACGCCGGAGTGCAATAGGATCTTTCTATTTAATCGCTAAATCTAGAATGGGTTTGACAGGGGTCCGGAGTGACCATCAATAGTACGGAGAGACCGTAGAATTTCATCCTTAACTTCCACTGGAAAAAATTGATAACAATTCGGCTTCGAACAGCCATGGACTTGATTGAAAATGCTATAAGCTATGAGTAAAACATGAACTCACTGCAACCAACTTAAGACTGATCAAAACACGCCTTTTACCAAAAAGGCATGTTTTGGGTGGCAAAATGTTATCCCAACTTTTGGCAAAGTCGAGATACCCAAAGATTAACTGAAAATCAATGATTATTAGTCATGAACATCGATTGTGCATCACAGGTTCACCATGGATATCGATGAATTCTGTCCGAGTCCGGATCGGGCTACAATTGATGAGACAAGCCAAGCAAGGTCAGGTGAAGCAACATTCCAAATTTCGAAACAATCCGAGTTCGTATGCTCAAGTTATCACCGATATAAAATGGAAGAGGTATGCTATGGTTCGGATCGATCAGAACCAAGCCCTAGGTTCGAATCCATCATCCCTACATCACTTCAAATCCACGAGAAGCACCCTTGCTTCGACTCCATCAGCGCATAGTACTTCGAATCCATCGAGCCACTTCGCCTCGCAACCTTCAGGTTGAACACCTTCGTATCCATCTGGGCTCGATGGTTCGAATCCAACACTCGAACCCATGAAGACCTCTCGCTTCATACCCATCAGATACTTGCTTCGAATCGATGCAAGGTTGGCGTGTTCGAATCGATTAAGTGCCTTCCTTCGAATCCATCCGGCTACGTTTAACTCTGTATCGATCAAAACACGTTGGCCATCGATACGAAGTAGGCGCCATTCGAATCCAGGGATATTTGGTGTCTTCGAATCCATCGAGTCAAGGCAGCGAAGTCTCCGGGACGACTCGATCTAACTGGCGACAAAGGCGGATCGATGCAAGGTTTGCGCTCCACGTCACCATCTTCACGTGCAGGAGGATCGATTCGAACGAATCGATTCGAAGGTATCGATTCGAACGACTCCAGGAAGCGAAAACCTTCAACTTGAATTGATCATAACTTGAGATCTACACATCCAAATGCTATGAAATTTTCACAGAAGCTTCAACACATGATGAAGAATGTTCACACCAAATTTCAGCTTGATTGGGCAATTTCTTGATCGATTCGAACCAAGGGTCGAATCGATCCCAAAGTGGGCCCGAGACTCCAGATTTCGGCCATATGGGCCTCCTCACGTGCCAGAACTGGTCTTCCCTCATTTTAGGCGAAATATCAGCCTCCTACACCTATAAATAGAGCCCCTGGTCATTCAGAAAAGAGGTCGGACAACTTTGAGAGCAAAGAGCGCCCAGATTCTGCCAGATTTACTCCAGATCACCATTGCTGCCTTAGATTCAGACTTAGTTCAGCAAATCAGTTGTAGTACAACATACGAAATTGTAATCTTCAAGCATCGAGCAATAAAATCATAAAAACCTTGAAGTGGACGTAGGCCGGAGATAGCCGAACCACTATAAATTGCGTGTCACTGTTCATTATTTCTTGATTGTTGTTTGTTACTTATTTAAGATCTGTGATTTGTGTGTGAATACTGTTGATTCGTATTCATACGCTGGTGCTTTCACTACACTTGGGGTTTGTGACCATTTTTGGTGCAAACAACGCCGAAAAGAGTAAACTGTTCATTATA
The DNA here is from genome assembly GCA_030737815.1 of Allium fistulosum. NCBI lineage: Eukaryota > Viridiplantae > Streptophyta > Magnoliopsida > Asparagales > Amaryllidaceae > Allium > Allium fistulosum. The sequence continues at coordinate 531,005,178 of CM060902.1, forward strand.
ACGGTACCTTTAATTGTGACCGATAATTCTCCTTCGGTTTCAAATTTTGAAACTTATTGTCCAATCAACCCATTAATTGTTTTGATGACTTTCGCTGAATCAACGGACGTACGTTACCATTCCCATCATTTCAGTTTATATTTACTCTGGTACGTTGTTCTGCATTTTTTCTTTCCACTGTTACTCTTTTATATTTATTGTTGCCTTGAAACATGCTTCACCTTTTATATTTTCTAAACCATCGGCTCCTACTATTCTATATCATTACTGTATCCAATATTCTTTCCGGTTGTACATGAGGCCACTATCTCTTCCCCTTCTCTTCATTTGAGAAAACAATATATATACAGTAACGTGTATTATTTTACCATGGCTCAAGCAGTCGTTCGCCCTTCCCCTCTCTCTTCTACCCGTCGATCTCCCTCTCATTTCCGTTCCACCAAGAACCCCTTCCACCGAGCCCAGATCCAAACTTGCAGCCGAAGCCTCCTTCCACTGCTCCCGTGCAACCACCCGAGCCAAAGCCCCGTCCACCGCCTGCTGCCACAACTGTCCTTCGGCCTTCATTCCCCAGCCTACGCTACTCGCGCTTGGCCTTGCCTTGTCACCTCCACCTCCCCTCCGTCCATTCCGACCACAGCCTCCGCTGCCGCCACCAGGCCAAACACCGCCACTCCACTTCGGCCTGACTTCAACCACTGACACCGCCTGTGCCAGTACACCCATCACCATCCCGAGCTCTCTTGCATCCTTCGTTGCTTACGTACTGGTTCATAGTTTATTGTAGTATATATACATTATATGCTATATGGTAAGTTGTTGATTTTAAATATAAACTATATAAGTTGTTTTTACATTTTTGGTGACAGCCTGTTTGATTTGAAACTCAGTACACCGCCATTTTTATTCTATTCTATTTTATATATATATTTACAATATGGGCATGATTACAGTAGTATAGATATATGTTAGTTCATTTCATATATGATTTTCTCTAGTTAGTGTATATATTATATAAAGCAAGTTATATTTGTAAGTTTGGTAGTTGTCTGCATTTCTGTTAGTTATATAAAGTATAATATGTTTCAGGTTTTTATGAATATATTTCTATGTTATAAACTATATTCTCTGTTGTGTTTTCAAATATATAAGTTTATTTGGATAATCACTGTTCGCATAATGTTATAGTACATACATTTTAAATGAAATATGTGCTACAGAATATTTTATTTTAAAGGGAGTCATATAGTTGTCAGTCTATATACATGTGTTATATATACCTATATATGTATATTTTCTCATGTTTGCTTTGGTTTGTGTTCCCCCTATATATGTATATTTTCACGGGTCTGTTGGCTCCATAAATTTTACAAATTGTATAGTTTGGAAGCTGTTTAAGTATATATTAATATATGTATTAGTCTATACTATAGTTAGCTGTGAATTTATATATTTATTTACAAACTGAATATTATAATTTGTGATATGTTTGTTTATACTAAAACTATGATATAGTATATAACCTGTAGTGTATATATGTTATGGTATCATTGTTTTAAAAGTATGTTATACAATATCGATTTTTAAATTATAACATACATGTGTATTTAGTTTTCAATTGTATATCGTACATATTGGGATTCAATACTGATTTGAAATAAATGTATATGTTTTAAATATATGTTTGGTTTAATAAAGTGATCTTGGGATATATATAAAGATTTTATATTGTTATATGTATGTTTAAATTTTAATGTTGATTTCTATATATGTGTTTGATTAAACATTGATTTTGAAAGGAAATAATAAGATAATAATATAATATACTATTTGTTTGAATTTATCATCATCAACCAAATTTTGATTTGATTTCATCGATTTGTCGTTATCAGCTTTGATCGTCGGATTCGTGCTGATCTTTCTTCGCTTTGATTCGTAACTCAACTCAGCTTCGTTGTCTATCTCTCTAGCCTCAAAAGGTGAGCAATCACTCACGATTAACATTCTTGTATTTATTAAATTTGATCTCAATTGAAACGACAATTGAAATATGATGCTGTAGATATTTAAATTGTTATATATGCTATTATCTGTATATGTTCACTTGTGACATCTGACACCAGTATCTAGTATTTATATGCCTGTTATTACTATTATCTGTATATGTTCACCTATGACATCTGACACCAGCATCTGTTATTTATATTGATGATATATGCCTGTTGTTATATTTTATATTATCTGTTATCACTCTGCAAGTTCCCTGTTAGTATAGAATTCACTATGGGTTGAAATGATACATACCCGAACGGACTTTAGAATAGGAGAATTTCGTTATGGGTTGAAATGATAAACCCAAGCGATTTTCATTCGAATTGAAATTGGGATTACGGGTCGAAATGATATCTACCCGTATATATTTAAATTTCGGATTGAAATGATAAATATCCGTATCACTTAACCATATGATAAATAAATATACAGACACCGTTGGTCCATATATATATATATTTTAAAAATGAATTCTATGGTTTTGGAAAGATATATGGTTTTAATAAATGTTGAGCCTTAAATTTTTATATATAAATGGGAATGATTTATTTAAATACATATAATATGTTGAGTATATAAAATATATTTCAAAATAGATTTTGGTAAAAATTTGAATAAGTTAAGGTTAGAAAGATAATTTAAATTTAGTCGAAATTGTATTCAATAAAGAATTTTATTTAATTAAACCGATTTGAAACTTATTGAAATTGAGATGTAAGATATGATTTATAACTTGAGTTTGATTTATAAGTAATCTAATGAATATTTCTTGTTTAAATAAAGTTAAGGAAATATTTAGAAAAATGTAATTTAAGGCTAGTTAAATGATATTGAATTTATTAAGTGAATATTCCCTGATTAAATAATAAATGAAGTTAAATCAAGAGCTATATGAAACTGTTAAATTTAACTTTGAAATTGTTGAATATTTAAGCTTTGAAATATATTGGAATTTAAATGGTTTATTTTGTGATTCAGATCTGTATTTGAAATCAATTTGAATTGAATTTGTTAATTAGAAACTAAATTGAATTAAAATGGGAAAATTGAGCTTTGAATAAATTTGAATTTGGAATTTGAGTTAATTTGAACCGATTTGTGAAACTTGAGGAAATTATAAACACTTTACTTTATAAATTATTTAACCTATATATACTGTTTTGGAAAATAGATATATTTGAAATGAAATGATATTTGGGTTGCAAGTATAAATTAAATTGAAATGACCACGGTGTTACGGTGTATATTTCCACCTTGTAGATAGTTTTGAAGATCCTTAGAGGATGGTTATCCCAAACATCCTTTAAGTTACTTGTATTTCAGTTGATATTTCACTTGAGTCGGATTTATTTATATAAGAATGTTAATCCTGACTCGAGTGTTTTGTGTTTTGCTTTACGCTCGGGTCAGACCGAGTGAAACAGCATTTGGGACTCACCCTTGGAGTTTGGAGCTTCCTTTGGAGATCCAACTATCGCCTCAGCTTTCAGCTCTTCTAGTTGATTTGTCCAGAGAAGTCATCTGTTGTACTGGAGACTTCACTGCATTTGAGATATTCTGTTGTATTTTATTTTTAACTCTGATGTTTATATAGTAGCTTCATGAACTACTATTTTATCTATTCCGCTGCGTATTATTACTCTGTGTCTGTGATTCTGTGATTGATTTATTTACTGCATATGCTGAGTTTTTGCCAAATTTAAATTAACAATCTGATATTTTGAATTATTCAAGTCAGACATGTGTGGATTTATTGTCGATTTGAATGGTCCAAAATAGCGGGTCGTCACAGTTGGTATCAGAGCTTTGGCTCTAGGCAAAACTTAGCATATATAGTAAATTTATTTACAGAATCACTTTCGTTCGAGTTTGAATTTCTTCCTTTTGACTCGATTTTCCTTTGAACTTTGGAACATTCCCCGCGGTTCCAAAATTCATTCTTGTCTCTCCCTATTTGTATTCTTTTGATTCTGGAGTAACACATAACTCCACTTCGAATGATCTCTATAAGAATAGGTGATCCCGCCAATCTTTGAATGATTTGTGAAGGGGTGAAACTCCTTCACAATTAGCTTTAATTCACTGATCGAATGTTGATTTTTCTTGGAATTCTGCATCGATCTTGTTCCTGAAGTCACGGTTGACCCTGGGGTCATCCGCGATTTATATAAGTATATTCATCTTCTATTTTGAAATTTAATCATCTCATCTTCGTTCGAGCCTATCTTCGAATCACAATTCTATTTGATTAAGAGTTCCTCTAATTTGAATTTCTATCTTTGATTTGAAATCCATTCTTGAATCATCCTTTTGAAAAATCGGGTTTATTCGTATTTTGGAAACTGTTTTATATATCGAAATTTTTATAAGTATGATTATATTCTATATATAAAAGTGAAAATGTTTTCGATAAGGATTATATATACCTTTTAAAAATAAGAATTTGAATTTTTGAAAGGATTTGAAATTATATAAGAAATTGATTTATATAAAAATGATTTATAACTAAAGGATTTGAAATTTGAAATTCGAGAATTGAACTCTGGTATTTTGAAATTTGTTTTAAGATTTTGAAATATATAATAATAGTATGATTTAAAAGTATTTTCGGAATAAGAAATGTTCAAATGATTTTAATAAGTTTCGAATGATTTCAAAGAAATTTCAAAAGAAGTTTGAGAAAATAGAAGTCCAGAACTCACTTATGTCGCTGGAAAATAATTTCGGTGATGAGTGCACGCATCATCGACATTGATTTTCGAGTTTCAGAGTGAGGGATAGGCCACTTTAATAGCTTTGCTATGCGAGTGATTTTGCAAAACCAATTTTGATTTCAAATTCCGAAGTAAGATTTGATATTCGAAAGATATATGTATATATATATTTGAAATGATTTGAAGTAAGCCGGTGTTCATTCCTCGAGTTTTGGATTTGATATAACCCTATCTATTAAAATTGATTTACTGATTTGTTGCTGATTTCCAACTCTTGAATTTGAAAATGATTTCTTCGACTATTTTGAAGTTCGAGCACTTCCAAATCAAGGTTAACTTTTCAAAAGCTAAGGATTTTGAAGTAAAGCATATAAGTTTGATATGTATGTTTAAAATATGTAATAATATGATTTAAATAAGCTGAAACTGTTTTGTTAATAAACGAATAAGGCTATTTTGAATTTTTCTAAATATGGAATTTAGATTTGAAATGTTTTGAAAGAATTTGGTCTTCAAATATTTTGAATAAAGTTTAGTTAAATGTTTTAACTTAGTAACATCTTTATGAAACTATATATTTAACTAGTTGGAATAAATATATAAGTTGTACGTATGCTGTTTTATTCGCATAATTAATTTGATCCCGGTTTGAGTACACAAGTTCGAGGTGAATTACACCATTTCGTGTTAGGATTTTTCATTCGATTCTTGATGGCGAATATTTGATATGGATTTGGGCTTGATTCTTGAATTCTCTATCGTAGTGTATGGCTATGCAAGGAGACCGATGGCTTCTAGTCGAGAAACCATATCGAAATCCGCATTAGGGAAATCGAATGGACAATACTAGTTCGAAAGCGAACTTGTGTGATCGAGCGAGCGATCAAATGTGATTCTGCGAAATGATGATGTATGTACATCTTATATTCTAATATCATTGATATATTTTGACGCTGAAATTGAAAGCTGTCGGGTTAAATATCTTTGCTTACTAAAAGAAAATTCCAATTTAAATTTCAAAGATATATAACCCATAAAAGCAAAGATATTCAATCCCATATAGCTCTTCGTACAGTGAAATTTATTTTGAAATTTGGCCCTTATATAAGATAGACCTTACATAAGTATAAGATGATTTTGAAAACATTTGATTTTGGAAATGAATTGGTTGACTTAAATTATCGATTTGGAAATTTGGATTTATTTTCTAAATCTATTATTTTGGAAACTTTGAAACTAAAGATATTTAATTTGAGAAGAAATAATTTAGTGAAATTGTATATGATTTTGAAATTGAACTGATATTGAAACAAATTGAAATTTGAGAACCTTATGTTACTAAACACTTGATTTGGGAGTTGTCGAACTTATATAAAATTGATTTGTATGAGTATGAAATTGATTCGAAAACTATAGATTTGAAAGGTACTCCATTTGAAAGGGAAATCTTATATAATTGAAGTCTATATAAGTATGATTTGATATACTATTGATTTTGGAAAGTATTTGATTTGAAAATTAAATCTTATATATAATGGATTTTATATAAGTACGATATTTGAAAGTGATTTGAAAAGGTACTATATGATACATATTTTCGAAGTAAAGATATGGAAAGTGCCTTCTGCTTGATATCCGATTTGTGGCCACATCTTGGATTCATTCTATCGATATTATTCTCTCTGATTTTGGTTTTCCGGATATGATACTCGAGTGTCCTTCGAATTCCATGGCGTTACCCATGGTCTTACGAACTCGACTGCATAGCGTAATTCGTAAGGCAGTGATTGCTTAAAAGGTATGGATGTTTCCTGGGGGATCCAGGCGTAACCATTGTGTATCTGCGATCTATGGTCGTGTTAGTGGCGTAATCCGCAAGGCAGAGATTGCTTACGGGGTATGGATGTTTCCTGGGGGATCCAGGCGTAACCATTTTTATGTATCCTGCGGTCCACCGTTTTGTTGCATGGCGAAATTCGCAAGGCAGTGAATGCTTAAAAGGTACGGATGTTTCCTGGGGGACCCAGGCGTAACCATTGTGTATCTGCGATCCATGATTTGATTCGTTTTGTTTGGATTGTACTTTCCATATCTGTTTTAAATGTTTTTCCAGTATTTTCACTGGGTGTTGAAACAAGTCTACTAAGTACTTGGAGAATTCTAGTTTTGCGCCTGATCAACGCACTACCAGAGTCTACAGGAACAAGGATAAACTTGTTAAGACATCGAGTTATAAAAGTATTTTCGAAAGTAAATTTGTTTCGTTATAAAGGCAATCTATTATAAAAGTATTTCAACAAAAGAAATTTTGTATTAATATTTGAAATTGAAATTCTTATGGTTTGAATTAATTATTCATACCCGATACCATTCTTTTGAATCTACCTTATCTGCTCAGCTTTATTTATTCACCTATATTCTGCTTTTCCAAATCCTCCTTCTTCTCCTTGTTGACTATATCCTTTTTTAGTATTGTTTATTTATATACTATATGGTTTAATATATAAAAAAAAGTAGTGTTATAAATAGAAATTTTAGTGTTATAAATATTTTAGAAGTTATTAATTAAATAAAACTTATTTAAAGTAAAATGTTTATTGATTTATTAATAATATTTGAAAAGTATCTTGAGATAAAAATTAATAAATTTATGAATTATGGATTTAATGTTTTCAAATAGCTTCGTTGTAAATATAAGTAATGATGTAAATAATTGTTTTCAAATATTTTTCATATTTATAAAGATGTTATTTAAACATAAATGGCATTTATAAAGGAAGCAAGAATTTGCAAATGGGTTTTAAAGTATTAAAGATAATTGATTTGCCATTGAAGTTTCAAATGAATATTTCAAGTAAAATTTATATATAGTTCAAATTAATTGTTTAATCTTGACTTTCAATCTATCTTTTCCATCTGGTTGTTTCTATTCTCCTACCTTCTTTCTTTTCGGGGACGAAAAGTTTTGAGAGGGGGAGAGTGTAACGACCCGTAAAATTTAATGGTTTTAAAAGTATATTTAACTGGAAATTTGTGAAATTTTAAACAATAAAATTTGAAATTAAAAATTTATTATCTGGAATACGTCTATTTTAATATAGCAACTGGTAAATTTTCATCTGATAATATTGAAGTTTATTTTCCTGTGAAATTTCATTTCAAATCAAACCGGTTAATAACAGTGAATTTAAAAGTTTTCCGAAACCAAAATATGTTAACAGGAGAAAATTTATTCAGAGCATTTTGAATCAGACTGCGAAATTCGTTTCGCGAAATTCGGACGTTTCTAGCTCCATTTGGATTTTTCCGTTCAAAATAGCAGCATTTTCGGTACCGATTATCGACTTTTGATCGGATGATCGTGCCACTAATATCTGTGTACCGTTTTGATCGTCTCGTCGTACTGATCTCCACGGTATATTCAACTCTGCATTTTGAGATCCGGTACACGCCGAAAAGAGTAAACTGTTCATTATAACGGTACCTTTAATTGTGACCGATAATTCTCCTTCGGTTTCAAATTTTGAAACTTATTGTCCAATCAACCCATTAATTGTTTTGATGACTTTCGCTGAATCAACGGACGTACGTTACCATTCCCATCATTTCAGTTTATATTTACTCTGGTACGTTGTTCTGCATTTTTTCTTTCCACTGTTACTCTTTTATATTTATTGTTGCCTTGAAACTTGCTTCACCTTTTATATTTTCTAAACCATCGGCTCCTACTATTCTATATCATTACTGTATCCAATATTCTTTCCGGTTGTACATGAGGCCACTATCTCTTCCCCTTCTCTTCATTTGAGAAAACAATATATATACAGTAACGTGTATTATTTTACCATGGCTCAAGCAGTCGTTCGCCCTTCCCCTCTCTCTTCTACCCGTCGCTCTCCCTCTCATTTCCGTTCCACCAAGAACCCCTTCCACCGAGCCCAGATCCAAACTTGCAGCCGAAGCCTCCTTCCACTGCTCCCATGCAACCACCCGAGCCAAAGCCCCGTCCACCGCCTGCTGCCACAACTGTCCTTCGGCCTTCATTCCCCAGCCTGCGCTACTCGCGCTTGGCCTTGCCTTGTCACCTCCACCTCCCCTCCGTCCATTCCAACCACAGCCTCCGCTGCCGCCACCAGGCCAAACACCGCCACTCCACTTCGGCCTGACTTCAACCACCGACACCGCCTGTGCCAGTACACCCATCACCATCCCGAGCTCTCTTGCATCCTTCGTTGCTTACGTACTGGTTCATAGTTTATTGTAGTATATATACATTATATGCTATATGGTAAGTTGTTGATTTTAAATATAAACTATATAAGTTGTTTTTACATTTTTGGTGACACCCTGTTTGATTTGAAACTCAGTACACCGCCATTTTTATTCTATTCTATTATATATATATATTTACAATATGGGCATGATTACAGTAGTATAGATATATGTTAGTTCATTTCATATATGATTTTCTCTAGTTAGTGTATATATTATATAAAGCAAGTTATATTTGTAAGTTTGGTAGTTGTCTGCATTTCTGTTAGTTATATAAAGTATAATATGTTTCAGGTTTTTATGAATATATTTCTATGTTATAAACTATATTCTCTGTTGTGTTTTCAAATATATAAGTTTATTTGGATAATCACTGTTCGCATAATGTTATAGTACATACATTTTAAATGAAATATGTGCTACAGAATATTTTATTTTAAAGGGAGTCATATAGTTGTCAGTCTATATACATGTGTTATATATACCTATATATGTATATTTTCTCATGTTTGCTTTGGTTTGTGTTCCCCCTATATATGTATATTTTCATGGGTCTGTTGGCGCCATAAATTTTACAAATTGTATAGTTTGGAAGCTGTTTAAGTATATATTAATATATGTATTAGTCTATACTATAGTTAGCTGTGAATTTATATATTTATTTACAAACTGAATATTATAATTTGTGATATGTTTGTTTATACTAAAACTATGATATAGTATATAACCTGTAGTGTATATATGTTATGGTATCATTGTTTTAAAAGTATGTTATACAATATCGATTTTTAAATTATAACATACATGTGTATTTAGTTTTCAATTGTATATCGTACATATTGGGATTCAATACTGATTTGAAATAAATGTATATGTTTTAAATATATGTTTGGTTTAATAAAGTGATCTTGGGATATATAAAGATTTTATATTGTTATATGTATGTTTAAATTTTAATGTTGATTTCTATATATGTGTTTGATTAAACATTGATTTTGAAAGTAAATAATAAGATAATAATATAATATACTATTCGTTTGAATTTATCATCATCAACCAAATTTTGATTTGATTTCATCGATTTTTCGTTATCAGCTTTGATCGTCGGATTCGTGCTGATCTTTCTTCGCTTTGATTCGTAACTCAACTCAACTTCGTTGTCTATCTCTCTAGCCTCGAAAGGTGAGCAATCACTCACGATTAACATTCTTGTATTTATTAAATTTGATCTCAATTGAAACGACAATTGAAATATGATGCTGTAGATATTTAAATTGTTATATATGCTATTATCTGTATATGTTCACTTGTGACATCTGACACCAGTATCTAGTATTTATATGCCTGTTATTACTATTATCTGTATATGTTCACCTATGACATCTGACACCAGCATCTGTTATTTATATTGATGATATATGCCTGTTGTTATATTTTATATTATCTGTTATCACTCTGCAAGTTCCCTGTTAGTATAGAATTCACTATGGGTTGAAATGATACATACCCGAACGGACTTTAGAATAGGAGAATTTCGTTATGGGTTGAAATGATAAACCCAAGCGATTTTCATTCGAATTGAAATTGGGATTACGGGTCGAAATGATATCTACCCGTATATATTTAAATTTCGGATTGAAATGATAAATATCCGTATCACTTAACCATATGATAAATAAATATACAGACACCGTTGGTCCATATATATATATATTTTAAAAATGAATTCTATGGTTTTGGAAAGATATATGGTTTTAATAAATGTTGAGCCTTAAATTTTTATATATAAATGGGAATGATTTATTTAAATACATATAATATGTTGAGTATATAAAATATATTTCAAAATAGATTTTGGTAAAAATTTGAATAAGTTAAGGTTAGAAAGATAATTTAAATTTAGTCGAAATTGTATTCAATAAAGAATTTTATTTAATTAAACCGATTTGAAACTTATTGAAATTGAGATGTAAGATATGATTTATAACTTGAGTTTGATTTATAAGTAATCTAATGAATATTTCTTGTTTAAATAAAGTTAAGGAAATATTTAGAAAAATGTAATTTAAGGCTAGTTAAATGATATTGAATTTATTAAGTGAATATTCCCTGATTAAATAATAAATGAAGTTAAATCAAGAGCTATATGCTGTTAAATTTAACTTTGAAATTGTTGAATATTTAAGCTTTGAAATATATTGGAATTTAAATGGTTTATTTTGTGATTCAGATCTGTATTTGAAATCAATTTGAATTGAATTTGTTAATTAGAAACTAAATTGAATTAAAATGGGAAAATTGAGCTTTGAATAAATTTGAATTTGGAATTTGAGTTAATTTGAACCGATTTGTGAAACTTGAGGAAATTATAAACACTTTACTTTATAAATTATTTAACCTATATATACTGTTTTGGAAAATAGATATATTTGAAATGAAATGATATTTGGGTTGCAAGTATAAATTAAATTGAAATGACCACGGTGTTACGGTGTATATTTCCACCTTGTAGATAGTTCTGAAGATCCTTAGAGGATAGTTTTCCCAAACATCCTTTAAGTTACTTGTATTTCAGTTGATATTTCACTTGAGTCGGATTTATTTATATAAGAATGTTAATCCTGACTCGAGTGTTTTGTGTTTTGCTTTACGCTCGGGTCAGACCGAGTGAAACAGCATTTGGGACTCACCCTTGGAGTTTGGAGCTTCCTTTGGAGATCCAACTATCGCCTCAGCTTTCAGCTCTTCTAGTTGATTTTTCCAGAGAAGTCATCTGTTGTACTGGAGACTTCACTGCATTTGAGATATTCTGTTGTATTTTATTTTTAACTCTGATGTTTATATAGTAGCTTCATGAACTACTATTTTATCTATTCCGCTGCGTATTATTACTCTGTGTCTGTGATTCTGTGATTGATTTATTTACTGCATATGCTGAGTTTTTGCCAAATTTAAATTAACAATCTGATATTTTGAATTATTCAAGTCAGACATGTGTGGATTTATTATCGATTTGAATGGTCCAAAATAGCGGGTCGTCACAAATTCAATCTTTTGGTTTTTGCATACTTTGGTTTAAAGTTAAAAAAAAGGTTTTCTTTATAAACATTACTGAACTTTATTGAAAAATATCACAAACCCTTGGATTTCCTTTTAAATTTAATTTAGGCTTTAGTTGTTACATTATATTGGAACATATACTAAATTATAAATTTAAATATAAAGATGTATTAAGTTTAAAACATTATTTACAATGATTATTGTATGTGTGTATATACACACACATATTTTATGTGCATGTGTATATATAGACACACACACAGATATATATATATATATTTAATTTGAATTAAAATTTATAAGATGGAGTTTTATATAAAATCATAATTTTTAATCTTAAAACCTTTCAGTTTTGAAACTAGGTTCAAAATTGCTGTCTTTTTGGAGTTATGAAAGTGACACTTAATTTTTTCTCATTTATATGTATATTGTATATAAATGTAAATATCTGTATGTATATCTATTTTAAATAATACTATGGACAATAAAGACACATATGTAGGAAATATCATCTCTATACGCTATCTAATTTGTTGCACTTACATAATTACATTAAAGTACATTTGGACAATACTTACATTTTATGCCATGAATAAATTACTAATTAATATCATTTAATTACTCAATCAATTTAATTAGAGAAAGAGAGAAAATGGAAGGTTTCTCTCTCCATATAATGGTTATTATGGTCTCAATTAATTTCCTTTTTTAGGGAAAGAAACGTAAGGTTTCCTTCCCTAAATTAACTCTTATAAATAATTGTTGGGTGTATTTGATACACTTGGACAATACTATACATTTAAACTAAATTAATTTTAAACTTCCATTTAACCAACTTTAAATAAAATAAGATTTTATTTAATGTTTTATTAGATTGGATCTAATATACATTTAGACTCCATAGGCTCATTAAAGATCCAAAATGGTAATTTTTTTGAAAATCACCCATTTCTTCCACTATAGGCTAGCCCAGTTCCAACAACATTACCTTTTCTTGGGATATACTGAATCTTAAAGTCATATTGATGCTATAAAATCAATCCACCTCTGCTACCTAAGGTTCAAATCTTTTTGGAAAAATAGGTATTTAAAGGATTGATAGTCGGTGACTAACTCAAACCTTTCTCCCAAAAGATAGTGCCTTCACATCTTCAAAGCGAATACGATAGCCGCTAACTCTAAATCATGAGTGGGATACCTCTTCTCATGGTCCATCAACTGCCTGCTTGCATAGGCTATCACTTTGCCCTCTTATATAAGAATAACTCCTAATCTTGTACCACATGCGTCGGCGTAAATGGTGAAAGGCTTCGACCAATCTAGAATAGTTAGTACCGGTGCACTGGTCAACGGCTCCTTTAACTTCTCAAAGGCTTCCGTGCATTTCTCAAACCATGCAAAGACTAGATTTTTCTTGGTTGGGCAAGTCAATAGGACCGTTATCTTTGCAAAATCCTTGATGAACTTCCTATATTAACCTGCTAACCTAAAATAACTCCTAACCTCTATAGGGTTCCTTAGGATTTTCCAGTCTTGAATAGCTTCTACCTTTGCAGGGTCAACAGCTAAACCTTTCTCAAAGACAATCTGATCGAGAAACCTTACTACCTTCCTCTAAAAATGAAAATTTGAGAATTTGGCTTTTAGCTGATGTTCTCTCACAGTCTCTAGTACCTCCCTTAAGTGATTTTCATGCTCACCCGCACTTTTAGAGAATACTAGAATATCATTAACAAATACTACAACGAACTCAATTACCTCCTAAAGACCCTACTCATCAAATCCACGAAATATGTAGGGGTGTTAGTCAGTCCAAAAGGAATTACCTCTCATTCATACAATCCATCCAAAGTGCAAAAAGCGGTCTTCTCCTTGCTATCTTTAGCTACTCTTAATTGATGGAATCACGTGGCCAAGCCTAGTTGGGAAAAGACTTTGGCCGCGACAAAGCTAGTTAAACAAGTCATCTATTCTAAGTAAGGGATACTGTAACGACTTGTATTTTTAAGTCTTTGAATTGGTACATTTAATTTATTTAAATATTCGTATTTGAATTAAATTATAATAAATATATATTTAAATTAAAACCTGATTTTTGATGATGTATTTTTAATTTAATTTATATGAATTTTCCATAATTTTTACTTTGAAAAATAATTAAATTTTCGTTTAACGCTTTTTGCGGCAAACATCGGTACATTTGAAACTAAACAGAATAAGTTAGCTTGTCTATTTTATTATTGTTTTATAATCGTCTTACATTATTGTGCGCAATCGTATTTTCGTATCTATCATTCGCACTTGTACGCAAACGGGATATTGTGTGACGTCGTACCCCAAAACTTTTTAATATTAAAACCTAAGCAAATATCTTTCTTTCTCTATCTATACACATATTTGCGCCTTGTCCTTTCACTTGAATTTTGGTTTCCTTTGCATCTAAGTTATTGAATTTTGCTTGCATTTAAGTGTTGCCCTTTGTTTGCTTAACCTTTAAGGATATCAGCCTATATACATGCACATATTCACATAGAGAGGAGGGGGACACATTTTCTACACATAGTAAACAAAAACGTATGCACTCACTTTTTCATATTCTTCCATGCATATGAAATGGAATACATCCATTTTCATTTAACTAATCAAATAACTTCTTCTACACTCACTATTAGCAAAAACATCCAACATGAAAGTTGTGGAGGATCAAATAGGCTACGCTTTTCGTTTATGTCGCACTCAAGATGGTGGCTTCTGGAGGTCACAACGGTCAGTGGTTAATGATGGTAGTTGAAGTTGAAAGTAACGAATGATGCATCTCCCCACATTGAGTTCAATGGCAAATACAGCACATCATTTCATGGCCGGAGGAGGAAGAACGAGGTGAAGGAAGTTGTATTGTTGCCAGCATGCGTGGTTCTAGGCGTTCAAAGAAATAAGGAAGGTGCAGGTAGGCCTATCAATGGGCAGGGTTCGGTCCGGGTATTATCAAACCCGGACCCGAGTCCAATTACAATAATTAAAACCCGAGCCCGACCCGAACCCGCAGGGTATTTCAACCCAATATCCGAGCCCAGCCCGTCGGGCTTTTTAAGCCCGCTGGGTAATAACTATATACCTAACTCAGAATATTTATGTTAAAACCATATTTTAAAACTGCAACTTTGGTAAAATTTGTATACAAACAATGTTAACATATAAATTGGACGGCGATGTAGTCAAGCTCATAACAAAAGTATGCAAAAACATCTACATTTAAACAAACAAAATGGTAAATAAATAACATACGCACTCATGTTTTGATACGACGAAAAACTAATAGTCGGGTCGGGCCAACCGGGCCGGGTTTTGATAAAACCGTACCCGACCCGGATCGGGCCTAAGTCGGGCTTGGGTAGTAAAAGGCAAAACCCGTACCCGCATAAATAGGGCGGGTTCGGGCCAGGCCCGGGCCGAAGCCCGTACCATTAACAGGCCTAGGTGCAGGCTCATGCGCATGGGTTGCATTAGTGGGCCCTGCATGGCATGCATGAGAAATATGGGAATCAATTTCACATTTTTTTTCTTTCCACTGCAAAGTACTCAGCAGGCGTTCATGCGCATAAGGCAGAAAGTAGGTGCTCAGGTTCTCATGTGCATGAAGAAGGCAAAGCTCATAGTGGTGGTGGCAAAAGGCTACAGGGTAGTGAGCTCGCGGATGTCAGTGGTAGTAGGGACGAGTGGCGACAACCATAGGAGTAAGAGTATGCATGAAATAAGAAAATAAGAAGGGTAGATAGTATTGTAGAAATAAAGGAAATTTGCACTTAACTCCAGTATAATGTGGACAATTGCGCATGGTATGTGGGAATTTGATTTGCATGGTGGTCGGGTTAGGTATGGTATAGGGCGTGGGCCTTGGGGTGAGAAGATTTAAACAATTTAATTATTTAGTTTAATAAATTTAGTTAATTAATTTGCTTAATTAAATATGGTAGCTTTGAAAATTAATAACTCCCCCATACGAAATCTGTTTAACCCACGGATTTGGATACTAGATTCGTATTAATGAATATAACATATTAGAATAATTATTTGGCACTTTTTATGAAGTATAAAATACTAATAAATTGTTAGTGATTGAATTTAATTACAGTTTGCATAATTAAATAACTGTAATTCATTAGTGACAATTAATTACCAGAACAAATCCTCACTCTACTATTATAAATTGAATAGATTAATTTGGACATTTATTTATATACCAATTAATTTTGATTATATGTTATTATTCAATTTGTTGAATTGATAACAATATTATGTTGTTAACATCGTTGTTTGATTGTTGATTTTTCTCGACCAGTTTATGAGCTATTACCCTTTTTTGGCACTAGTTGGGTAGAAAAATATTAGTATGCTAACACCTTGTAATTTATTTCACGATTTGACTATAAGGTGTTTAGCAATAATTTTAGTTACTTTAAAGATGGTTTTCATAAAAGAATATGAAATGAAATGTTTCACTTTAAAAAAAAGGAGATATTTGGAAATAAATATTTTTAAAGTGATTTATTTAAAGGAATTTATAAAATGTGTTTTGTAAATAAAGAGAATTTCGTGAACTTAAATCCCAGTGGTTTGAAATTGATTTCAAAAAGATTTTGAGGAAATAAACAATACTGTAGTTGAAAGTATTTGTGATTATAGTGCAAAATGATTTGTTACTTCAGGAAACAAAATGATTTGTTATGTTATCGATGATTCAGGTAACCCATAACTAAAAAGTGGGCAGGAGGGTTCATGTAACTCTGGGTATAGTCCACTCTTTGATAAAGGGATACACTTTGTTTATTTATTTTGGAGAGGCTAGGACCCAGTTGCCTTGTTATTGGGAGAAACCTCCCGATTTGGTTGTGTATATTTTGATATGCTTTTATAGTAGTATATTGAGATTTTCAATTAAATATTTCAAAAGTGATTTGTTTTAAGATCTCGAAGGAAAGTATGATTTGATATAAAGGATATACTCATTTCAAAAGGATTTGAAATGACACCGAGAATTTAGTTCAAAGAGATTATTTTCGAAAATAATTATATTTTGAATATGATAGAGTTAATTAAATTTGAAGAATCAAAACATGAAGATTAAGCCTAATTATGTAATTAGGGAATTGCATTTTTTTGTTGCATCGTAGGCTCCATGCGTCCTCTTTGAGGTAGGAGAATTACGTTGGTTTGATCCTGTATCTAATTGGATACCCAATTAGATAGGGGTACGTAGGCAGTCATAAATGGTAGTGATGCAGCCCCAATAATTATATAACCCTTTCTTGTTTATTTGTTTATTGGATGCTATTTGTCTTGTATTGTAACTTTCCTATGAGGACCCATTTCTTCGACTCTCCGAAATCGAAACTAATATATCCTCGGTATTCATGTGCCGCAAATCCAAGTGCTGGAGAAGCGAATTCTCAAGGGTAAGAAAGAAAGTAAAGACAGAATAGAATCTCACATATATTATTTCAACATCATCTTTACAGCGGAAAATGCATTTATTAGAGTTAAACATGGACAGTTATAAATATGTGTCCTTATAAAGGCGGAATACAATACTACTCAAGTGTGGTGGAAACAATCTTCAGAAAAATCTTCTAACTCCCTGCTTCGAGCTCTATCCAGATTTCTTCTAAAACTAAACCTAACTACTAGGCTGCTCGGGAAAATTAGGGCATCCAGAGTTTAAGGAAAAGGAAAATAAACTCCGGGTCAGTCATGGGACCGGTGTGAGAACTCAAAAATACGCATTTTGATAATAAAAAGGTATCTCATAAGACCACGCCGCACATAAACACAAAACGGGTTTTTACCTTATGATAACCAAATTTTTATTTCGTAAAAATAAGGGATATTATTTTTAGTGACATTTCTTTGAAAACATTTGCAAGTAAACTTATTAATCTTAGCTGAAATTGTTACATCGATTAAATTCCCGCATATTAGACATAAAGTGGGTTCTACAAACAAAATGACAAGTACTTATTGGAGAATGGATTTCATTTAAATGAACAGGTGAAGGGACTACCCTTCGATAGTACATCTCTAGAGGAATGTACTAAGGCCCAATTTATGGTCCTCTACCAACATAAGGCCGGCCTACCTCTTCCTCGATAGTACCAAATAAGTCATCACCCCGATCGTTACTGATCTATTTGAGCGCTCGTTTACCACACACCATATTAATTAAAACCCAAACATCATAGCAGGTAGAAATATATATAGGAAGGGATGATCATATCCTAATGGTTGCAAACCACATAGCCTTGCTACATCTACCCTGTTCGGCCATTTTCGGGTGTGAGGACTGAGGTAAAGATTACCTTTCACATAGCACATCATCTTTCCTCTTTGAATGCCACATTGCCATTCCATCATCACATAACTAATTTCTATAATGTATAACAATTGAGCTCGTACGTCTCAAGAAAGGGTGTTAAGCTAAGAGAAGTTGCCTTCTCTGCCACTAAACAGATGACACATTCATAGAGATCGCTTATGTAACCAGAATGCAGCGTTGGACATCCGTCCATACAAGTTGTCCAGGAAAAGGACAAACCGAAGACACTCTCTTAACACATCCTGTCAGGAGTTACCTCTAGGATTAGTAGTGGGAAGTTCTTGCAACCCAAAGAGTTTCAAAAATGAAGGGACCACTGCTACTTAGTATTTGGGAGCTAACCAAAATTATCAACAAGCAGTCCTTTCACCCCGAAGATCTTCGGTCTTCATCCTTCATTTTCATATCAGGTCTTCAATTTTTGAACGGGTACATTGGTTCGAATTGCTTTTCGGATAAGAATCACTCAAATCCAATCTTGATTCCTTCAAACCAATCATCGATAGAAGAGGTCAAGTAATAGGTGAATAATATTTGATTAATTCATTTCTTTTGTCAAAAATTATCTTTTAGAGATATATAACTTTAAAACACTTCTTTCTGGTATATACTAAATCTTAAACCTCTATTATCAAATCCTTTGATTACTTAAAATCTTTTTAAATCTTGGAATAATTCCAAATCATTTCATTTTTCAGTTAGGAAAACATTTCCAAATCATTTCATTTAAATCTTAACAAAGATTTCCTAATTCAAAACTCACAATTTTGATTGAGTTAAAACCATGTTATCTAGGATGTAAATCCAAAATTAGTAATATTAAATTAGCAGAATCTATAGAAATCATCTAATTCTACTCAATATCAATTCTCGTATTAAACAAATACTATGGGTGGAATAACGGTGAAATCACTTTTTAAATTCTACGAATAGTACAAGCTCCCTCTTTGGGCTTCAACATCAAGTATAACAAGATCGTCTCTATACAATCAAAGTTGTATTTAAATTTGGAAAATTTAATCTTTTTATACTTAACCTGTTTTCGACACTTTGACCTTATTTATCCCTCGCCCAAGGAAGAGGCCGGGTGAGGCAGGACACTGGTTGCTCCTGAACATCTCCTTAGTTTAAGCACCTCACATCCGGATCTCATGAATAGAAAAATTCAGTTTACTCGTCAGCTTTTAGAGCCAAGATTAAATCATTTTATTTATAACAACTTTTCTTCAAATCATCTATTAAACTCTTTTAAATAAACTATAAACCTTGAAATCATTATTAAAACACTTAATTATCCATTTGAAAACATTTATAAAAGATTTGGAAAAGAATTGTTAAGTTTAAAGCTATATTTCAAAGGTTTTAGAAAAGTTCTGGATAAAGTGCTTTTTAAGCTATATTGATCAAAACAACATTTTATCATTTGGAAATTAATTTTTATAACTCAAATCAATTTTAAAACATATTAAATGATTTTTAGAATTTATTTCATATTTTTAAACAATTTTAAAATTTCTATTACAAAGAAATCATGTTATGGATTTCGAACTGCAAAATCGGGATATTTCAAAAAGCTTGTTTTACTTATATTTCAAAATATGCTTATCAAAATCTCGTTCTTACTTTGTTTGAACACTATGTATATAATAGTTCGAAAAATTCTTATCTCAAAGAATTCCAAGCTATATTCCATTCTATATACTCGTTTGACTTTTATGGCGTGAAGTCGCGAACTACCGTTACGCGACGTGCTTATTTTTGACTAAATTTTCAATTACCTTTCAAACTTCTCCAAAACACTTTCATATGTTTATGAAACATTTCAAGTCATTTTTAAACCTTTTAAAAGAGGTTTAACATTTCATATACACTAATTCATTAAATAAAGGAATGTGATTTCTTTTGTGCTTATCGACGTGTATTTCCATGACTTGCGTATATATTTAATCTTCATAGTAAACAACCAAACTTGATGATCAGAGCATATTAGACATCCATTGCAAACATCATATCATCATCCAAGAATATAATGTAAATAAGAGTTTCTCACCTTCATTTCCAACGGCTAGTCTAAATCGGCTATAGCTTCGTTACCATCGCACCAGAGCTTATGGAATTGAGTCAAAGACCTTAGGAAGTCCATGACCCAAGCTAAAAAAATTGGAAGAGCTCGGCCAAGGTGGTGATGGTGGATGGCTGTGAGTTTACGAAGAGGAATGGAGGAGATTCAAACTAGTTTTGGAGTGGAACGATAATTTATATGTATTATACGATTTTAAATTTCTTTTGCTAAATATTTCAACATAATTTTGTTAAGCATAGAAGCCATGAAAAGAAGCTTGAAGTGGAGAAGAATTTGATATGAATATGGTGAAAAATATGAGAAAGTGGATGGGTATTTATAGGAGAAAATTTGGAACAAAATATCTAATGGTGTAATTACCATTTTGTCCTTGGCCCACACGCCTTCTAGCCCTCCCCTAGTGCACGGCTCCCCACCAGGACATGTGACGGTGATGTTGAGGTGATGGTGTGGTATGGTGAGTTGATGTTTACTTTTTTGTTTGCTTAAATGTTAAGTCTTAGGACATATTTAATTATTTTGTAATATGTATATATTTAAATGTTCACATACATACATATATATGTTATTAGGCGCATGTGACATGTATATGAATGTACATGTATGTGCATAAGAGGACAACCACATTTTAAACGACTTCAAACAACTTTTGTTTGTTGAATCGTTGAAGAACAAGAAACCCATTATCAGTCGCATTTTCACTTATATATTAACGTACATATATTTGTAAAAAAATTTGAAAATAAATTTCTTATCATTTTTAACTAATTAAAACGATCACATTTCATTTATAAAATCATATAAATTAATATTAATAATTATTTTCGAAAATTGCTATTATGCCGATAAAGCGATATTGGTTTTTCTTATATTTTGAATCCATTATTTGTCTTTATAAAATTATCATAAATGTTATCTTAACACTTTATTACTATTTAAAATGAATTTCTATCATTTAAGAATAATTATTTGAATAATTATAATAATTACTTAAATCATTAAATCCTAATAAATTAAATAAATCAATTATTATATTTTAAGGGCCTTACTAAATACATTTAAATTTCAAAGATATAATAAATTATTTTATTTCATATTCTTATTCAATTACAAAATAATTGTATGTATCCAGCTCTATATGCGACGTTTTATGATTATAGAGTTGTTTATCGATAAAACAGTTTTCGGTCATTTTATCGATCTAAATTTCGAGGAAAATATTTTTGTAAATATTTATTCAAAATGAGATTACTATTACTTATGTATCACTCAAAACAATATTATTTGTATTATCAACCTTTTATTTGAAAACCTTTTTAAATAAATAAAATTTATCAAAGTGATAAATTTATGCGTCGTTATAGACTTCCTCCCTTAAGAAAATTTCGTCTCAGAAATTACCCAAAGAAAACACAAAGGTTTGCCAAAAATATTTTATTTTTAAACCTACATCCATATGATATATATAGATCACCCGTACATAATATCTGATTTGATTTTTCTATTCGAATTCACAACTTTACTTCTGAACTAGCATTGATCCCCCGATCCTTTTAGTGCGGACCCTTACCAGGCTTTCTGATCAGAACTTTAGTTTTCCTTGCATAGCTCTCAACTATGATAGAAAACTCAAGTATCCAACCACAAACCCTCATCAGTTTTTATCGTCAAGAATCGAGTGATAAATCCTTTTTCGGACTGGTGTAAACACCTCAAAGTTTTATACTCGAATCTTAGATTATATCATGCGATGAAATAATTTATATACTTCATATGAATTTAATAATCTTTACAAAATTCTTATTTAGAAGATTCATATTAATTTGAAGTTAAAACAAGCGTCATCTTATAGATTTTCATACGTTTACATCATTCAAATTTAAGCTTGGGTCCAAAAAAGAAACCCCCCCCTAACCCTTACACTAATACGATACAAAATACTAAATCAAGCAACATCACAGTCGAACTTATACATACATACTAGAACTACTCTTAACTCCCCAATGTCGCTTTTACTCCTTCGAGTCTGAAGATGATGGTGGACTCCAATTACCCAGGTCTATCATAACTTCTCCCTCTCCTTCTTCTTCACTACCTAGCTCATCGTCGGCCTCATTACCGTCCTCTTCTGGTATTTCTCCCACTACCTGGGGTAGCCATGGTTGGTTCCATGGGACATGTCCCATGCCAACCGGTATACTATCACTCATCAAACCCCGTGATACTATCACTCATCAACCGGTATACTATCACTCATGGTTGGTTCCATAGGACATGCGATTCAAACCCCGTGATACTATCACTCATCAATTATGGGAAAATCGAATGCCTTAGTTTTCATCCAAATTCCTTAGGCCACGTGCTAGGCTCCTTACCCGAATGCTTATAAATACCGTCATCCCTCGATTAGGTAACCATGAAAAAATTACTGATCTTGAACACAAAGAACTATACGCACTATTTAATCGCACTAAGATCAATTGGGCTGTAACGATACGGATTTTGCACGTTCGAAAATCAACATCTATACTTTACATCGTACTCGAATGCCATAGATTCGACCGTTCAAATCCGAGTCGCCGGAGCTTATAACACCATTAAGTATAACAACACAGCGGAAAAAGAATATATCAATTACATAACATTGATACAATGACAGATACAAAATCTGATACAATATGATACAACAGAATGATACAACAAATATCAATATACATCAGAGATATGATACAAGAAATAGCAGCGGAAAGAAAATAGATAACACCAGCAGCGGATAGAATGTCTTCAATAGAATGCTCCAAGATAAGCAACGTCAGTCCATGAACTCCAAGAACTGAACTAGCTCCAGATAATCTACTAAACCCGAATATCTAAAAAACCCAAATCTAGACTGCCCGTGTGGAAAATGGTGGGCACCCAGAGTTTAGGAAGGGAACAATAAACTCCAGGTCAGTCATGGGACTGGTATGAGCAAACACAAACAGTTTATCTTTAAACAAACACAAAAGGCTTTTAAACATTGAAATCCGTAATGCTTTTCGAAAATGAAACTACCATAAGGCCTCCCGCCACACACACAATGCAATCGCAGAATTGGAGGAGATTTCTCCTTATGATAGTCAAACATGCTTACTACGCAAAAATCAAAACACTTTTGATATTATTACTAGTGCATAGTGTAGAAAAACATTTCTAAAATATAATATAAATCTTAGCCAGCATACAACATTTCATCGTATGCCTACTATAGCTACCATGTTCAATAACAGGTTACCGCCACATTCCATGGTAGGTTATACAACTAAAAACCGTACAGGGTTCGTATTGTTTCTTTGGATTTCCAACAAATGATCAGGCTAAGGAACTTCCTTACCGAAATAGAAACGCCTTTGGAAAGACGCCCCGAGAACCTAACCGGATCTCTGCAAACAAAAGGCCGACGCTACCTCACGCTGTACAGCTGTAACTAGGTAACTAACACACTGACGCTACCTCACGCTGTACAGCTGTAACTAGGTAACTAACACACAAGTATGCCATCCCCCGGTCGTAACCAACCTTTATCCGAGAGCTCTCTATCATACAGCAACAACCACAAAGTATAATAACTGTGCAGCATCAACATAGGTAAAATATCTGGGCTCCATACCATTATATCACCTTTTATCCAGAAGGAAATGACATACCCTAGGGGCGCTACCCCTACAAACCTTTGCCGCAACATTCCTGTTTCGACCATTACCGGGTTGTGAGGCTCGATGAAGTCTCGTCCACAAAGCAACGCTTTTTCACAAAGCCATGCTTTTTCACAAAGCCACGCTTTTTCACAAAGCCACGCTTTTCCACAAAGCCACGCTTTGACTAACAAATGATCATCACCACTTCGTATGCCACATTACCAAATTGGGAATGTATCACTAGTAACCATCAACTACATAACCTCTGAGCTCATACGTCTCAGAGAAGGGTGTTAAGCTAAGAGAATAAATTCTCCGCCACCAACAGAAATGTATTTGATAGAAACCAGCTTTACATCTCAAAGTGTAATGTCAGACACACATCCATACAAGTCTGTTCCGGGTTCGAACAGAACCGAAGGCACTTCCAAAGAAGCCCTTGCAATCCGGGTATTCACAATCCTGATCGGACTTCCCATCACTTAGGGAATCTCTATACCATAGCTACTCAGTGCAAAGACAATCGATAGGTCATCCTATCGTTCTCCCAAATACCCGGTCTTCACCACCGGTCTTCAAATGCTATCCATATACGTCGTATCATTATTCGGAATGGGTTATATGACACAAAGGTCCTTTCCCGGCTAAACCGAATAACGAGCGCAATTAAAAATCATATGGATACTGGGGTCTCATTTAAATCACAGCTTAAAGCCCAAAAATTTTCATTCGAATGGTAAAACAAATTACCATTTCCAATCTTTTAAATAAAAAGATTCATTTCAAAAACCTTCACTGGTTTAAACAATTTCCACACTTTTAATCTTTTAAACAAAAAGATTCAATTCACAAAGTTAACCCCATTCACAAAGATTCATTCATGGAATTCAAAACAATTTCCATTTCAATTGGATTAACTCGTTAAATCTTTAAATCAAGATTTAACTTATAGCTTTCAAAACAATTCCATTTCAATTTGGATTAACTCGTTCGGTCTTTGAATCAAAGACTCATTTCATAGTTTTCAAAACATTTCAATTCCATTTCAAACTTGAAACCGTTCAACACAATTTGGAAATCCTTTCTTAAAATGAAAGCTATTATTATTTGAAAACAAGTAGTTTTCGTTTCGGAAAAATCCAGTTATATTTACACGAGTTAAAACCCTTGAATTAAATTCAAATTCCCAAATCAATACCTTTAAAATGGTTTAACCCATATATAACTTGTACAACATCTTTAATCCCTAGTTTCAAATCATAGAATTCAATTTCAAACTTGAATTCAAATTTAATCAAATTATTTAATTTTCAAAACTCGGTTAAGTTATTCGAAAATAACTTTTATCTTTGAAATTCCATTTCAAAAGCTTTTCACCTTAAACCCAATTTCCCAATTTCAAAATCAATTGAAATTAAAATTTCAATTTCAAACACATTGAATTTAAATCATCTGTGATTTAACCGATTTCCACGTGAAATCCATATTTGTGTGTGTAAAGGTGTAGTCCAGGGGTTTTCACACACAATAGTGCAACAACATCAATTATCATAGATATATCGATAAGCGGTATAACCCATAACGCTTATCTTCATTCATAGATTCATAGATAATGTAAATTTATCAGTCACAAAGATTCACTATTACGATTCGATGTGGGTTTCGGATAACCAACTGGAATCCGACTCCCTATCGCATCGAAATTCAAGTGCCATTTTACGGGCCAAGGGTTTCATATTCACATAGTAATATATCACAGAAACAGATATATATATCGCAGATAAGTAAATTACCGATCACATCATAAATCAGGATGTATCACAAAGCATCATATATCAGGGATATCAAACAATTCGACAATCAATAAAACTCAACTATCCGTAAGTAAGCTCAATTAATTATCTGATTTATTTAAATCAGATGGGTCAACCATTAACATTAATTAATTTTCAAATCATTTGATTAATTGTCCTTTAATCATTTATTAATTTAAATTAATCAACTTTTAATTAATTATCATTTAATTAATTATTCTTAATTAATTACAATAAGTGATTATTCCTAATCGCTTATATAAATAAATTCCAAATAAATTTCAATCACTTGAATTAATCGATTTTAATCGTTAATTACCTTCTTAACTCAAACATTATTCAACTCCATTTGAAAATACTTATAAATTTATTCATTATCATCATATCATTTCTAAATCAATTTATTTCTCAAAATAATTTAAAACATTTAGTCTTAACATTTAACCCTTGAATCTTGTTTTAAAATCTTATTCAATAATTCTAATTTGGAAACTTATTTGATTTCTTATACTTCAAAATTTTGAATAGAAATTGCCTGAAAACTTTGTACACTTTATATTTTCTTTAAAACTGAACAAAATTTACGTTATAACTTTAAAACTTCTTGTATTTTAAAATGCCTGTATAATCACACAAAATTCCCGAGCCTCTCTCGTGCCACTCACGATCCATTCATGTCCAAAATTTCCTTTTGCTGAGACGATTTTCTCGAATGCTTCGAGTCCATCCCCCATTCGCACGCGTCTTTACTCGAGCTCCTGTACCTTCTTCTTCCCCACACTTTCAACCCAGACGCATGCGACGTCATCGTGCACGTGCACCATCAGCGTAGTCGACTCCGATCAACCGCGATAATCCCCTCATGTCAACGATCGTCCTCAGATCCATTCGCGACCAACAAAGCTCACAAAATCACTCGAAATCGAAATCGAGTGATTTGGCCAAACCTGGAACGCAACAGGTCCATCCACTCTCAAACCTGTCATCATCAATTTCTCGGTGCTCCGACCATATGAACGTGCAAAACTTCGGCCACCACTTCATCAACACCTCCTCCATCAATCCCCCGATCCACGTCGAACTCGATCACCTGGAGTGATCGCGGTGGCTTCCCAAAACGCAGCGACCCATAAACAAGTTTGAACCCTAATTCAAGCTCGTTAATCCTCCACGACAATCTATAAAATTATCAACCATTTTTCTGATGATCAACTATCCCCGAACCACCTTCTGACCAAACCACGAAGAACCTAACCTTGCCGTTTGACAGAATTTGTTTATTGCCTCCAAACCCAAATTTCTCGACTATTATAAGCTTAACAATTTTAGGACCTTCACTAAAAATCATTATTTCATGATATAAACTTGATTATGAAATCAGATTTTGAAGTTAAGATGTTCGAATTTTCTGATATCTTATGATCTGCCTGTAAATTACACTTTTCACAATATTTATTTAAATATTTCTGCTTGGAATTTATTTTTAAAATTCAATTTTCAATGTTCTAAACATTTTGTTTTTAGAGATCAGTACCTAACTTGGATTGTATTTGGATGATATATATTTCTAAACAGGTTTATCAACCCTGTGATGAAAAGAATCAGAGGCACATTTGCCTGGAACCAACATGCATATCTTATTTCAAATGTACAGACATGTTTCAATCATCACCAACATTATCAAAGCATCACACCAAGTATAAGAGGGTAAAAGAGATTAATTTACTCCCAAAAAAAATAGTAACAGATTCAAAGTAGAAGGTTTGCTCACCTGTCATGATTTGAAGAACAGAGAAGCTTGCTTTTTTGAAAACTGGAAAGTCTTGCAAACTGAAATTTGAAAACTTGAATACTTCTGATGTTTTGATTCCAGAGATCAAATGTCTTGCTTAAGTCTTAAAACTGGAAGCTTTAAAAACTAGCACTTGATTCCAGGCTTTTGAAAAAGATTTCAAGATGAAACTTTGAAATACTTTGATTTTCTTTAAAACTGAAATGTCTTGCTTTGTTTTAAATGAACTTGCTTTGTTTTAAATGAACGAGAATGGAAAGACTTTGATATAAAATAAAACAATGCAGAGGCTAAGTTGTATTTGTACAAGAGAAAAACAATCTCAGCTGGTACAAGATTATTATATTTTGATTAGAGATTTTCTTTAAAAATGGTGGCTGATATAGAAAGAAGTTGTGTACTAAAGTGAAGGCATTTAATGCAATGGTCCTTTATGTTTCATGTTGATATTTCCTTTACTTGTTCTTGCCTAGCATATTAAACTTTACAGGCGTATTTTGCTTGCCTGGTTTGCTTCGAGATTGTGGTGGCTGACATGATATGGTATTAAATGCATAAGCTTGTACATAGATATTTATAAATTTTAGTTTCGTTCATACTTATCTTTATTGTTTTCGGCTGAAGTGATTTTGTTTTAGTGGCCAAAGACATTGTCATTTTCATTTACAAGCTATTACCCAGACTTTGTTTACAGCTTACATTCTTGTCTCGGCTGATATCATGCTTCTTCATTTCTCAAATGATCATATTTAACTTGGCTTTGTTTATCTATACTTGAGATATTTGCTGTCATATTCTTTTCAATTCAGTTTGTATTTGTTTCTTTTGCTTTGTCTTCTAACTTTATAAAACAAATCTCTATTTTATTCTACTTACTTATACTTTGAAGATGTTTTGTGCTTACTATGCTTTGTTTTGTTTATTTACTTACTTATATATATATATCTATATTTATTTTATGAATTCAAATTTAAACCATTTATTTTAAATTTAAACTCAAATTCAATATATATATAATATTTTTAATTTAAATGATTTATCCAAAATTTATTCGACGAACGGGGAAACTCGCATCACTTAAATCGATTTATTTCACAAATTTTATTCAAAAATTCTTTAAATTATCAATTTAAATTTATATAAAATTCGGGGTCGTTACAAACTTCCCCCCTTAAAAGAATTTCGTCCTCGAAATTACCAAGGAGACACAAAGATAGATGAAGAATGTTTCATCAAATCAAACTGAATAGCTATTCTGCATTTGGCTTACCAAATCAGAATATCGATAACAGATACAAGAACGAATTTGTTTGACACTCCACAAAATACTCGGGTTATCCAGATCTATGAAATATACAGTGCATTGGTCAGTCCAAAGGGATAACTAACCATTCGTAGAACATATCGGGACCCAAAAAATAGATAGATATGTGGATACAATTTCAAACTTTTAGTTTAGAATCTAAGGTATACCTATCAACCATAGCAAACAAGCAACCAATACATCCAAACAAACAATTTTGGTCCATCCGGAGTTTACGTCCCATATTGAAATATCGAATTCCTTCCTGGATCTACCAGAAACTATCGAAGAATTGAGAAAAGATGTTGAACAAAAGAGATTGATAGAGAAAAGATTGTTTCCACTGTTGTAGGGTATTAACCATTCGTAGTCGTATTTCCCTATCCCCTATCTCATCCTCTTCTTGCACTCATACTTACTATCAGTAGATAGCAAGAGAATTTACTGAGGCATTCGGACGGATATCTGAGAATTACTCATTCTAGGGTATACTTCACCCTATCTCTTATGAGCTACTTAATGTGTTATACTCCTGAGCTAAAGTTCAACCTTAGCTCTGATACCAAATGTAACGATACGGATTTTGCGCGTTCGAAAATCGACATCCATACTTTACATCGTACTCGAATGCCATAGATTCGACCGTTCAAATCCGAGTCGTCGGAGCTTATAACACCATTAAGTATAACAACACAGCGGAAAAAGAATATATCAATTACATAACATTGATACAATGACAGATACAAAATCTGATACAATATGATACAACAGAATGATACAACAGATATCAATATACATCAGAGATATGATACAAGAAATAGCAGCGGAAAGAAAATAGATAACACCAGCAGCGGATAGAATGTCTTCAATAGAATGCTCCAAGATAAGCAACGTCAGTCCATGAACTCCAAGAACAGAACTAGCTCCAGATAATCTACTAAACCCGAATATCTAAAAAACCCAACTCTAGACTGCCCGTGTGGAAAATGGTGGGCACCCAGAGTTTAGGAAGGGAACAATAAACTCTAGGTCAGTCATGGGATTGGTATGAGCAAACACAAACAGTTTATCATTAAACAAACACAAAAGGCTTTTAAACATTGAAATCCGCAATGCTTTTCGAAAATGAAACTACCATAAGGCCTCCCGCCACACACATAATGCAATCGCAGAATTGGAGGAGATTTCTCCTTATGATAGTCAAACATGCTTACTACGCAAAAATCAAAACACTTTTGATATTATTACTAGTGCATAGTGTAGAAAAACATTTCTAAAATATAATATAAATCTTAGCCAGCATACAACATTTCATCGTATGCCTACTATAGATACCATGTTCAATAACAGGTTACCGCCACATTCCATGGCAGGTTATACAACTAAAAACCGTACAGGGTTCGTATTGTTTCTTTGGATTTCCAACAAATGTTCAGGCTAAGGAACTTCCTTACCGAAATAGAAACGCCTTTGGAAAAACGCTCCGAGAACCTAACCGGATCTCTGCAAACAAAAGGCCGACGCTACCTCACGCTGTACAGCTGTAACTAGGTAATTAACACACTGACGCTACCTCACGTTGTACAGCTGTAACTAGGTAACTAACACACAAGTATGCCATCCCCCGGTCGTAACCAACCTTTATCCGAGAGCTCTCTATCATACAGCAACAACCACAAAGTATAATAACTGTGCAGCATCAACATAGGTAAAATATCTGGGCTCCATACCATGATATCACCTTTTATCCAGAAGGAAATGACATACCCTAGGGGCGCTACCCCTACAAACCTTTGCCGCAACATTCCTGTTTCGACCATTTCCGGGTTGTGAGGCTCGATGAAGTCTCGTCCACAAAGCAACGCTTTTTCACAAAGCCACGCTTTTTCACAAAGCCACGCTTTTTCACAAAGCCACGCTTTGACTAACAAATGATCATCACCACTTCGTATGCCACATTACCAAATTGGGAATGTATCACTAGTAAACATCAACTACATAACCTCTGAGCTCATACGTCTCAGAGAAGGGTGTTAAGCTAAGAGAATAAATTCTCCGCCACCAACAGAAATGTATTTGATAGAAACCAGCTTTACATCTCAAAGTGTAATGTCAGACACACATCCATACAAGTCTGTTCCGGGTTCGAACAGAACCGAAGGCACTTCCAAAGAAGCCCTTGCAATCCAGGTATTCACAATCCTGATCGGACTTCCCATAACTTAGGGAATCTCTATACCGTAGCTACTCAGTGCAAAGACAATCGATAGGTCATCCTATCGTTCTCCCAAATACCCGGTCTTCACCACCGGTCTTCAAATGCTATCCATATACGTCGTATCATTATTCGGAATGGGTTATATGACACAAAGGTCCTTTCCCAGCTAAACCGAATAACGAGCGCAATTAAAAATCATATCGATACTGGGGTCTCAGTTAAATCATAGCTTAAAGCCCAAAACTTTTCATTCGAATGGTAAAACAAATTACCATTTCCAATCTTTTAAATAAAAAGATTCATTTCAAAAACCTTCACTGGTTTAAACAATTTCCACACTTTTAATCTTTTAAACAAAAAGATTCAATTCACAAAGTTAACCCCATTCACAAAGATTCATTCATGGATTTCAAAACAATTTCCATTTCAATTGGATTAACTCGTTAAATCTTTAAATCAAGATTTAACTTATAGCTTTCAAAACAATTCCATTTCAATTTGGATTAACTCGTTCGGTCTTTGAATCAAAGACTCATTTCATAGTTTTCAAAACATTTCAATTCCATTTCAAACATGAAACCGTTCAACACAATTTGGAAATCCTTTCTTAAAATGAAAGCTATTATTATTTGAAAACAAGTAGTTTTCGTTTCGGAAAAATCCAATTATATCTACACGAGTTAAAACCCTTGAATTAAATTCAAATTCCCAAATCAATACCTTTAAAATGGTTTAACCCATATATAACTTGTACAACATCTTTAATCCCTAGTTTCAAATTATAGAATTCAATTTCAAACTTGAATTCAAATTTAATCAAATTATTTAAATTTTCAAAACTCGATTAAGTTATTCGAAAATAACTTTTATCTTTGAAATTCCATTTCAAAAGCTTTTCACCTTAAACCCAAATTCCCAATTTCAAAATCAATTGAAATTAAAATTTCAATTTCAAACACATTGAATTTAAATCATCTGTGATTTAACCGATTTCCACGTGAAATCCATATTTGTGTGTGTAAAGGTGTAGTCCAGGGGTTTTCACACACAATAGTGCAACAACATCAATTATCATAGATATATCGATAAGCGGTATAACCCATAACGCTTATCTTCATTCATAGATTCATAGATAATGTAAATTTATCAGTCACAAAGATTCACTATTACGATTCGATGTGGATTTCGGATAACCAACTGGAATCCGACTCCCTGTCACATCGAAATTCAAGTGCCGTTTTACGGGCCAAGGGTTTCATATTCACATAGTAATATATCACAGAAACAGATATATATATCGCAGATAAGTAAATTACCGATCACATCATAAATCAGGATGTATCACAAAGCATCATATATCAGGGATATCAAACAATTCGACAATCAATAAAACTCAACTATCCGTAAGTAAGCTCAATTAATTATCTGATTTATTTAAATCAGATGGGTCAACCATTAACATTAATTAAATTTCAAATCATTTGATTAATTGTCCTTTAATCATTTATTAATTTAAATTAATCAACTTTTAATTAATTATCATTTAATTAATTATTCTTAATTAATTACAATAAGTGATTATTCCTAATCGCTTATATAAATAAATTCCAAATAAATTTCAATCACTTGAATTAATCAATTTTAATCGTTAATTACCTTCTTAACTCAAACATTATTCAACTCCATTTGAAAATACTTATAAATTTATTCATTATCATCATATCATTTCTAAATCAATTTATTTCTCAAAATAATTTAAAACATTTAGTCTTAACATTTAACCCTTGAATCTTGTTTTAAAATCTTATTCAATAATTCTAATTTGGAAACTTATTTGATTTCTTATACTTCAAAATTTTGAAT
Source organism: Allium fistulosum (assembly GCA_030737815.1). Taxonomy (NCBI): domain Eukaryota; kingdom Viridiplantae; phylum Streptophyta; class Magnoliopsida; order Asparagales; family Amaryllidaceae; genus Allium; species Allium fistulosum. The sequence continues at coordinate 531,038,396 of CM060902.1, forward strand.
AGAAATTGCCTGAAAACTTTGTACACTTTATATTGTCTTTAAAACTGAACAAAATTTATGTTATAACTTTAAAACTTCTTGTATTTTAAAATGCCTGTATAATCACACAAAATTCCCGAGCCTCTCTCGTGCCACTCACGATCCATTCATGTCCAAAATTTCCTTTTGCTGAGACGATTTTCTCGAATGCTTCGAGTCCATCCCCCATTCGCACGCGTCTTTACTCGAGCTCCTGTACCTTCTTCTTCCCTACACTTTCAACCCAGACACATGCGACGTCATCGTGCACGTGCACCATCAGCGTAGTCGACTCCGATCAACCGCGACAATCCCCTCATGTCAATGATCGTCCTCAGATCCATTCGCGACCAACAAAGCTCACAAAATCACTCGAAATCGAAATCGAGTGATTTGGCCAAACCTGGAACGCAACAGGTCCATCCACTCTCAAACCTGTCATCATCAATTTCTCGGTGCTCCGACCATCTGAACGTGCAAAACTTCGGCCACCACTTCATCAACACCTCCTCCATCAATCCCCCGACCCACGTTGAACTCGATCACCTGGAGTGATCGCGGCGGCTTCCCAAAACTCAGCGACCCATAAACAAGTTTGAACCCTAATTCAAGCTCGTTAATCCTCCACGACAATCTATAAAATTATCAACCATTTTTCTGATGATCAACTATCCCCGAACAACCTTCTGACCAAACCACGAAGAACCTAAACTTGCCGTTTGACAGAATTTGTTTATTGCCTCCAAACCCAAATTTCTCGACTATTATAAGCTTAACAATTTTAGGACCTTCACTAAAAATCATTATTTCGTGATATAAACTTGATTATGAAATCAGATTTTGAAGTTAAGATGTTCGAATTTTCTGATATCTTATGATCTGCCTGTAAATTACCCTTTTCACAATATTTATTTAAATATTTCTGCTTGGAATTTATTTTTAAAATTCAATTTTCAATGTTCTAAACATTTTGTTTTTAGAGATCAGTACCTAACTTGGATTGTATTTGGATGATATATATTTCTAAACAGGTTTATCAACCCTGTGATGAAAAGAATCAGAGGCACATTTGCCTGGAACCAACATGCATATCTTATTTCAAATGTACAGACATGTTTCAATCATCACCAACATTATCAAAGCATCACACCAAGTATAAGAGGGTAAAAGAGATTAATTTACTCCCAAAAAAAATAGTAACAGATTCAAAGTAGAAGGTTTGCTCACCTGTCATGATTTGAAGAACAGAGAAGCTTGCTTTTTTGAAAACTGGAAAGTCTTGCAAACTGAAATTTGAAAACTTGAATACTTCTGATGTTTTGATTCCAGAGATCAAATGTCTTGCTTAAGTCTTAAAACTGGAAGCTTTAAAAACTGGCACTTGATTCCAGGCTTTTGAAAAAGATTTCAAGATGAAACTTTGAAATACTTTGATTTTCTTTAAAACTGAAATGTCTTGCTTTGTTTTAAATGAACGAGAATGGAAAGACTTTGATATAAAATAAAACAATGCAGAGGCTAAGTTGTATTTGTACAAGAGAAAAACAATCTCAGCTGGTACAAGATTATTATATTTTGATTAGAGATTTTCTTTAAAAATGGTGGCTGATATAGAAAGAAGTTGTGTACTAAAGTGAAGGCATTTAATGCAATGGTCCTTTATGTTTCATGTTGATATTTCCTTTACTTGTTCTTGCCTAGCATATTAAACTTTACAGGCGTATTTTGCTTGCCTGGTTTGCTTCGAGATTGTGGTGGCTGACATGATATGGTATTAAATGCATAAGCTTGTACATAGATATTTATAAATTTTAGTTTCGTTCATACTTATCTTTTTATTGTTTTCGGCTGAAGTGATTTTGTTTTAGTGGCCAAAGACATTGTCATTTTCATTTACAAGCTATTACCCAGACTTTGTTTACAGCTTACATTCTTGTCTCGGTTGATATCATGCTTCTTCATTTCTCAAATGTACATATTTAACTTAGCTTTGTTTATCTATACTTGAGATATTTGCTGTCATATTCTTTTCAATTCAGTTTGTATTTGTTTCTTTTGCTTTGTCTTCTGACTTTATAAAACAAATCTCTATTTTATTCTACTTACTTATACTTTGAAGATGTTTTGTGCTTACTATGCTTTGTTTTGTTTATTTACTTACTTATATATATATATATATATATATCTATATTTATTTTATGAATTCAAATTTAAACCATTTATTTTAAATTTAAACTCAAATTCAATATATATACAATATTTTTAATTTAAATGATTTATCCAAAATTTATTCGACGATCGGGGAAACTCGCATCACTTAAATCGATTTATTTCACAAATTTTATTCAAAAATTCTTTAAATTACCAATTTAAATTTATATAAAATTCGGGGTCGTTACATGGGCTCAGTTCATCTTCGATGAACTAAAAGGTTTTTGGAATAGATCTCGCCAGACTATCATTTACCCGGCTTATTTTATGCGAATCCTCAAAGCACTAAACATCCCATCGTATATTTCTGCTTTTGAGGAATTACCTATCAAATATAGTGGAACAAATTTTTTAATCTTATGCATTTACCGGAGGAACCACCATCTTATATGACTTTTCTAGAATGGAGAAATGCACAAGATCAACCTCCTCCTCCACAACAACAACAACAACAAGATAATGTTGAAATATCAAGGAAACCATCTCCACCTCTTCCTTCCTCGTTTGAATATCACTCTGACATGGAGATTATGGAAGCACGAACTCAGCCCAATGCTAATGACAATATTGCTCACTTAACCTTACAAAACCAAGTGCTCCTATCTAGAAATCAAATTCTCCTTGGTAAACAAATAACAAGGTTTGATCACACATTGTCCACAAGGCTTTACAAAGTTGAAGACTCTCTTGCTTCAGTGGTTTCCAAACTTGATCAAGTACTTCAACAAGCCCGTCAACCTTCTTCTGACTGGTCCACACATTCTCAATCTCCTCACACATCGCCAAAGACCGGCGACAAGGACAAAGGGAAATTAGACTCCTCTCATGATGAACTACCTTGATTTCATAAATTAAAATATTTTTTTGTACTTAACTACCTTCTCAAAATTCTGGTAAGACACTATCAATATTTTGCTGTGCTTAAAGATATAATCATTATTTTTTATTAGTGTTATAATTATATATGTACATCATACTTGGTTTTGCATTATGTTTATACTTCTTCGATTATTTTTGATAATGACAAAGGGGGAGAAAAATAAATATGCACACCTATAGGGGGAGTTATATTTAGGGGGAGAACCTTTCTGTAATTATTATCAACCTTTCTGTAATTATTATCTAAGTACATTATATAGTTGTCGTTATCAAAAAGGGGGAGAACGTTAGAACCTTTAGTTTATGATTTCGACGATGACAACTATACAATGGAAATCATACAACCATGCAGATACAAACTCAAAGCAAGACAAATCACTACTATGACAAGATGAAGACTAAAAGCACTAAAGAGATTCATCTACAAAGTAACACGACGATCGAAGAGAGATGCACTCAAGAGTAAACCCAGGAGAACCTCAATTAACAGGTTCAGATGTCTAAATGTAGAACTTCAGACGTCTGAACGTAGATACTGGAAAAAAAAAATATTAGGTTCCAGACGTCTGAAAACACCATTCAGACGTCTGAAACTGGGCTCGGGGCAAAAATTCAAAAAACAACTGTCATCTTCGAAGAGACACAACTCCACCTCTCCTCCACAACTCTTCACCAGTGAACACTAACGACTCTAGACTGAAAGGGAAGAGTTGCAACTACTAGAAGCAACACTCTATAACTATATAAACAAGAATCAAGAAGGATCAAAAAACAACTCAACTCTCTACCTTGATCATCTCTTGTTCTAATCATCTACTTGCTATCCAATCTGAAAATCTGAGATCATACACTTTTATATTCTCTCGAACAATATTGTATTCAATCATTCAAGAGATATAAGAAGTTCAATTGTACTAAATAGTCAAAATCCATGTAATAGAGAACACATAGTTGACAAAGAAACTCTATTGTTGTAAACCTGTTCCTCCGGGTGAAGTAAGGTTATTTGGTGAAAGGAAATTCCGAAGAGGAGCTTCGGGACTGGACGTAGGACGGGAGGTCCAAACCAGTATAAAAACCCTAGTGTGATTATTCTTATTTACATTCTTTACTATCATTACACTATAGTTTAATTCAGTTATATACTTGTCATTTATATAATCGATCCACCATACTATAGACTTTTAGAAGGTACCACTGCTACTTAGTATTTGGGAGCTAACCAAAATTATCAACAAGCGGTCCTTTCACCAAGAAGATCTTCGGTCTTCATCCTTCATTTTCATTATTAGGTCTTCATTTTTTGAACGCGTACATTTGTTCGAAGTGCTTTTTGGATAAAAATCACTCAAATCCGATCCTGGTTTCTTCGAACAAATCATCGATAAAAGAGGTCAAGTAGTAGGTGAATAATACTTAATTAATTCATTCCTTTTGTCAAAAATATCTTTTAGAGATATATAACTTTAAAACACTTCTTTCTGGCATATACTTAATCTTAAACCTCTATTATCAAATCCTTTGATTACTTAAAATCCTCTTAATTCTTGGAATAATTTTAAATCATTTCATTTTTCACTTAGGAAAACATTTCCAAATCATTTCATTTAAATATTAAAAAAGGTTTTCTAATTCAAAACTCACAATTTTGATTGAGTTAAAACTATGTTATCTTGGATGTAAATCCAGAATCAGTAAATATTAAATGAGTAGAATCTATAGAAATCATCTAATTTTACTCAATATCAATTCCCGTAATCAACAAATACTATGGTGGGGATAACGGCAAAATCACCTTTTAAATTCCATGAATAGTACGAGTTCTCTCTTCGGGCTTTAACACCGAGTATAAGAAGATCATCTCCATACAATCAAAGTTGTATTTAAATTCGAAAAATTTAATCTTTTTATACTTAATTCGTTTTTTGACATTTTGACCTTATCTATCCCTCGCCCAAGGAAGAGGCCAGGTGAGCCAGGGCATCGGTTGCTCCTAAACATCTCCTTAGTTTAAGCACCTCACATCCGAATATTCGAATCTCACGAATAGAAAAATCTAGTTTACTCGTTGGCTTTTAGAACCAAGATTAAATCACTTTATTCATAACAGCTTTTCTTCAAATCATCTATACAAACTCTTTAAATAAACTATAAACCTAGAAATCATTATTAAAACACTTAATTATCAATTTGCAAAAATTTATAAAATTTTTGGAAAAGAATTGTTAAGTTTAAAGCTATATTTCAAAGGTTATAGAAAAATGTTGCGGAAAAGTGCCGCGGAAAGTGCTTTTTAAGCTATATTGATCAATACGACTTTTTATCATTTGAGAATTCATTTTTATAACTCAAATCATTTTTGAAACATTTTAAAAGATTTTTAGAATTTATTTCATATTTTTAAATAATTTTAAAATATCTATTTCAAAGAAATCCTGTAATTGATTCCGAACTGCAAAATCGCGATTTTTCAAAAAGCTTGTTTTACTCATATTTCAAAATCCACTTATCAAAATCTTGATTTTATTTCTTTGTTTGAAAACTAGGGATATATTAGTTCGGAAAATTCTTATCTTAAAGAATTCGCAACTATATTACAATCTATATACTCGTTTGACTTTTATGGCGCGAAATCGCGAATTGCCGTTAAGCAACGCCCCTATTTTATACTAAATTTTCAATTACCTTTCAAACTTCACCAATAAACTTTTATATGTTTATGAAGCATTTCAAACTCATTTTTAAAGCTTTTTAAAGAGGTTTAACATTCCATATACACCAATACATTAAATGAAGGAAAGTGATTATCTTTGTGCTTAACGACGAGTATTTCTGTGGCATGCATATATGTTCAACCTTCATATTAAACAAAGAAACTTGATGATCAATGCATATTAAACATCTGTTGCAAAAATCATATCATCATCCAAGAATATAGTATAAGTAAGAGTTTCTCACCTTCATTTTCCAACGGCTAGTCTAAATCTGCTATAGCTTCGCTACCATCACATCAGAGCTTATAAAATCGAGTCAAAGACCTTAGGAAGGCCATGACCCAAGCAATAAAAGTGTAAGGCTTGGCCAAGGTGGTGATGGTGGATGGCCGTGAGTTTAGGAAGAGGAATGAAGGAGAATCGAACTAGATTTGGAGTGGATCGATAATTTATATGTATTATACGATTTTAAATTTCTTTTGCTAGATATTTTGCCATAATTTTGTTAATCATAGAAGCCATGAAAAGAATCTTGAAGCGGAGAAGAATATGATAAGAATATGGTGAAAATATGAGAAAGTGGATAGGTATTTATAGGAGAAAATTTGGAACAAAATATCTAATGGTGTACTTACCATTTTGCACTAGGCCCGCATCCCCCCTAGCCCCCTACTAGCGCACGGCTCCCTCCTAGGACATGTGATGGTGATGTAAGGTGATGGTTTGATGATGGTGTGATACGGTGAGTTGATGTTTGCTTTTTTGGTTGCTTAAATGTTAAGTCTTAGGAAATATTTAATTATTTTGTAATATGTATATATTTAAATGTTCTTGTACATATATATGATATTAGGTGCATGTGAAATTTATATGAATATACATGTATGTGTATAAGAGGATAACAACATTTTAAATGTCTTCGAACAACTTTTATTTGTTGAATCGTTGAATCATTGAAAACTGGGAAACCGATTATCGGTCTCATTTTCACTTATTAATTAACGTACATATATTTGTGAACAAAATTTGAAAATAAATTTCGTACCATTTTTAAATAATTAAAATGATCACAATTTACTTATAAAATCATACAAATTAATATTAATAATATTTTCCAAAAATGCTATTATGTCGATAAAGCGATATTGGTTTTTCTTATATTTTTTAATCCATTATTTGTCTTTATAAAATTATCATAAATGTTTTCTTAACACTTTATAACTATTTAAAATGAATTTCTATCATTTAAGAATAAATATTTGAATAATTATAATAATTACTTAAATCGTTAAATCCTAATTAAATTAAATAAATCAATTATTATATTTTAAAGGCATTACTAAATACATTTAAATTTTAAAGATACAATAAATTATTTTATTTCATATTTGTTATCCCGCCTTTTGGCAAGGCCGTGACACCAAGGAATTGACTAGTAACCAATGACGACCCGTCCTAGAGATCAGTTATACACAGGCTCACTATGGATATCGACGAATTTTGTCCAAGTCCGGATCGGGCCAAAATTGGTAGGACATGACAAGCTAAGCCATGAGAGTCAACGTTCCAAGTCTCAAGTCAATCCGAGTTCGTATGCTCAAGTTTTGAACGATGCAAAGTTAGATGAAAACAAATCACCGGTCGACTCGCTTCCTTCGACTCGATTCGCAACCATCAGCAGTGATTGCTTCGACTCGCTCCGTTTGCCTACTTCGACTCACTTCGCTCAGAGGCCAACTTCAAATCGTTTTCCTTCGACTCACTTCACAGCCATCAGAAGTACCTACTTCGACTCGCTTCGCTCAGATGCCTACTTCGACTCGCTTCGCTCAGATGCCTACTTCGACTCGCTTCGCTCAGATGCCTTCTTCGACTCGCTCCATTTGAACCACTAATCGACTCCATCAACTTCGACTACATTGGCGATGCCACTGCTCAAGCCTCTCAGGACGCTCCATTTTGACTCGCTCGACCAATGCATACTTCGACTCGCTCGATCTGGGCACACTTCGACTTGCTCAAACAGGGGACATTTCGACTCGCTCGAAACAACATCAAGGGCAGAGTGAGATTCAAGCGCCACGTCACCGAGTCAAATGGAAGCGAGTCGAAATAGAAGCGAGTCGAAGGAAACAGCCTACCGAAAACCTCATTTCGTATCGATCATATCTCCCAATCCATAAGTCCAAATGCTATGAAATTTTCACAGAAGACTACATGCATGCTAAAGAATGTCCACGCCAAATTTCGACTCCATTGGATGAAATCTTGATTGAGTCAAAATCTGTTCTTGTCGATCACGGATCGGACCGAAACTTCACGGGCTTGGGCGTGCGGGCCTGGTCAAATGCCAGAGAGGGTCCCCCGAGATCTGAGCGAGATACTAGCCTCCTACACCTATAAATAGACCCCCAAAGCCAACATAAAAGGGGTTCTTCTTCCTCTTTGAGCTCTCCAACGCCCGGACTCCGCCAGATCCAGATCTGAACTCAATTGCTGCTGCTACCAAAGAAATTCACTGCTGCAAATCATAATTGCCTGCTGTAAATCATTGAATTCACTTGTAAGCACAAAAGAAAGATCAATAAAGCAAACTACTTCATAGTGGACGTAGGCGATACGCCGAACCACTCTAAATTCTTGTGTCTCCTTGCACTTTAATTATTCTCATTTTTGAAATTTGGATTTTTTGTTAGATAATTCCTCTTTTTCCATTTAATTTCTTCACTTTATCTCTTCAAAGACTTCCGAAGAGTGTTGTGCCCAATTTTGGTACAAACAATATTCTTATTCGATTATAAATAATTGTATATATCCAGCTTTGCATGCAATGTTTTATGATTATAGAGTTGTTTATCGGTAAAACAGTTTTCAGTCATTTTATCGATTTAAATTTCGAGGATAATATTTTTGTAAATATTTATTAAAAATAAGATTACTATTACTTATTTATCACTCAAAACAATATTATTTTTATTATCAACCTTTTATTTGAAAAACTTTAAAAATAAATAAAATTTATCAAAGAGATAAATTTGCGGGTTGTTACATTTCATGCTTACTATTTTATTCCGCATTTGACATGTTATAGAGTTTATAGGAATGACTATTGCTATCTCTCCCATTAGAGTTATGCAGCGTTAGATGTTTGTATTTGTATTTGGTATTTATTTAAGCACACCTAGTAAATTAAATTGATTATTCTGATAACTTGTACAATTGAAAATGTATTTGATACATTTAATAGTGTTGAATGTTTATCAAATATTGTCTATTAAGTTGGTATTTTTCATTCGTAGTTTCAAAACGGATAGGTTTTCGGCCATTTTGATTGGTCTGAAAATCTGGGTCATCGCAGGCACTTATTCTTCTTAGTCAGCCTACTAAGCTCTCGATAGCCAATGCATAGCCTTAAAGAGTTGTCCGCCTTAGTGGAGAAGAAAATTGGCACACCCCACTCTGAAGTGCTTGATGAATAAACCACTTCTATAATAGCTTCGAAATCTGCTCATCCATTTCTTGCCTTTCTTTGGGGGGGGCATATGCCCTAATAGTAGCACAACAGGTCTAATGTCCTGCAAATCAATCCTAAACTCGATCCCCCTTCGGGGTAGGAGACCGAAGACCTCTTCAAAAACATCAAAAAAGTGTCGAACTATAGGCACAGATGAGAGCCATTCTATGGTAGGCTAAGAGAATACAAATAGCTTAACTTAACTGAGCTTTGGGGCATGCAGCGAACGCCTATATTTCGCCCCTATAACTTTTCAACCAAACAATCCTCTTATCACAATCTAGGACAGTACCGTAGTAAGACAACCAATCCATCCCTAAGTTAAGCTTATACCCCTAAATAACCAGAACATGCGCATTACATAAAAAATCAACATTACATATATCCACTACTAGGTCTTTGAAAATAATACAAAAGGTGTGTTGAGCCCTTGATAGGATATGACATGGCTATTGGGTTAGTGACACATTGGGTCCGTACTCCTAAAGAATTAACTACATTCTTGGCTTTGAATGAATGCGATGCTTCAGAATCAAATAAGGTACGAATAGTATTTTCAAAAATAATAGTTGTACCTTCCATCGCAGCTTTCCCGCTGTCTCTGGGAGAAAGTCTGCTTGAGATAGGTGCAGCCTCGATAGCATATGCTTGCCCACTTTGCTCCTTCTTTGCTAGCTTCGGGCATCGGTTCTTGCAGTGTCCTTCTTCATGGCAATGATAGTACTTCCACTTAAACTCTTTTCTCATCAAACTCACTTTGCAGTCCTTAGCAATGTGCCCCATCTTCTAGCATCTACAACTAATCACACCCCCTTTCTTACTCTTTCCTTTGGCTTTTTACCCATTCAGAATCCTCCTTTCTTTACTCCACCTTGATTTTACGCTTTCCCTACCTTCTCCTTTTCTTCTAAGCCAATGGTATGAAGCATGGCCATTTCAACTATCATCTCATAGGTGGCGCTTACGAGAATTTGAGTTAGAAGTAGTTTCCTAATTGGAGAATTTAGGCCTTCTACAAACCTCATTTCCTTCTTTGCAGGGATGTCAAGCAGCTCATCCCAAACATATCTAATTCCGTGAATGATGCACTCCTTCATTGTGGAGTCTTCCTGCCTTAGTTCGGTAAGCTTCTCCAATTGTAGAATTACTTCAGCTTTGGCTATGAATCTTAAATCGAAGCGGGCCCTGAATTCAGCCCAAGTAATTCCTTCCTCTTCATTGTCTTAAACGACTTTGGTCATCCAATCTAGCGCCTCTCCCTTTCGATGCCAGGTAACTATCTTCCTCTTAACCCAATCTCCCTATCCCAGCTCCCGGAATATATGGTCACAATCATTAATCCATGCCTTGGTTGCTACAAAATCTTCAGCCCCTAAAAATGTGTGTCCTCCCATATTCTGAAAATCTTTACACGACTTTCAAAAGTCTAGTGGGCGGTGTGCTAGTTCAACGTCCAATGCAACTGGTAATGCTGGTATGCTTGCCGAGGAATGGGAACTTTCCCCACTAGTCTTAGATATTGTCAGAACCATGATGGCATACCCGAGATGGTGTGTATCTCTTGAGTAGGGTGGTTACCGATTCAAAGGTGTTATTCTCAGCCATTATTAACTATTTATAGGTTCAAAATTTTGGTTTAATCCTGACTTCCTACGATAGTATTACTTGTTGAATAAAAAGTTTTCCCAAGGTGTTCGCACATGTTCATATATGTATATATATAGTAGGATTTTGAAAATATTACAAAATAAGAAATATACACTCTCACATATATGTATTCCCATTGACTAGGCAGACTAAGATCTGATACCAAATGTAACAACTCTCCCTAGAACGGACCTAATTTTCAACCCAATAAAAGACCATTTGAACCTTAAGTCCATTCTAGAGCTGGTTGTTGGTTGGTAAAATAAACAATATACATAACTATCTATCTATACTTTCAGAATCTCACAGTGGAAGCCATAAAATATAATAACAAAAATAAGTACCCATTTAACAAAAAATCAAATCTCGGAAATACATCATCCCAAATATCCATAATACAATGTCTCAACATAAACCAACATCATGTCTATAAATCTAGGTACATTCAAATACATTAAAAACATAGATAAATAACTAAACTGCCACAAGTCTTCATCCCTGCCTTCATCTTCTTTATCAGCATTGTTCCCCCTAAACCTGTGGGTTGTAATAAGGAGTCAGAACAACAATGTCTAGTGAATGAAAATCTCAAGTCTTACAATAGTAGTATTTTGGTAGTATCATTTAGATAAGCATTATGTCTTACGCATCCTACACTTTATCCTATTGAGTATACCTCCAACTATAAGCCAAAGGCTCTTCCACTCTAGCTTCATAGTGTATCTCCAAGGCTCTTTTTGTTTTAATTTGGTAACTATAACGCAGGTGTAATGCAACTATGGAATGTATTTGGCCCAACGACCCATCTCCATCAATCATATCCTAATGATGTAAGAGAAAGCACCTGAGCCACTTAATACCTTTTTAATGGGAAATAGACATACTTTGGCCATTTAATACATATACCCTAGGTAGATCCTCATCCTTTAATACCTATACCAAAAGCGGATCCCTCTATGGTACTTCCTTGCCGATGTCGTAAGAAATCCCATAAGGCCACTTAATACTTCTTTGATGGGGAAAAGGCAGACTCTCCAATAGCCATTTAATAACTCAATCCCAAAGCGGACCCCCTCCAAAGATTTCCTACTACCACACTTAAAAGATTATTCCGACCATTTAGTACTTTTTTAGTAGGAAGGAGGAAGACCATACAACAGCCATTTAATATGTCCGACCTAGAAGCAGACCCATATGAAATATCCGTTCTATGACCCATAACCCAACCCATGACGTCTCACATTAGACAGACTATTCATAGTTGATGGTAGCCAAATTAGCTGCGCAGACTTACCCTACATATATGGGACTAACCTTGCTCCACCGTGGATACTTATTATAGACAATGTCTCGCATCAGTCCCAAAGGCATGCCGCTATTAGCCAGATAAGCTAGGTAACCTTCTGTGTACTTTTTGTTAGTCCTTGAGATGATGGTTTTGATGACAACAACCTTAGAATAAGATTATGAAATATAAATACTAACATTATAGTTTAGATATATATGTGTATGCAGGATTTAACCATGTAGGTACAAAGAATGAAGACTGTACAGTATAGAGAATCAAGATATCAAGATTGAAGACTCATGAGTATCAAGATTATCAAGAGTTCAAGATTTCAAGATAAGTATTGAGTCTAGAATTATGTTAAAACTTCATAATAGCACTGAAATCTTCACTCCATTTTTCTTTTGGGATGGAACTCATTTCTACCTTTTTAGTGGCTTACAAACCCACGACAAGTAGCTTACAAACCTACGACAAGTGGCTTACAAACCCACAAACATCCTGGTTTTGTACAAGTTCTCGAGTCCTGATATGATGAGATATTCTACAGGAAGAAGCTTGCAAAACTACTTCAAAATGATTTTCAAAACTACTTCAGAATGATTTTCAAAACTGCTTTTCAAAATGTTTTAGCCTTAAAAATTATCTTTTCAAATGATTTTCAAAAAGATGTTTTAGCCTTAAAATATTCTTTGTTTTTAAATAAACTCTTGTTTTAAACTTCGTTTGTTTTAAACTATCTTTTAATTATAATATATTTATACTTAGATTTAAATATAAAATTATAGTAAAATTTTATATATATTATTCTCTATATTTATTTATGTATTTTATCTATAGTCAAGTATATTTATAAAGTTTAAATAGTTTTTAATATAAGATAAAAGTTATTTTCAAAGAAAATCAAATCATCAATAAATGCTTTGGATGTCGA